>JARDVY010000064.1:6208750-6913125 GCA_029030555.1 Ornithoptera alexandrae | reverse complement strand
ACAAAAAGATGTCCATTCGAATATTAAATAAAAGGTTGTATGTAAATTTCTAATCTGATCGGAAGCAAACACGTTTTCCGTTAGCACCCTCAGGTTAAGTCCCTGGGGGTTCATACGAAAACATTTAGTACCGAAAGTTTTAGGGCGCGGGTCAGCAGATCGATACTAAACACGGTGACCCTTTCTCGTCACGATAACGAAATGATGTCTTGAATCAGTTTGTTAGCTGTCTAAAAATAATTGTCTTTGTTAGGATGGTGATATGCCATTCATCGCTTGCATCATTATCATCGTCATTATCAGCCGACAGACATCCATTGTTGGACATAGGCCTCCCCGAAAGATTTCCACATCGATCGATCCTGCGCTGCTCGCATCCAGCTGGTTCCCGCAATCTTCACCAGATCGTCGGCCTACCTGGTGTGCGGCCTGCCAACACTACGTCTTCCGGTACGCGATCGCCATAAAAAATACATATTTTCATGTTTGTACTGTTTTTTATTAATTTTGGGTTTTGTTTTCTTTTTTTTCCTCGATTGTATATTTCATTTTCTTTTCATAGTGCGAAGGGTTGGCTGGAAGGGAATGCCTTGTGACATTACGTCCGCCATTTTGATAATGCTACATCTGTTATAGTATTAGTAACGGATAATTTATTTATTTATTATAAATTATTTATTAAAAAAATATTTTAAATATTAATTACAATTAAAATAATTAACTTTGTTTTTGGCATTATGTAAGTTGACGTCACGGAAGCGACGGTCAAAATGGGGGCGTTTAAATCATCCCTAATGTATAATATTATATATTTTATACTCTTATTTTATCGTTTCTCATATTTTCAAATTTTTCTCAAATTTTTTAAAAATGTAAATGCCCTATTATCTATTCATTATTTCATATTATCTGCCTCAGTGGCGCAGCTGACTTACCTTCTAACAGGAAGTGTCTTGATTCGATTCCAGTTGAAAACTTGTTAAGTTTACTTACTGGTAGGATTAGTTACCATCAAATCGTAAATCTGTTGCCGTGGTCGTCTATTTCTGCTATCAATATTTGGACCCTGAGTATTCTGGCCTAGTAACAATATTCCGGAAAGGACTCCATATATAAAAAGTGTTTTCCGATTTCCTTATTGTCTTAAAAAAATTGGAAGTAGCTAGTGGAACGGTTCACAATTACGATTTCCCTCACATCCGCCGTGTAAACTCCTCGCTGCTGCAGTAACACGGACAATATTGAACACGTGTTGTGAACCAACCAATCTAACTTGTCCCCGCGCCGCCACCGGGGCCGCCGCTCACACCGCACTGTAACAAACTGTAGCTTTTCTGATGGCAGGTCTCCGTTGCTGCAGACTAGTACCGCAGCAACTATTTCTACTGTGAAACAGTAGTATGCCAACATTACTGTGTTCCGGTTTGGAAGGCGTTGTAACTAGTGAAATTACTTGGGTAACGAGGCTTAACATCTATGTCCTAAATGTAAGGCTGTGTATATCATCCTAACATGCGCATTATTTACCATCAGGTAACGATCTTGTTCGTCGTAGTACGTAAGATGAAATGACCGCTAGCATGTGGACCGACAATCTGGTGAAGGTCGCGGTCAAGACCATTAGAGAGGATGATTCTGAGCGAGGCTTAAGCCCAGCTGTAGGTGTTTATTAGCTGATGATACTGACATAATATTATTTATTTAGTAAATAGCTCCGATCGCAGATTAAAAACTATTTTTATTGGTGGCTGATCTCTGTTACTGAAGTCAGTCAAGATATTATATCACCAGCATTTACTTCTGCTGCCAATCAAGTTTACTAGCGTAACGAGACTTTTTTAATGTTAAACGTGATAAATAATGTAGTGCAGTGTATATTATCTCTTGTAGCGCTTGTTTGTGGGCGTATTGAAGTCCAAGCAGAAAGGAAATCCAAGCTTTTACTGTTACCATCATCAGCCGATAGATATCCACTGCTGGACATAGGCCTCCCACAGAGATTCCCACATTGATCAGAGAGGGATTTATATAGGGGAATTTGGGCCATTTCTCACCACGCCGGCCCAATGTGGGTTGGTGGGAGCCTGATCCTCATTTGTTGATTAGCAGGGTGCTCCACGAGCAGGTGAGGATGGCTTGGATTTTTCTATCCGTCAATCTTTACAAAAAGTAGGCCATCACCACCTTAATTTCACCACTTTCTTTAACTTTTGAGTTATGTATATTAATTTTTATCTACCATCATCATTATTCTTGCGACGGTAGAAATAGGTGATGGGGGAAGCTATTTAGAACCTCCAATATCCGATACCTCCTATGACTTGGTGCCGTCTCTTATATTTCCGATGTTAAAAAAAATTATATTACGCTTAAAAACAGTAGCAGTTTTTTTTTTAATTTAGCGAGGAGACGAGCGGGACATTCACGTGATGGTAAGTGATGCGTGTCCGTGACAACGTGGTCCTTAGGATAGCATACTGCACCACATTACATTCGCCGCTTGAGATATAAGACGTCGAGTCTCGTTGTCCCAGTAATTACACCAGTTATTGGCCTCTTCAAACCGGAACACAGTAATGTTCGCACACTGCTGTTTGTCGGCTGCGATAGGTGCTGCGGTGGTACCTACCTAGACGACCACCAGAATATCGTAATACTGTAATGAATTTATATTATTTATTTATAAGAATGTTTATTTCGGTGTGTATTGAAGAAATGCTACGAAACATGCACGGAATACTACTACTGAATTAAATTGGTTTCAGCGTCGTAGCGCCGTGCGCCGTAGCACCGTAGCACCACTGCTACGAATTGTTGCTAAGATGTGTTATATAGTAATGTTAGTGAAATGTCCCACTGCTGGGACTCTAAGGTCACATTAGAATAAAAGAATTTAGTAGAGAATAAGAATGAAGTGTGCGAACATTACTGTGTTCTGGTTTCAAGGGCGCTATAGCTAGTAACAAGACGGGTAACGGGATTTTACTTCTTGTTTCGAGGCCACAAGGACAATGTGGTGCAGTGTCACCTTAACTAGCACAATGTTGGTATGGAGCGAGACGAGCCGGACGTTTACCTGAAGGTAAGCGACCCGCCCGCTCATAGCAACGCACGCTAGTTAGGGTGTTATACTCAGTACCACATTGTGCTCGTCGCTTTGAAACGTAGGGTGTTAAATGTCGTTACTCTAGTAATTTCACTAACTACAGCGACCTTCAATCCGGAACATAGTAATAAAAAAAAATAAAAAAAAAATATTTTATTCTTTTCACAAAAAATTTTTACATAATAGACCGTATATTTGGGGCATCCTTTTAAGTAAATATATACCTATGTCAGGATGCCCCGCTCTTCCATATCATACCGATGTACTTACAATATATGTGTAATATATGCATAATATATGTGTAATGATTGCACAGTACTGTTCTTCAGCTGCAATAGGAGCTGCGATGGTACCTGGCTATAGAGACCTACCCCCAGTAAAGTATTACGCTTAAATTATAAATATTTCTATCAGGATGTTCGCCTCTTCATCACACTCAAAAGAACCGTCAGAATTCAACCCCTACATATAACTATGTATATGTTAAAATTGAGGAAAATGAGGGTGTAAATTTAACTCGTATTTAAATCGCGATATAATAAAGGGGTACACTAAGAGTATAAAACGCCTACACTCTACGTTCGCATTTTTAAGCGGATATAAAAAAAACTTTTCCGGTGCCTAACTAACCCCCGTCAGCGAGTAAAGTTGCATTTGATATTTAAAACATTGGAAAAATTAAACGCTACCCCCGGCGGAGGGCTCGCGGCGCGGTACAGCTAATAAATTTCAACTTTTCACGTTTAAACATACATTTTAGGTGTTATTTCTGTGTTACCATCAACTATTTTACTGTCCGCCATTTTATTTTACTACATTAAACTACTAATATTCAATCACAGGTTTAGATTTTTTTTATGTAAGTAAGCGAAGAGAAGGTCGAGACGTTCACTTGATGGTAAGTGCTACGTCCGCCCATAACAACGTGGCGCTACTTACGATGGTATTCACAGCATCACATTGCGCTCATTGCCAGACATAAGATGTTGAGTCTCGTTACACCAGTAATTATGCAGCGCCCTTCAAACTGGAACACAGTAATGCTTGCACAGTACTGTTTGACGGCAGAAATAGATGCTGTGGTGATACGTACCTAGACAGTCTCCCGCAACAGAGACCTACGACCAGATGGTAAACTTTAAGATCCATGTGAGATAGAGCTGATGTTACAATTATAACAATAGCTTTACTGTCGATAGGTCTCTGTTGCCGGATATTGCCTAGATAGGTACCACCACAGCGCCTTGCGCTCGTCACCTTGAGACATAAGATGTGAAGTTTCGTTACTGCAGTAATTACACTAGCTACAGCGCCCTTCAAACTGGAACACAGTAATGCTTGCACAGTACTGTTTGGCGGCAGAAATGGACGCTGCGGTGATTCCTATCTAGATAGGTTTCCAGCAACAGAGACTTTTTTTTGGTTTCGAGAGGGAAATTTTTGAAAGATATGTTGCTTCTGGGGGGGATGTCAGTCAGGATTATGTGAGATTCTTGTTCATTAAAACCCACTTGGTGGTCTGCGTCAGTGCCCTTCTACCTTGCAGCAGCACGTCACCGAGGAGGGGCCAAAGCCATCTAGGCACAGGTGAGCCATACGCTTTCCCACGCAGGTTTACTTGTTGAGCGATAAGGGTTCCCACCCTCAAGGCCCGCGTCACTGCTTAATCCTTTTAGTCGCCTTTTTACAGGCAGGGCTTACCTTAGGCTGAGCTATATAAACCTACCAGCGTTTTGATTATGTATAAACGGCTGAAGAGATCTTTTCGGATTAAATCTTAAGACATTCATAAGCGAATTCTCTTTCATATTAATCGTGCACACTAGCACACAGTATTATATTTTGATATAGTTATTGTGTAGTAAAGTTTTGGACATAATTTGCGGCTCCCGAGACGACGATAAATCGCGAAACAAAGTCGCGGCCGCTGCTCCTCCAGCTTGACACTCCTGCTCGTGTTAAACGAAACCCCGGCTCCCCTGTTGATTTATACATTAAGGAAAGGATATCGCTGTTCTAGGTTTTTTAGCCACTGGTAAGAAAGGAGTATTTACTATGTTTAATACGAAGTAAATTATATTTAAAAAAAAACTAAGACGCCGCGTGTAAGTTGGACATTAATATATAGTGCACAAGCTGACACGACATTCAATTCTCTAACTTTATATATATATTGGGCCAGCTTGGTGGGAAATGGCTCAAATCTTCCATATCATCGTCTTCATGATCAGCCGATAGACGTCCACTGTTGGTCATAGGCCTCCCCCAAAGATCTCCACATACAGTCAGCACGGCCTCCGGTACCGTTAGGCGCTAGGAGTCGTCGTAAGTAGGGGCTCGTATATATGGGATTTGGGTCATTTCCCAACACGCTGGTCCAATACAGGTTGGTGAGTGGTCAGAGCCTCGTCTGTTCATTAACAAGGCACACCGCGTGGTAGGTGAGGTTGTCTGGGACTCCGTAAGATGTTGGGTGGATCACTACATATACATATATAGCTTAATAGGCGTACGTTCGTGTATTGTCTGCGGTATTGTAAGTCTGAATCGATTGAACTAGTTTTTATTTTTAAACCGATAGTGTGTGTTTGGTTTACAATAATAAGATCTGGTTAAGTCGAATCTAAGCTATCATTTACATAGGTCATGTAGTGAATATTTTACTTTACTTTGAATATATATTGTAGTTTATTAAGCGATGCTATTTAAAAAATGTTCCCAGTCGTAAGTAATACATTGGGCAGGAACCAGTGGAGGCGGATCATTCGTTATAGATAGCAATTCTCGCACTGACTCCGGTGCTCAGTTATCAGGAACCTTAAAAAAAGAGCTTAGTTGTTTTTGAGTCCTGATTTCCAGACATAAGGGCTTCAAAAGTTAAGGGCTTCAGAAGGGAATCAACGTCGCAATAATTATAGCTTTTCAGAAAATGCAACAATCTCCTGTCTTGGTTGACACAGTAGATAATAACTTGACTTTTTTAATCTAAACTTTAATCCCAGCAGTGGTAACATAACGTGGGCTTTTGAGAATATTGTTTTATCCACCCGCATTTAAATAGCGTGGCGGATAAATGGCTATGACTTGTTTTTTGAAGAATGCTTGTAAGTACCAGCAGTGGGAACGATAATGAAGCTATTCATTACTACGATATTTTGATAGTAATGAAAAAAAAAATCTTTCCTTTCAGTTTGTACTTACCGAAGTTACTGAAAAGTGAATCAAGTTTGAATAGTGGCCACTTGTGTGCAAGTACTTCCAGTTCGAGTATGAAATTGCCGAAAGTTCTCCGCAGCGCCGGCCCGCGCTCTCTGTAATCTCTTCTCATCATTTTATGACTTTTGGCGAGGGTCCAAACTCCGAAGCCTTCGTGAATAGGCGAACTTAAAGACCTGGAAAATTTTATTATACTTAGCTTAATACAGAAAATGATACATTAACTTGTTTCCATTCAATGAAGTTCCGAGAGACAATTATATGCTAACTGTAAAGTAAACGGTCGGCGTAAGGGGTTCCGCACAACAACTCACGGGACCCAAGCCAACCTCACCTGCTCGTGGTGTATCCTGCTAATCAACAAAAGAGGCTCTGGCTCCCGCCAACTCGCATTGGGCCAGCGTGGTGGGAAAAGGCCCAAATCCACCCATATACGGTCCCCTACATACGACAGCCTTGCCCCAGCGGTACCGGAAGGCATGTTGACTGTATGTGGATATCTTTGAGGGAGACCTATGTCCAGCAGTGGACATCTATGGGCTGATGATGATGTTAAGTAAATTGTTTGAAGCGACGAAAAAGATTTGTTTTCTCTATAGAACTTACGTAATATACTTAGCCAAGTAGTTGCTTATGCTAATAATATATCAAGTTTTTTGTGGATCTAATTGTTGTTGATCAGAAACCTGTGTGACGCTCACCAGACAGGTTGCTTATGTCATTTTGATGGTAAAGTAGCAGTAAGCATGCTGTACTGCTAATAGTGTGATAAAATGTTCATTCATCAGGTCACTTATAGCGCGGGAGATCTTCCAGCATTATTAGTAACAGTTGCGGTTCAATCAGAAATTTCTTCAATCAACAATTAATAGTAAACATTTACGACAAGAATAAGATGTGTTGAAAAAAATTACCTTCAGGATAAAATGGCGGCTCGTCGCATTTCCCTTGGGAATTTCCATTTAGGAGGAGTACGTGGTCGTAATGTATGATAAGTAAATTTCTTTCACACCTCGATCAGATGATGGGAGTACGCTTTATACATGACAATGGGTCGGATAGATTTAAGAATACTGTTTCCTGTTAAATACATAGTTTGGGATCATTTCCATTTCGCCACATTATTTCAGGAGCTATACTACAACTACAAACACACTACAGCCATGGTCATCGTCAGCCGATGGACTTCCACAGCTGGATATAGGTCTCCCCTAAGATCTCCACATCGATCGATCCTGCGCCGCCCGCACCACCGGGAAATGGCCCAAATCCTCCCTATCATTACCATCATCATCAGTCGATAGACGTCCTTTGGAGGACATAGGCCTCCCTCAAAGATATCCACATACAGTCAGCATGACCTCCGGTACCGCGGGGCACTAAGGGATGTCGTATGTAGAGGCTCGTATACCACGTTGGCCCAATGCGGATTGGTGGGAGCCAGAGCCTCGTTTGTTGATTAGCAGGGTGCATCATGAGCAGGTGAGGTTGGCTTGGGTCTAGTGAATTGTTGTGCGGACCTTTACACTCCCTACAGCGTCGTTCATAAATTAACACTATAATGTTTCTGTTGTGATCCGTCATAATAGGAGAAGACAAACATCGCGAGGATTTCAAAGAGGAGGAATAAAAGCAGCTTACTTTAGTCGTGTGTCATACGCCAACTCACACTTGGCCCGCACGGTTATTGATGACTATTAACTTTCTGCTTTTGTTGTGAGTGGAAACTAACCGGAAATTACAATGAATTCGACGGCGGTAATAGATGATCATAAGGGATGTACGGAACCTGAATACGGATCATGGGTGAGGGGTGTAAGGGTTCCTACACAACAGATTACGGGATCCAAGCCAACCTCACCTGCTCGTGGTGGACTAGGCTCTGGCCCCCACCAACCCGCATTGGGTCAGCGTGATGGCAAATGGCTCATATCCCCCATATGAATCCCTACTAACGAAGGTTGACGTCTAACGGCTGATGATTAGGATGAATAGATGATCATTGGTATCTATTTAGACGACCGCTTGAAAAATTACAAAGTAGTAAGCACTAGTATTATAACTACATAATCTAGTATTTAAAAATATTATATTTTTGTTATTTAATATTTACTCTCTCACCACCTTCATTTCCTCACCCCACCTCCTAATAACCTTAAGATAATATCACTGATCATCATCATAAATAAATAAATAAATAGTGGTGATAGGTCTCTGTTGCCGGAGACGGTCTATGTACCACGGCAGCTTCTACTTCTGCCATCAAACAGCAGTGTAAAAACATTCCTGTTATCCGGATCGAAGGACCATGTTGCTAATGAAGTAATTGGAGTAACTACATAAACTTAACTTATGTCTTAAAGCACTGAGAGCAATATGGTGCTGTGTATGGTGTACCAAGTAGGGCTACCTTGTTATGGTTAGGTTTACTTACCATCAGGTGAAGGTCTCGCCGGTCTCGTCGCTTTGAAGACTAGAATAAATTATCATTACAGTTGTAGTATACGAGTGTGAATAATAGAAATGTAAATTTCGTGGATGCGACCTCCTCGGAGTCCATGTCCTCAAGTTATTGGAAATTCCGTCCGTTCCGCTGTCCGCACACGCGCCGGGCATACTGCGCGATCCTGTTTGAAGACTTCATCATGGGATTCATGGCATGTATATTTAGTTAAGTACGACATTAATTATTAAAATTATCGTTAATCTAAGAACTATTTTTTTTAAAACAATCTTCCAATATTTGACTTGACATCAGGTTTTTTTCAGGTTTTACAATTGGCCACCCTTCCTTTTAGCTGGAGTCTTTAAAGTCTAATGTAAAGAAAAAGTTTTTAAAAATTATTTTATTGGTTTGAATGTAGTTGTAGTTACTGAAATTACTAAGGTAACGAGGCTTCAGCGAGGACAGGTTGGAGAACACTATCCAGCAAGCCGAACTTGGAGTGGCATGTGTCGTGAATAATATCCAGGAGTTAGGTCTTCGGATAGCGCCTAGTAAGACCGGGACGCCATGGTTCCATAAGCTCCCAACAAGGGAACCACCCAGATTCTCGGTGCGCATAAGTGACGTGCTTGTCCTGGTGGGATCAGTGATGAAATATCTCGGTCTCACCCTAGACATTCGATGGAGGTTCGAGGAGCATTTCAACCACCTGGTCCCTAGGATTGAGAAAATAGTGGGTGCTTTGCATAAACTGCTGCCTAATCTCGGAGGCCCTCGCGAAGGAGTGCGCCGCCTCTATGCGGGCATCGTGTGATCAATGGCTCTCCATGGTGTTTCGGTTCTTTCACATCGGTTGAAGGGCGGCCGACATCGCCGGGCTGAAGTTTGCCCTTCCGTGGGATGATTTAGCTAAATTGCAGAGGGGCACCAGTGCTTTCCGTGGATCCCGGAGCCCTTCCTAATGCACTGAGGGAGACCACCGAGGAGTTTTAGTGGGTAGAAACTCTACATAACCTGGTCTTCCCCTCAGAAGCAAGGTATCTTTTAATAAGATTTCCCACGCGATAAAAAAAAGGTAACGAAGCTTACAAACCTCATTGCTATAGGCAAGCATTTCGACTACCACCCACCGTTCAGAAAGCCAATTTCAACCACTTCCGTTGACCAAACAAAAACAAAAAAAAATCTTTTATTATTTATATACATACTTATGGTAAATATACATTATCTTCAATAGACCAAATGTACTAATCACATATTTACTTACTCTTAACTTTATCCTTACCTATTCCACTGACCCCAAGGTTGGCTGAAAGACACAGTTCCCCTTTAAATATTTTTGTATGCTAATAAAGATTTAAATAAATATATATAAAATACTATTATTTTAAGTATTAACTTTAAGCAGTTTTAGTGACTTAGTTGCAACATATACAGTTACAGTTCGTTCAAAATCTCGTTTCCTTTTCACGTCAATTCCGTTACGTTTTTACCCCATCCCTCTCTAAACACACCAGTTCCCCCATCACACGAAGCAACGGTATTATCCCTTGTGCACAATCAGCTATTATTATGTTAGTCTGCTGTAGAGCCGACCTTTCAGCTCGTGACGCGGGCCCCACTCGGGGTATCATTGTGCCCGAGAACACCGCAAATTTAATATTCACGCAATGTAAGCAAATTCTATTGTAATCTACAATAATTGCGGCGCCCCATCCCCCCTTTGTTTCGTGAACTGCGGGCGAAATAAATCGACACTATTTATACAGTGTGGGAACCGACACAGGCTTTAACACGCTTTGTTGGAAAAGTCTGAAGTTTAAATGAGACCGAATGAACTAACTACAGTCACCTGTAATTAAGTTTTGGACGGGTTGGCGAGCGGGCCACCCTCTACCGTTACAGTTTATATTTTACCACGAGTATATTAACATTTAACCAACTTCACATGCTCATGGTGCAGCCTGTTAATCAACAAACGAGGCTCTGGTTTTCGTCCTTATCCAGAATATCCTGTCTTTAAACGTGGACAGCTTGAAGACACGAACGCTGTTATACCAATAATTTCACAGTGTCAATACTAGTCTAGTAGTTAATTGTTCCAGTTATTTCATATTGTTTTTTTTTCATATAGTTTCCTTGTATAACACGTCATCTAACAGGCTATCGCTACAAATCTTCCGACTGATACCTGAGAAAATTAAGTGGCTGAATATGAGCGCTGATGGAAATTACTGCTCCAGTCAGGTTAGCTGAGCTGCTTCTTGTTGCCTTCTCTGTAAATAGTTCATAAGTACGAATTTATACGTGATGACAATGTGAGCGCTTACTATGGGCCTCATGAGAAAGCTCAGAGTCACACATGGGGCGATGGAGATTAAATTAGAATTAAGGAGATCCACTGACGAGTCAGCGTCACCGACATAGGCCTACGGATCGCGAGGGCGATGTGGCAATGGGCGAGGCACATAAATCGTAGAACCGATGGACGTTGGGGTTTGAAGGTGTTGGAATGGTGACTTCGCACCGGAACACGCAGCATTGGCAGACCCTCCACTAGGTGGACAGAGGCCTTCAAAAAAATCGCCGGGCACCACTGGATTCAACCAGCGCAAGACCGTGCTTTGCGGAACAAATTACAAGAGACCTATGTCCAGCAGTGGACGTCTAGTCGTTAAATGATGATGATGATAATGTGAGCCAACAAAGTTTCCGGAAAACCCTAGCGCCATACAAACTCCATAACATTTGTTTTTACTTACATAATACTTGATCATGATTCCACCTGGTATTAAGTGGTGATCTGGTCTGTGGTAGCGAAGCTCACTAGCCCAGTAACAAGCCTATTGGCGTTTGTCTTTGAAAATACCAGGGTCGTATCTGTATGTGAACGTGGAGAGGCGCAAAGGACCTCAGTATTTAAACCTTACCTTCAGATGCTTTGCCATCGTGGCGTAGGTAACAGTCGTGAAAACTAAACATAGGATTTTTGTAAAGTAGAAATGTATTATACACATGCAGAAATAAATTACGTATCATTATATCAGTCGTTTGCAGTTTAGTGCTAATGAATCCGATCAAAAATCTAGGTCATCTGGAATATTAAAAGAAAAGCGAATAGTTTGAGCGGAGTTCATCCCTTTCCGTCGGATCGAAGTAGCTCAAGAGGTATAGAGGAGTTTAAAGGATTAGGTTGTGCAGACGATAAATCCTTTATGCAACCTTCCAAGTTTCCTTATTAGGAAGTAAAGGATATAATATCCTTCATTATTATTTATTTTTGAACATCAGCATCTTTATTATTGAGAGAGAGATGGATTATGAAAGGATAATTCAAATGAAGCTTTTCAAAGCAAAACAAAGCTATCAACAAGGGGAGAAATACTACAGTCGTTTGCTTCGACATAGTAGCGTCCAAACATTGTTATGTTCCGGTTTGAAGGTCGTTGTCGTTAAAACGATTACTAAACTAATGAGATATCATATTTCAAAGAGAAGATATTCATACATAAATTCATGATATCAAAAAACTACATTAGTGTGGTTTAACTCTTATTGAATTGTTTAGCTGCACAAGGGATGCTGTGATCTCATTTGTCGTCTTTATCTCGTACTTATTGGAAATTCCGTTCGTTTCCGTTCATACGGTAACTGAATAAGTTAACATTGAACTGGAGTCGAATTTCGTATAGCTTCGGAGATAACTAGCTTTGTGAAAACTGGTCAAAACCAGTTTGGGTCTTTGAAAATTATGATGACATATAAATAGTAATACTAAAAATCTATAAAAATCTATACTTCATCATCATAATCATCATGAGCCGATAGACGTAAACTGCTGGACATAGCCCCATACAATCAGCATGGCCTGCGGTACCGTGGGGCACTAGGGGCTGTAAAGGCTCTCACACAACAACTCATGGGCCTAAGCCAGCCTCACCTGCTCGCGGTGTACACTGCTAATCAATAACCGAGGCTCTGGCTACCACCAACCCGCACTGGGCCAGCGTATTAGGAAACGGCCCAGATCCCCCCATATAAAAATCTATACATTATCTTTTTTGAGTCAGATAAGTAGCAGTAAGCATAACTTACTGAAAAGTAATCCTGGGTGCTAGAGAAACAGCCTAAAGATCAACTCATCAGTCAAAGCTTTTGTTTAGAACCGACATATGTATGATTGGTCGTACAGAAAAAGGCTGGTGATTCTTATGGTGGTGGTTTTCAGGTCTTATTAATGTTAGGTTCCTGCAGATCTCCCCTGACGGAGACTGATAAGTAGGCATCACTCATTTCTGCAGCAGTACATATACAACTGTTTTAACGGCGCTGTAGCTAGTTGTAGTTTTGAAGCGACAAGAATTTTTTTTTTATTTCAGTACTTGGTGCTAGTTAAGATGATACACACAGCATCACACTGTGCTCGTAACTTTGAGACAAAAAATGTTAATTCTCGTTACCTCAGTAACTTCAATAGTAACAGCGCCTTTCAAACTGGAACACAGTAACTGAAATAGTGGTGTACCTTTTTTTTTGGTTTAGGGGGAATTCTTCGAAAGGTACCCTGCTTTTGGAGAGAAGTCAGGGTTATGTGAGATTCTTATTCACTGAAACCCCCTCGGTGGTCTGCACCAGTACATTCAGAGAGGCTCTGGGATCTCTTATAGAACGCATCGGTGCCCCTCTACGCTTTGTTACACGTCTCTGATGAGGAGCCTAACGCTGTTCCACGCAGGTTCGCTTGTTGAGATATATACGACTCCCCACACTTAAGGCCTGCAAAGCTTCTAGACCCTTATAGTCACCTACTACAGGCAGGGCTTACCTTAGTCCTATTCTTACTAGCCCGAGACTACAGGACTGACGGCGGTGCACCTATCTCCGCGGTGTCCTGCAACAGGGTCCTACCACTAACAGCAGTGCAGTGTATACAATCTTAACTACCGTCATATTATTATATCCAGGCGTGAATCGCTTCGTCGAAAATAAGAGAGACGTCTTAATATTTCTATTATTGCTCACGACTCGTAATAATCCGATCCTTGAAAGGATCCAAGTAATTACAGAGGTGTTCAGGTCTCAGTAAAGTGGGAAGCCTTATATAATAGGATTAGTCCTCTCAACACCGACACCTAAGTACTTGACTATATCGTAATTATCTGATTGAAATATACCTTTTCCACCCCAAAAAGTCTTTAACTAGTGCGTCATCCCCACTTTCACTTACGGCGCAGTGACATGGCACCTGATCATCGAGCTGGTCCACCGATTCAAAGTAGCACAGCGAGCGATGGAGAGAGCTATGCTTGGCATTTCTGTAAGGGACAAAATCCGGAACGAAGGAGTTCGACGAAGAACTGGTTGTAGTTGTCCACGTAGCTCTCAACATCTGCAAGCTGAAGTGACAGTGGGCCGGCCATGTCTGACGTGTCAGTCACGTCCGATGGGGGAGGACAGTCTTGGAGTGGAGGGCGCGTACAGGTCGCAGAAGTGTAGGACGCTTTCCCTCCATATGGACCGACGACATCATCAGGGCGGTCGGAAGTGGGTGGATGCGAGAAGCTTAGGATCACTTTTAGTTAAAGACATTCGGGAAGGCATAGGCATGATATAGATCTAGCAGTGGATAAACAAAGGCTGATGATGATGGGGAAATAACTTGACTAGAAAGGGATATAAAGTTCGTGTACTTTACGATTAAGTACTATTAATATACAGGTTGTATATTTTCAGAATTCTAGTCGTGTCTACATTTAATAAATATGTACATATATAATATGTATCTTAGGACCTTTTCATTTACATAAATGTTTTTTTTGGGAACAAAGGGTTGTGTGGGACGGGGTTAATGCTTTTTGCCATTCTCGAGAAGTCGGCGCGTTGTATCAGAAATGAAAAAGTATTCCGTAACGTAACCGTAAGCACTAACCTTTTATGCTAACGAGAACACCTGCCGTTTGCCGGAAATGTAAAATATTATAAGTCGGGGATGTAAATACCCTCATACTTTTGTTATTTTTTGTCTTTATGCTTCTCATCATAACTTTATCCTTCTCTAGAGTCAGGATGTTTAGAAGAACGACCTTTCTACTGATAAAATATACACTGGGTATTTATTATATATAGCTTGCCTCACCACGGTTCTGTCACGTTTGTGCTATGGTGCTGGAGACAACGGATCATCATCATCATGCTCAACTGATAGCCGTCCACCGCTGGATATAAGCCTTCCCCACATCGATCAATCCTGCACCGCCCCCATCACCGGGCACGAGGAGCGATCGTTTGTAGAGGTTACATATTGGGGGGATTTGGGTTATTACCCACCACGCTTGTCTAATGCGGTTGGTGAGCGCCAGATCCTCGTTTGTTGATTACCAGGCTGCACCACGAGACGGTGGGGTTGGCTTGGGTCCCGTGAGTTGTTGTACTGTGTCATATTACAAAACATTTAAATTAAAAGACTACCCCTAAGTCTCTCGCCGTGTTCCCCTTAGCTGGGCCTGCTATTGTAGCAATAAATAAACGATAAGGCCTTCATCCGTTGTGTAGTTTTCATTACGTAAAACTTTTTCAATCATGACTACAATACCATTCATTTAGAGCTCCTACTCACAAAGCGCAAGCTGTCGGTACAGGTCGTATCCCTCGTCTCCTCGGATTCCCATTACAGCAACCAATTACCGGCAAATTGCTTGTTATCTCGCAGCGCTGTGTCTAAGCAGAGCTGCTTATTGCTGTTGTATTGCACCCTGCGAGTCCTGAATCGTAATAGCTTTTATATTTAATGATGGTAGGTCTCTTTTGCCGGGGACAGTCTAGATACCATCACAGTGCCTATTTCGCCGACGAACTGTAGTGTACAAATATTTTTGTTTTTCAGTTTGAAGGGCGCTGTAGCTAGGACTGTGGTTAAAAGAGTCACAGCGTGCTGTCCTGCAGTCTCTATTATGAACAGGACTAAGGTAAGTCCTGCCTGTCGTAGAATGCGACTAAAAGTGCCTTTATAATCCACTAGGCCAGCTCAAGGTTCACAACAAAGATGAAGTCGTCTCATACATGTTGTACTGTAGCAAAGGTATCGAGGAAGGTTCTAGCCTCCGATGGTAGGTAGTGGAAGAGACGCCGTATAAGATGCTAAGGTCTCTGAGGATGATCACTATGAGAGGTTTTAGTGGGTAAAAATATCTCATTACCTCTTTCCCCGAAACAGAGTATCTTCAGCCAAGTTCCCTTCACAATAATAATAAAATGGACCACAGCGTAATACGAAGCACGACGTGATGTATCCCATACTGGCATCCATCGCACGAGCGTCCACAGAAACGACTGAGCAATTCATATTTCTCCAAAGACATTTCAAACGTTTCAATCCTAAAATGGTAGAGATATCTCCAGTCTGCTTTGCATTACCGAGCTGCTGAAACATTCCTGAACATATATTCCGTGACGATGTACCCGCATTCGCAGCGCAGCAGACCTGGAATTATCTTGCGGTATATACGGATTGCATTGTCAAAGCTTCAAGATGTTATAAAAGAAATACAAAAAGGTATTTTTTCTTTTAAGGTATCTTTAAGATATTATAGGAAAGTGTGAAAAAGATATAAAATTATATTAGGGATTATATATTTAATATTTGGTAATTTTTTTTTTATGCAACATGCAAATAATGTTTGCTTATCTGGACATAAGAAAGTGTCTCTTTATCCTTGAGTGTTACTGGTGGCAGGTCTCTATTACCGCAGACTGTCTAGGCAAGTACCACCACAGCTACTCTTGCTGTTTATTGAAGGGCGCTGTATCTGGTGAAATTCCAGTAGTAAAGAAACATTTTTTTTATTTCATTAAGCGATAAGACGAGCAGTACGTTTTCCTGATGGTAACTGATACGTCCGCCTATAACTACACGGCGCTAGCTAGAATGGTATACACAGCACCACTCTGCGCCCGTCGCCTTGGTACATAAGATGTTGAGTCTCGTTACTACAGTAATTACACTAGCTATAGGGCCCTTCAAACCGGAACACAATAATATTAGCACAGTACTGTTTGGCGGCAGAAGTAGGCGCTGCGCTGGTACCCATCTAGACGGTCACAGAAACCTACCACTAGTGAGTACATGAGAACATCTCATGTCGTAAAGCGACGAGCACTATATGATGCTGCATACATCATCCTATTATTGGCTTATCAGTTACCATCAGATGCACGGCTCACTACCTCATCGTTTCGTTAAATAAAAAATTAAAAAATTAATTAATGTTCGGTACGCTCCACCCTTATATCCACGACTCCTGTATACATAATGAAACCGCGATGGTCCCTCTCTCTGGTCATTTACGATCTATGTAGTCTCTCGGGGGTGATTCTTGATATTACATCTTCTGGATATATTCTTCTTGAAACAGTGACGAAGTAATATTAAAGCTTACGACTGAAACTTTAAAGCGTCGTTCGGGGCGGAGTAAAAACAACTAAAGCACATCAAACGTTGGAGTTGTATGAAAGGAACGCTTCAAAAGTCCGCCATTTTGAAATCCACTCCCACTAGAATATGGAAATGGTACAGTTGCTGCGGAGCTGAAACGGAAACAGTTAAAAAAAAATATATGAAAAAGTATAATGAGGATTTCTGCGATAACTGAATTACGAATTGTTCATTTGGAGAGCTTTAATATAATTGTAAACTGAAACGCTTTGAAAAGTTCTCTTCACGTTTCTTCTCTTGTGATATCTCTATACGAGTATCATCGTACTGTTGGTGACAATAGGGACAGTCACGGTGGACGCACCAGCCTGTCAGCTCTGTACTCTCGGGCTGGTAAGAATAGGACTCTAAGGTAAGTCCTGCCTGTCGCAGAAGGCGACTGGAAGGGTCTAGGAGTTTCGCAGGCCTTGAGGATGGGGCCCTCATCGCTCAACAAGCGAACCTGCGTAGCACAGTGAATGGCTCAGGGACGGTGGTTAGGAGGGTTAGGCTCCTCCTCAGAGACGTGTAACAGAAAGTGTAGAGTACCAGCAGATATACAAATCTTCATGTTAGAAACGGTTTATATCCCTTCCTTTAGCATGTTGTGGAAGTTAAGTAAGTAGGGATATGTATTATTGTGGTGATCCTCCTTTTCGAGTAGGCCTATATTCCCTGTTCGATGGTGATGATTTAATTGACGTGTTACTGAAACTTTTTATTAAAAAAGCCTTAATTTTTAAACAAAACCTATTTGTCCAGCCGTGGACAAAAAGGCTGGACCGGTTGAGTCGATGATGATACTGATCTTTTACTATTTTTACTTATAAATGTAAAGTTCTCGACGATTTGATGTTCCTACTATAATCAATTTTTTTCGTTATTTATAACTTAGTAACTTGGTAATAAGAGACCGGGCGAAATATGGTGAACTAACCGCCAACCTTCGATAGTCGGAGAGTAACCTTAAGAAGAAGAATAACTTAGGGAGAAAGCGTGATACTTCCAATATTAAAGCTCATATGTTAAGTAGAAGTGTATTTATAATACTAAGTAAAGGCTAATTTTAATGAGTTTCAATTAGTTATTTTTGAACATAACTGCTTCACTTTAAGTGTGTTCTTTAGTAACTTTTCAAAGTTGAAAACAGCCGCGGATGTAAGTTAGGCTAACAATAACCCCGTGCGGAGTCAGTGGGCTTAAACGAAAGCACTAGAAGTGGAAAGTTCCGCCTGCAACTTTACGAAACTAAACCACTTCTTAATGAAACCATTGAATTTTTTATTAGGCTTCCATCATCATCAGTAATGGTGTGTGATGATAAAAACTTAGGTTTAGGTTGAAGCTGATGAGTTACTATATTTTTATTCCTGAAATTGTATAACTATAATGCCGCGGGCATTGATTTCCGGATCCTATTTGTTAGAAATAAGAAATGGAGGGCGCGGGACGTTGCGTGAGAATTTATGGTCGCCTTAAGACGCACTGCTTCGTAAGGGTGGGGCGAAGATGACGAATCTTCGGAAGGTGATGGAGAACATGTCAAATGTTAAACGGATGTCTCATTTGTGAAATCGGTTAAGTGAATAGTTAAGTTTTGTTATTTAACATAGTATATTTCGGTTCCCTCCAGAAGGACCGCGACGTCATCAAGGCGGTCGGAGGTGGGTGGATGCGAGAAGCTGATGATCGCATTTGGTTGAAGACATTGGGAAGGCCTATATCAGGCAGTGGATAAACAAAAGCTGATGATGATGATGATGAATGTATTCCGGTTACAATGCATTGATATCTCGACTTCTGCTCTAGATGTTTTAAAATTGACTTCTTTACTCTATATCGTGCAATAACTATAAAGTTACTGTTTAATTATTATTCAGTTTTTTTTTACATTTTTGGTATGTTAATCATCATCAGTCGATAGATGTCCACTGCTGGACATACGGCTCCCCAAAGATCTCCTTGTTAGAGTTCAATGAAAGGAATCTGGCCTTAGCCCACCACGCTGGCCCAGTGCGGGTTGGTGGGTGGTCAGAGCCTCATCTGTTATTCAGCAGGGTGCACCGCGTGCAGGTGAAGTTGACTTGGGCTCCGTACGATGTTGTGCGGAACCCCTTACACCCCAGTATAGTTATTATATATTTGTATGTTAATAAAGATACATATTTTAGTTTTTTTTTGTATTCCAATAAGCGAGGAGACGAGCGAGACATCCAACTGATGGTAAGTGATACGCCTGCATATAGCAACGTGGCGCAATTACATTGGTATACGAGAGATAAAATGTTGAGTCTCGTTATCCCAGTAATTATATTAGCTGCAGCGCCCTTCAAACTGGGACAAGGTAATGTTTGCACAGTACTGTTTGTTATTAATAGAGACCCATCACCAGTGAAAAAGTTTCTTCATATATTCTCAATTATATAATATATTAACTGTTCTCTACCCCATTGCTGGCTGTAACACCCCCACTGCCCTTTATCCTGCTAAAGGAATATTCTTACTGTTGTGTATGGAGCAGTTAATGCACTGACTTGATTGTCTCAGCTGTAGGTGGGCACAGCTACCGCTAATTTTACAAATACCCACTAATATAATTATTATGTATCTACATACCCCGTACGTAACACTTCCCTCCCCTAATTAATACTAATAAAATTGTTTGTAATCACTTTTAGGACGTCTGCGTGTACTTCGCCATGCGTCTTGTGTGTTTATTTGTTCTGACCTTTCTGCACGATATGTATCCTCGGCCTTAATATGTGATTCGACAAGATCATCATTTACCCATGCAGGTCTTGTGACGGCTCTGGTCATTGTACTTGAACACTAACGCGCGAAGGGGACCGCTGCGGGACGCTGACCTCTCCTTCACTCCCTTCTTCGGAGACGTTAGGCCAATCATCGGGTCAGTGTACTTCCGGATCAAATTCAGATAATAATTGAAGTTCTGTAGACCTTATGGTTCCGGAGATACGGTGATGAACCTCTAAATAGGTGAAAATATTTTATATATATAGAGAGAGAGATAAGTGACTTAAGGAAATGAGAGAAAAGTAGGAGTAAGTTAGAAAAATTAAAGTTTTCTACATCAAAGTCAAAAAGTTAATTCCTGGTATTTCAGGTGACTATAACCGGGTCGTCTTTGTTCACCTCACCATTAGTGTGAAAAGATAAAATACCAATGTAAGTACACTCAAAGACCATGAGGAGCAACTTCAAAGCCGCTCCCCACTTCCCGCGCTGCTGATGCTGACATGTTATTAATGACTTGGCGAAATATTTTCATTTATAGTAGTCGAAATCGTTTTCGACATAAGGCAATTTATCTTCTCAAGCACACTTGATGTATAACTTAGCAACTTAGCGTATCATCATTATCATTAGCCGATAGACGTCCACAGCTGGACATAGAGCTCTCCCAAAAATCTCCACATCCAGCGCCTTCCGGCGACCTTAATACAGTCAGCGTAGGCTGCGGTACCGCCACGCACATAGACCGTCGCTATAGGGTATATAAGGGTTCATGTGGGGGGGATTTGAGCCATTTCCCACCGCGCTGGCCCAGTGCGGGTTTGTGGGAGCCAGAGCCTAGTTTGTGGATTTTTTTTACATAATTCCCTCTGCGTGTTTTGGGTCAAGGTCATTGTGTACATTTTATTTACCATCGTACCATATAATTTCTAATTTCAACATTCTCATCATTCATTCTTCTCACTTCACATACTCATTTCATCTCCCACACTTCACGTCTACTATCATTCTCCATTCCATTTCCTTCTCTCATACCCCTTAACAAGTGTAGACCGTCGCTTTATACTTCCTTTTTGGCCTTTTGAAATGCATTTCATTGCGACCGGTCAATCCTCGTACACCGGTCCTCTTTTAGTCTTCAGGGCCGCTTTCTTGGCCAGTTGGTTCGTCCTCTCATCGCCTTCCATCCCCGTGTGCGCATTCACCCACGATAAACTTACATTCTTCCTTTTTTCTTTCTTTTTCACTACTTTCGCCTTCATTCTCTACGCTAAGGGATGAAGGGTGTCCGGTTTTGCTACTGTTTCGAGGGCGGACCTTGAGTCGCTGAGCACGGCGCAAGATTGTACCTACCCCCTGGCCGCGTACCCTGTCACTTCCACGAGTTGGTTTGTTGGTTAGCAGAGTGCACCAAGAGCAGGTGAGGTTGGCCCGGCTCCAGCGAGTTGATATACGAGACCCTTTGAGTTGTACTAGTGGATTTACTAGTAGTAGGTCTGTATTTCAGGAGACCGCCTGGGTGGGTACCACCGCAGTGCTTATTGCAGCCGAAGAACAGTACTGTGCCGGCTTGAAGGGTGCTGTAACTAGTGAATTTACTGGGATAACGAAACACGACATTTTATGTCTCAGGCGACGAGCGCACTGTGGTGCAGCTCATCCTAACCAGTGCTACGCTGTTATGGGTAGGCGTATCACTTACTATCCGGTGACGGCCCCGCTCGTCTCGTCGCTCCGTTAAATAAAAAAAAACATAAGCAAGACTAATGACAAAATAAACTCATTGCATCTTTTTTTCAAATAACTTTATTTTAGAAGATACATCATTCACCAACTTCTTAACCATTATAGGAAGCAACGAGATGAACAGACGTTCACCCAATTATAAGTGACACGCCTACCCATAACAACCCAGGGCTAGTTACAATGACATAGCATCACATTTCGCTCCTCGCCTTAAGACAAGAAGTTAAGTCTCATTACCACAATCATTAGCTACAGCGCCCTTCAAACCGGAACATAGTAATAATATTTTATTAAGTAGTTACTTTATTATGATTATTAATATAGATAATATAGAAATATATATTAAGTACTTACTTTATTATATTATTACTTTAAGAGTAAATAAGACAGATTTAATGAAATAGTTCTGTATATTAAAATGTAACTTACGTATAACTAAGTAAGGTAAGTAAACACTTAACGTATGGACCGGTTGGTTACTTAATATATGTATATCTATATGGATCTTATGATAAATGTTTTTCCGTCCCCTCAAACCTTACGCTTACGTTATCTTGAAGAAGTGAGAGAATAATTTATCTCTCCTCTCAACTATATCAATAATGTAATCCAGTTCTGTTTGTTGTTCGTTACCCGGATTATTTTATTTTTAGCCCTTCAAACCGGATCGTTGCTGTGGCATGTCTGCTGCCGAAAACCTTCAATGCCGCAACTTCATCGAATCAAAATAGCATAATACTGTGTCGCGGCAGAAATAAGCGGTGGGGATGTTATTTTGGGAGGGTCGCGTTTCGATCATTAACTAGTGTATACTTTATTTTTATGAAAACGATGTGGCTGTGAAATAAACGGAGGAGAGAAAAACATACAACTAGAAAGAAAAAATAAGAGAACAAGATAATGAGAGAAGAAGAAGAGAGAAGATAATAAGAGGAGAAGGAGAGAAGGCGAGAAGAATATGATAGGAAAAGAGGAGAGAAGAAGAGAAGAAGAGGAGAAGAAGAGACGAAGGAAAGGAAGAAAGAAGGAAACCGTAAGGAACTACTGACACGTATAATTTGAGTAGTCGATGTTTATACGAGTTGTGTAATGGCGGTAGTAAACGGGGGAGAGTAAGAAGGAAATTAGGAGCTGATGCGTCGGGGGAGGTCGCAGTGATCGCTGCTCTTAATTGAAATAACGGATGTAACCACCGAGACATTTTCAACCGCAACTTTGACAGAGAGCTTGGAGGGTAGGGGAGGGGCACTTCAATATAAATGCGCGACACCAAAATATGTTTCCGGTGGGCGGCAATAAATTTAGGTGAAGAGGGATGATGCTGTGCGGATGTGGTGGAGTACACTGCGTAGATGATGGATGATCACCGCAAAGGTCCGTTGATACTTGTGTTTATTGAAGATAAATGGACCGTCAGTCTTTTAGTAAGTAAACATCTATATTAAAGTGGTAGGTCTCTGTACAAATGTTCCTATTTCCGGTTTGAAGGTCGTTGTAGCTACTGGAATTAGGTGACGGGTGTTAACATCTTATGTCGCAAAGCGTTTTAATGTGGGTATATCATACCATCTAGCGACGCGTTGTTATGAGCGTATCACTTACTATCAAGTGATCCGTGGTCTCAGAACATTACGTTGCCAATTTGAGAAGTAATTTATTTGTTCTCTTTCATATATTAAACAGTTACTTATTAGTAACTTTTATTTGGTGGGATTATGTGATTATGTGGATAATAGCGCTTGTTGAATACATGTCTGTTTGTAATTAAGCGCTTTAACATATGTTGACTTAAGTTAGGCAAGCTGTAAGTTACGGTGGTTAATAGCGTGTCCTTTTCTTTTGTGAGGGTCATGAACTTTTATGATTATTCCCTATAAATCCGCGCCGCAGCGTCTGCTCGCACTCCCAGAGCAATCTTCAATGAATATATAAAGCGGATGCAGTGCGTTCGTGTATTACGTTAGCACGAGGATTTTCTTCGCTTCATCCTAATAAATTTTAAATTCAAAGGTACGTTACCGTCATGCACGAGATATTCACACCTTCACCCTCGAGGGTTGGATGAGCTGTGGGAACTGAAAGACGAGTGAGATAGTTCAGATTTTACTACGTTTTTATATTACAGTAAGTTGTCATTAATAAATTATAACTTCAAACTTGATGGTCACGATCAATATGTAAATACTGTTATGATTGAGAAGAGAAGCTGCGTTATGGCATAATATAATATTACTAATTGCTCATTTGTATCCTTACAGACATTTACCTGATGGTAAGTAATACGCCTGCCAATAACAATATATCGCTAGTTAAGATGACATATACAACACCACATAGTGCTCGTCGCTTTGATATATAAGATATTAAGTCTCATTTACCCTGTAATTTCATCAGCTACAGCGCCCTTCAAACCAGTACACAGTAATGTTTGCACACTGCTGTTTGTCGGCTGCCCTGCTAGATTGAGACCATACAAAAAAATTTATAGTTATCATACCTGCGTTAGTATAGTCTACTTCCGTTATAACTCTCTTCAAAAATACTTATACTTACAACGTGACATTTGTAACCAGAACTACCCTAATTATTAACTATGTACATCGCGTTAACCGGAAGTCAATGTTTAGATAGAGAGTAATGAAATAAAAAAATCCTTTAGATAAATAAGTAACAGAGACTACATTTAACGGAAATGAAGTATTAGTGACATTTTAAATGGATCAAGTACGTAAATACTTTACCCCGATCAGTATTAATCCGATAAGGGCGACTTTACTCCTAAGAAGTTAACCGGATTTTCTCCAATCTGTTGAGGATCTTCGGACTTATTGGCGACGACCAGAATTCGTAAAATAACGCTGCGGGTGATTAAAGCGTTTAACTTCGGACAAATCTCTGGTACTAATACCGTTTACGATAATCGAATTTAACCGCAGCGTTAATTGTTAAATATTCGATTGAACTATACAGTTACTTTTTGATTTAACTAAACGTATTACTGTTGATGCGGTAGCAATGCTAAATGATAATGTTACTGTTGAAAGATTACTGGGTGTTAGTAATGATATCTTTAAGCTGTTTCTACTGATGGGAACCGGTTCTTAAATGTGGATAAATCAATGCATCATATACAAACACTTATTTAATATATATGAATAAAAAGGGGTGTAAGGGGTTCCGCATACCAACTCACTGGGTCCAAGCAAATTTCATCAGCTCGTGGTGCACCCTGCGAATCAACAAAGGAGGCTCTGGCTCCCACTAAAGTGCATAGGGCGCAGCGTGGTGGGAAATACTTACGAACGTAGTACGGAGGTCTTTGGGGGAGGCCTGAGCCAGTAGTGGACGTCTATCGGCTGATGATGATGATGATAAAAATTTAAAAATTTGTTTCCTTATCGATTTATGTTTTTATTTATTTATTTAGTTTTTGTTTTGACAGTAAATTTGTTAGTATTTGGTCGGCTGTCTTTCGACAGACGCCTCCTCTAAAGATTTCCACACATCTGTCATCTTTGCTTTCCGATCTAATCTAAGCCATCAACTACTTTCATTTCGACTTCTCTATCTTCTTTTCAGTTCGTCCAACTTGGGTGGGCAGCGTTCAGTAAGCTACGCAGCATATTTTCGTCTAAGATACCGTAGTGTTTGAAAACGGAAGTCTTCAACTCGTGAGTGTTGCCAGTGTTGACATGTGGAACCCAGTCGTGGCCTCTTACTATCGGCCTTATAAGAAGGCTAAAAGTCACCCAAAGGGTAATGAAGAGGGATATGATCGGAGTTTCTCTGCGCGATCAAATCAGAAATGTGGAGATCCGCTGAAAAACTAAGGCCACTGCCATAGCCTAAAAGATTACAAGATTTAAGTGGCAGTGGACAGGGCATATTACTCAAAGGACCGACGGCCGATGGAGCAGTAAGGTCCTCGAGTGGTGTCTGCGTACCGATAGACGCAGTGTTGGGAGGCCTCAAACAAGTTGGACCAAAGATCTGGTGTGAATCGTGGGAACCCATTGGATGCGAGTAACGCGAGATCGATCGATGTGGAGATCTTTAGGGGAGGTCTATGTCCACCTGTGGTCGTCTATCGGCTGCTGATGATGATGATGATGTTTTCCTTTGCTTCCTCTGCTGTCCCTTTGGTATTAATTTGTAATATAGCTTTTTCTTAAGTGTTCATTCATCATAAAAGTGGTTCTCCACATGTATATTCTGACGGAGTAGGTTTCTATTATCGCCTTTATCGTAAATCATTACTAGACGCTTTAGTATTTCTACTATAAAATTCATTAAGAAAAGTGTTCTCATGCTATACAATAAGTTAACTTACTGATGACGAAGCAAATAACCCTTTTTTATCGTACGAAGTAACCAAACGAGGGAAACACTTGTCGTTAAGTGATATAAGAATATGGCGCTAGTTAGCACCATAATCAGTACATTCGTGCTCGTCGCCTTGAATCTTAATATGATCAAGTCTCATTACCCTAGTAATTTGACTAGGTACAACACACTTCAAACCGGAACACAGTAATGTCTGCATAGTAGTGTTTGTCGGCTGCAGTAAGCGCTGCGGTAGTACCTAGACGGGCTGCGGCTACAGAGACTACCTATAAAACTACCCCTATAATTTTGTATATAATAGATACTTTGATAGAGCGTCCTTTGTTCTGATGATGTAAGCGCTTGAAAGCTACAGCGACTCTTACAGCTTTCTGATACTGGGCTTGTGGACCCGGATCCACGATCTGTTAATATAGGGTGTCTGGGAGTGGTATTCTTTTGTTAATCTCTCAGCAGGAGACGATACACGTCTCTCATCGTTAGAAGCTTCTTCTTCTTCTTATCCCTGCTCGGAAGGATTGAATCAAATTCATAGCTTGTTTGTAAAAAAATACTTTTGTTCACAAAAATCGTTTTGTTTATCACTACGTTAACAGATTTAACGAAACACACGAAAACGAGTGAAATTCGTGTTTTTGGATTTGAAAAGATTTTATATATTTCGTTGGCACCATTTTGTTTGACTGGCGGTGGCTGCTGCTGCAGCGGATTTGTTAGCTTATTGTTCGATCGCTTTTTTTTTCCCTAACACATTGTTTTATAACAGATAAAACATTGCTAACGTCATTTGTTATATTTTCACATTCAAATTTATGTAGACAAACCTATACGTAGTTTTTTTTTTGTTGAAATCTATTATTCATAGCCCTTTATTATTTTAAATAGTGGAAATATATCTTCGCTTGGGAGACGAGAGTGTTCACACCGCTGTCGGGATATTATAGAAGGCTACTGAAGGAGAATAATTTCCGAGGAACGGCTGCAGCTTTTCCTGTGAACTTTACAAGCTTATTGCGTTGGTCATCCCTCTTGGCAAGTGCGTCAAATGTCCTTATTGGGAAAGTATGTGGTGAAGAAAATAAAAAATATAATTTTACAGGAACGTACAACGGTAATCAAATAAACTGAAAAATTCTAATTAAAGATTTTTTTTTTATTTAATTAAGTGAGGAGTCGATCGATACATTTACCTGATGGTAAGTTATACGCCCGATCCTAACAACGTGGCGCTAGTGAAGATAGATATACTGCACCATGTTGCGGAGACAAGATGTTGAGTCTCGTTACCCCAGTAATTACACACAGTACTGTTTGCCGGCTGTGGTAACTGTCTAAACGGTTTCCTGCAACAGAAATCTACCACCAGCAAATATTCTGATAATTCTTTGTCTTCATATATATTGTAAACATATTTCATCTCATCTTAAATCTTAGACGTTGAGTAATAATACATGTTGAAATTAATAACCATAATAAAAACAACCCCAAAGAATTATTATGTGAAACTTAAAAAGTACGAAAGTTAATTTGATAAGAACCGCCACTTCTGCAGGAAGTTTCAGCATTATGGCTGAAAAGTCGTACACAAGTTCCAACGCGTTTCTAACTTTACTGTTTCCGTATCTCGCATCTGTCTTAGTTTCTGTAAAAGGATACTATAGTATGTGGTTTACTTTAGAAATATTGATATCTATATATTGATTGATATATAAATTATTTATTTATTTTATTTTACGATTTTTTACATAGAAATAAAGCAAAGACGAACAATAATTATACGGAAACGGAATAGTAGAGGTAACCTTAACTCGCACTGAGTTTTCTACCCCAGTAAACTAATGATCCTATATGGATAGTCAATAATGCATAATATATTAAAAAAAATGATATTTAAATACATACAAATACAGCTACAATATTAAAAACGTAAATAAATATATAAATCATGTAACTGTAATAAATAAATAGCTATTACGTTGATAATATTTTTTAACGAACATTTTAAATATATGAAGCGACGGGTGTTCGCGTATTGGCTGAGGAAGGGAATTATTTATAATATTTTATATACAGCATCATCATCAACAAATAGAAGTCCACTGCTGGACATAGGTCTCCCCAAAGATCTCCACATACAGTCAGCTTGGCGTTTGGTACCGTATCATACTTTTTGTATATATCCTTTAAGAGATTGGCAGAGTACACATACTGGTGGTAAGTCCGGAGACCAGCTAGGCAGCTAGCACCGTGGCTCCCATTTACTTATTATTATTAGTATTATGCAAACTTTACTATGCTGCAGTTTGAAGAGCGCTGTAGCTAGTAAAATTACTCAGGTAACGAGGTTTTTCAAGGCGAACCAAATGTGGTGTAGAGTAGTATGTCGATCATTAGATCGCGCTAATTGTAGCGCCAGGTTGTTATGGGCAGACGTATCACTCACCATCAGGTGATCGTCTGTTTCATCGTTCCTTATAAATAAATAAAACATCTTCTTCCTAAAGTAGTCGGTAAGATAAGTATCAGATAGTACTAGTGGTAGATCTCTGTTACCAGGAGACTGTCTAGTCTACCACTG
Source organism: Ornithoptera alexandrae (assembly GCA_029030555.1). Lineage (NCBI taxonomy): Eukaryota > Metazoa > Arthropoda > Insecta > Lepidoptera > Papilionidae > Ornithoptera > Ornithoptera alexandrae. Next base: position 6,884,465 of record JARDVY010000064.1, on the reverse strand, counting down.
CAGAATCTATTTTTACCGCCAAGCGGTAGTAGGCAAACATTAGTGTTCCGGTTTGAAGAGCGCTGTAGATAGACTCATTACTGGGGTACCGGGACCTAACATTTGTCTTTGGGCGATGAGCGCAATTCGGTACAGTGTTCATAATTCTCATTGGCGCCACGTTGTCATGAGTGGATGTAGTACCATCAGGTGTACGTCTCGCTGCTCTCGTCGTTTCGTAGAATAAAAAAAAAATTGTATTTCTCGTGTAGGTACATTACATTTTATTTTCCACTAAATTTGTTTTTTTTTTCGCAGGCGTATAGATAAATGTACGCGTACGCGAGGGCTCGGCGGGGTCTATAAAGTGAGCAATTTTCTTCCTACCCCTACAATCTTGGCAGCACCCGTCAAGGGGTAAGTTCACATCTGGAAGTGAACGTTTATTAACCTCCTTATTATTTTATTCTATTTTATATATCTACATTTCTAAACTCAAGTGACAATACGGGAGAGTAACATCTTCAGGTTTTTGGGTACCGATACTAAATTTCTTCTGAAGAGGAAACTGTTCCTCATCTGATGACGAAGTATCCCATTTGTAGAGAGTTAAAATATGAATATAAATTTATAAGATATTGCTTTAAATATGTAATATAGAAATAAGAAAATATATATATATATATTATGATCAGGCGCGACACATTATTCGAAGGAGAAGCGGCCGATGGGGCAGCAAGGTCCTCGAATGGCAACCGTATACTAGAAGTCGCAGTACTGGCAGGCCTCCCACAAGGTGGTCCGACGATCTGGTGAAGTGACTGATCGACGTCGAGATCTTTGGCGGATGCCTATGTCCAGCAGTGGGAGTCTATAGGCTGATAATGATTATATATGTAGATGTATACGAAAAGTGAAGCCCTGTGCAGTAATATCAGGGAAAATAAAAACAAAAACCATCTTCTGATGCAGCGTATACACCATAGCGCACCATTGTTGTGATGCAACTTACTTTTATACTGTCGCACAGTTAGGTAGTAATTAAACTAATATTACATTACAAGTATTTAAGTAGTAGTAATGTATTTAAAAACCTAATCTTGTATGAGGGAGGACAGTTGAATGCGTCACTCGCGCGTCAGGTTGGCCGAGTGGTCTAAGGCGCCAGATTTAAGCTCTGGTTCCCGAGAGGGAGCGTGGGTTCGAACCCCACACCTGACAAAGCTTTTTTTAGATTTTTGCACTCCTCTAAAGTTTTTTTTTTTGACAAATTATAACCAATTACACCGGTGATAGGTTTCTATTGCCGGAGATCGTACATGTAGTTACCACCGCAGCGCCCATTGCTGCCGACACGTAGCAGTCTGCAAACATTACTGTGTTCCGGTTTGAAGGGCGCTGTCGCTAGTGAAATTAACTGGCGCTACGTTGTTATGGGCAGGGGTGTCACTTAACATCAGGTGATCGTCTCGTCGCGTCGTTGAATAATAATTAAAATTAAAATTTCAAGTATTGAGAACTTTATAACATAAATGTTATTTTTTCACTTTGGTGCTTTCCGAAAGAATTTATGTCAGCTTAGTAACTAGGGTGATGTTTGAGGCATAACTTACTTAAGCTAAGTCCCAACAGTGGGCCCTGTGTAAGCAGCTGGGCATAAATAATAACAGTGAAACATTCATTATTTGAATGTACATCAAATACACTCTTTATAAATATTAGAGCCAGAGTTCAGGTTAAGTTATTCATATATTATCTAAGTTATAGTCAACAGTTAACCTGTTAAGTTATCTATTAAGCTATTGAAACTGGCTTTAAATATTACCAGTAATTATTAATTTTTTACTTATTTGAAAACTTTATTGTGACACTTAAAATTTGGTTGCTATATGCGAACTTAATGCTTACAAGCAATATCTGGTAATGAACTTAGGAAATGGTGAGATGCTGCGGTGGATGAGGGAGAACATTTACGAAAAATAAAGCCGTATATATAATAATTATTTATTTATTATTATCATGAAACTTTAAGCTAAGGGCACAGAGGTGTAAGTGATACCGCCGAACATCATACCGAGCTCAAGTTGACCATCCACCAACCCGCACTGGGCCAGCGTGGTGGGTTGAAGCCCAATAAACTTTGTGGAAATCTTCGGGAGAGGCTTACGAGTATGTCCAGCAGTGGACGTCTATCGGCTGATGATGAAGAGTACAGAGGGCAAACTTAATGCTAGAGGTATTTTCTCTACCCAGGGGAAGGAAGTAGATTTTGTATGTAGTGAGGTAATTAATTATACGTTTAGTATAAGGGTTTAATTTAGATAATCTTTTATTATAATTCGAGAAGGACTGAATTAAAGCATTCATGTGTAACGGGGGTTGTGTTTTGAGAAAAAATAAAAGCATACGGACCAACAGGACGCGGAGGGTTTAGCGGGGCCAATAAAGATGGCAATTTCCCCAAAAATAGGACGCGACGTCGACATAAACCCTTTTTAACTGGAACAGACAGATGTTGGGCATCGCTACTAGTATATCTCCACAACTACCCCTGAAAGCAGTATACCTACATCTATATTTTTTTTATAAGCTAACTTGACCCGTCTTCGGTGGCAAATAAGTATGATACATAAATAAAAGTATGTGGCTTAACTCTTTCAAGAGGAGGATGAAAAAAGAAATTAGGTTGGAGCATACATGAGAGAAATATGAATAAAAGATTTGAATAGTATAGAAGAATAGGATGGAAGGTGAGAATGAGGAAGTTGTCATAAACTGTAACAAAGAATGAAATGAAGTTCAGGCCCAAAAATGCTCGAGGGAACTGCTGAAAAAAAGACAGTACTCTGCAAACATTATTGTGTTCCGAATGAAATGGAGTTATAACTTAGGTTACTGAGGTGATCAGACTTAACACCTTGTCTCGACAAGCACGCACAAAATCTCATGAGACCCAAGTCAACCTGACTTGCGCTTGGTGCATCCTGCTAATCCATAAACGAGGCTCTGGCTCTCAGCAAGCCGAATTGGGTCAGCGCCTTGGAAAATAGCCCAAATCACTCTATATGAACCTCTACCCAAATGGAGATCTTTGGGGAAGACCTATGTCCAGCAGTGGATGTCTATTAACTGATGTGATGTTATCGAAGGGGCTTACAATGAGGTGATTGTCCTGTCCCCCTTTCTCTGTACAAATATTACACTATCTATGATATTTAAGAGGCTGTTCACTACAATGCTGTTTCCGCTAGATTTGCTGGTGGTAGGTCGCTGTTACTGGAGACCGTTTAGTCACCATCACATCCTTACCTATATCTGCTGCTCTTCAGTAGTTGCCGATCATTACCATGTGCCGGTTTAAAAGGCGCTGTAGTTACTAAAACACAGGTAATAAGAGTTAAAGCCTTATCACGAAGCGATAAGCAAAATGTGCAGTATCATTATCATCATCGGTCGATAGATGTCCACTGCTGGACTCCTTCCTTTTTTTCTTCCTTCCTGCCTTCCCCCAAGATCTCCAGATACAGTCAGCATGACTTCCGGTACTGCCGGGCACTAGGAGTGAAGGGGTTGATATGAGATAATTTGGGCCATTTCCCACCACGCTGGCCCAATACGAGTTGGCAGTTTGTTGATTATCAGGCTGCACCACGAGCTGGTGAGATTGGCTTGAGTCCCGTGAGTTGTTGTGCGGGACCTTTACACCCCCTTAATAATGAATGTAATTGTTAATAACTTAACCTAAGATGCTCAAAGTTTCAATGATATTGCAATTGTTATGTTTAAACGATGTCGCGTTAAGTTATCAGCTTGTTAACTGTAGTTAAGTTATTTTAACAATATCGCACCAACCCGCATTGGGCCAGCGTGGTGGAAAATGGCCCCAATCCCTACATGAATCGCTAAAAACGACGACCTCTGGTACTCGACGACTTGGCAGTGCAAGACCGATGTGGGGATCTTTGGGGGAGGCTCATGTCCAGCAGTGCACGACTATGGGCTCATGATGATGATGAACATTACATTAATTTAATGAAGATACAATACTAGAGTGACGTTCACTTGAGATGGCTATGGTTCTGCTTATAATCACGAAGTAGTAATTAGGATGTGTACATAGCACCTGATGGCTAGCTGCTCGTATATTCCATTATGACATATATTTAGCTAAGTTAGATAATAGCTTAACTTTGTATACGTACTGTACACAGCAGCTTGGTCAAGTTTATTGCTTAACCGTTTTAATTAAAAGTAGTACGCGGCCGTCTGTCCGCGGACCAGGTATAAATTAAGTTAATACACTGCAGCGCACTTTGCTACGCCGCAGTGATATATACATCCCCTTCTCCTTGCCACCCCCGGTTTATACATCAAGTTCTTGTACATAAGCTACAAGACCAAGCTATTCATGTACACTGAAGACTTTTCAGCGGTAGTGGATGATATCTTTTTTTATATATTTGTTCAACGTACGGTGCACCTGATGATGGTCACGCCTGCCAATAACAACGTGGCGCTAGTAAGGATTATATATACTGCACCACATTGCGCTTGTCGTCTAGAGACAAGATGTTAAGTCTCGTTGGTCCAGTTATTTCACAAAAGGAGGCTGCCGAGCGGAATCGAGAGAGGACAGATCCCGCTTGAAAACGAAGCCGTCCTGGCGTCAACGCGCGTTAACACGTCCCACTGATGAATGGTGCTCCCCTACCATAATGGGCCTTTGGGGTCGTTGGCGGCCAGGATGGGCGTTCTCATCGCTTTCTAAAGGTGAGGAGGACCAAGGCTGGACGTGGTCTCCGGTCATTAAAGTATTACTCCCGTGGCTGGTATGGTCTACATGACAAAGACCCTGCCACAGGCTATCCCAGCATAGCGTTAGCGACGCCGCGGTTGTTCCAGTTCAGGCCCCCGTGATCTCTCCAAACGCCGAAGGTGACCACCGAGAGGGTTTTAGTGAATAAAAATCTCACATAACTCTGACTTCCCCCCCAGAAGGAAGATTATCTTTTCGGAGATTTACGCCCGAGACCATAAAAAAAAAGAAAACGTATTTCATTACCTACAACTCCCTTCCATCCGGTACACAGTAATGTTTGCATTGTCTCGGCTACAGTCACCGCTGCGGTGGTACCACCAGAGACCTACCACCACTAAATGGCTATTGACGTGTATAATTTTTTTTCTCATTTTATTATCAAATTATTTGTCGTTTCGGGGTTGAAATGAAAAGTATAATTTACGTCCAACGAGCGAGTTCTCCATTAAAACCTTTTTCAAGTATTTACCCTGTCCCATTCGTTTGCTTTGGAACCGCCCCCGCTTCCGCTTCCTCCTCCGCCACCGCTGCTGTGTCTGGTGGGTAACCATGTTTAGGGTACTTTGTCGTACTAGGGCATAAGATTTTACAAATTTACATATTACGCGCGAATATTTAAAGCTAACCTAACCCCCGATCAAAAATAGAAGTTTAGTTAATTTAACACGGATAACAGCTCCGCATGGCGTAGCGGTTAACCGGTTGTCGTGTAACACGGCCCTAGTTCGATTCCGTGGCTACACATTGTGTCTAGCTAGTACCCTCATGTAAATCTGCAAAAACACAGCATCGCTGTGCCAATATTCGAGAGCTGGAGTATCTTAGGCGAGCAAATCTACCACCGATATGTAGTGTTGTGTATATCATCCTAATGTTGTTATTGCCAGGTGAACGTCTTGCTATAATATAATAATAAAGCACTGTATTCAGGAGCGTCATAAGGTGAACTATCGATCTGGTGAAGGTCACGGAATCAGTGCGGAGATCCCTGATAGAGACTTCTTATACTCAGGAGTGAACATCATCGGGCTAATGCAATACTACAACACAAAGGCATATTACCTTCTGATTTACTGGTGGTAGATCTCTGCTGCAGTAGACCGTCTAGGTAGGTATCACCGCAATGCCTATTTCTACTGCTAAACAGTAATAGGAAAATATTACTATCTTCCGGTTTGATGGGCGCTGTAGCTAGTTTAGCTGGGGTAACGAAACTCAACATCTTACGTTTTCCCCTCCAACGGGTTCTCGCCTTGTCGTGGCGGAGAGGCTTAGTAACCGTGGTCCGGTATACGGTGAAGCCAAGTGGAACCCACCCGGCCGGCCCGCGGCGAAGGGCTGGCCGAAGCGGCCGCTCCAGGTTCGAGCACCGGTTGGGGTAACTGGAGCTCACCGGAGCGGCCGGAGGCCGCAGGGGCGGCTGTGTGCTGCCCTAGCGGCCGGCTGCAGGGGCGGTTTCATACCGCCCTTCGCAGCCGAGGTGGGGTCGCGGAGGGAGTACCCTCTGCGGCCAACCGGTGTCGCACCGGCGATGCGGCGGCGGCCGGGCCGCGGGGGAAGAGGAGTACCGGTATTGAGATGCGCCGTTCTCCCTATCCTCCGCGGCCGTTGACAGGTAGCGGCGGGCCTAACATCTCTCCGCCGCGGGGAGCCGGGAGAGGTTTTCTCCAGTGGCTCCAATGGCCTCTGGGCGACAGGTTCGGGGGAACCGGTCGCCCGCACACGCATGAGGTCGAGGAGGGGGCGCGCTGCATGTTCCGGCGCGCCCTGGAAAGGGAGGATTCATCCCTCCCTCCCGAGGTGGGGCTGCGCAAGCGGCCAGCGCCGCGGTTGAGTGCATGCGTTCCCGTGACCCTGCCATCATGGCGATGAGGCGGAACATCGTGGGGGTTTTAGTCGGTGCAAGTCCGACATAACTCGTCCTTGCTCTGGCGAGGACGAGTATGCGTAGGCATTTCCCCCACGTAAAAAAAAAAAAAAAAAAAAAACATCTTACGTTTCAAAGCGACGAGCAAAATGTCTGCAGGATGGTATATCCTAACTAGCGCCACCTAGTTATGAGCAGGCGTATCACTTAAGTTCAGGTGAATGTCCCGCTCCTCTGTTCGCTTCATAAAAAACTTGAAATATTTATTCAGGAAATAATGAGTCAAAGGCAAACTCTTTATAATAACGTTGAGTCCTTTGCCTTTGTACTCTCTGATGTTCCCTCCTGAATGTTGCTTCATAATCCTTCATTAGAAATATTAACAGTCGTTGAATTTTAATGTAACTTGAACTTATATATATATATATATATTTTCACCCGCCAACCCGCATTGGGCCAGAGTGGTGGGAAATGGCCCAAATCCCCCATATGAACCCCTACATACGATAACTTCTAGGGCCCAGTGATACCGGCGGCCATGCTGACTGTGTATGTGAAGATCTATGGGTGAGGCCTAAATCCAGCAGTGGACTTCTATCGGCTGATTATATGTATATATATATATATATATATTTAGTTCAGCTTATGGCACTACTTATTCTATAATGCTAAGGCTTCAAAGCGTTCGATATCATACCCCTTACTAAAAACAATTTAAATATGTGCACCCTTCCCCTGATAATTCCACATCTAGTTCTAAACAATGTCTGGTTCCTCTTAAGCTGTGTCTATTATCCAATATTAATTTCGAAGCATACATTCTTTCTCTTTCTTTATTCTCTAGTATTTCAGTAAGTTATCTATATATATATATATATATATGAAAATGGGTTATACTCATAGATTTAATATTTTGGATTTCGTAGATCCTTCGTTGGAGGGATCCTGCACAACAACTCACGGGACCCAATCCAACCTCATCTGTTTGTGGTGCACCCTGCTAATCTACTGACGAGACTCCGGCTCCCACCAAGCCGCATTTTGCCAGCGTGGTGGCAAATGGCCCCAGTCCTCCTATACGTAGCCCTACAAAAGACTGCTACTGGTGCCGGGCGAAGCTGCAGCGCAGAACCGATCTATATCTTATTATCTATATCTTTGGGGAGGCTTATTTCAAGCAGTGGACGTCTGGATGATGATGATGATCATCCTTAATCACTATTTGAAATTGATTTTAATAAACATTTTCATTTATGCGGTTGCTATAGTAACGGTTGCTCTGCTCTGTTTCAGACAAATTTCAAGTCTAATTATATATTACGGCCAGCAAAGCGGCTGGGAACAGCTGGTACATATATATTATTAAAAACGGTGGTTCGCCAATCACGTGAATACTAGTGAACATATCGATACGGAGACATGACTAAAGACGTGGAATCATATGTAGATGGTAATAGGCCATTTATTTTTTGCGATTTCATAGATCATTCATCGTTTTACTTGTACTTTTAATTAGCTTTTGTAAGCATTGTCATCATTCAAAGGGTTGTATCCCCACCAAGTAAGAATGGGGTATACATAAGTTATTAGATGAAAATGTCAAATTTAATATCATCATCAGCCGGTAGACGTCCATTGTGAAATTAATTATATTTAATTCAAAAATAAAAGTCTTTTAAAGGAGGAAGTTCTCCCCTCCCTAGTTATATATTTTTTGTTTTTAATTCACCGCGTTCGTCTTCTCTCTTGTATTTTTTTTTAATCACAGAGCTTTTTCACTGAATAGAAATGGGGAAGATTGTATTAAAGCACGTTCAAACAGTTCTTCAGCTGAAATTTCAATAAATTCAACCGACGAGCTCCCATTTTTACTCATTTAATTTATACATCTTCAGCAGTTACTCTTATAGATAGAAATGTTTCTTATAACTTAACATTTTTATTTTAAGGTTAAAATAAACTATATTTTAATACAATTTTAATAGAAATTCGGAATTCTTAAAAACAGCTTTACTACCTTCCAGTTAGATTCCTGGTTAACTAACCAAACTTAGTTTTCTGTCTACTTTACTACCACATCAGATCGATAGTGAGAGAGATATAGAAGTCTATCGTCAGTTTTTTTTCTTCACAAGTTTCAAATTTATTCATTAAAAAAACACCAAGTTTTAATAACAAATCGGTTTCCGTGTCATTCTTATCTCAGGATCAGAATTTTTGCCAAGTTTCTTAGAGGAATTACGAAGTATGCTGTTACTAAAGTATCATCTGAGTTTAATCATGAACGCGCTGAAAAGTTTAATGCGTGGCTTAACTAAAACGGAACAATAAATTATATGGGATTTTAATAGATCTTTTATATCATCATTATCATCAGCCGATAGACGTCCACAACTGGACATGGGCCTCCTCCAAATTTCTCCACATACAATCAGCATGGCCTCCGGTACCACTAGGCATTAGGGGCTGTCATGTGAAAGGGTTCGTATGGGAGATATAAGCCATTTACCACCACTCTGGCCCAATGCGTGTTGGCGGAAGCCATAGCCTCGTTTGTTGATTAGCAGGATGCACCACGAGCAGGTGAGGTTGGCTTGAGTCCCGTGTGTTGTTATGCGGGAACACTTACACCCCTCTGTCTTTTATATTGGAAATATATATACACTTTACTATTTTTTAAGATCAGTTGTGTCTTAAAAAATGATAAAAGATAATCCCAATCATGAATAAACGACAGCATCTCTTAGAGCTGTACGTTAGCTTCTTTTTCAAGTTGTTAATTAACTAAAAATTTATATGCAAAGAATATTTTAATAACGTTTCGCAAAGTCGACAAATTAACGGCAATTTGGAGGGTTCATAATTTTTTTTTTCTTAATAATCCCAAGTCCTCGTGACGAAAGAAAATTTGCATTCGAAGACAAACATTTGCATTATTTTAATGAAGCCCGGGGCGGGTCAGAGTTCTTGCCAAAATAAATTTTGAAATAAAACAAGTATTTCACCCTCTCTCCCACCCTGTTGCGGATCTAATGTACACAGGCATCATTGCTGTGTATATTTCTGACGCAATACGGCAGCAGTTCACTACAACACTAGTGCGAAGATCACTGTGTTCCAGTTAGAATGAAAACTCTTATATGTAGAGTAGTACCATCTCATTCTGCTCATGTGATCGTTAAGTTAACGAAATTATGTTAAGTAATTAGCCACATATACTTATAGTACAATTTCTTTACAATACATTTAACCCCAGCAGGAGTAAATAAACCAAGTTACATGAGTCTTAGTATGTCCAGTTAGACAACTAATGTTAAGTATAAAGTTAATATAGGTTAGAGCTAGTTTCTATCCGAATAGGTTCCCGTCTTGTTACCCACAGTGAAACTAAGAGGAATCTAGCCATCCGGCCCGAAACGTAGGGCTCTATTAGCTCACTTCCGATGTGTGACTTGCAGTGACCTTTCAAGCTGTGGTGGAGTTGTGACGGGAGAGGAGGGTCGGTATATGCCGGATACATCTAGGTAGGTACCACCGCAACGCCTGTTTCAGCCAACAGACAGTACTGTGCGAACATTACTGTGTTCCGATTTGAAAGGCGCTGTAGCCAGTAAAATTCCTGGGGTAACAAGACCCAACATCTCTGGTTTGATGCGACGAGCGCAATGTGGTGCTATCATCCTAACTAGCGCGACGTTGTTAAGGACAGGCGTATTGTTTAGTGTGGGCGTCTCGTCAATCGAATAAAAAAAATCTAAGTAATCTTTGCGATATAACCGCATTGCAATTAAGTAATAATTAAGTGCTGCTTTAATTATTATTAATTTATACATTATAACTTATAAAAATTATTGTTATTTTATGTTTAACTTGATTACTCTTGTGCGACATTGCTTAACAGTATAGACGTCTAATCAAACTATGAAACCCTTTTAAAAACATAGAGCCTTCCGCCCTAAAGCCTCGAAGTAAATTCGATCGCGTATTACACTTCGATAAGGAGCTGAACTCTGAAATAGGATTAGTGGGACATGGATAGCGCACCGACGGAGGTCTGAAAAGTAATTTCTCTTATGAGGTATTAGCGAGGGACTTAGCGGCTTGGGCGGTACAGCCTTAACACACGACCCGTGAAGTTAAACTTTAATATCCCTTCACTTTCTCCAGGACTACTGTATGGCTCAATGTAAACCTGAACAAACTGAAAGAGTGTATCCGGTTAGCTCTGTTATATTAACTAGGTACCTTTTTTAATTCATAGCTAGTGGTAGAAATAAGTAGTGTCTAAGTAAGATCAGAATAAAATTAGTTTACATGGGATTTAAAAGATTTTCCAGTCGGTCATAATTAATTTTTTTTGACCCTGCACCAATCTAAATCTGTGGTAAGGTTGTACCGGCTTCATAGGAATTTCACTATTTGATAGCTGATGATAAAATGGATATATAGGTTTCATTGAAAATAGGCGTTTAAGGAAAGATTTTAAAACTTTTAACTTATGCATTAGTTGTGACTCTATTCCGTTTAACTGAGCAGTGTTTGAATTAGTCATAAAACTAATGATTTGTATATAATAACGATTATAAATATACACCAGGTCCACCTACTTAACTACCAGTTAATTAAACGTATAAATTTTTGATAAATTTAATAACTTTAAGAGTTCTTCATCCTAATCCAATGACGCCTTCCCGCACTCGAAACCTAATTTCCCTTCCACTCAAACTTTACGATAATAAACCCCTTTGTAAAGTACTTATTTATATTGTGGTGGTAAAACCAACAAAAATATACCTTTTAATTACTTCGGATGTCTGATGTTAATTAACAGAAGTTATTTTAAGCTTCAAATGAAATACATGTAAAGATGACATTATTAATAATAAGTTTAACGAACAATTGATTTCGAGGTGGGGACCGTTTCACTTCATTGAAAGTATTCTATAATAGATTGAAGTCTAAGACCTAGATTTAGTATCAAAGCAGAGTCTACTTCCACCACCTAGTACCAGTATGCTTACAACACTATGTTACCATTTGTAGATTCTGTGATTAGTATAATTGTACTTAAAGTGAGACAGTTCTAAAGCAGATTTTTATAAAGTGATGGTTAATTTTCTAGTTAAAATAACTTATCTATTTGAATACCAATTCATTGTTATATACTTATATAGGGGTGTAAGGGGTCCGCACAACAACTCACGGGACCAAAGCCAACCTGACCTGCTCGCGGAGCACCCTGCTAATCAACAAACGAGGCTTTGGCTCCCACCAACCCGGATTGGGCCAGCGTGGTGGGAAAAGGCTCAAATCCTCCCATATGAATCCCTACCCGATTGAGGTGGTAATCTTTGGAGGAGGCCTATGTCCAGCAATGGACGTCTATCTGCTGCTGATAATGATGATTATGATACTTATATAAAAACTTCAAATAACTAACTGCCTCCGTGGCTAGTGCCCCTGGTTCGAATCCGTGGCGATGTTGTGGAGTTTTATTAGTACCTCATTTGACCATCTAATGTATCGTTGTCGGATCTATTAAAGTATGCTAGGCATTCTCTTGTTGAAAACATTTAAGACGGATGATCCGGATATGTAGCAATTACATATCCGGAGGTTACCATTCAATATAAATTAGTTAAATAATCTTGATATCAATAGAGAAGCGTAAAGCTATACCCGTATTCAATAGCGGTGTTTGTTGGCAGACGGAAGCGAACATCGGGTGTGAAGTACTCTCCCGCTGCCGGCCACTCAATCCCGCTCATCCGGACAAGTGACACGGCGGCCATTGTTACCGAGAATCTGTCGACTGCCGGTAAAAGTCTACTCGGTGCTTGTTGCTTTTAACAAAATTAGTTACCTGTACCGCGCCGGTTCCGCTGCCCGTGATATGGAATTAGTTTTGGAATTTCCTTTTTACGTTATTAACACCCCTAACAGCTCCCTTCGCGGAAGGAGTTTTGTAAAATTCATTCTTAGCTGACGGCAGAAGTAATATCTCCACCAAAATTTGAGTGTTTATGTTTGGGTCCTTATTACAAATCTGTCGCCTAACAACTCATATTATAGCCTCATTATAATTCCGATAGTGAGAATAGTGAAATTTCATCATCATCATCGTCAGCCCATAGACGTCCGCCGCTGGACATCGGCCTCCCCCAAAGATCTTTACATTGATTCCCGCGACTCTCACCAGACCGTCGGTCCACTTTGTAGAAGCACTCCCAACACTACGTCTTCCGCTACGCGGGCGCCACTCGAGGACCTAACTAGTTGAAGTTCACACCATTCAAATTCAAAGGCGTGCACCTCAGTAAAGTGCTGAATGTCTATCAAATATTTTTCATCAGAGTCCTTCGTTTGGTATCTCGAGCACTTCTCGACGATAAGGATGCACTCATCGCCCCGGAGACGTCTCCACCGGAGCCATTTAGATATACCTTTGCTGTAACAATATAAATGTCTTATTAAAACATCATCATCATCATCAGCCGATAGATATCCACTGCTGGACATAGGTCCTCCCCCAAAGATCTTTATATACAATCAGCATAGTCTGCGGTACCGCTGGGCACTAGACGCTATTCATATGGGGAATTTGGGCCATTTACCACCACGCTGGCCCAACGCAGGTTGGTGAGAGCCAGAGCCTCGTTTGTTGATTAGCAGGATGCACCACGTGCAGGTGAGGTTGGCTTAGGTCCTGTGAGTTGTTGTGAGACCCCCTACGTCTCTAAAACATTATAGTTATAGTTATATATAATATAATGATTAATGATGACATGGTCCAAAAGATTCTTAGCCTCAAGCGGCAATGGACAGGACACATCACTCGAAGGACTGACAGCTGATGGGGCACCAAGGTCCTCAAATGGCGACTGCGTATTGAAAGACATGATGTTGGCAGGCCCCCCACCAGGTGGTCCGATGATCTGGTGAAGGTTGCGGGAAACAGCTAGATGCGGGCAGCGCACGATCGATAGATGTGGAGATCTTTGGGGGAGGCCTAGGTGCAGCAGTGGACTTCTATCGGCTGATGATGATGATAATGAACTTCAGCTCAGCTTCTCGCATCCTTCAATAAAAAAAACAGTAATGAATCTGTTGATATAAATAATAATTATTAGAACTGTATGAGGGTATTAATATTCATATACTTCGTGAATTATTCCACAATCCGTACACAGAAGTGTGTCAGGCCGCCCCCGAGTGCGACCCCTATCTGCTTTATTTTTAGACCTTTAATGAGGAGTGGTGTCACATTTTAAACGAGCAACTTAAAGCGGCGGAAGTCACTGCTTAGGTGCTCACTGGTGCAACTTAATTACTGAAGCCGGTTAACAGTAACATAGACATCATTACCGGTCTAAAATTAGAAACATACTACGAAAGGTGGGGAGAAGGAAAAAAATCACTGTTAAGGAGTATCAGGGAATGGACTGGCATATCTGGGGCATAGGAATTGTTCCGCCGAACCAGAGATAGAAAGGACTGGGCCATTTCCCACCACCCTGGTCTAATGCGGGTTAGGAGCCAGAGCCTCGTTTGTTGATTAGCAGGGTGCATCACGAGCTGGTGAGGTTGACTTGGGTCTCGTGAGTTGTTCTGCGGGATTCATTAATCTTGAATCATTATTAAGAGTTTAACGGCAACGGATCTCTCCATACAGCCTAATCACCTTTATATAGAATATAAACTCTTGATATAGATTAAATAACAATCTAGACCAAAATATATGTACTATATCATATACGTTATCGTTGGCCAGCTCGGGCGTGGAGCTCGCTGACACCGGAGTGACAAGGGTACGTCCTAACGCGTTAACGTGTTCATACAACATTCATAACAATGAGCTAATAAATGTACTGTTACCGGTAATGGCGTCTGTATTATTCACTGGGAATAAATGGGAGGACGAGGCGACGATACCATCGATACGTACACATGATGGTAATTAATCAACATCATCATCATTATCAACCGACAGTCGGACATTGGCCTCACCTAAAGATCTCCATATACAGTCAGCAGGGCCTCCGGTACTGCTGGGAAATAGGGGCTGTTGTATGTAAGGGTTCATATAGGGGGATTTGGGCCAGTTCCTATCACGCTGGCCCAATGCGGGTTGGCGGGAGCCAGAGCCTCGTTTGTTGATTAGCAGGCTGCACTATGAGCAGGTGTGATTGGCTTGGGTCCCGTGAGCCCTTACACATCTTTATTTTTTCATTACTTACTATTCTTTCATCTACTTTCTATTTAGTAGTAAAGAATACTGTTTAGACGATACAGTAAAGAGTAAATAAATAGATAATCTCTACAGGGTGGTTCTGTTGCTAGTAAGTTCTTATTACATTTAACGTCGCAACATCAGAACGCGCACAAAAATATCCCCACTGTATATCAGAGCGGGTGCAGAGGAACGGCACGAAAAAAAAAAAATTGCCCAACCTCAACAAAGGACCGTTATTTATGGGCCCTTTCGCACTGTTAGCGACCTCCTCTCAAATTGAAGCCGTCACCCTCCCCCTCCGTGAAACACTCGCGCAAGGGGTAATTTGACGGCGCGTAACTAAATTTGACGCAGTACATCCCAACCCTCACATAACACAGTGTACGGGCTATTGAAATTTACTGCAACTTGACCACTTAATCCACAATTTAAGGCTCATGATATATTTTCTCCATGTTAAATAAGTTATAATGCTTTTTATGTGAGAATATTTATGGATATTAAGAAATTCTTCTGAAGTGACATTAACTGCGTTCTAAGTCACAGATCGATGTGAAGATCTTTGATCGGCTGATGATACTGATGAATTAGAACTACTGCAAAGTAATAAAAATTTACTGCTAATCAGTAGAAACATTACTGTTGAAAGAATACTGTGGTCTTAACAAATATCAATGTAATATGTACAATGAGATCCGAGTTGGATGCTTGGTAATACCAGTCCCTCATTGTTATCAGTGTTACCGAGTAAATGTATTGATGAACAACCGAAAACTGACCAGTTTTCAGTTCTCTATTCATATTTCACTTCAATTATCCCCTGAATAGAAATGTTATTAGGTGGGGCTGATGGAAGAGCGGCGGGGCTAACGGCATCGAATATTCACCCCGCTCCCATAGACGCCGGGGCCCGCCCATTATTCTATTTTTGCGGTCGTATTTTATCTTGTAATACGAAACAGGTTTCAGAGGGTTGGAAAACTTGTATATTATTATTCAGTAGTTTCTTCTTTTAATATATATGTAAAGCAGAATACTTACGAAAATAGGAGAGGGAAATTTTGAGTACGTTTAAATATAATTGAATAAGCCACAATTCGGAATCTGGGGTACATTTGCAACGCTGAGCTGCTGGCGACAAGTTAAATAAGTTAAAGTTAGAACATCTACTTTAACTCTCATGGAAATTGAACTGGTGTGCCATCTGAAACTTCAACAGGAACGAGTTGACGAGCTCGTTCGAGGAGTTCTATATTAATGGCAGTTCCAGTTGTCATTGATGTTGTAGGAAGTGTGACTTATAGTTTTGTAAATGACGTCATTCACGTCATTCGAGTGACTTTCATAGATAAGGTTTAAATACTATTAACCCTCCACTTGATGGCACAGCAATTTAACAACTTCTATAACACTATCGTGTCAATTTTAAACGGTCGTAAGAGATGCGCTGGACAGGAACCGGTGGAAGTAGATCGTCCGCTCCCGACAGCAACTAGCACTGACAACGATCCCCAGACATGAGGTAACGACCCTAGAGAGAGAGATTACACTATCAAAAAATATTAGAACTAACGTATTCATGATCATCATCAGCTGATAGACTTTATATAGGCCTTCCTCAAAGATCTAACGTCTCCACTTGGTAGTAGTGATGTGGTTTCCATAACAATGAGTAATAGAAGTGAAGATAAATCCGTAGTATTACTTTGCAGTCGTTACCTTGAGATAGGTAGTAATATTTTCAGACTGTTGCTTAGCTTAGAGCTACCATCAGACCTTTCTAATTAAGCTAAATAGCTATTAGAGCATTTATTTCTTTAAATGGTAGTCAGTGATCTTTTCTTGCGCAGAATTTTAATTTATGTGCTTTTTAGTGGTGATAATGATGATGATGATGATGAACGATGTGCTTTTTTATATGTGCTTACTCGCTTAATAGTTTCCTTTACTTAGTTGAATTACCTTTTATTTAATAGATAGGAAAATAACTAAAAACTATTCATGTTCAGAGAAAATTAAATATAGGAGCGTTACTATGTGAAGAATTAAGTTGGAGTCAACCCCAACTTGTCGACTTTAAACCTAAATCTATATCAATATTGAATTAGGTTTAAAGTTGGTTTGTTGAGAGATGAGTTGTTGATGACACGACTCCAATGTTAGCGGAAGAAACAGAAATAAAAATACTATTTTGATATTTTCACATGTTTAATGAACAATGTTTCAAATAATTTCGTTCACGTATCGTTCAAAATTGTATAATATATTGTATATATTTAAATAGATTGCTATACAATAACATACAAGCCCTGTTCGTTCACTGTAAGCCTTATGAACTAGGTTGTTGTCGACCAACACCGTGCGAAACAATGCATACCGTTTATCAAAACCTAAAGCAGGAGGAATTATTGGAGACGTCTAATCCAGAGGTTCCTTTGGTCTGATTCTCTTCTGTTGTTGCCTGCCCAGTTTACTACCTTCTCTTTAGTATAGATCTATCTGTAATATGTATAGGTTGCCAAAGAACACTTCAATAGTTTAAGAAAATATTCACTAAGCAGTAATAGTAATAGTATAAGGAATTTGAATACTTGAATACTTTAAAATAAATCGTTATTACTATACAACTACTACCCCATCAAATTTTATGGGGCGAACTCCAAGGTCAGTACAAAAAGGGATATGAAAATAATCCTTAATATGATAAATACTCCTTTTTGTCATTGGTTATAATTGTTCAAGCGTATTTAATTGTTTGAAGGTTAGATACGATCTTTTGTAAAGAAATAATACATTCATAGTACATATATCTATTTTCAAGTATAGTTAAAATATCTAAAGAACAGTAGGAATATGAATGATCTCTTCCACAGTTAGTATTCTTAATATTCGTAAAGCTTTAACTTAATATATTTTATGTAAAGTACAAAGATTATTAGACTGAAAATATGCAGTGTTTCGTACGTGTAACCCCATCAATAATTATTTAAATTCACCCTCCCAATAAGTTATACATCAAACAACAAAACACAGACGTGATAAAGAAGAGTAGTTAATAACGATTAGAGAGTAAAAGAAGAGATTACAGTAAAGGTTATTCCGTTTTCATTAAGTTATATCCGTCTACGTGGTCCGCATAAACACTTTCGAATATTTTAGATAAATATAGAAACGTAAAGAAAGATCAATGAAAGGTCCATATAGAAAAGTTTATTAAGCGATGCGTTCGTAATTACAACATACGTATTGCCTAATTGGTACATTTGTGTTTCGTTATACATTGTAGAAGCGTCATTTAATATAGCTTAACTTAAAATATATACAAACTCGTAAAAAAATCAACACAGTGCTATCTAAATTATTCATAATATTGCATTTCATGCTTCAATAGAAAACACTGCAGTAATAAAGGTTAGCCGTTGTTAGTGTTCGGGTACAAAGGAAACTGCATGTTGCTCGTATGTTGCGAAGGTCGTGAACTATCTTTAAATATTTACCCAATAAAACACCGAGGGGTCCCACAATTTAGACATACCATTCGGATTAAGTGTAGCGCAAAGAAGGCTTTGCCTGTTGGAGACTTTCCTCTCAAGCAGCGACCGACTGTCTTCGATATAAACACAAAAACATTTCCGTTACTCTTACTACAAATTGAAGTTTAGCAGTGTATCAGATTAAGTTTTAATCATATAAATTCCGCCCTTCGCACATCACTTCCGCTCGTCCATTATTATATAATTATACTTAGTTATGAAAAATCAATATTAACAATAGCTTGGACACTTGCCGTCGGCGCCGCTGCCTGTTGTTACTTTGGAAAGTAATTTCGTTAACGCTATCTACTCTTAGCCGTCTAAGATTAAGTTATTTATAAATTTACAACAATACAACACCGAGAATGACAGAAAGTGCGCGTGATATGTATCTAGTGATGTTACTTACCGTTTCAAATGTAAAAAAAAATTTTAAGCCTAAGTATAATTTGTATATTTACAATTATCACTAAATAGCGATGGGAGTAGTTGCCTCCTTAAGGACGAGTAAAGTAACAAATGCACAAAGATGATTAAATTGTGGTGATATATCTAAATGCCCCTAAGTGTTACCATTATCTTGCTCTAGATCAAAAATACCTGGGGAGGACAAAAAATATGTTTTTTTTAACTAAAACCGCATCGCCTCTATTCTATATTAATACGATAACCTACAATGCCGCTAACAACATCGGAAAAATATCTGATATAGTATTAGATTTTTTTTTGCTTTTCATGTTTACATGATATAAAGATATGTAACCAAGTTCTACCGTGCGATTAATATTTTTAAACTTTAACCGTAGTTTCAATAATCCATTTGGGAATATTTAACTTTGTTGATTAACATCATGATTACTTCAGTATACACAATCGTCGCTGCTATTTTCGTTGATCGCAATCAGGAGTTACAAGTTTCGGTTTATCGTAGCTTAAGTTGAGGTATAGTACTTTAAGTTCTTCCATCTTATTGCTATCAAAAAGCTCGCACGAAACTTGCATACATTTTTTATAGACTAATAGAACACTGAGTTGAATTGAGGGAAGCGGAAGCGTGATAGTTTCCCATAAAATATTTAAGAGAAGATTTTCGAGATTAATGAAAGTTGTTTGTCCAAAACGATCATGGGGAGTCATAAAAAAAATTCTATTACTAGCAAAGAGAATGTGTGTATGTAATTCGGAAGTGTTGTGTTTCATTCAATCAAATCACCTTCCACGGTAAATAGTGTTCCGTTGAAGACGGAATTGCTTTTGAATGTGCCAATAATACTTTAAGCGATTTCAACTATCCTAATACTATACTTTAGAAATCTAAATTCAGAATCTAGCTAGATGAAATGGACTATAATTGTGAAGAATTACAAATTTCGAAGTATGTGTAATGATAAGTATGGAGTTCGAATGCAAAATCTATTGATCTCAATCAATTCCAATTAACTTACAAATTAAGTTGTTTTAGAATTTACTGAAAACAATATATCGGAAATTGTTTAAGATCTATCGCACAATTTCCAAAATGTATGTTATGTTTTAATTTACATTATCAATAAAAGTACTTCAAAAGATGTCGCGGTACTATATTCATACGATAGAAATAATTCTTAGCATTATATATTGAGATTGTATTAAAATATTGGTCTCTTTCTCTTTTGAACAAGCGATCGCACACTTTATACTCGTATTAATTCAGTTATTAAATATTTAATATATAACAGTATGAATATTAACAGTGAGTTACGTGGAAGCTGATGATTTTCTTTTTTCAACTTTATTATCCCTTAGTTTCGTTTCATCTAGTGATTCAATTTTATGATCTCTCAGGAGTGGTGTTCTTACATCTGTCTTGTCGTCGATGGTTTTTTCATTATAAAGCTCGTTGTTGTAGTTGTTTGCTTTTACTGTACTGTTACTCTCTGTAGATTCTTGACGACTCGAGGTTTTGCTTTCAGTGTTGTTATCTTCCCCGTTAATGTCCGATTTCTCCGTGTGAAAGGCCATATTATCGAAGCACTGTGTCGGTACGATGTTGACTGATTTCATCATTGGTATTGCAATAGCCAGCGCTGGACTTAAATCACGCGGGCTCGGAGTAAGACGGGTTGTGACTGATAAATCCATTCCTGGCATCAGGCTTGCGACTGTGGGAGATAAAGTATATTGATAAGAAAATGAAAAAAGTCGTACACTGCTTTCAATTTAAATCAACGAATGACAATTGGAAATAAGCACAAATTTGTAGAAACATTTAAATTAAATAATCACAACTTACTTGCAAGGAAATAATATAAACGTTC
Organism: Ornithoptera alexandrae; assembly: GCA_029030555.1. Classification (NCBI taxonomy): domain Eukaryota; kingdom Metazoa; phylum Arthropoda; class Insecta; order Lepidoptera; family Papilionidae; genus Ornithoptera; species Ornithoptera alexandrae. Next base: position 6,863,737 of record JARDVY010000064.1, on the reverse strand, counting down.
AATGTACATAGAGAAAATGTTAACTTGAAAAATCCAACTTAGAATTCATTAGCATATAAATGAGTTTATACTATTTTAGAATAAAATTAGAAAATAATATGACATGCTGGTTGCATGCTCTTTGAATGGATAAACTACACAACCATTCACATTCGTTATTACACAAAAATTAATTTGCGACGTCAGTAGTATAGATTAGTTTAAAATAAAGATTGGAATTCTACTTGTAACTTTCAAAATATTTGAAGATGAGTTTTTGTTATCTCTGATCCATTAGGTGAAATGAGAGTAGATGGATTAGACAATGACAGCATCGGACAGGAAAGTAAGTAAATTGAGAGGTATATATTCCACAACGACGGTATCCGTATTATTAATGATGATAAGAATATAAGGTATCGTAATTGTTGAAAGCGATCTTCACAAGGCAATTTATTACAACAGCTATATTGCTTGATGAGTATAAAAAAAACTCAAACAACATAAGACGACACAGGTAGCAAATACAATTATAGATACATGAACATTACATAGCTACATATATATACACATTGAAAAGCGATACCTAATTTTAAACACTAAATTAATAATTTTGTAAGACCTGTATGATGAAACTATCGCATTTTGTATTAATAATTTTATGATAAGTAATAGACAGGTTTTTGTAGATATCAATTTGAAGCTAAAGACATGGTTATTATACTTAGTGTTACTAGCTAGTACTACTAACAATCTCTATACAATACTACGATAGCCATCACGCACGTTTACCACACTCGCAGTTAGTGTAAATAATCGAAAAATATGTGACGTGTACCGCTGTGTTCAGTTGTATTTGGATTGCTGCCGAACCCGAATTAAAATAAACCGATGATTGATGATTGTTTCCTGGAAAAATCTAGCCATTGAAATATCTCTTGCTGTGACATCACTCAAACATAATCTAAAATTAAAATATCTACGTAACCGTGTAAAATTATGATTTTGGCTTTATATGTGAATCTGAGAGTATATCAATGAACGCTTTAAGTAATCTGTAAATGTATTAAGTGTTATGATGCAACATTGAACTTTAATTCAACTACGTAAGGTCTACGACAATAAGGAATTTACAAGCGGCAAAGCGTCTAATAGCAGGATTGTTCTCGAATAACATTGAGAAAACCATGTCGAACCTTCCTGCCGTCATCGATGAAGCAATGGGACCTAGATGTTGACCTCTCGTGCTGCTTGAAGATACCGTATAGTGCATGGTTTGTGATGATGATGATGTCAGGTTAGTTATGAGTAAATATTCAGCGTTCCCTTAAACTAATTCCAGGTGTGCAGGCGATATAGTAAGCCCGGTCTGGTAGCGTCCGGCGCCAGTGTGTTGCTTTTTAAAGCATGTTTAAATTTTTTCTTTTGCAGTTGTTTGGTGTTGTTTGGATCATAGCCTCAAGCTCGCTACGATCACCATCTGTGAAGGATTACACTGCGTAAGCTAAGGTTAGTCTGGTGAGTACCTAAAAAATTAGTAATTAGAATTGTCCGTCCTCAGTAAATGATTTCTTAGATTATTAAGCCGCTACTGCTGCTTTGGGTCTGCCAATGGGTTTAATAAAGATTTCATTATTTACTGACGGCGCTTTTACAACTTCAATGTTATTACTCTATGATAATTTTGAATGATGTGAACTAATAGGTTCTGAAGTAAATTTGTGTACATGTTTCCTGTTAATTTTAGTGAAAGCCAATTATGTTACTATATTGACGCCGACTACCGTTGCTTCTTCTAATAAATCTTCTAACAGCTGTGATTTACTGTTTACAGTGCCCGATAAATTTGCTGCTACCTGTGATACACTGAACTTTGAAGGCCAATTAAAATTTATCTTAAATTAAAACCACCCTGAAAGATTAGTTAATTCGACTTCAAAGCTATTTTAAAAATTTGCTGTGTTGTAAATTTTACATAATTATTACACATTTAACTTGACATATTTCTTCTTTTATTAAATTAAATATAATAGTAAATTTATATACATGTTTTTGATTGAAAATATTGCTTTTTGAGAAATTCATATAGGATTTTACAAAAAATGCTATTTTTGTGCGATGTTAATTCTAGTGATACTGTTTACTTAAAAGATCGTCTGATGTATATAAAAAAATCTTACCCATATTAGGTCCCATCATATCTTTAGGGTGATTAGTTTTAATGGCGTTCATTCTCCTATTGACGGCTTGCGGCCCCATTCCGGGCGCCAGTGGGCCTGAGGGAGCTCCAGGCACTCCAGGGGCTCCTAGATTATAAGCAACATTATGATAAAATTAAATTAAATTATAGTTTATAGGCAACGTAATATTACCAAACTTCACTTCTAAAACATTAAAGTCTACAAACTTAAAAGAGACTTAGTTAATGAATTCATTCAATTACTTTATTTTCAGATAACTGCAAAGATATAGATAATACGGTAAATTTCTGAACAGTGTTAGATTAATCCTTCCTCTCTCACATTTAAAACTTTCCTTGACATGACTAATCTTGTAGAGTGTCTCGGGGCGATATATATTTTACCTTATACATTAAAAAATTTAACACTCACTGAGAGGCGGCCTGGCCGGCTCGACATTAATCACTCTTCGTCTCTTTTTAGGCAATTTCGCCCTCGCCTGTGTGTGTGAATAGTACATCGCGAAATTGGATACAATAACCGGAACCGGCAAAGCTATCGTAAGCACCTGTTTGCAGGAAATTGACAAATAATTAATTCATTACCTATTGCCAATGTACATATGAGCAGATATGGCTTGTGTCTGATAATATATTTAAGGTTATTGAAGGCTCTTGTTAGTTAAATTGTAATGACCGAATGACTAAAGACCATTAAAAAGATAACAATTATAATTAAGCCAGTTTAAAGTTACGTTCGCAAATTCTGTTATTAGCTTATGCAAGTACTGTCAAGAGATTATTATATGTTGTATTTATAGTACCCAAAGTAGTAAAACTACGAGACGTGTTTTGATGCCGTAATAAGTTTGATTTAAAAAAAAATAACGTATGAGTAATATTGTTATTCCACAGAAATAATTATATATTAAAAATACTTACACCAGCCAAAGCACAAAGAGCGCCGACAAACATACCAACGTAAGTCTTGGGTGCCATGTCCCCATAACCGACCGTGGTCATGGTCACCAGCGCCCACCACAGTCCCAACGGTATGCTGTTAAAGTCGTTATGCGGATTCGTTTGTATACGTTCCGCATAATAGACTAGACTCGCAAATATTACAATACCAAGGACGAGGAAAAAGACAAGTAGCGTCAGTTCCTTCGCCGACGCCCTGAAGGTCTGTATAAGTATCTTAAGACCGGATGAGTGTCTGGTCAATTTGAAGAGTCTCATTATTCTTATTATGGAGAAGAACTCCAGGATGTCCGCATTCTCGACGTGGGACGCGTACTTCTGGAGGATCAGGTCAATGTAAAAGCTCATTGTGGCGATGTAGTCGATGATGTTGACGGATGATTTAACGAATTCGCATTTATTCGGTGACGATATGAACCGCACTAGGATCTCTAGAGTGAACCACGCATTGCACACGCACTCAATGTAGAAAAAAGCTATGTGGGCGTTCGTTTGCACTTTGTCCAACGCCCAGCTTTGGGTTTGGTTCGCTGTCGTCACTGTATAGTTCCTTATCACTGGCACTCGCATGTCCGGATGAGTCTTCAGACAGAATGATATAATCGACACGCATATAAAAAACACTGAAATCACACCGATTATCTGAAACAAGGTTGTTTAACATACGTCAATTGGATTGAAGTGGATCGTGCATTACAATATTTAACTGGACAGCCGAAGTTGATTAATCACAGGAATTGTACAGACGTTTGTAAAAATTTTCGAATGAAACAAAATTTTAAAATCATTTAAATAATAAGTACAAACGAGAGAGTACAAAATGCTACAAAAGAAACTCGAATATATAATGCTTTAAGGTGTGCGTTGAATTAGCATACATTTAAATAGAAGTACGCTGCATAAAAAACCTTTCGGGTCTTATGAATAAAAGCCCTCCAATTAAGAGATTATATTATATTACATTATGTCTATTTGATGTTAAAAATGTAATAAATGTTCGAGTGAACACTTCAAGTTCGTGAAAAGTAACAAAAAAATTTGAAAAGAGGCGAATTTTTATTATAATTTTAAAGTATTCAAGTGTTCGGAAGAAAATCAAATATAACGTAGTTTCTTTTCTTGTTCATCGCAAATAATATATTCTCGATCGTCATCATATATTAACTAAACAGTAGTGTGAATATTCCCTGTGTTGTGGAGTGTGTCGATATCACATATAGACCAGCGCTTTGCGGCATTTTGTATGCAAATCCGGAGTAAAGACTAATTGTTAGTAGAATCAAGATTTCGAACCATCTCGAGGTGCACCCTAACTGTCATACCTTTGCTGCATTAGAACTGTAAGGTTCATCAAACAAAGACCACATCTGAGGTTTGATCTGCTGCCACCAGGAGACTGTCCCGTTGTAGTAGTCCTCCTCGAAGCCGAATTTTCGCGCGACCTCTTCGTCGGAGGGCTTTTCCGTGTCTAAATCAAGACGGTCAAGGACGGCAAGGGTCTCTTGGGTATCTCGATGCTAAAAAATAGATATTTTTACAACGACTATTCTTATAAGGATGTTGACAGGTTACTTTGTTATAATTTTTTCGAAATTTGGTCAAGGTAGTTAAATTCAATAATTATCATTAACTAAAATCTATGGGATGATAAAGGATTCTTCTTCGCAGGATGCAAGATAAACTAAACAGTAGAAAAAATTCTGATGAAAGAATTATTGCATTATAATGCTTCTAAAATTAGTTGTGTTTTGTTTTATCTGTGGACGATGTACGAGTTATTGCAGTAACAGTCAATCCTATAAAAGTGTGAGAAATTTTGTTCACGAAATATAATTGATTGAATAACATTGTAAAGGTTATGTGATAATTTATATAATATTGAAAAAAAAAAAACCAATGACAACCTGAGTGTAAGTCATCCAGCAGCAAGGCTCGACTTGATTCGCATCCAAACCCCAAAACTCCAGTTCCTCTTCGAACAGTGGTCCGCAAACGTCTGTTGGATAATGCAACTTTCCTGTCCTGCGCACAGTAAAACATATTATAAATTTGTTCATTATTAATTAAGTACTAAATGCACCAGCGACATGTAATCTTATAGAACAGAGTGACGGATGAGTACATGGCGGCAATATGATAACCTTGTTCACGACAATCACTCGGAACACAGAAAAAGTCTTCTGAGAGTAAGATAAGAGACGGATTTTTGATGAATAATTATTTATTAAGCATGTGTATACATTATCTGATGCTCTGATCGCTGGGAACATATTAGGGGAAGACCTATGTCCAGCAATGGTTGTTAATCGACTATTAATGAAGAATTGTTGTTAATAACAAAATAAAGAAATACTATTTACTCGTAGACTTCTTTTCTATTCAATTGTAGTATATAGGATTAGATGCATCTGATGTTATAAACAGAATTGGACTACTCTGATCTTCTACAGACAAGTCCGAATACACACTTAGACCGCAATCTAGCTATGTAGGTCTACTAATCTACTTAATGTCCTAATATTACTTGCGGGCTTGTGGAATTTCATAAAGGCAAATACCTAATAATGTGTATCCAATAAGCCATAATCTAGCCCGAATTTTTTAAGCGGTTAATAAATCAATGAGGTCAGATTACTCGGAGACACAATCTATATTGGTACATAAGGACTTGACCCGAATTACGCAGCTCTCGGCAAATTTCCACAAATTGTGTGGCCCGTATCAATGGGAATCAATTTGCGCTTTTATGTGTACAAAACCGGAAGTAATTGGTTCGTGTACCGACAGGAATGGGATGTAGGTAATGAAATGGGTCTGGAAATCTATTACACGGGTAGATGCATTGATGTCTAGAATTGTAATGTTTTCGGGGGTAGTTGTAATTGTAAGTAAACTTGGACAAAAGAACATTGTTGAAGGATCAAATTGAAACGTCATTTTATATACAACGAAGGAACAACATAAACTAGACGTTGACATATTAATAAGTGAAGTACCTGATGACAATCTCTGTGGTATTTTGGTCCATTTGGATTCCATAAAGGTTAAAATTAAAACATAATTTTACGTCGAGTTAAATTTGAATGATCTTAAGATGGTGAAGTGCGCTCGATCAGAAAATTTTAGATCTTAAATATTGGCAGCCAGATAACACCAATTTTGTTAAGAAAGGAATACAGCATCAAACCTTTATGACAGATGGCTGAGAAATTTAACGATTCGCCTGTAATAAAGATACAATAAGGGGTCTAAGGGGCCCCGCACGACAACTCACGGGATCCGAGCCAGCCTCATCTGCTTGTGGTGCACCGTGCTAATGAACAAACAAGGCTCTGGCTCCCACCAACTCGCATTGAGTCAGTTTGATGGGAAACGGCCCAAATCCCCTCATATGGACTCCTACAAACGACAGTCGCTAGTGCCCGGCGGTGCCGGATGCCATGCTGTCTGCAGCGCGGGACCGGTCGACGTGTAGATTTTTGAAGGAGCTCTATGTCTAGCAGTAGCCGTCTATTGGCTGATGATGATGATGAAAGATACAGGCAAGTGTCTAACTACTGCTCCAAAGAGATAGTTAATTTAGGGACCTCATTCCGTTGTGCTTATGCTCATTATGCTGCGAGCATGGATTTACCACCACCGAATGTTATTGATAACGTTAAAGAACCGCATGATGATATAGATGGTAAATCAGTTATAAGATTCAACTTAAAATACTTTATGAATAAAAATAGGTAAAAAAGCGTATTTTATGCTAAGTAAAAAAGATAATACTTTTCCTTCACTGAAACTGTGATAATGTAATTTAATCGAGAATCTGAAGGAAAAATGGGCGAAAACATTTTGCGGATTATATCTTATGAATTAGATTTCATAATCTTTTCCACCCCCAATGTTATAATGGTCTGGTTATGTTAAAATACGAAAAGTTCTAATATACCTTTATAGCCACAATTATTCAGAAGATATACTTTAATTCTACTTTTTCCATGTAATTTTTGATCCCACTAACTAGCATTGGGCCAGAGGGTGGGAAATGGCTCAAATGAATCCCAACAAACGACGGCTCCTAGTGCCCAGAGGCGTCGGAGGGTATGCTAACTGTAGAACTTTTGGGGAGGCCCATGTCCAGCAGTGATTTTTTTTTATTCAACGAAGCGACGGCATGAGCGAGACTTTCACCTGATGGTAAGAAGTACTATGCTTGTCTATAACATGGCGTTAGTTAGGATTATATATAATGCACTACATTGAGCTCATCGCTTTGAGGCATAAGGTACTAAATCTGGTTATCCCAGTAATTTCACAGATTTCAAACCGGATTATAGGAATATTTGGATACTACTGTTTGTCGGAGGAAATCTACATTGATGGTCACCGACAATGGAGACCTACCACCAGTTTTTCATGTTCCATCTTCAAAACTATGTGATTAATAGATTTCTGAATAATTTAGCAAATCTAAAAGTTTGGAAATATTTAAAAAGTTAGACTAAAATTTTTTTTTTCTTGTAGTAGGTTTTTATTGCCGGAGACTGTTTCGGCAGGTACCACCGCAGCGACAAAGAGTAGTATAAACATTACTGTGTTTGGGATTTAAGGACATTCTAGCTAGTAAAATTAGGTAACGAGCTTTAACATTTTATATCTCAAGTCGATGAGGTGCTGTGGTATACTATCTTAAGTAGCGCTACATTGTTATAGGCAGGCGTATTACTTACCGTCAGGTGAACCTCGCTCTCGTCTCGTTGCTTCGTTGAATAAAAGAAAGAGTAGTAATATTACCGCGCAGCGATATTAAAAAGCAAGTGAAAAAGTATAAAATGGCGCTCCGCTCTCGTGCCAATTACCGCGCGAGCAGTACCTGTAGTAGTTGAGGACTTGCGCAAAGACGCCGGGGTGGCGGTCGAAGAAGTACTCGTTGAGCACCGGGTCGTAATTGGCGAGTGCTTCCGTGAGGCGCGACAGCCGCGTCGCCGGTATCTTCTTGAGCGTCGCCTTGTACGTCTCGTGGCGTATGCCGCCCACGTTCAACACCACGCGGTTCTCCGCGTCCATGTTCAGGAGATTCATTTCTGTTATACACAAATATACTTCTCAATACTATAAATATATATATATATATATATAGGTATTCTTTGTTAGCCAATCACGTGAAAACTAGTGAACGTTAGCATTCTACGCGGAATGATCTGTAGATGGTTTTGGAATTTTGTAGATCCTTTATCATTTTATTTTTAATTAACTTTTATAAACATTTTAATTTTGTATTATTTACGCGGTTGCTATAGTAACGGTTGGCATAGAAAATCATTTGCGGTTCCGGTTGCTCTCAAGGAATAATTCAGACAAATTTCAAGTTAAACTTTATGTTACGGCCAGCAAAGCAGCTAGGAAACACAGCTAGTGTATATACAATACATAATTTAATATAAATAGACCTATTGTATAAATTTTTCATTTAATTTTTATTTGGTATACACTACACCACTTTGTGCTCACCTTGATATATAAGATGTTGAGTCTCGTTACTCCAGTAATTTCACTAGCCACAACGCACTTCAAACCGGTATAGTGTAATGTTTGCACACCTAAACGGTCTCTAATGGAGACTTACTACCAGTCATGTCTTCATCGTAGACATAACAGTATAACTTATAACTCGTGCTTCTACTCTCGCTGCGTCTCTTTAAAAAATTTAAATTAAAAAAATTGATTTAAATAATTTTGATCTTTAAATCTTTGGTAATAAGTATTATATTAGTTTAATCTCACTTTCTAAATCTCCTGAACGGCCGTGGAAGAGATCCCTCGGAGCGCGACTACGGGGAGCGGCTCTGCCCGCGGCGCAACATAACCGCTATGTAGTCGTCTTCTAATCTACTCAGCCTCGTGTGCGGTGTCATCGCTGGTACACGAGCGGCGGATGCTGCGGACAGGTGGGGCGTGAGACAATAGAACGAGCGGTATTATTATTTATTCATATCTCTATATATAAGGTGTACATGGACGCATGTAAAAAGCCATAAGGGAAGCAGGACGTTAATCTCACCCTGAAAATAATATGATACTTAGAATGTTTATACAACGCCATTTAGGGGTCCTATTAGAGACTTACTAATTAAGACTCCATTATCTAGTAATTTAACCCATGATTGTCATATACGGACGAGGAGTTCATCTGACGGTACATGATACGCGTTCCATGTAGCGTTAAGATGACGTACACTGCACCACATTGTACTCGTCCCTCTAAGTCACAATATGTTTTGCTATATCAGTTATTTCACTATCTGTAACTACCTTCAAACCGGAACACATTAATGTTAGCACAATACCGTTTGGCGGTACTAATAAGCGCACAGGTATACCGCCAGTAAAAAATTAAAGAAAAAAGTTACTTTTTTTAACTTGAAAAATATAACTTAATAGTTAATATAAAGTTATATCAATGTAATATATTCTGACTTCAAAGGTTGTAATTTCTTATAAATATAACGATCAAGATTCGGTGACTTAAGTATTTTGCAGTTTATAACGTATCACGTGTTTTCAAGTGATTGTTCACTCTGTTTTATTCATTACAAAAATAGCAAAATGGATCTTGTCAATTAACTATTTTATATCAACATGTATCAGGCAGGTTTCTGTTGCCGGATGGAGACGCTCGTGCAAAATGGTACTGGGTAAACTTCGACCCTGGGTTCCTCCCTTGACGGAGACGTTGGATCCTTTGTTCGTGGAGAGAGTGGTAGATACGCTTTTTTCGAAGGTCGAGGAATATTCCGTACCTCTCCATGTCCCCACTCCAGATTCACATGGTCTGGTTTGACGAATGGGGGGTGATGGATGAGGAGTTGGGAGCCATAAAGCGTCCAAAAGCTCGGAACACAACGCCAGGTCCGGATGGTATTCCTGGTCGGATTTGGGTACTAGCTCTAGCTGCCGGCTTAGGAGTTAAGTTAAGGCAGCTATTTATCTGCTGTTTCCGCGCCGGCGTATTCCCTACCGTCTGGAAGGATGCTAGGATGGCGTTCATAAAGGACGGTAGGCCCACGGACTCTCCTTCTGCGTACTGACCGATGTGCTTACTGGACGAGGCCGGTAAATTGTTTGAGGGTTTAATTGCTGAGCGTCTCAAAGTGCATCTGCATCAAGTGGACTCTGATCTGTCAGATGACCAGTACGGTTTCCGGCGAGCGAGATCGACTATAGATGCGACTCTTCGCGTCCTAGAGCAGTCGCAGCGGGTGGTGATACGTGGTGGTATAGCAGTGGCGGTTAGCATTGATGTTACCAACGCCTTTAACTCCTTGCCTTGGTGGATAATTAGAGAGGCTTTGGCGTACCATCGCGTGCCCTCCTATCTGCAGCACATTGTGGAAGCGTACTTGCAGTATAGGGGGGCTTTGCCCTCCTGTGAGATGTTTTAGCCAGAGTGCAGGGGGGGCACCGGTGCGTTCCTTAGGAGATCCCGGAGCCCCTACTAATGCACTCAGGAAGATCACCGAGGGGGTTTTAGTAGGTAAAAACCCCACAAAACCCCGTCTTCTCCCCAGAAGCAAGGTATCTTTTAAGATTTCCCCGCGATAAAAGAAAGGTCTCTGTTGCCGAAAACCGTCCAAGTAAGCACCACCACAGGCCCTATGCCTGCCGTGTTCTGGTTTGAAGGGCCGTTGTAGCTAGTGAAATTACTGGGACAAGACTCATATCTCTAACGAATATCCTGTTTCAAGGCAATTAGCACAATACCGTGCTGTGTATACTATCCCAACTAGCGGCATTTTGTTATGTTTACGCGTATCACTCACTATCAGGTGATGGTACCGTTCATCTCATAGTCCCGGAGAATAAGAAAAAAGAAAATGTTTTTGATAACATTTTTCTTTTATTAGATGTAACTTTGAGTATTCGTATTTTATTATAATGTTATATAAATGTAACCGGAAGTGTTGGTGTCAGTTCCAGTTACATTTCTAGTACGAGTTTGATTATGTGTCTGCTTCTTACTATTCATATCATAGTTAAATTAATATAGTATAATGTTTTATTCAAACGTAGCCGTCGGTTTATTCATACACTAAACGACGGTTATGTATTAAAGCGTCGGCTCTGAGCTGAATGCATTCTCTCAGACCACTGGACAACGTTTCCACCGTATGCAAAACAAAGAGATGAGCTCTTGAATACGTTTAAGGGTCAACCCTCGTCGCCTCCTCCGCTGAGTACCCCGCCGCTGTATATTCAACTTCATTCTTCTAGACCAACCTTTTTTGTTGCTATGTTAATTACATATATAGATATCTAGATATTCATTGACTCCGAAACTATTAGCAGTAAACACTCAAAATTTGGTAAAGATATTGCTTCTGCTATTTAGAGGCCAACTAAGAATGGTTTTTAATAAAAAATTCCTTCCCAAAAGGCAGTTGTGGAGGTGTTACAGTAAACCGGGCGGGGAACAGATAGTTACCGTTTACTGGAGACCATTACCTTTTTTTGTAGCTTCAGTGGAGAGGGAGAAGGAAATTTTCGAACATATGCTTTGTCTTCTAGATTGAAGTCAGAGTTATGTAGAGATTTCTACCCACTAAAACCCCCTCGGTGGTCAACTTCGGTGTTGGGAGAGGTCACGGTTTCTTCTGGGTCAGCCCGTCCCGAGGTCTCTCTTATGCAGACTTTATCAGCCTCGTGAATACTTCAATGACCGGAGACCACATCCATGATGAGAACCCCATCCTAACTGCCAACGGCTTCCAAAGGCCCCATTAACGTAGAGGAACACCACCATTGTAGTTATATTTACCATAGAACAGTATACATCTTCCAGTACGAGTAGTTCTATATCCGGTTGAGTTACCAGGGTAAACAGATTTAATCAGGTTGTATGCATGAAAGAGTAAAAGTAACAGATTGTTTTTTTATTGTTTGATTTTACTATATATACGAGAATGAAATGTCTACATTGCAGTTAATAAATGATGTTCACTGGCGGCCACCATACTTGGCTACAGTCACTAATCCATCGAACATAAAGGAATAATTAAAAAGTTAATAATTCAGAGGGTTACGACCCTCGGCGTGGGGAGAGTGACGTCGACAATAGAAGATACTTATATTTCATAACTACGATAGCATTTGTAATTTTATTAAGTGTAGCATTAACTGGTGGTATGTGCTGTTGCCGGCGACTGTCTGGTTAGGTACCACCACTAGCCCTATAGTCTCGGGATAGTAAGAATAGGATTAAGGTAAGACCTGCCTGTCGTAGAAAGCGACTGAAAGGGTTTTCGGATTCGTGGGTTTTGAAGGTGAGAGCTCTCATTATCCATTAAGCGAGATCGGGATGAACGACAAGTACGAGGTGGGCTACAACCCTCCCTAGGACGTGTTTTAGGCATAGTGCTGCGAGGATCCGGTGCGTTCCGTAGGAGATTACAAAGACTGTCGCAACGCACTGAAGATGTCCACCGTGGGAGTTTTAGTGGGTAAAAATTTCACATAACTTTGTTTCTTACCCCCAAAAACAGGGTATGTTTTTAGCAGAATTCTCCCTCGATAACAAAAAGAGAATGATAGGTATCACCGCAGCGCCTATTGCAGCCGATAAACAGCAGTGTGCAAATATTACTGTGTTCCAGTTTGAATAGCGTTGTAACTAATGTAATTACTGGCGCAACGAGACTCAACATCGTATGTCTCAGGCGACGAGCGCAATTTTGTGCAGTGTATACCAACCTAAACAGTGCCGCGTTATTATTGGCAGGCGTGTCACTTACCATCAGGTGAACGTCTCGTTCCTTTTATCACTTTTACAATAAAACTATAAACGCAGCCTCTGGCTCCAAGCGGAGTCAGAGGCTTGCCGGAGGCCATGCTGCCGTGCGGGACCGATCGATGTGGTCTTTTACAAAGCCTGATGTCCAGATGTGGACGTCTATCGGCTGATAATGATGAGAGATAAGAACTTTAGTCTCGTTCTCCTCAATAATTTCATTAGTGATTCACGTCACGCCATTCAAACCGGAACACAGTAATGTTTGCACACTACTGTTGGTCGGCTGCAATAGTATCATTGGTAACTAGGCGCCTGTCCGCAACAGAGAGTTACCAACTAAAAAATAATTAGAAGTAGGTCTTTCGACAGATTATTTTGAATAAGTGAAAAATAAATCAGCGGTTCCAACAGCTGGTGCTGGAGGTGGCGGCTCTTTGTGTTGCCAGTGGCGTGACTGCCGGCTGATATAGATCTTGGGCTGCGAGTAGAGCGAGGGTGCACACAGGCGACTTTTAATACTCGAGCGATATTTATTTAGCGATAGCGACTTTGATGTGGACCGGAAGAAGATTAATCACATTGCCACCGCTTAGGTGACATGTGGAGAACCAACGGGCACTAAAGCTTTTAGTGGAATAACAAACTAATGATACTTTGTCGATGACGAAAGCGCTAATACCCTTGATCCACGTTTTAGGAAGTATGTAATTAGTGACCATGGAACATCGCAAACTGTACATCAGATTAGATCAGCTGTTTCTACTGGTGGGAGGTGTCTGTTGTCGAAGACTGTCAACGTAAGTACCACCGCAGCGCCTATTGCAGCCGATAGACAGTACTGTGCAAATATTACTGAATTCGGGTTTGAAGTGCGTTGTAACTAGTGTAATTACTGGTGTAACGAGACTTAACATATTATGCCTCAAGGAAAAGAACACACTGTGATGCTGTGTACACCATTTTAACTAGCACCATGTCGTTCTGGGCAGACGTATTACCATCAGATGATCGTTCCATTAATTTCGCCGCATCGAAAAATAAAAAAAAAATTTCATTATTTTTCGATAAAGCGACGAGACGAGCGAGGTGTTTATATGATGGTAAGTCATACGCCTGCTTATAACAACTAGACACTAGTTAGGATGATACTACACCACATTGCGCTCATCGCTTTGAGACATAAGATGCTCAGTCTCGTTACTCCAGTAATTTCATTAGTTATTCATCTTCTTCTTAGAGTGCCTCTCCAACTAGTGAAAGTTGGCGATCAGAGTGGTACAGTCCTTTCTGTGTCTAGTTCGGCGGAACAATTCGTATGCTCCGGATATGCAAGTCCATTTCCTGATATTCCTCAACCACGACTTTTTCCTTCTCCCCACCTTCATTAGCTATAGCGACCCTCTAATCAGAACACAGTAATGTTTGCCCAGCACAGTTTGCCAGCAGCAATAGGCGTTGTAGTTGTACCTAGACGGTCTGCATCAACAGAGACAATTAAAATCAAATCTGGTTTCAAGTATGAAACTAAATTTGTGAATCGGATTCCCCTTTCAGTAAGGGTTCCGTATAAAATTTACAAGGGCCATTGTTACGTTTCGTACGTGAAGCCGTTGGATTTGCATAAGCAGATACAATGGATTTATATCCAGACGGAGCTGGGGGTTCGCCGCCATGACTGTCGCGCCGGAAGCGCCGGACGGCGACGTCTTTGTTGGATTTCCTGTCACAACTACGCTGTGACGTTTTGCCTCGCCATTTCCAATATTCTAACTTGAAGACGATTATGTTGTTTTTGGTCTTATTCATTCTGATACGGTCACTCCACTTCACTTTTGGATATTACCAATATGTATATATAATTTGTCTACGTTCAGATTGTTCTGCCGGTTCATCATTAACTATATTCCAAGTCTTCACTTGTTTTAATACATCAACTGTGTTTTTTTCTCTCTTCACACTTGCAGCAAATACGTTTGTGATTAAGCCATTTGCTTTGGTCGCTGTCTTTATCACGCTAAGACAGCAATCCAATATACTCTTTTTTTATCGTCATCTTGCCTGATTTGCGCCATGTGATCACATTCGGTTCTTGTTAAAACAAATCGTGGACATATAAAACGATATGATCTATAGTTTCCTAGCTAGTATTGTCGTAGCCTCCAGCCAGATTAAATGTATGTAGATAACACTCGAAGCCTTCATATCCTGTACCACCATCATCATCAGCCGTAGGACGTCCACTGCTCGACGTAGGCCTCGCCCAAAAGATCTACACATCGGCGTCATATATTAAATTCGTAGAGAGTATTCCTTGGAACATGATTTTCTTGTTCCTCATCACATATTTATCAGTGTTTTCGCATATTAATTTAAATTATGCGTTTTAGTATTGAAGCACAAAATAATTAGGTGCTACATAATTTTCTTAAGGAAATCATCAAGAGTCATCATCACCTCCAATTCGCCTTAATCCAAAGCTTAAGTAATGAAATTTCCAAAGATAGACACATTTTAGTATAGTTATAGATTTTCGGTCATTTGAAAGTTAAATATAAGAAAATCGGTTCAAGATATATTAAATTGTTAACAAAGTAGAATTTTGATATAGGACTCAAATGAAATCTTAGACTAGTTGTACCTGTACTGGATACGTTTAGAGATTATACGTATAAGTCTTCCGTAAATGTTATCTGTCCCACATTGTCTAAATGTTAGTAGTGAGATTTTACTTTGAGGTGATAAGCATGGTGTGCTGTGTGGTGTCCTATTCCAACTTACCATTAAGTGAACTTCCTGATGGTACAACATCATTTTATTTCATATCAACCTTTCTATCTCCGCCGTGATAGCGCGACATTAATTCCCATAGTTTATAACATCAAATAATCCTAATTGAAGCTACGTTCCGCTTTGTATGAGAATCTGATAGCATGAAAACGTATCCATTTACATTATGTACATAACGGGAATATTACAGGCAATTATCTTGAACAATTTGCTTAATAATCATCATCAGGTAGCGACTAAAATTATAAAACAAAGTAACTTTCGCCTGATGATAACGATAAGATGCTAGTTACAATGTTTATAAAAGACTTCAATTTAATCATTATTATGGAACATAAAATTGCATCATCATCATCGCTGCTGGACTTATGCCTCTCCAAAGATCTATATAACTCTAGCAGTCTGCAAGAAGTTTTAAATAGAACTTTTTTAGCTAATTTATCTAATCGTCCTTCATTTACATTAAAACCTGTGTTTGTTCCATTTACGTATGTGATCTCCGGCAACAAAGACTAGGTACTATGAGACTATATTCGTCTTCATGTTAAAACAGCAATTTGATACAAGAGCGGATATTAAAAATATTCTTAACATAAAGTAGCATCGTTGTTTATCGATTTTTTGATCGTTTAGAAAAGAAACCGAACGTAATTCTAAACATAGGTTAAAAATACATTAGAAAAGAAACAAACCGGCCGCTGTATTTACTTAAGAAGCCGATTGGAGAAGCGCTGATAGAATGTAAACAACGGCACATGCCGCATAAATAACTTCTTGGCGACGTGATCAGCTTCAAACGAACAACAAAGTGACGTATTAAAGCACCACATGTCCTAGACCCAGTCAAATGACAACATAAATATAATTAATTGGTCACTGTTGACCCTCGATCAATAAGAAAGATGTTAGTTTAACGAATGCGTCTGGTGAAAACGTAGATCTTTATATGATGGTATGCAGATAATAATGATAGAGAAAAGAAGTGTGAAAGAAGAGCGGAGTATGAAAGATAAGATGGAAGCGAGATGAGAATGAGTCGGAAAGAAGTAAATAAAAATCTGATGATAAATGTAAGGCTACTAAAGACCCTGACCCGCCACATGCAGAGAGATCCATTAAAAACAGAAGGTATACAGGACGGTAATAAGCTCATCTCTTGGATAAATATTAACACTATATTCCTTCTTCACGGGGAGTTTTTTGAGTAAGTGCTGTTTGTAGCCTATCCGTTAGAGTTGAATTTAGGAGATCGATGCTAGGGATATCTAGACTTAGGCCTTTTCAAATCTTAACATCGATAAGTCTAACTAGCTGCGTGAATCCATTGGTTTCCTGTGATAGTTATTCAATCTACGGTTTACCTTGTTGGAGATTACCAGTGTATTGTATTTGGTAATTACTCACGTCTTCCGGTTCGCGGCCGTTAGGTAAGGGTCTTATTGCCTCAACGATCCTTATTTATTAACATCCTATGGCCTCAAGATGTGGTGAAGGGCGTCCACGGTGACTCTTCATCGCGTTCGCACTTAATGTTATTCCACGTCTTTCTGATCTTCTTCGCCTCGTCTCGTAATGTGCGGCGCTATGTCAGTCTGGGGAGACCGAGTTTGCTTGGGAATATGGTTGGGATCTCCTCGTAGAGTGTGGCCAATCCACTTCCATTTGCGACGCTTAGTTTGTAAATCGATTCGAGATTTGCGACAGGAGATTTCCATTGGAGATTCTCTCGGCCCAGTGAATATCGAGAATTCGGTGAAGAGAACGATTGACAAAGACCTGGAGCTGGTACGAGATGATCTTGGTGACCTTTCACGTCTCACAGCCATATGGCAGTACAGATTTAACTTTAGACTGTCGACAACGATCTTTAGCTCTTCTTATATGCTTACTCAAAGCTAACAACTTCTCTTACGTCTATCATAATTTTGGATTCGAAATAGTTTATTATCAATTTTCTGGAAAGAAATTAAGAAATTAGAAAGATGTTATAAGCCATTTCGTTACAAACAATATCTTAGTATAACCACGTTTAGCTTCGCCTCTAGACGATCTTTCTGATAAAGAATAAGATAAAACTATCTAATGATGAACATTCACGAGAACAAATGGCATATACGAGTAAGAATTATCAGAGCAGCGGATTTTTTTTATCTTTGAACAACTTTGGCTAGAGTCTTCGAATATTGCGATAACAATAAAGATTGTTTCTGTTTAGCGGATGGTGAAACTACTAAGAATCGTTATAAAGAGCTTAAAATAGATTTTTTATATGTGAATATTTTGGTAAATGAAATATTTTTACTATTTGTACTACTATGTTAATACTT
The DNA here is from genome assembly GCA_029030555.1 of Ornithoptera alexandrae. Lineage (NCBI taxonomy): Eukaryota > Metazoa > Arthropoda > Insecta > Lepidoptera > Papilionidae > Ornithoptera > Ornithoptera alexandrae. The sequence continues at coordinate 6,845,706 of JARDVY010000064.1, read as the reverse complement.
ATTACTATGTACTAAATATTTTGATTAAAGTAAAAGTCGTGTAGTGTAAAACGTCTTCGTACTATTACCAGACAGATCTGTTTTCTTCTATATTCTTGACATAGCGAAGAGATAACACGATTCAGCTCTCTGTTTGCCAGCACAGATTAATAAAGGATAAGGATGAGGCCGGAGAAATAAGTGAGTCCTGGTTTATTTTGCTATTACTTCTTCAGATTTATAACAAAAACACTTATAACTGTGAGCAAAAAACTGTTTAGAGAATAAAGAAAAGCGTCAGAAACGATATCGACAAAAACACGCGGTTTCTTTCCGACGTCCGACATGGACACAATTTCATTGAATAAAAGTCCGACATTCGAGCAAAATGTTCACTCTGCGACGAAACGTAATAAAGGAGCCGTGAATTTGTTGTTTTTACGTTGGACAGTAATTTTTTTCTGTATAGCAACAAACTCGTCGCGCTGTACTCCGACGTCCGAGGAATATGAAGCAACATAACCCAGTCAGTGGTGACGTATGATTTACGATTACGATGTAGCATCGCGCTTTCGCGAAATTATGAACGCCCCGTTATATACCGGACTCGTTTATATTGCACGCGATCGTAAAACTGCATTCGGACGTAAATTTAACGCTTCGAGCTGACTCGGGCTAACCGACAACATTGGTTAATTGAAAGCTAGAAACAATCCTCACATTTTCTTCGCATGGCTTCCCCCAAAGACCCCCATGTTTGTGGGGGTTCATATGAGGGGATTTGAGCTACTTCCCACCACGCTGGCCCAATGCGGGTTGATGGGAGTCAGAGCCTCGTTTGTTCATTAGCAGGGTGCACCACGAGCAGGTGAAGTTGGCTCGGGTCCCGTGAGTCGTTGGGCGGGACCTCCCTTAAACCCCCTACCACCCTTTCATCGCTTCGTTAAATAAAAAAGATATAAAATAGGGTTATGTTATCAATTTTTACAAACATAAGCAAATACTTTATCAATAGCTTTTATCTCTCCACTGCTGAACAAGTCATCTGTAATTATCAGCTCCACTTTCTGCATCCACTTCCTGCCAATTAATGTGTACATTTGTCGGAGGTTTATTCTATATTTGGTGAAAGATCTTTCTCATTATTCAAAATCAATCAGTGCTGATATTTAATGACAGAAAATTTTCAGTTTGTTTACGAAGCCGAAAATTACACGCACAATGGTGCCGGGTGCGCATTGTTACGGTTGCTATGGTAACGGCGTAAAAACAAATTCGCTATAAAGTTTTACTAAAATACACAGAGCTGTAATAGTAGTAATTACTACGGTTGTTATTTAAATAGTTTTCATAGTGAATGTCTAACAATGAGGGAATAAGTTAATACTAACTGCGATTATTATAACTGATAATTAATATGAAAAGATCGACTTCATGAAACATATAACACATAACTTCTACAGTTGTCACATGGCTGTTTTAGATCACCTAATGCAATGTGTCTCCTTACAACAACGTGGCAGTATTTAAAATAGTATTACACAGCACCAAGTTGTGCTGGTCGCCTTGAGATAATATTACTACGCGCTAGTTTGAATTTGGCAGAATAAAACCATGCTTTGAGATAAAAAAAAACGTTTATTATTCGTTGATAGCAAAAGCTCAAATAAAAAGTTATTGCTGAATAAAAAATTATTGCTTTTCACAAGTCTATAATCACTAGCCAAGTCGTGTATCGCTCGTATCGCGTATAATCTTACCGCAGTATCGCCTCGAAAATCAAAACGAGAATCATCCGCTCTCCAGACGTCTATATATATCGTCCGCGTATTTCTCTAGAAATTTCTAGAGACTAATGCTCTAGCTAGCTAGGTCTTATTTTGTCGTTCGTGAAACTTTGCAAGGTCTTTTCGTCCAAAATCCTTCAGTGCTTGATGACCAAAATCTTCGAATAGTGCGTGTTGCCAGTGATTACCTACGGCTCCGAAACCTGGTCGCTAACTATGTGCCTCACAAGAAAGTTAGAGTCACACAGCGGGCGATGAAGAGAGCGATGCCTGGAGTATCTGCGCGATCAAATCAAAAATGAGGAAATTCGCAGAGGAACCAGGGTCACAGACATAGCCCTATGAGTTGCGAGGCTGAAGTAGCAATGGGCGAGGCACATAGCTCGTAGAACCGATATACGTTGAGGTCTTAAAGTGCTGAAGTGGAGACCCTGCACAGAAAAGCGCAGCGTTGGCAGACCTCCCACTAAGTGGACAGAGGATATAAAAAAATCGCTGGAAGCTACTGGATTTAAACAGCGCAAGACCGTGGTTTGTGGAACATATTACAAGAGACCTATGTCCAGCAGTGCACGTCTATCGGTTGATGATGATGATGATGATGATCACCATTTCTCTAGAAATTTCTAACAAAATTTAGGGGATTAGTGTTAAATTTTCTTGAAAAAATCGAACGAAATGCGTAAATCGTGCTGATGAATGTAACTCTGTATATTCTCTCGGATAGGAAGAAACTGCAGTACACTTCCAGCTTCGCACCGCCCATCTGATTACGCTCAAAATGTTTTTATTTTATTTTCTCGTCGGGTGTTATACTTCCCGCTATAGCTCCGAGCGGATGAGGAAGTGGTGAGGCTCCCACTCCCACGTCCCATTCGCACGAATGATACTACTCCGTGAAACTTTTGTTTATAAAATTAAGAAATGTAATATCTCATACAGTACTTGAGATTTTACATTTATTTTGATGCGGACGCTTTTCACATTTCTATAGTTGAAACGAAAATGTCATAAATAATTAAAATAACTTCACCATCATCATCATCATTAGTATTAGAACTACACCATAACGTGGATGTCGTCTTGAGAAATAAGACGTTAAGTATCGTAACCCTATAATTTGGCGACGAAAATAGGAGCTGCAGTGGTACCAAGACGACCTTCGGCAAAGGAGACCTACCACCAGAAAATATTACTAAATCTATTACTAGAAAATACTACTAATCTATTCTAGTAAACCATTTGCTAATGCTTTTGGTATTAATTATTAATAATAAATAATTAAAAATTATCTGTGGTAAAGTTATAAGATTATAATATATAACTGTGTTCCGGTTTGATAGGTGATGAAACTGTTAAATTCTTTCCAATTTTCTTATTTAAATCAATTGCTTCAATATGATACAGCTATTGAACCCTTTCGCCAACAAAAGGGAACCAGTTTCGAAGATAGCTAAAGGCATTTTGAAAATTCGGGCTCCGATGCTAGTCCTCATGTCCAGATTTTATCATGACAATGATAGCCAAGTGAAAATTACCAGGGCAAAGGTTAGGGTATTATCGTTTATCTTAACGAGGGTAAATCTGTTGTTCGCATTTATGGGTGATAGCTAAGAGATAAGCCAGACATGTTTCATACGACGCTGGGTAATGTAGCTTGAATACCTGCATAACGACCACACGAATCTTCGGTTAGTCCATTGTCGCGTCGCTCACTGTCTCCCTATCTACTATTACTCTTAACACCTGTGATAAATCTAAGAGACTGTTGATGAAAATAAAGGTCAATTCAATGAGACGAAATGGTAAAAGACCAAGTTTAATCCATATTAACTGTTCCTACCCGTTATTACACAAGGGATGAAAAAATACAATACATACCATTTGAAAAACCTTTTTTTATTAAACAAAGTGAGGAGACTTTCGGGACGTTGACCTGATGGTAAGTGACACACTTACCCATAATAATGTGGCGCTAATCAGGATGATACACACTGCACTGTATAGTGCATTACACTAGCTACAACGCCCTTCTAACTGTAACACAGTAATGTTTTTACACTACTGTTCGTCAGCTGCAGTAGATGCTACGCTGGTATCTAACAAGACGGTCACAAGTCTAGATTCTTTAAATTTTCTTTGGCTGTGCCTCGAAGTCTTCCAACTGCCGATGACGATAATGTTGCGTTATATCTTCGCTCTTGAACTGATTCCTTATACGAACAGAGTTTAGAGAAGGAGTAACAAGTCTCTGGATATAAGTAAATATTAGGTCCTTACATATAAAACTAGCGTTTTGTCGTACTGACTAGTTTGATCTGAAATATCTCCTCTTTGGTTAAGAATTCCAAATTCAAATTTATAAATGCATTTAGCTGGTACATTTGAGTTTTGCTATCAGTCAATCATTCGTTTTTTCCTCATTTTTTTTTTGGCGACGCTTATTACCGCCCAATGGAAAACATGAAATATCGGTATATTCACGAGTACGAGTTCTACCGTGGCTCCAGAACCAGTGCTGCAGGAACAGCTCGAAGGATTAATGATGTGTACGGTGCTGATGTCGCAAAAGAAAACACGGTACGTTTTCGATTCCAACGTTTTCGTTCTGGAAATTTCGACGTTTAGAAACAACTCTATGGATGGCCAGAGACCAAAGTGGAAAATGAAGAATTAAAGGCTATTGTGAAAACGGATCCATTACAAAGCACTTTGGAGACCCAGCCAAATCCTGCCCTAAAGGAAAATTGACTCAGAAAAATTTACTTGTGAGTGTTTGGTAGACTAGCGCCGGTGTCCTCCACTGCAGCTTTCTAAAATCTGGCCAAACGATTACGGCAGATATCTATTGTCAGCAACTCCAAATCTTGAAGGAAGAACTAGCTGCTAAACAACCGAGATTGGTCAATCGCTCTAGGCTACTGCTGCTTCACGACAGTGCAACACCACCACCACATACTGCATAAAAAACAACCACTAAGTTTGACGACCTACAATTGGAATGTCTGCGAATCTCAGTCCACCGCACTCCCCGGACGTTGCCCCAACAGATTACCATTTTTTTCCGGAATTTGGACAACTTCTTACAAGGAAAAACATTCAACTCTGATGCGGCAGTCCAAATCGCCTTTATAGAATTATTGATTCTCGCCCCCATGGTTTTTTAGTAAAGGGATCAATGAACTACCTATGAGATGGCAAAAGTGCATAGATAACAACGGTGCATACTTTGATTAATTAAATATATTTTACAAAAAAAAATTACTTTATATTCCTTCAGTACAAAACGCCAATTTCATATGTAAGGACGAAGATAGAAGGATATTTACACCGCAACCTATTTCATTTGTTAGTACCAGGAGTGACAAATGAAAGTAAATAATACAACCTTCCATTGCTTAGAAATTTTGAAAAAATGTCATATAGGTTTACATACAAGGAACAACGGGATGTGCAAGATCTGGATATTGTAGTGATAATATGCTGTTTCAATAGGATTCTATTTGGAAATCGGTGGTGATAGACTGATTCAGTGATAGTTACAATTATATTAAAGTCTACTTGTAATGGAAACTGAAGATGACAAGAATTTGTCGATTAACTTGTTAATAAAATATTTATTTGGATAATTAATGATGCGCAGGGTGTGGGACAGCATCAATAGTATTTAGCAGGTATTTGCGAGTAAACCAGACACGCAAATACGCAAGCATGTGAATTTATGATTGGGCATTTATAAATCTACTTGCGGGCGAGTTAGCGCTAATTATCGCATAAACACTTGATTGCTTACTGCTTTATACCAATGATGCAGTGGGTAATGTGTTTTAAATGCCCAAACAGTAATTTGTATGTCGTACTAACATTCGTTTTTTAAACTTTTTGTAATACTACTAATCGTTGCATCTATGTTATCTGAATAAAGAATTGTATTATTATTATTATAAATATCTAATTACATAGAGGGGACCCTCTGCCTGTCGATCCCGCCCGAAACTGTACCGTCAAGGCGATATAAATAACCAGGCATGACCGATGGCGGCTGAACATCAAAGTGGGAATATCTCTTTTAAGCCGTCTTTGATACTCCATTGGCTCGGACCCTAAACGTAAACATAAAAAGGTGTTATCATAACTACGTCTAATTTTATTTCATTTGTCCCGTAGCGGTCGGTAGTTACCTTCAAGATCTGTCAGTCTTCAAATCCAAATTTAACACATCAACCACAAAAATAATATTTAATAGAAATGAATTCGCAGTATTATAACGGATGAGGAGCTGGACTATAGCTAAAATGTTCTCAAACTAATTAACTTTCTACTAAAACTAACTAAACTAAATACGGTTGAACTAAGTTCTAACCACAAACAGAAAGGTGCTCGCATTAACTATATATCTATGGTCCTTTATTAATAATGTTTGACCCGTTTTTGTATTATTGTGCGATACTTGAAATAGTAACCAAGCTAACGTGAGCCCGGCCGCGGTTCCAATCGATACTCGTCAAATATGTAACGGACGATCGAATGACAAAAGCTTTGCCGCTTTTGAAGATTTTGAGGGTTGTAAATTGCCCTTTATGTTCTAGTTGGTGTAGCGGCAACATAATTGCGACCGTCGACGAACATTAACCTTTCTATAAAATTAAAAGTGAAATTAAACCGTTTTAATGTGTATAAATAAACCGCTAAACAGTTCTGTAAAATTCTGTACTTGTTTTAGATTTGGATCAATACAACAGTTAGACTATTAAAAATGTGGAACAGAATAAGGTTAAAAATTTCGAAACAGCAGTACGCTTTGTTAAATTACAACAGAGAATACTCATCTAAGTCACTTTACAGACAAAAATACAAAAATAGGCATAAACAAGACATATTATAATATATATCTAATTCCCAATGATATGTGAGCTAACAAGTATCACGAGGTCAGTTTTAAAAGTGACCATGTAGATAATGGGGAATCGTTTGCCAGCTTAAACAACTGGACAAAAAGCAAAACAAAATTTCAATTAATTTGTATATATACACTTTCTTGTTTACTATAATACAGTTGTTCCTCTTCTTCTTAGTCTAGGTCACTCTTAACAGAGTGGTCGTGGTCATCACTTAAGGTATTGGTCGCAAGCTTAACAACACGTTGCCATTCCTCTCTGATGACCGCCTTCCTAGTGCATTCATTTAGTGGTAACGATGATGAGACATTTAATGCCGCCTTTATCTGGTTAGTCCATCACATAGGCGTTTTTCCTCGTGGCCTGGTACCCTAAACACACAAGTCGCTCGATAGCCACCTACCTTCGGCGGCATACGTGGCCAAAAAAGATGAGGGTAGGAGATAATTATTATAACAATTTGTAAATCTGATTTAATCTCAAAGTTCTTATCTACTTGAACAGTCGATTTATTGTAAACATCTCGTTAATTGTCTTTAATTATACTATTAATGGATTATAACAACAGGTAGTGACAGATTCACAGCTTTGGAGAAAATATGGTGAATAGGTTTAGTTTGGAACACAGAAATGCTGTCAGGTGAGTGATTGACAATACAGGAGTGGTAGCTAGCTAACTTGTGGATATTGTGAACGTTAGAATTAATAATGGATTACCGTTATTATATACTATATGATAGTATTTGATATCCTAACTCTTGAAAATGGAAAATAAATTTATATTAAGCTTCAAACTTTTCCAAAGGACCTTTACGAAATTGGCAATCAACTCATCGGACTATATTATCCAGTTCATTGACTATCCTTTAAAAAATAACAACAAAAGGACTATAATGAAATGAGGTCAGATGATATCGTCGTTTAAGGATACAGGGGGTAGGTGAGTACTGAACTTTGGAAATATGGCAGAAAAGTGATCAGACCACGCCTTCCGACCTGAGAGGTGACCCGACACGGCACCTTGTGATAAAGTGGTAATCAGTTTCAAAGAAGGCCTTTCTTCAATTATACTGAAACCTCTGGCTTTGATGAAAAGAAAAAGTTTGTAATTTTTTAATGAAAATTAAACTGCGTTGTTTGATATTGAAATCTCCTTTGTGTTAGAAGTAGTATTTTTATATTGTATAGGGCATAATATACCAGATCACTGTGTATGGGTTGTCATACTTAAAAAATTAAATCGATTATAAATGAAATCGTTTATTGAAAAAAAAAAATAATAAATTAGCTTTCTATTGACTCCAAGTAAAGGCACACGATGACTTTGCAGGCTATTTATTTAGATTATCGGGCGCTCGCGAATAAAATGTGGGGTCTATTGCCAGGGACTGGCATTGTCCTGCACTGTGATAAAGATCCATCCATTATACTGTATTTTAAAATTGAATGCTTCTTCGATGGCATAACGTGCTATAATACTATCTTTGATTCAAAGTAGATGTATATTGTATTAATAAAATATTACAGTAAGGAAGATGTCAAGTTCCATTAAGTATATGATAGTTTGAATATTGCAACAAAGGAAAATTACTAGTAACAGAATGTTTTTTTGGTAGATGCTCTTTGGATATTTATTTCCGCCAAGTAAGACCAGAGATCGGCGAACAGTAGTAACCGAATATTTCTGTATAGCGGCTGTGACGTTGTTTTCTTCTTCCCATTCTTATTCCATCAAGTGACATCAGATATTTCCATACGCCTACCTATTCCTTCTCACACTTAAAATTTAGATATATTATTGAATGTATAGTTTATATATACAATATAATAAGCTCATTATATAAATAATAACCAGAAAATACTTTTTTCTGAAACCAGAAAGTTCAAAAGAAGCTCTAACCTTGACCCGGTCCATTCGACTAGAATTTTTCGTGCATCCGTTTCGCGTTACGTAGTTGAATTGTATCGATTTTTTTTTAATGTAACAGTTCGCTTGCTTCTTTCGTTACCAGATGACGGTGACCACGTGGACTCTGAGAAGCAATGTACCCATGATTAAATTTCAAATTTAATAATATCACTTCATATGTGATCTTATCTAAAAAATCTAACCTAAACGAAAAAGAGGATAACATTAATTTTGGAAGTGATATGCATGTCACTTGTTGTGTAAGATGACATTTATGTTACCTCGGTAATTTCAAAATGAAGTAATGGAACCAGGATATCAATGTTAGCACTATTTGAAGGTAGAATCAGATATCCGATAACCGAGACGCCAAAAGCAAAATTTAGACATTCTGTTATATTTCTACTCATTTCAATATTAAATGAAGTATTTGAATACACTTTGTTAAGATGAGAAACGTTTCGAATAACTTTGTTTAGATTAGCTAAGAAAACTTGTCCAAGTCCGTACGTTCAAATAATATACACTAAATTTATAAACTTGCTACAGTGCCGATGTTTATCTTAAAATTGAAAAAAAATCGTTAACTAACTAAATGTTTACTTTGAGCGGACAGTCGGCGAATTGTTTTCGCTAAGAGTATGATAAACATTTACAGAGTTTCAGTATTCAGTGTAAGTGTGCAAGGGTCGATAGTGGTATCCATATTATGAAAATTCTGTATTACGTGTGATCTGGATTTTAATCAAATATCTGTAGTTCTCCCAATTTATATAATGTAAATATTTTGGTTAAATTTTGGGGCTCTCAGTTGTAAACAATAAATTCGTACTTGTTTCTAATAACTCTCCATCATCGTTCCAGCTTGTTGACGTCAACTGCTGATAGTTCTCCTTCAAAGTCACGATTTGGCGAACGCTGTATTCTGAATCGATTACAGCGGAAGCGGCTATCCGTTCTCTGAAATTTTTTTTTTCTTTTTTTTCTTTTTTTTTTCTTTTTTTCTTTTTTTTTTCTTTTTTTTCTTTTTTCTTTTTTTTCTTTTCACAGCACGCCGGACGTTGACGACAGCAGCAATATCCTGTCCTGTTTCCCCGCATAGTAGACTTTTATGGTAATCATGTATCTCCTATGAATGTAACTTCATCATGTACAGATTTTCACAATAATTTTCACAAACATATCAAGCTATCGAAATTAGCGGTTGCTTATTTCATTTTATGAACAACGACGAGCAAGTAAGTGTCTAAATTATGTATATATCTTTACTGCTTTCTTTATCTCTCTTCACTGATATTATTATTCAGGATTATTTTGTTATTTCTATGCTTATTCCTATTGCTTTTTTTATTTTGCTTCATCTTATTCTAGTTTATGTGCATTTCTAACCTAGTCTCTTATTCTGTCTCTACTTATCCTATTTGTATCATAATTTGTCTATTATAAATCTATGTAATTTTATTCATCTACTTATCTCTTATCTATTTCATTATTATACAGTTCTTTTTCAGCGTTACTTTATTTGACTACTATTACTTAAAATTCGTTATTTTATAATATACACCGTCATGTTTAATTACTTACTGACTTTAGATATCAAATCTGTGCTCAGTCATCAAAAGTGTTGTATGTTTGCCTCTCTTTCCTGTATTAAAAGGTAAAATTCTTTTAGGCGCCTCAGTAAACATTTCAATGTATAAAGAAGCTGCAGACAATAAATTTGAGAGCCTCTGTGCAGACAAAGGTGTTTCAGGTAAAAAGTTAATAGGAGAAGGCTTTTATATTTGAGAATCTTAATAGAAGATAATTCTGAGCAAAGATCATCTTTGTCTTGTATAATACGTTAAAAGAATCATCATCATCATTATCAGCCGGCAGACATCTACTGCTGGACACAGACCTCCCCAAAGATTTTTACATCGATCAATCGTTGAAAGAATACACCTTATGAATTGATTTTTCTTATTATTACCTATGCTAATAATTTTCCAAGATTACGTTGTGTTTTAAGTTTACAGTATCTGATTTTTTTTTTAAAAAATAATCATCAGAAACCCTCACTCACTATTATTCGCGTGTTTGTAACAACTTTAAATATGTGCCTTTGATTTACTTTATAAATTTTCCGCTGTTTTTACAATATTGTTTACATTGAACTTTTAGTACTATCGCACTTCGATAAACATTTACACGAGCGGGCGGTGGTTTTGTTATTTTTGGGATGATTGCGGTTCCAGTAATCAGACCGAAGATTGCGTGGTACACTACAATTATAATGACTAAATATAGTCGCGATTAAGCCTTCATCTGTTTTTTTAGTTGTTACCGTCAAAACTATAATTGAGCTTCGCAAAGTACAAAATTATCATTTCAATTTAAGTTACCTATATTGTGTTCATACATAAATGATTAATTTGTTTAATTTAGATATTCGCTTTGCATTATTACTTAGTTTTAATTAATCTGTTGTTAGCGGTGCTGACATTTGTGATCATACCAGTTTTAAATCTCTCATCATCATCGTTACTTCAACCTATACTCATCTGCCGGAACGTAGGCTTCTCCAATCGACATTCATAATCAATAAATGAAGAGTATACAAACAATAAATCCAAAATTTCAAAGTAACTGTTGATATAAATCCTAATTCTATTTGAAAAAAGAATCTCGCATTTTGTTAAAATTTAGAAGCAAAAAAATCTAGATCAAAATAGGTTTAGCCGCTGAATATATATATCTGTAATTGCTAAACTTACAACGCCCTTGGAAAGGCGTTAAAAATATCTGTATATGATATCTTTATGTCATGAATATTTCATGCTACCCTTATGTTCACTGGTATAATTTACTTAAAAGGTCTATATTCATCATCAGCCGATAGACGTCCACTGCTGGGCATAGCCTTCCCCGAAAGATCTCCACATAGAGTCAGCATGGCGTCTGGTACCGCTAGTCCCAAAAGGCCATTGTGTATATCGACCACTTAAAATCTCTTCTCTCGGATTGCGGTCACTTTGTTACCGTGTATACACCCTAACTAGCACCACATTATTATAAGCCGGCAGTGAATTACCAGTCGATCTTATCTCAGTACCATCTGTGGTTTAATTATGTAGATAACCGATATATATTATAGTAAAATATTTAAATCCTGTCTGCTTTGTAAGCGATCGGAATTATTGATCACCATTTAACGTCAGCCAGCGTTATCTTCAGCGAGCGTCGTTCGCGTTGAGATTTATGCGAGTGACGCAAATTTTCTATACAGTTGTTTAATTTAAACATCGCTTAAGAGCCGTGGAGTTTGTAATCCTAAATCGTTAGTCTTTATCCAAGGCAAAGAGGCTACACAAACATTGGAATATATACACTGACACGTTAGCCGTGGACGCGTAAATTATCCAGTTTTATCACCACGCAATGGATAGCGTACCCTATAAATAAATATATTCACAATTTGATTTGTTGTTTGTAATTTCAATAATATAAATCCAACTGGATGATTGGTAAAGAAGCTAAAACTGCTCTGCTTGTACCAGTATGCATCGTCATCTCCACCATTTGAATATCCGGTGTATGTTTTCCAGCGATTGTTTTGATGTCGTCTGTCCCTTCGGTAAAGAGTGCTTGTGCTGCTTTTTGTGATAGGGAGTCTGTTTCCGCTGCGCTTTTTGATGCGAGGTCTGCTTGCGCTGCGCTTTCTGATGCTGGGTCTTCTTACTCTACATTTTCTGATACAAGGTCTGCTTACTCTACGTTTTCGGATCCGGAGTCTGCTTACTCTATGTTTTCTGATGCGGAGTCAGCTTACTTTACTTTTTTTGATACGGGGTTTGCTTACGTTATGTCTTCTGATATGAATCGCTAATCCAGAACCTTAGGTTCCTACGACCACCGATTCAATGACCTGTGCCTCACCTATTACCATGTTATCTTTTCTACTTTGTCCGTCATTTGGATTCGTCGTCACCGTCTCCATCATTCGCTATTTTAATCTACGCTTTCTTACAACTTTCATAATAAGTAATCGTGTTTCATACCTGTAACTATATTTTCTCTAGATTATATCTAAGAATGATAAATAAAAACCATGGAGATGGTCTCCATAGAAGAAAGTTGCTGCTTCAATAGATCCTATTATAATATAATATTTAATTTTTATATAACAAAATTTTAAGGATTTCAATAAGTTTATCTAACTATTTATTATCATGACGTTTCATTTGCTTTACACCAACCATGATGTCAGGAGGTGACAGAGGTCCTGGTGTTACCGTTATAATATCTTTAGGTTTCAATCATTATTTGTCTTAATAAAAAAGGTTTCGAATATATACAAGAGTAGTGATGTCTATGAATTATTCTTATTGCGTATACATATTTTATATCAACCACCGAATAAGCGTTTTAGGACCCTCGCGTATCAGTTACGCCTTCAGTAAATAAGCCTGAAGCATGTCAGGTGTATCGGGTGTGCCATTTGGAATGACCGCGCCCAGTTGTATCTAGTGCCCGATCTTAATGTGTTTTATGTCTCGACGAATAAAGTTAAAGGGAAAATTTAACTTATCCACTTCCGTAGGAAATTGGAAGCTACAATGCCACTCCCATGGTACACTCTTAAAAATGATGTTTTCTGGTTCCGATTTGTCAACGATGAACTATTCGTTTATTATAATAAGTCCATTTCGAATATGTGAGAGTCAGTCAGTGTTTATATTTACATCCAAAATAAAACATCGTTACATATAGGGTTTGAAGGTGCTGTAGCAAAATAACAGGAGTAATGAGCTTTATTAAAATTATCAGACTATAGTATACAATATCCAGAGACTGCTGAGAGTGCTGATCAAATGTCCGATGTTTAATTTGATAATTGTGATAACTGGTATTAACCGCTGAGCTGAAGGTGTGGTGACGTCACAGCGCGCTGCGTCGCCCGGCATACAATCAAAACTTTTACGATCCAATAATGTTTAATCTCCGCAATAAAACGAGAGATTTTTGTATCTTTACTATGCCGTAAAGCGGGCACGCGGCGCGTCTCCTGAACGCTTTTGTGCGGTCTGGCCGTTTACAGTAATATCGCGAGTTTCGGTACGTACCGGCTTTGGAAACGCTTTCCTATCATCTAATACTTTATACCGGCCCTTTATGGTAGACGAATTATATACACGAATTCCTTCACCCCCGGCGTATCATCAAAGCTGAAAAAGGAAATAATCGCAACGAAGAAGCAGCTGTAACTTTCTCTATATTCCGTACTAGCACATAGCACTCTCCAACCCAAGTCCATTAATTACTCTTGTTTTGGAAAGGTCTACGTTCAGCTTGTGTCGTTTATGCAAACGGCTGAAAGGATTATAATGGCTTTATACAGGACACAATGGATTTATTCAAGAATATATTTTTAACAGAATTGTCTTTGGTGATCAAATCCGAAATGAGGAGATTCGCAGAAGATAGTCGCGAGGCTCTAGTGGCATTAAGTGGGGCACATAGCTCGTAGAACCGATGGACTTGCGACCTCGCATCGGAAAATGCAGTTTTGGTAGACCCCCACTAGATGGTCAGAGGATATAAAAAGAATCACTGGGAACCACTGGATTCAAACAGCGCAAGATCGTGTTTGATGGATACATTATAAGATACCTGTGTCCGGCAGTGGACGTCCATCGGTTGAAATGATGATGATAATGAAGGTCTTTAGCTGTAGATCATCGTCTGTGTCAATTTCAGCTATCAGAAATAAATGCAACGAAGAGACAATCGAGAGATTCACTTGATGATAGAACACCATTGTGCTCATCACCTTGAGACGTAAAATTTTGTCTCGATACCTCATTAAATACACTTGCTACAACGCCTTCAAACCGGAACATAGTAATGTTTGCACATAACTATTAGTCGGCTGCAAAAGGAGCTGCGAAGGTACCTGCACATTCCCCGACATATGAGGCCTACCATCAGCATCTTACTAATAAGCGATCAGTGAGTCAATTTAAACTTGTGTGATCATTCCAACTTGTGCCTCATCATTTCAAACAGGATATAGGATATAAATAAAATTTTTGATGATTGATATATTTTACTGTTCTGCAGTAGTTAGCTGATGGTTTTGCATGTTTATATGTACTGCGATATTTATGGTATTAACATGCGGTCAACGTTTACGTACGAAATCATTGCAGCAATAAATAATTATTCGCTAACGAGGTAACTATCTGGTTAGCAACCAAGGTTAATGGTCTGTCTAACTGGCCAAAGGTACTACCAGATATTTATTAAGACATATAATCATGATTATGAGCAGCGTTCTAATGTTTGGCGGTTAGATAGAAAAAACTATATCGGTCAGGTAGATCAAACATATTTAAATGTTTGTTATCAGAAAATAACTGAAATTGAAGTAATGATAAAAATTTTTTTATAAAGTATATACATAATTGTGAAACTACTAATTAAACTAGATACAACGAGGAAAGAAGCTGTAGAGTTAGGAGAGAGTTCGCGTTTTAAACAAACGTCTACAGCGACAGTGACGACGTATTCAAATAAAACGCATTGAATACGTATTTTTTTAAATACCGCTTTCAACTTTATCAAAAGACACATTTTTTGTTTAAAAGTAAAAAAAAAAATATTACTGTTGCTTTAATTTTTATGCTACGAAGCGATGAGACGAGCAGGACGTTAACCGCATGATAAGTGACATGCACGCCCATAACAACATGACGCTAATTAGGATGATATATATAGCACCAAATTGCGCTTTGAGATATAAGATGTTAAGTTTTGTTACCCCAGTAATTTTATTAGCTGCAGCACCCTTCAAACCGTAACACAGTAATGTTTGCAAAGCACTGTTTGTCGGCAGAAACATGCGTTGCGACGGTACCTACACCGTCTCCGACAACAAAGACCTACCACCAGTAAAATACGTAATTGTAATTTAAGAAAAGGAAACTGAACGTTACGGGGAATAAACCCTAAAAGCTATTGAAAACAACCCCGTGAAAAATCGGGTTAATCATATAACAAAGTTGACCTAAATAAGAAACTAAGAAACAAACAAAGAGCGTTCGCCGAAAGCCAAGAGCTGGGATAGTCCAATAGATGTGCGAGGTTCATCTCGTGTGTGCTCGCGTGGCTCTGTGTGCGTGGCGTGTACGTACGCGGGCGCGGACGCGAGCTGCGTACTAATGGACCCGCGCACACACGCACACGCGGGAACGAGTGCTCGTGTAGCCAGTTTAATGTGGATTAACACGCGAGCGGTGAACGCGACTGTTCATATTGATTCGTTTTGCGTTGTTCACACAGCGATTAGCTGCCGACCGTAAGCTGTGCTTATTAACGCTGTAGTGAGCTTCATCATATTCAGCTGCACCCTAGTATATTTACAACCCTCCTCCTCCCTAACGCAGTACTCATCGGTTTGTGATTTTAACACTCATTACCTGAGTAATCTCGCTAACTACACTACTGTTTGGCAGCGGAAACAGCAGCTGCGGTGTTACCCAAACCAGTGCCATTTATCAAAACGACGAGACAAACACGTTCACCAGATCTAATTGTTAGTTAGAATGTTTACACTGCCCCAGTAGGCTGTGGACTCGAGATTCCGAGCTCAGTATCAGATGAGCTAAGTCAAAATATGACTAACAGAGAATATGCACTGTCCCAAGTAGTGCTCATCAATTTGTGGGGTATGATTTTAACACTCGTTACCCTAATATTTTCACTAGCTACAGCGCCCTTCAAATCGGAACATCCTCATGTCTGCACACTACTGTCGGCCTACCTAGACGGCCTCCAGCAACAGTCTCAATGCCAGTGATATTCAATGAAGTAACCAGTTCACACGTTCATCAGTTCTAATTGCTAGTTAGAATGTTTACGCTTTTTTTTTAGTTTTACGTGAGGGGGAAATACCTACCCTCGCGAGGGCAAAGACAGATTATGTAGGACTTGCACCGATTACAATCCTCACGATGTTCCACCGCTCTCACTTTACGGCAGGGCACCGGGAACGCTTTCGCACACCGCGACCCTCTCAGCGCCGGGGAAAGATTCCCTCCTTTTCCATCTCTGCAAGGAACTGCCGCCTTAAGAATAAAAAAAAAATTTTACACCGTCCCAGGTAGTTCTCATCGATTTGAGACATTATTGAGTCGAGGTCATCGTCATCCCCTCATATAAACCACCACAAACGACGGCCCCTAGTGCCCGGCGTTACCGGAGGCGATGATGACTGTGGACGTGTATTGACTGATTATGATGATGTCATCGTCATCGATCATTAAAGGTATTAAGATCCGTCTATAGACCAAATGACCAAGCAGTAGTATTCAAAACACGTTTCCCCTACAGCTACAGCGCCTTTCAAACCGAAATATATCTACAAACTACTTTTTAAGCTTTCATATAACTTTTATTAGATTGCAAAGTAATGGATGAAATATAACAAAAAAAATCAGAAATATGAAACAGTAATGAATCATGAAACATATTCCGCAACAATCATTACATTTCCGCCGCGGGGTCAGTCATGATACGTCAAACGTTTTCTAACTACCCACACAAAATAAAAGTTTTCGTAACATTTCGTTACTCAAAATCTTTTATCTGAGATTAGAGCTTTCTGTAGTATAGTATAGATATATATATAAATAAATATATATATAGTAGAATAAATAAATATTCGTTATATTTTACTTCTATAGGATACAGTTGTTACTGGTGGTAGGTTACTGCTGCCGGAAACCGTCTAGGTACTACCGCAGCGCCTATCGCAGCGAACAAACAGTACTGTGTTCCGGTATGAAAGGCGTTGCAGCTAATGAATTGCTGGGGTAATAAGGCTCTACATTTTACGTCTCACTGCGAGCGCAATGTAGTGCAGTGTATATCATCCTAACTAGCGTCTCGTTATAAGCGTGCGTATCATTAACCATCAGGTGAATATATCGATCTTGCTTCATCATCATCATCATCATCAGCCGACAGACGTCCACTGCTGGATATACGCCTCTCCCAAAGATCTCCACAAAGATCGATCTTGCTTATTAACTTAAAAAAATACATTTCGGAGGTGTGCGATGGAATTACTCGATATAATTCCTCCATCCTTTTACCACCATCGGACGACCAGACGCACGACGACTCACCGCCCTCACGTTGTGGATATCCCCAGTGTGCGAACGAAGAGTTTCAGCTCCGAATTCTAGATAAGAACTGCAGAGGAGTGGAACTTGACGACGTCAGAGTTGCCGTCCAAATACGACAAGATTTTCTTCAAGAGTAGATTG
This sequence comes from Ornithoptera alexandrae, assembly GCA_029030555.1. NCBI lineage: Eukaryota > Metazoa > Arthropoda > Insecta > Lepidoptera > Papilionidae > Ornithoptera > Ornithoptera alexandrae. Next base: position 6,827,822 of record JARDVY010000064.1, on the reverse strand, counting down.
AATATGTTGTTACTAGGGTAGTGCGCTTTACTATCACAGATCACATCAACACAACATCGTGTGGGATCCTAGTCAAGGACTAATATGGATTTAAGAAAAAAAAATCTAGATTAAGATTTACAATGCAATAATCCGTTAGGAAAGCAATATCTATCATAGTTTTCTAGTAAGCAGAGAGGAAGTAGTAATATGCTGGTCACACCGCCTTTAAAGGGAATATCGACGAAGCAAACGAGCTCGCGGTGGACCGACGATCTGGTGATCATCGCGGAAACCCACTGGATGCGAGCAACGCGAGACCGATCGATGTGAAGATGTTTGCGGGAGGCCTATGTCCAGCTGATGATGATGATGTTAATGCATAGCAAAGATTTTCATATATAAAATGGTACGTATCTCTCGCAGTAATAAACAGTTAAATTTATAACCTGTCTACTTCTAAGCAGTAAAACGTAAAAACTCTACTGCCGAATGATATAAATAGATGAATTTCATGTTATGCTTTTATTACTCCACACGCACACACACACCATCTGCCGATAAACGTCCACTGCTGGACATAGGCCTCTCCCAAAGATCTCCATATACAGTCAACATAGCTTCTGGTTCATCTGGGCACTTGGGGCTGTCGTTTGTAGGGGTTCATATAGAGGGATTTGGGCCATTTCCTACCACGCTGGCCCAATACGGGTTGGTGACAGCCAGCGCCTCGTTTGTTGATTAACAGGGTGCAACACGAGCAGATGAGGTTGGCTTGGGACCCGTGAGTTGTTGTGCGAAACGCCTAGCACCCCTTCATTACATGAATTCTAAGTTTCTTTCCAACCGCCCCAGTATTAGTTAATTTTAAAAGGTAACTATATTTTACTACAAGGTTTAACTTTACTGTAGGTTTTATGAAGAGGCTTTTTCGTAAAAACACATCTAATTTGATACTTTGCCAAGACCAGCATTTATGATAATCTTTGTATTTGTGGTTGAAGGTGGTTTTAGTTTGGACTATGAATTTCTTTAAGGGTCCGTAGACTAGACATGCACTAACCCGGTAATATCAAAGTTAACTTATTTTAAAGAGCTTTTCAGTATGTCACAAACATCTTGTTTGTTTGTTCGTTTCATATTATTAAAAAAAAAAAAATTCTTCGTAAGTTGTGCTCAGTGAAATTTTCAAGATGAAGCCTAGATCCAACTGTGGACTGATTCAAAGTTGATAGTACCTTCATTTTACAATAGAAGGCTCTTTGTACAGTGTACTTTGATACTTAAGAGAGGAGCACAAAGCTTAATTACATTCTTAAGGAAAAATAACAAAGCGATTAGTTTTTTTTTTCTTTCGTCCTCGTTTGTATTCCTCAGATTTTCGTCCTGCTTTGATCCATCGTAAACCTCTTATATAATGTTTGATTATATTTATATTAGAGTTTATACAACGTTCCTTGAAACCTAGCTGATGTTGAGATGTATAACCGTGATGACGACATTACCAAGTCTTATTTCATACTAATAATCTACTCGTAATGTTCTTATATAAAAAAAATATAATATATGAAATGTAGTATATTTTCTATATATCAAGATGAAACTAGCAGTATATTTTTTAATATATTATCGGCGCCAAAAGTAAGTATGAAGGGTCACAAATAGGATGTATGTAAGATTCAATGTTGGAGTCCTCATACCGGATGGGACAAGCAGACAGACAAAACTTTATCAATTATTATAAGTTATTTTTTTTTTATAAGAATCATGTAAATATTTATATAAATTTAGTATAAAAGTTAAATTTAATTATTTTAATTGAATTGTAGACAGACAACGGGGTGTAAGGGTCCCCGCACAACAACTCACGGGAGCCAAGCCAGCTTCACCAGCTCGTGGTGTATCCTGCTAATCAACAAACGAGGCTCTGGCGCCCACTAACCCTCATTGGGCCAGCGTGGTAGAAATTGCGCAAGTCCGTCTACATGTTTCCCTAACCGTTATGGAAATCTTTGAGAGAGACCTATGTCCAGTAGTGGGCGTCTATCGGTCGAGGATGATGATGTATAGACAACAAATGATGATAAGAAGTGTCATATGGTAAATTATATATCCATTAAATGTAATCAATGTTCTCAATATTTACTCAGAGATCTATATCATCGCGCTTTAGTAAGGTCAATAACCACTGGTTAATTGCCTTTCAGGTTAGAACAGGACCATGTAAATAAACACCTATACAGGATGTATGCAAATTATCGTATTAGACGCGAGGAGATACGGACAACAATTGTGTTACACTAGTTTGCTAAAATGATGTTTACTCTCCTCCATTTCCTCACAATTAGGTGATGAGATGGATTCCTCCTATCTTTATATAATTTATAGGGTCAATTATGTCCTCTGTCTACCAAGGGTCTGCCGACGCTGCGCTTTCCAGTGCGGGGCTGCCATTCCAACACTTTAGGACCCCAATGTCTATGGGTTCTACGAGCTATGTGCCTCGCCCATTGCCTGGAAACTGGAAGGTTAATTGTATATAACAAAAGGTCTTCAGCAATCAACAATAGAATAAATCTCTGATGGATCCAGAGACATCATGATGTCTACATAGGTGGAAATCTTATATATAGTTAGATGTGCAAGTGGCCATTAAATTGAAATTAAGGATTTAATGTAGACAGCCACTGTACCCCTAGTTACGTCAGTGATGTTTACATGACCAGTAAATTAATGTGAATAATAATATGCACAATGATAAAGTTTCGCTGTTTCCCTACATTAATGGCTTGTTAAGGGTTTTTCCGATAATCACCACGGTTGGCAGGCGGGTTGGTGATCCTAGTACTGAATCTATCGCACCGGCACGCGCAGCGATGGTGTAGACTCTTCACTGCGTGGACAGAGGACATAAAAAGAATTGGTGGGAGCCACTGGATTCAAACAGCGCAAGACCGTGAACACCAGCAGTGGACGTCCATCGGTTGATGATGATGTAAAATGTATTAACACACAAACAGAATTTCTTATAACTGTAGAATTTAACAAAAGATAAAGGAAAGGAATTGTTAGTTACTACATGAGTGCACTAGGAAGGCGGCCATCAGAGAGGAATGGCGACGTGTTGTTAAGCTTGCGACCAACATCTGAAGTGATGACCTCGACCACTCTGTCAAGAGTGATACTGACGAAGAAGAAGAAAGATACACGCGGTAGGCCGTTCGTTGTGTAGTGCTTTCTTCTGGTATCTTTTTTGAAGCAGTAAAAGGTTATATAGATATTTATCATATATCATCAACTCGATGGTCATCGTCAGTTCATGATTCCTGTATCTACAGGACTCGACAAAAACGTAAGTTTTATTTAATATTGTAGCAATTATTAACACTGTCAATGATGTAGAATACCTAGTGGATCTGTAGTTATTGCAACAGGTAAAATTAAAAGTTCAAGAGAGTTTATGGGATCAATCAGACAAGAAAGAGAGAGAGGAGTGAAACCCTTATAGAAAATACGAAAATTTAACGTTCGTTTGCTAATAATATGTAAAGGGTATTTTAAAATGACACACGTGGAAGTAGCACAACGTATGGAGGAAATAATGGTGATGTACTAACCGAAACTATGTGAAATTGAGACGATAATTTGAAGATGATAAGATTGAAATTTCAAAAACACGAACAGAGTATATTTTTGTTGGTTTGAAATGAAGATCGACAACAATTGAACAGTCCGCACTTTGTGCTGAGATCAATCGCTGTCGGGTATCGGCAGAGGATACTGCTGAATAGAAATCAATTCGGCTGCATTCCAACTGCGCGGGTATTGTCTTACAACGTGCCGAACCTGTTGTTTGGAATTTACAATGGCAGCTTTATCCAGTCAAACAACAGAGGAAATACTGAGCTTTTGGCGACGCGTGTTTTTTTTATATTCGCTGGCTGTAGATATTTTTTGCTGAAAACCATTTATAGATACCATCACTTTTTATTGCAACCGCTAAACAGTAGTTTGAAAATATTATTGTGTTCCGGTTTAACAGGCGCTGTAGCTAGTGAAATTACTGGGGTAATGTGTCTTAACATCTTTTGTGTCAAAGCGATGAGAATAATGCCGGAGCACAGTACTCTGCAACTAGAGCCACATTATTATAGGAAGGTGTATCATCAGGTGAATAACTCACTTCTCGGTGCGCTTTTCAGATTATACAAAGCTGTGTTCTGGTTTATAGGACGCTGTAATTAGAAGCACCGGAGTTTAACATTTTTTCTCTCAAAACGATGAGCTCAATGTTGTGTGAACATCCTATTTAGTGCCTAATTGCAAGAAGCAGTATTAGTTAACACTAGATGAATATCTTGCTCATGACATCACTTCGAAGTACACATGAATTTATTTTAAGTAGGATTAGTAAAAAAAAACCTGTGACTTTGTTTTCATCAATATAGGACATCTCGTTAACTTAGTTGCTCAACTATCTATTCCTTTCGACAGACCAGAATACGGCCTCTGAAGTATTATTCCCGATATTGAAACTAGATCAGTAACTATTTAGAGAACGACACACAATATCTGGAAGCTTCGAAGTTGAGTACACAACTTGCTGTATAACATTGTTTGCTTACGTATGTACAGCACAGCATGAGGCGGCCGCGTACTATTTAAACTTAGCATTGACGTAAACTCGCCTATATTATTAAAGTGTATAAAAAGTAAGTATTAAAAGTATACATACATCAAAAACCATAAAATCAACTTGAAACTAATAATACTGCAATTATTAACTTGATATCATTCTGTGGTATTCCTCTCCTCTCTTCTACAACAAAAGTACGAGCGATGGCAGTAACTTGTGCTATATAAAATTTGTCTACCTGATGGCACACTCTGTTATTTATATTTAAATGAATTGTTTGGAGCCTAGAGTAGAATATGGATTGAAATTTGAAGAGAGAGAGATGATGGGTTGTTTTTTAAAGGAAGAACAAATGGAACAACCGAACGGTACAAGTAGAGGGTGAAAAAAAAAAAAACATCCCAAAATTTGGAAGGCCTACACTGAATTGTTAACATAATAGAATTAAATGATGAATGGTGAAGCGAAACTTATTATCACTATATAATTCTATCATAGTAATAGTAGGCGAGGTGGCTCCAGCAAATCTACGAGTATTTGTACATGACGGCAAAATTGTGATATGAGTATTGAAAATTCTGATATCTACCCCCCACAATAATGTAGGTGAAAATCTGGATAATAACATGGTAAAAATTACAGTCAAAATTACCTTTAGTACTTAATTATTTCAACATTATACCTCATTTTAAATGAAAAGAAGAACTCTCGGCTAGTATAGAAAACAATAGTATCAATTTAAAACAAAGGCAAGAACCACTTGAGAATTTCACCAATAGATAATGAATATAAATATTTATACCACTAGTACCACTATTTTTGAGGTAATACATAAGAATATCACAGAAAATATATTTTTTCAATAAATTTGAAAGGTAGATGACATTTTTTAAGATATCTTGCGCAAAAAACAGCTTTTGATGATTTTCGATAAGCTTTCAGTGGATGTAAATTATATTGAAAGCAAACACCCGAATTGTCGCACGGCGCCGCACAAAAGCTATCCGCGGCGAAATTACATCCGCGGCGGGAACGGCTGATTGATTGCTCAGCATTGTCAATCGCCGTTCAGTTTTAAATGGATCAAAATTTGCTAATTGATGTATTCATAACAACAAGCAGAAGCCTGAAATGGCATTTAACAATAATTCAATGGAACAAGCTGAATTACTTTTACATCGCCATGAGAAATCTATTACAAATATTTTTTTCTGATATCAGAATTAGTCTTTTACAGTTTTTACTTACTTATCTGCTTGTACACAAATTCTCGTAAGTTCATCAAACTTAGGTTACAGTGAATATTTTGATTATTTGTAGAAATAGTCTAAATTTTGGAAGTGGAGAAGCGATTCATAAACGATTAAGTAATTAAATAAATACTTTAGTGAATTAAGCGCGATGTTTATGATGAAGACACAGAGGTTAAATTTAAACCAGACGCTGACAGACCAGCTAAACTTGTTAATCCTAAGGTAGTAAATCTACTTTTTGGCTAATCAGCTAAAAACAATAGCAGCGCTTGTTAGATTAGTTACACAAATCCTTAAAATACTAGTTAATGTCTCGTTGTATTAGTGATTTTTTAAACTAACTTCCATCAAAATGGAATATGATATATGTATTCTACTAGTGATAGGAAAAAGCGATGTTACTAATAATTTTGCTGCTTTTGAATGTTTTGCGGAACAAATGACTCCAATTTGAAGAAGGCACCTTATGATGATGATAATTACAAAAGTTGTGTCCGACGGTGTCCATCGGTTGAAATGAATAAAATAGAAAGCATAATAAAACCTGATAAAGTTTGCAACAATGATATCATTCAAAAGTGTAGATGGGCGTGGAGCCCAGTTAAGCTGACCTATTAAAATAAATCAACAAAGTTCGCAACTCGCTAATTCGTCGGACGGTGGCGATACATTTTTAATTCCAACCGAGCTCCAGACGGCGCATAAATCAAAGGCAGCGCCATTTGTTGCGACATTATAAACATTTCCATTCATTTTAGGTCTTGCTTCGCTTCTGTTGCTTTCATTTACACAAAGACCACATGTCTATAGGGACCGATATAGAGCTTATACTCGTTTAGCATATAAGAAATAAATTCGAAATCAATATTTTGAAATTTCTAGTTTAACGTCACACTTGCTTCTAACTCATATTCTTCTATTTCATGCTTAAAGGTTTCTTCTAGACCATTCCGCCAATACACTCGACAACGAAACGCAAGATAGTGAAGCGTGTTCGCACATAATACACTGTTTCATCCGTTGACAGGTTTAATACCAGTATTGTGGTAGGTTCCTAGTTAAGTAGCCTGCCGAGTATGAAAAAACCTTACCGCTATCCATATTCTGTCATGAAGGATACATGTCTGCTTCCGCTGTCATGAACACCGGACCCGATCCTGGGTCTTCCGTGATATAAGACTATTCTTCAACTTTGTTACAAAATGATGTTAATGATTAAATTGTTTGTGTAGAAATAAACAACTTACAGCTTTTATTTATCACTTTATGTTATTAAGCATTAGTTTTTGTTGAAATTTACATTAGTTTAAGGTTTATTTAAATGATAGTATTCTTTGGGAAGTCGCGTAAATATAAATACACATATTTTAGTCTGTTATATATCTGTAATATAATTCTTTGACTTATAAATAAGTACTAGTGTTACTGTTTTAGCGTAACATTAACTCCGCGCCTTTATTATTGCGGACTTCAGCCGGTGAAAATGAAGTTAACTTAATGAATAACAATAAAACCTTTAAACAATTAAGTTTGTTCGCGGCGCGTACGTACACGCGATGAAGTAATATAAAATACGAACCTGTGTAGAAATGAGGGGGGCCGTAGTTTTTTCCCGGCACGAACCCGCGCCCACGGCACGCGCGGCTGGCGCACTGTTTTTATGAAAAATTCCGTTATCACACCACTGGGTGGAAGTACGCAGGGTGCAGTGGTGCGACTTCCGTTGTCAACGGTTGTTCGTTTCGAACGGTTTGCGGGTTACATGTTTGTGCGGGGTCCGCGCGCGGCCGGCGGCGGCAAGCGGCGGCAGGCGGCGGCAGGCGAGCGCTCCCCGGCTGCGCGTCGCGGCACTGACGTGCGCCCGCCGGCCGGCGCATGCGCCTCGCGCCACTCCACGCCGCTAGTGTTGCCACTTCAAACGTTCCCCAAGCCGGATAATGCTCACTGCAAACGCTAATAACTTGACCGGATTTCATTGTTTATCGCCGATTTAATTGCTTCGTCGTTTTTTTTATTGATCCTTGTAATCTGTTGTATGGGATTCTCTTCATGTTTGATTTAGGATTTAGGTTTTTTTTAATAAAGCAACGAGACGAAAGTGATGTTCACCCGATGTAAGCGATACGCCTGCCTATAACACTCATCGCCTGAGACGTAAGATATATATATCGTTACCCCTGTAATTATACTAGCTACAGCATCCTTCAAACCGGAACACAATAATGTTTGCACAGAACTGTTTGTCGGCTGCAATAGGCACTGCCGTGGTAACTACCTAGACGGTCTCAGGCACCAGGGATCTACCGTCAGCGAACTTTTCGTGTAGAAATTGTATTACATTAAATACAGGATAATAATCGCTTACAATATTTTACTAACCTATGAACCCAAAGAGAGGAACAACGGATGGGCAACGGATCTCCCGAACCCGTCACCCAGAGGCCACAGGAGCCAAGGGAAAAAACTCTTTCGGCTTTCTGCGGCCAGTTATACGGATTCGTAGGATAGGGAGAGTAGCGGAAGGCAATACGCGGCAGTTCCGTAGCTGTGAAGGGTAGTACAAGCCTGCCCCCGCAGCCACCCGCACACATTCGAGATGAGATCTTAAAGCTCACCTGGAGCGACAACCTCGGGCCGGCCAAGGAGGTTCCTCTTAGCTTGGCTTGGGTGCCCGAGGCACAGCTACTGAGCCCCACCACCTCGACAAGCCGGGAACCTGTTCGGAGGAATTTAGAGATCTATCCATCTATGATTCATTGGATTTCTCAAATGCGTGAATTGTGAAATTCATTTGATTAGGCATTCGTCAGAATAATTGTTTAGGGGTAGTTTAAAAAAATATAAAGGGTAATGTAAATTATCGACCTTGGTATAACTGCTGTTAAGGTAAACTTAAGTTTCATATACACAATTACATATAGCATCTTAATATCCGTAAAAGTTACTTCATCATAGGATCCATTCACAACTTGCCTCGTAATAGAGCAACCCTTACTTTATTATGGATTTTATGAAGTCATCAAAATGAAGTACTTTTTAAATTGACCGAAAAAGTTTAACGTATCACGTACCATGTGTCTAAGGAAGAAACTACTTCAGGAAAAGGCCAGTATACAGTATAATCGTGTTTTTTTTTTGTTATAGGAAGAGTCTCCCAAAAGAGAAGAGAGCCTCTCACCAACCCGCATTTGGCTAGAGTAGTGGGTAATAGTTCAAATCCCCTCATATGGACCTCTTAAATCGACGGCCTTTAATGCCCGGCGATGCGGGCAGCGCAGGACTGATCGATGTAAGGATCCTTGAGGAAGGCCTATGCCCAGCAGTGAACATCTATCGGCTGACGATGATGATGATAGGAAGAGTGGGCAACGAGCGAACAGTTTACCTGGTGAAAAGTGGTTACTGACGGCCACAGACAGTCGCAACACCAGAAGGGTAGCGGCTGCGTTGCCGACCTTTAAGGAAATGGTACGCCTTTTTCTTGAAGGCTCTCATGCAGTACTGGTTCAAAATTACCGTAGTAATTACGGTATTGATTTTTTTTTATTTACTTTTATTTATTGAAAAATTTTTAATGTAAAGTTAAATGGATAATATTAGTGTTTTCTTAAGCACATTACATACATATATGAATACTTGGAGATTATTTTACTAACATTCATTCAACTTTGTTAAGTTAACCGAAATTTTTAAGTACAAAATCTGGGATGGCGTTATATATTTTCATTATAAAAGAATACATGAGTATAGAATAGCTTTCATTATAAAAATATTAGAAAAAATAACTATTTTCATTGTTCTAACTTTATCACCAATACGTTCATAATTTTGACTTAATTATTACAACACTTCAACTTAATACTTATATATTTTCAAACAGAGAAAACTTATTGTGTATGTGACTTATCGTTTATATTATTGATGAAACTTAGTGCAAAAATATTAAGCATACCATATTGACAGTAAAGAACTTGGAGGTAATATATAGATAAGACCTAAGTGAATGTCCTAAATCGAGCAGAATGATAGCAACCCTAACTCTCGATACGGGGGCACATTACATTTTGTAATGAACTAGAACCCCCTGTTTTCAATCAGCCACATTCCTGACCTGCAATTATTGTTACTATTGTCTTAATGATCTTCGATGTGCGAAAGAAGATTTAAGAAGAAGAAAGTCGCAAAAAGAATATACTATTTTAGTACTGTTAGTCTGGCTTTCAAATTACCGCGACGGATTCGAATATTGACGGATGTCTTTTTGACTTATCTAAGTCGAATAACTTAAGACGCATTTTTTACTTAAAGGATGATTAAATACGTTAATAGTATTTCTTACATTAAGTTACTGAATAGCTTAAAATTCATTATTTAAGCACATTTTTCTATTAAATATTAGAGAATCAAAAATCGGTTGAGGAAATATCTAACTTAGACATTTTAATAAATGGTTAAGTAAAAAGTAAATATCTATAAATTTAACATGAAAATACTTACCACTCTTATCACAAGAGTTGAGTAGAGTGTTGTGTAAATATCTTAACTATATATAGTATTTAGTTATGAAGACGTATCGCTTAATAATAGGAGCAATGTATTTAGCGTGTACACTCCTTATTTAGAACGGAAGTAAGTTTTATTCATTACTTATAAGTTATTTATCATTATAATTATCATCATTAGAAACCTTTATCTATTAAATGTTGGCCTTCTTTAATGACAAATAATGATTCATTATTATTTCAACTGATGGACACCCATTGCTTGAGATAGATCTCTAATAAGGATTAAGTATAGACAATTCATCATCATCAGCCGATAAACGTCTACTACTGGACATAGGCCTCCCCCAACAATCTCCACGTCGATTGTTCCTGCGCTGCCGCATCCAGCGGCTTGTCGCGACCTTCACAAGCTCGTCGGTTAACGCAGTCAGCATTACCTCTGGTAACGTCGGGTACAAGGGGCTTTCATTTGTAGGGGTAGATTGGGAGGGACTAGGGCCATTTCCCACCATGGCCCAATGTGGGTTCGTGGGGGTCAGAGCCTCGTTTGTTTATTATCAGGGTGCACCATGAGTAGACGAAGTTGGCTTCGGTCCCATAAGTTGTTGTACCCTTGTTGGACCCTTAGACAATTAACAATAATATAAAATCATGTTTCTATTACTATAGTTAAGTTTTAACCTTACCCGTAAACTTTGCTATACCAAACCAAATCCGCTTCCGGTCTCTGTTAAGACGAATGTTAGGATGGTGAAGTTACTTTGAAACTTTTAATTTGTTGCACGAACAACCCGCAGTAGACAGGAAGTGAACTCTGAAAACTTTTACACAGTTCCATCCGAGTTATTGTTATATATTGGTATCGATTTAACGTTATCATAATAATCTCTTAATTCATCATCATCAGCCGATGGACGTCCACTGCTGGACATAGACCTCTCCCACACATCTGCACATACAGTCAGCATGGCTTCCGGTGCCTCTAGGGACTAGGGACTGTCGTATGTAGGGGTTTATATGGTAGGAAATTCAGCCATTTCTCACCACACTGGCCCAATTCCGGTTGGCAGGAGCCATAGCCTGGGTTGTTGATTATCAGGGTACACCACGAGGCTGGCTTGGGTCCCGTGAGTTGTAGTGCGGGACCCCTTACACCCTTCCCATCTTTTGATTGTCCACCCGTAAATAGTAAGAAGCTAGAAGAGCTACAGATTCTAACAGCTAGAACTTTAAGAATGTCTCTATTTCTATCTCTTTGCTCTTCAAAAATGAGGGTACTAGATTTATTATCTATAAAGAGTAGGATAAAGGTATAGACATAGGTTTACTATGATAATTGCTACCCTGATGACTTTCATACCACACATTTTTATTTGTCGAAGAGGCAAACCGAGCAGAACGTTCACTTGATAGTAAGTGATACGCCAGCCCATAACGACGTGGTGCTAGTTAGGATGATGGACACTGCAACACATCGTACCCGTTGTGAGATATAGGATGTTAAGGCTTATCCTACTACCACCGCAGCGCCTATTGCAGCCGAGCGAGTTCCGGTTTGAGAGTCGCTGTAGCTGATGAAATTACTTAGGGTTGTTTTTTATTTTTTTACCCAATAAAACCCCTTCGATGGTCATGCTTAGTGCTTAAGAATAGGTCCCCGGATCTGTTAAACATACCGGGCCTTTGCATTGCGGTTAAACACGTCCCGGGGATGCCGTAACTTTCTCAGCACCTTCTCTTTGCTACAAGCATGAGAACACCTCGTACTTGTTGCCTGGCTTGCTTAGTGGGTAATGAGGCTCCCACCTTCAAAGCCTTCGAACCCTAAAACCCTTTCAATTGTCTACTACGAGAAGCAGGGCTTACCTTAGTCATGTTCCTAATAGCCCGTGACTAGCTTCTTGACCTCCTGGTTATGATCAAAATGTCATCGCTTCTTATGTTAGATATTAGTAAAATTACTAGTAGTTTAGTGTTTTTCTTCCAATCATGATTAATGATTTATCAGTTTTCTTTAATAGCTGACTCCGTACCAGCGAGGCTACGTCAAGCGCCATTAGTTGTCGCACATACAGCACGCGGAGCACTCGCAATCGTTACGAGATAATCGATTTTTACTGCAACCCCGCCACAGCCTCCGAGATATCAGACAGCTAAATCGATTCTCTAACATAAATACACTACTATTTCCTCCCTACTTTACCCAATGTTAAGTTATATCCTTCATATAACAATAAAGTAGTGTAACTGCAGCACTACTGGTGTGCATAGCGAAGTGACGAGTCGAGCGGGACGTTCACGTGATGGTAAGTGATACCCGTGCCAATGACAACGTGGCGCCTGATAGGATGATATATACTGCTCCACTACCAGTCTCGTTACCCCAGTAGCTACATCGGTCTTCGAACCGGAACACAGTAAAGTTTGCACACTACTGTTTGGCGGTAGAAATAGGCACTGCGGTGGTACCTAGACGGTCCCAGCAACAGAGACCTACTACCTAACAAAGCCAGTTTAAAGAGTTGCCAGTAAGGATATTGTAAGCCACCACCATTACTGGTGATGGGTCTTCGTTTCTGGAGTAGCACGCATTATGGTTAAAACGGATTTCCGCATTAACAACGTCAAAGTTTATATTAGAATTGTTACTGCAGTGCTGTCGAGTAGTAAAATGCGAAGCGCGATCTTCCTACCATCTGTTTCTATTTACAGTCATTTCAACAGATAAATCTAGGTCGTCTAGAGTCATGCTAATGCGGTTTATTTCAGCAGTGTACTTCCACAGCGCTCTCCGGTACATCCGTTCGCGTGGGCCCCTCGTGGGAGTGGCGATAAATTTATTTCGCTGACGCTACACAACAAAGTGCGTCTCTGTTGTAGTCGCGATAGTTCAGCGGACGCATGCCCCTGTTTGTAATACCGAAGTCCGATTACGTATTTTTGAGTGATTTAAGTGATTTATGATACATAACGTATACGAGTAACCCTTTGATGTAATTAAAACTGTAATTAGGATATTTACTCTACCAAAGAAAGAAAGAAATAATTGTTAAATCCAGTTATATAGGAGCTTTTTTTTAAGAAAATGACAAGACGAGCGTGACGTTCACCTGATAATAAGTGATGCCCATGTCCATAACCACGTGGCGCTAGTTAGGATAACACTGCACCATATTATGTTCTTTGTCTTTAGACATAAGATGTTGTCTCGTTACCCCTATAATTACACTAGGAAAAACATCCTTCAAACCAGAACAAAGTAATGTTTGCACACTACTGTTTAGCGGCAGAAATAGACGCTGCGGTAATACGGAGATATACTAGCTGTGTGTGTGTGTGCAGGTCTCTCGTTACTGGTGGTAGGAATCGGCTTCTGCCGCCAGACAGTACCGTGCAAACTTTAATGTGTTCCGGTTTGAACGGCGCTGTGGCTAGTGTAATTAATGGAGTAACGAGACTCAACTTCATATGTCTCAAGATGACGAGCGCAATGTGCTACAGTGGATACCATTCTAACTAGCGCCTCGTTGTATCACTTACTATTAGGTGAACGTCACCCCCACTCCCCACAATATATATATGTAATTGTGCCTATTTACTCTCCGAGAAGAGGTCTGAGGATAATATATGAAACACTGTCTCAATTCACGATCTCAGTAGTGCATTGTGTAAACACCCTAACTTGCTAGTAAAGTATACGTATTAAAATGAAACAGGTGATAGTATTTGTTGGTAATTAAATCAGAACGGTAATTAGTGTATATAATTTTAATTTAAGATTTTAATTAAAAATATACGTTCAGCAGACTAATAAACGCTACCCCAAAGCTAATGTAAAAGCTCGAAAGCATTCTTCTGAGGTCTGAATTAATTCTCCGAGGTTATTTCCCACGGGGGGTGGATAGTGAGTGATTAAAATTCCTCTCGTTTACCTTCCAAAGATTATTTTCTAGTAATCGCCCCGACAGAGCTTTCTTTTGACCAAGGGTGGGATTGTTATCGATTTATTGTTAACGACCCTGTGTGCCAACCGGCACTTGACCAGTCTGATTAATAAACAGCCTTGACTCTCTTTGAGTTCTAGTGCCTATATCCAGCAAACCAATTAGATCCTAAGCTATTCTTTTTAACTGATGGTATTCAAACCCGGCTCATTCCTTTATGCCGTCGCTCGTCGCCTGAGACATAAGATGTTCGAGTTTCGTTGCTTCGGTAATTTCGCTAGTTACAGCGCCCTTCAAGCCGGAACACAGCAATGTTTGCACACTATTGCAGCCGACAACCAGTGACGTGCAAGCGTTGTGTTCCGGTTTGATAGGCGTTGTAGCTAGTGAAATTACTAGGGTCTCTATGGTCTAATGCGATGCAGAGCATCTTAATTAGCGCCATGTTGTCATGGGCTGGCGTATCACTTACCATCAGGTAAAGTCTCATTGTTTTGCTTGGATGAATAATAAAAAAAAATTTAAATTGATACGGGTGATAGAGGTCGCTGTGTTAACTATTAGTCTCCTCACCTCCTCTACCGAGCTCAGCTCTATTCAGTCCTCGTATGCATTATGCCCGCGCTCTGCAGCGTATCGGTCTGTTTAACCAGGACATTAATTTATTTATTATAGCAAGCTACGAGAAAATAAGGATTTATATTAAATATATATACACGCACACGCACACGCACACGCACACGCACACGCACACGCACACGCACACGCACACGCACACGCACACGCACACGCACACGCACACGCACACGCACACGCACACGCACACGCACACGCACACGCACACGCACACGCACACGCACACGCACACGCACACGCACACGCACATGCACACGCACACGTACACTCACACACACACACGCACACGGACATACACGCCCTCTCACACGCACACGCACACACACAAGTAGTGATAAACATTATTGTGTTCCGGTTTGAAGCGCTTTGTATGTAATTAAATTAATTAGGTAAAGAACTTAAGATCTTATCTCTGAAGACGATGTACTATGTGATGCAGTATATCAATGGGGTGTAAGGAGTCCCGCGCAACTCACAGCACCCAAGCCAACCTCACCGGCTTATGGTGCACCCTGGTAATCAACAAACGAGGCTCTGGGTCCCACCAACCCATATTAGACCAGCGTGGTGGGAAATGCCTCAAATCCCCCCATATGAAGCCCTACAAGCAATGGTTCCTAGTACTTACTTCTCAGGCCCAGCGACCCCAAGTGAGTTTTGGCCTTCGACACAAGGCCCCTAGTGGCTGGTGGTACTGGAGGTCTATTGGCTGATGATTATGATTATGATGTATCATTTTAACTATCACCACATTATTATAGGGCGTCACCCATGACCTTATGGTGACTTACCATCAGTTACCATCAACGAAACGAATCGCTCATCTCGTTCCGTCGTTGAATAAAATCGAGTAAACTAGAACTACTCGAATTGAGGCTATGTACCGGTTTAAAGGATGCTGTAGTTAGTCACAATATATATTTATCCATCGAAGGCTCTGTCGCGAATTACATATGGCCGTGTCGCACAGTAGACGGGGGAGTAATCCCCTTCGTTGTAATTTCCCGCAGGAGCGAGCCTACATCAGCCCCATGGAGACGTATCCTTAATTCATAAGATATTTTTAGACTGTTATCTTCCTTTATTAAATGGATCATATACGGGCTTATTATTATTAACATCAGCCGATAGACGCCCACTGTTGGACATGGGCCTGCCCCAATGATTTCTACATCGATCGGTCCTGTGCTGCGCTGGTTCCAGCGCTTTGCCAACCTCTCATAGTCGTCATGGCCTCTTGTACAGCCAGGCACCAGGTGTCATCGTTTTTGGGGGTTAATATGGATGATCTGGGCCATTTCCCACCGCACTGGCCCAATGCGCGTTGGTGAGATCGGACTATAAGTGGTGTAAGGAGCCCCGCACAACTTGCGAGACTCTAACCAAGCTCATCTGCTCGTGGTGCACCCTACTAATCAACAAATGAGACTCTGGCTCCCACTAACCCACATTGGGCCAGCGTGGTGGGAAATGGCAGACATCCCCCCTTATGAACCCCTATAAACGATGGCCCCTCGTGCTTGGCGATGCGGGCGGAGCAGGACCGATCGATGTGGGGATCTTTGAGAGAGGCCTATGTCCAGCAGTGGACGTCTAGCGACTGATGATGATGAGATTGGGCTTAATATATCAATATCCTGATCTTCGATAATTAGTCGTGTTATTGTGTATAGTTAAGTTTGAAAGGCACTGTAGTTGTCGAAATTTATATTTCATTCAACAAAGCGACGAGACGAGTAAGACGTTCACCTGATGTTAACTGATACGTTCGCCAATAACGTGGCGCTAGTTAGGATGTTATACACTACCACATTGTACTCGTCGCCTTGAGGCATAAGACGTGGTGTCATTATCCCAGTAATTTCAGTAGGGTGAAACTAGTACTAGCTATATAGTATAAAAATCCGGCTTCTAAAGGGGACCACGTTTTTTGTAACTGCTGGTTACTCTATGGCTGCAGACCGTCTAGGTTCCTGCATCTCCTACTTCTATCGACAAAGAGTAGTGTGCAAATATCACTTTAATGCGGTATTAAAGGCGTTTCATCTAGTGGAATGCTGAGGTAATGAGACTTAAGATCTTATGTCCGAAAGCGAATACAATGTGCATCGTATATCATCCTATCAGTGAACGGATAGTTTTAGTTCGATATGTATATTTTGAATTAATTTGTAGCTAAAACATGATTATAGTAATATTTAAAATTACCGTAACAATGTAGTAACACTAAACGTCTCCCGCGTAAGCCTTTATGCTCTCGGTAACGGTGATTTTATACTGGAGCAGGAATTTTATTAGGGTACACTTCCGTCGGCCAGTAAGGCGGCCATTTTAATGCAATAACATTACTTATATATATCGGAATAAAATATTATCAGAAATTACCTCATCAATATCATCATCAGCCGATAGACATCCACAGCTGGTAATAGCCCTCCATCATAAATCTCAACATCGATTGGACCTTCACTACCCGGGATAGTTCGCACGCATGATCAGCACGGCCCCCTGTACCGCCGAGAACTTGGTGCCGTCTGTTATTAGAGTTTATTAAGGGGAAGTTCGCTTTAGTCCATCACGCCAGCTCAGTGCGGATTTGTGGTGTTAATGCCTCGTCTGTTATTTAGTATGGTACACCGCGTGCTGGTGAGGTGACATGACTTGGGTTCTGTAAGATATACCTGCGTGAATGATATGTACTAAGCGGTTTCGTGCTCGTCGTGACAAAGGAATAGTCCCGGGGACAGTGATCGTACTCCTGGGGCCGGGTTTAGGGAGGCACAGGCGTGTTTCGTAGGCAATTCCGAGGCATCTAGCAAAGCACTAAGAATACACGCACAGTGCACCTGATGAACAGCGGAAGAAATGGTTGGACGACGTAAAGGAGTAGACCGGGTCTAAATACCATCAGTTAACCGAAGATCGAATTGGTTTTCTCAATCTGATCGCCGAACTTCAGTTTGAAGAGGGAACCTAATGAGTGATAACACTAAGGATGAGCACGAATGGGATTTTGGTGGGTACATATACCACGTAAAGTTCTTCTCCTCCAAAAGTAGATCTTTTGAAGATTTCCATACAAAGAAAAAAAAGGCTGACTGGCAGAGAATGCTCTTAGGCATTTAGTGCGCCAGGTTTCAAATAAATCCTGGAATAGCTGAAAGGATTTAAAAGATATATACACAATACGTTGTGTTAGTTATTTTCGGTTATTACCAGTAGTGGGCTTGAGGCAATAAATACAAGTATATTACGACCCATAAACCTGACGCAGCACTGGCACCATGATGCGTTCCTGGTATACATTATCATATATATAATATGGTATACCTTCAAGATGGCATGACGTTCACAACTATCTTATTACATACTCCTTCAGAACTTCACCGATATGCAAATGTTAGCTGCATGCATCGCGCCTTTATGGTGGAACTACAGCAGTGATTAACTTTGATTGAGTATCTAAGGTGTACTTAATGAGAAAGTAAAGTTAATTGTTTTTTATACGTTTATTAAACCTTCATGGAGGTATATGATCTTTCATCAGGTCATCCTTCAACACCAGTCTGGTGTATTTATGTTGTTTAAGCTAAATGATGTACTCTGGATAATAAAGAGTATAAGAATATATATAAAATAGTATTTTAAGTAGTTTTACTTTTTAAGTGTAAAAGATAGCTTAATGAATATTTTAATTGCATGCAGCGCCCAAGTAATTGTGAAGACGAGGATTTTTTAGAAGAAAAATTGAGGATATAGATGAGGATGAGGATGTGTTTGTTATAAGGAGGAAGAGGAGATGTGCATAACATATTCTAGATATTTTTTTTGAATAAAATATATTTTCCTCTTTTCTGATGATGTGTTCAAAGTATAAAAGTCAATATGAACTCTTATAGTTCATCTGATGCTGGGCTCATGGACCAGGATCCAAGGACTGTCAAAATATATTTATTAAGTCTATATACAATTAAGAGAACACTTTCCCTTATAAAATTCTATTAATAAGATGAAGAGGATTTTTTAAAATTTATTCTTCGGAAACGGATGAGGAAAAGGACTCGTGAAGAAATTAAGAAGTACCGCAATAAGAGGAAGAGGAATTCTCCAATCAACCCTAATTCAGATAATCGAGCTACTCGCCTGAAGAAATAAGAGGTTTGATGCCACAGAAATTTTACTAGGTACATTTTCTTTCATACTAGGATACATTAATATATATACACTACTACTATCTTTTACAATATTCATGCCAAAATAAAGCCTCCCCAAAATAGGTCTGACCATTTCTAAGACAAGGAATCAATAGAAGGAAATACGTCTCGATAAACGAAGATCTTAATCTAATTAAGTTAAAGTATAATTAAAATTATAAACAAATACATCGTCACATTTATATATGTACTGGTGGTATGTACTGGTGGTATGTACTGGTGGTATGTACTGGTGGTATGTACTGGTGGTAGGACTCTGTTGCCAGAGACCGTCGGGGTACGTACCACCGCAGATCCTAATGCAGCTGACAAACAGTACTGTGCATTACTGTGTTCTGGATCGAAAGGTGCTGGAGCTAGTGTAATTACTGGAGTAACGAGACTCAACATCTATACGTCTTAGGCAACGAGCTCGATGTTGGTTGAAGTATTTGTCTGGTGGGAATAACGGGAAGCCATAGGATGCGAGCAACGCGGAACCGATCGATGTGGAGATCTTTGGGCTTATGTCCAACTGTAGACGTCTATCGGCTGATGATGATGATGATGTGTCATCCTAGCGCCACGTTATGGTCAGGCGTATCATTTACCATCAGGTGAACATCCCGCTGGTCTCGTCGCTTAATGGAACAAAAAAAGCCAATATAAATGGGGAAGGATTTTATATGGGACGTGCTGTCATAGTATAGTGGTAGATAGTCCATCCTTTGTCTTCCGGTGTGGAGTCTGTCTGCTAAATTTGCATTTATATGAGCTGCGACAGTGTTCCAACAAGATGTTAGCTTAGATCTATTAGCTTTTAGGTTAACCTCCGTCGTTAGCTTAGCTGTTTAACAGCTTCAGATGCTGATCTAGTAGTTAGGTTTAGTTCATGTATGTATTACTACAAAACATTTAGATCATCATCAATCATAGGGGTGTAAGTGTTCCCGGACAACAACCCAGGGGACTCAAGCCAACCTCACTTGCTCGTGAAGCACCCTGCTAATCAACAAACGAGGGTCCGGCTCCCACTAACCCACGATTAGCCAACGTGGTGGGAAATGGCCCAAATCTCCCCATATGAATCCCTACTCGTTGTAAGGATCTTTGGGAGAGGCCTATGTCCAGCTATGGACGTCCATCGGCTGGCGATGATGATTTAAATCATAGGACTAAAGCAGATTTATTTATCCTTACAATAATTGAAACATAAAATATGAAGTGGCTCTTAAGTGATTAAGCGATTAGTAACTTAAGAGGATTGTAATAATATATAACTTAATAATTAGAGTCATTCGAATATATGATACATGAAACCGTGTCGCCAGTTAGGATAATATACACCACACCTCATTGGGCTGGTCGCCTTAAAACATAAGATGTTAAGTCTCATTACCCCAGTAATTACACTAGATACAGCGCCCTTCAAACCTGAACACAGTTATGTTTACATACTACTGTTTAGCGGCAGAAATAAGCGCTACGTAGGTGACTAGACGGTCTCCGGGAACAGAGACATCTCCAGATTTTAAGAAGCGGCGGTACCACCCTTAAACCCCTTAAACCAGAAAACGGCAATGTTTGGAGACTTCCTAGATATTCTCTGAAGTAAGGCAAAAGTAAATGTAAATGTGCTGGAAACAGTTGTAGAAAACAATGCGGTTCATTCTACATACGTTGTATAACTACAGCCTACTTGCATAGGCTACGTAGGTCCAGGTCATGCGGAACCCGGCCTGGTAACAAGGCCACGACTTATTTTCTAAAACCTTTAAAAAATTTTAAACTTAACCGGCGTTTTCTTACGGCAATGTTGCGGTAAAGTTGACTAACCTGGTAGGAACCTATTCACCCCTTTCTTGAAGACACCCATATCCTAATTGTACGGTAATGCCGACGCCAGTAAATAGTTCCACTCCATTGCTGTTCTTATCGAGAACGCGGAGCTGAACATCAGCTCAGCGTCAGCTGACGTTCGCAAACTGGGGATGTCTACAGCATAAAGATGAAGATCTGGTCGTGGTGAAAAGGGGATAGAGGAATTATGTGATGCAATTTCATTGCACACTTTTCGACGGCGACAAGACGCCTGTGTTCAAGACTATCACGTCTAGTTGTGACAAGTTCTTGATCACCAACAAGCCCCTTAGCCGGCCACTCCACCGAGTCCAGTGCCGCTGGGTGAGTTTTGGCAGCACCAGTTTTGGCTATACTTACAAACGGTTCAACTAATGAACTACATTCTTTTTTATTTAAAGCTATCATCTGTATAAGGGGTGTAACGGGTTCCGCCCAATATCTTACGGAGCCCGAGTCCACCTCACCTGCACGCAATACACCCTGCTGAATTACAGACCAGGCTCTGACTACCCACCAACCCGCACTGGGTCAAGGTGGTAAGATAAGGCCCAATTCCCCTTAATGAACTCTTTGGAGATCTTTGGGGGAGTCCTTTGTCCAATAGACGACGTTTATTGGCTGATGATGATGATGTTGTCATCTATATTGCTCGTAGCTGTAGTTCAAATAATGTATTCAAGGGGGGTAAGGAGTCCCGCACAACAAATCATGGAACCCTAGTCAACCCCACCTGCTCGTGGTGCACCCTGCTAATCAACAAACAAGGATCTGGCTCCCACCAACCCGCATTAAGCCAGCGTGATGGGAAATGGCCCAAATCCCCTCTAGGAACCTCTATAAACGACGGCTCCTGGTACCCGGCGATAGGGGCAGTACAGGACTGATCAATGTGGGGATCTTTGAGCGAGGCATATCTCCAGCAATTGACGACTATGATGATACTATGATTAGGGTTTAAGAGTAAATTGTCATCCTCTGCCGAACGGGGTGACATGAACTATTTCTTTTATTAATAACCATTTCCTTCGTTATCATATTCTCATCTAAATTCATGTAAATCTGTTTTTAGAGAATGTCAGGTACTTTTACGGGTGTTACAGAATTCCGATATAATAATGAAGTTTTTTTTGTTTGTGAAAAGATGAGATGTATCCAGACGTTCGCAGTGTAGTTGTCTGATGGTAACATAATTATACTTCTACGAGTATAAGAGTTGTATGAAAACTATTAGAAGATGAATAATAACAGACAGTGAATATTTAAGTTTTATAAATAATTAGCGTTCCATCCCAAGAAAAATATGAAATAAATATTAAAGAGTAAAAATGTATTTTTTTCTTCAAAAATAACTGAAGCACGAGTAATGATAATTTGGCAGTATTGCATTCCAACGACTATTTGGACTAACTACCGCGGAGACGGAGAACGCATATACACGCACACACGCACTCGCACACACGCACATACGCACGAACAGGCACACGGATTTGGATTTGGATTCTTGTTGGAAGTTAACTAAAAACCATCATTCATCATCATCATCAGCCTTTGTTTATCCATTGCTGGATATAGGCCTTCCTCAATGTCTTCCACCAAATGCGATCCTCAGCTTTTCGCTTCCATCCACTTCCAACCGCTCTGATAATGTCTTCCGTCCATCTGGAGAGAAGGCGTCCTACACTTCTGCGAGCTGTACGCGGAGTCCACTCCAAGATCTTCCCCCTCCATCGGCCGTCACTGACACGACGACGTGGCTGGCCCGCTGCCACTTCAGCTCGCAGATTTTGAGACCTACGTCGTTAGCTTCAGTTCTCCGTGGATTTTCTTCGAACTGGATTTTGTCCCTTAGAGAACTACCTAGCATAGCTCTCTCCATCGCTCGCTGTGCTACTTTGAATCGGCGGACCAGCTCGATGGTCAGGTGCCATGTCTCTGCGCCGTAAGTAAGGGTGAGGAGGACGCACTTGTTAAATACTTTTGTCTTGAGATAGCGAAGATGTGGCGGAGTTTCCCAAATGCTGCCCAGCCGAGCCGAATGCATGTATCGATTGTTGAAGTTACCTCGGCTAAGTTCTATAACCTGTCAGAGGTAGACGTACTCTTTTACTTCTTCAATCACCGCGTTCTCAACGGTTACTGGACCAGGGATCATTAAGTGATTGGACATGATTTTAGTCTTGTTCAAACTCATTCACTAAAAACCCGTTGCTTTGTAATCATCATCATCATGAGGTCTCTCCTAAAAATCTCCACGTCCATCTGTCCTGGGTTGCAGTCAGCATGGCCTCCAGCACCGCCGGGCATCAGGGCTCTTCGTTTGTAGGGATTCATATGGAAGGATTTAAGTCATTTTCCACCACGCTGACCGAATGCGGATTGATGGGAGCTAGAGCCTTGTTTGGTAATTAGCAGGGTGCACCACGAGCAGGTAAGGTTTTTTTTTTTTTTTCTTTTTTTAGCGTTCCGCTGGGTGTTTTGGGTCAGGGCCTATTCATTTCCATCACTTAACATCTTGTAATTGTCTTTCCACATACTCTCCTAACATCCTTTCTTATCTGTCTTGCCTTACTTATCTTTCATACCATTACTTATCATTCATTCTCCATCCCAATTCCTTCTTTCGTTCATCCTCTCTGATCGAAGTGGAGACTGCCTCTTCCTTATATTTCTGGGGGGGGGGAGGGCCTGAAACAAGCCTTCTTTATAGCATTATTTTTCCAGGCTTCTCTTCTCTCTTCTTCTTATCTATTACATATCTATTTATTTGCTCATTTTCCATCACTTTATTTATATTAATTTTCTTATACTCTATTTTACATTTTTCTTAATTATTTTACTAATAACTCCCCTACTGTACTCCAGAAATATGGCGCGACTTCCGTCTTCACTCATCAGAGATGCGATGACTTCAGCTTCTATCTTCCTGCCAATCTCCACTTCGCAGTCATTCCTTTCCCTTCCAAATACGGGACAGGAAGCGAGGATGTGCACCACGGTCTGGTCCACCGATGGGTCACAGAGGCACGCGGGACTCTCCTTGAGCTTGAACCTGTAAAAGTACTCGGAGAATCCCCCGTGCCCAGTGAACATCTGGACCAAGACCGTGTCGAGATCCAATCGGCGAAGGTTCCGGTAGGCTGACACGACGTCTGGGAAAAAGATCCTCGTTGTCGAAGCCGTAGCAGGTAAGGTTGGGCTGGGTTCCGTGAGTTGTTGTGCTGAAACCCTTACACGTGTGTAATACGATAAACGAATATCTCAGGTTCGATTTGGGAGTCATACGCGGTGAAGATTCGATGATGGCGTTTTTTAACTAGCTATCTGAAGTTATAAATCGATCACCACAACAGCACCGCTCCATTTTCATTAATATATAAAAACCTGAGTTTAATGGGTGAGCCCGCTTTCACCATCATTAACGTCATTATCATTTAACACCATGTGAAGTTGGAAACAAGTGTTAACCTATAGTCGTTAACAGAGATGACTAGATTAGACTTGTGTACAATGCTACCTGAATGGTTAGAGATAGATGGCATTACATCTGGACTCTGGTGGTCGCGACCTTCGCACATGAGGAACACGATTTGAAGAGGAGGAAGTTAGATTTGTTAGAGTTTCTTCACCATGTTATTGAAATATAAATTTTGATTAATATAAATCCATCTCGTATAACTACATGAACTTACGAAGTAATTAACTACAATCCAACATAAATATTCATAACTTCAATAATTTTGTAGATTGCCAATTTATGTCTCCACTGCTGGGGCACAGACCTACCCTCAATATGAGAGCGATGGGCCAGTCACCGCGCGCGTACAATGCGGATTGGTGACTTCACACACACCTTACAATAAATTCAAATTCATGTGCAGGTTTCCTCGCGATGTTTCCCTTCGCCGTTTGTATTTCGCTGTTGTTACCAAAGTTCACAAATGTTCATAACTTAAATATTAAAGTCATCGGTACATGCCGGGATTCGAACCCGCGACCTTCGGAATTAAGGCCGCACGCTGTAACCATTGGTCCAGCGAGCTATTTCGATGATATCTGGTGGATATTATCCGGCGCATGCAGTGCTTAGATGATTTAACATGTTTCATGGGAGAACTAGACTTAATATATGCAAATAATCTTTATGGTATCTCTTTCAACATAACACGAAGTATACTTAGCAATCTTGGAAGACTTTAGGTGTAAAGAAAATAAAAGTCCAAATTCTATGTTAATATTATGAAAAACAAAGGTATTACTTTAATATTACAGAAGTTGTAAACAAGACAATATTTCGAAGACCTCACTCCTTGAAGAGTTTACTTAACGCAGGGGATTAAAATGTATAAGTGATTTGTAACAGCATCTTTCGGCTACCATATGTCCAGCGCTGGTGTTTCATTAGCCGATTAAGAGGTCTAAAATAATTAAACAATAAAGTTTAATATTCGTTTATTAAACAACAAAATATTTGGCACAAATTTACCAATAGAGTTAGTTCAAGTTTTAACTTTAAATTACTTATCGCGTTAATAATTAAATTAGGCACGAGTAGGAGTAATCGTTTTGTATTATAAACTTACGTGGATCTTATTCATTGGGATTGCGTTAATGAAATACGGACCTTCAATATGGGTTCCGTATACGGTAAACAGCACATAACTGAAGATTAATAACTAACGAACATATACTTATTGATTCTTTAATAGAAAATATAAACATATAACTTAATACTTCACAATAAGTAAACTCTTCTGATGTTAGAGTTTATTATATCTCATCTTAAAGTATATCTTGGACTAATGCAGCTTGGTGGTCATTTCACCATACTTCGCCCTGTCTCCACGCATCACACACATTCCACTGTTACACCACCACGACGGTGATGAATTTATCTCTTCGTAAATGGAGCTGCAAAAGCTGATACCCTCAGCGCCATCTCGTGACGAGCTACAATAAATAGGGTATAAAAAAATCCTTATGAGAAAACAAATAGTACTAGTTTTCATACATTAGTAATACAAACAAACACTTTTAAAGTCCTTATGTATATGTAAGATTGTTTTTATATACATCAGATCTTACGGAGATTAACCGACGCGAACAGACAGACAGTTTTAAAATCATCTCTTTAGAAAGTACTAATTAAGTTACGGTTGCTTCGGTTAACGTTATGTTCCTGAACACTCTTTATTTAATGATACGTAGTATTACTAGATTAATTATGATGTAGATAACTGAAACAAACTCTAATGTTTAAACCATTAATTTCTATAATTTTACTCAAAAAATATTTTTTACTGAAAAAACTGAAAGTTCAGCGTCAATTTTGGACCTAGTTTGAATTTGAACTATAAAACATAGAGTTTACAGAAAAGGTGGCAGAAGTAAGAATATTTAAAGGATCTTGAAATAAGTAATATTAAGAGATCAGTTATTGTAAAAGTAATCGAGAGTTTTTTTTTTAACTTATAGTGTTTTTGATGATATTTGCAGAAAATAAGATATGTAAATGTTACAAAACTTTAACTAATTTTTGGATTTTTTAAGTTATTTCTGTGATGCTTACTAAAACTTGACTTTAATATCATTAAAATCAAATTAATTTGTACATACATTAGAACTAAGCTTAAGAAAGAAATAGTAATTACATTTTAAAATTATCTAAATAGTTTTGTTTTACTTAGTGGTAGTAGTAGACTATTAAGATAAAATATAAAAAGTTTTTAATAATATTAAACAAAACAATTACTAATCCTAATAAAATTCATTCGTCTTAACCTCTAGAATAAATAAACAATCCGAAACAATGTCTATAGATTAATTAACACTAAAACAGCCACGTTAATACCCGAAATCTAACATTGATTTAAAAAAAAAAAAAAAACTAAATTTGCTTTGGCACTTCTGTCCGTAACGGTCATACAGAGAGACATTACGATATGGATAAAAAACCATAACATTAAAAAAAAATTTAAGAGGTATTTGTAAGTTTTAGCTTCGAGGAAACTTACATCAGCATGAAGGTTGTTAAATCTACAGAGCTGGAAGTTCACAGGGAAATTTAAATTAATGAAGGTACAAACGAAACAAAAAAAGCTAGACTATTGCAGTTAAATAAACAGCTATGGCAAATAAAAATATGTTTAGATTGTGATCATCAAGTCCACAAGCCCAGAATTCCATAATCTTCATCAGTCAAAGAACTAACGATAATAAACTTAATCAGAGATAGTATGGGCAAATCAAAAGGAGACCTCCAAAATACATAGCACAAAGCAACTTGAACATACCCGGCAAACGGCGGAGGGGAAGACCGAAGTGACATGGCTGAGGACAAAGGATATGATGAACTGTGATCTCAAAGAAAGCGAAGTTTCAAATAGAACGAAGTAGAGTGAAAGAAGTAAGAAAGCAGACTATGCCATAAGACGGAGCAATTGCTAAGAAAAAGATTATTAAACAAAAATTCATTGTGATGTGAAAAGATTTTAAAGTAGTAACTGTTACAAATTTGTAAGATAAAAATCTGGTGTAATGTTAAGCAATATAGAACATCCATATATCCTATTAAATTTCCAATTTAACATAGTTCTGTTTTTCAATATTATAACTACAAAAGTAAAACAAAAAATATTTATAATGATTGCAGGATTTTGAATAAGTAGCGTTAAAGAAAGAAGCTTTAAAATTTTGCATCACCGGGCAAACGTTCATTATTATCCATTATAACATTAAATGCCTTAAAAAGCTGCAAACTATATTTTTAATATACAATGTAATCACTGTCTCGACTTTCCTTTACAAAATATACAAAAATCTTGTTTATTTTTTTTACATTATCTATCCACTAAACTATATGTTGGTCGATACTTTCACGACTGAAAATAGATAAGACTTTATATACTATATAATACAAATGTTTTTTTTTATTATGTTCTGTTAATAATTCAACTGTATTAAATATATCAATTATGAACACTTATTTTGTTTGACAAAAATATATAGATTCTTCCAATAATTTAGATAACAATCAGAAATTTCTAAGAAAGGTTTTTGATTTAATATTTAACGATATCCTAATCTATGGGAGACATAGTTTTCAATTTAGTATGGGGTTTCGCCTCTAATTCTATAACAGAATCCATTAAATGAATAGTTATCTACAAATAGAAAAACCTTGTAGACAATTCAATATGAATTGTTGTTAGGACTGCTAACGCTCGAGCCGCTAATCAAACTAGAGTCTGTCTTAAAATCAATAACGTTGTTCGAATTGATTTCATCTGTTGAAATCGATAATTTCTTATTATAATTAACACTGTCACACAAATTATCATTAAAATTCTCTTCTTTATTACATACACATTTATTTACCGAATCCCTATCTACATTATCGCAATCTTTCTCCTCAGAATTTTCTTCGACGCTATCTCTTGTGGATTTCTCAGACATTGATTCTCTCTTTTCAATTATTATATCCACGCTTGGCTTGAAACTCTCCGCTTCCTTTTTGAAGTTCTTATCTGGTAAATCGGGAGGCCTGACTGTCGAAAGAGTGCTGGAGAGGAACGAAGACTGCAGGTTATAGCCAGGTAATAGCTTGGGTTGTAGAGGTAACATAAGATCGAGTGACCCGGTCGTAGCTGGTCTCGGTTGGAGAGGTGGAGCGGTCATTAGGGGTGGCTGTAGAGATGCCAACGAAATGGCCCCGCAGTGCGTGTTTATGATGGGACTTTCAACTGAAATAAAGCAAAATGATATTGGTGAATTATGAAAAGATTCTTTACAAAGGTTTTTTTAATAATTATTATTTAAAGGGTATTAAAATTGATTATCTAGAAATTGATAAATATAGTATTGATAATAGTTGTTTTAAAATACATAGGTATATCATCATCATTATCAGCCGACAAACGTTCACTGCTGGACATAGATCTCCCCCAAAGATATCCACATCAATCGATCCTGCGCTGCCCACATCCAGCAGCTTTTCGCAACCTTCACCACATCGTCGGACCACCTGGAGGGAGGCCTGCCAACATTACGACTTCCGGTACGCGGTCGCCATTCGAGGACCTTAGTGCCCCATCGGCTGTCAGTCCTTCAAGCGATGTGTGATAAGTATATATTATCTAACAATCGAAAGAATTTTTTGATGACTTTTAAATAAATTTGTTCATCACAATATTAGGTAATAAAGACTTCATGGAACCTAACGTATAACGTCTTACGAGGCACGAAACGAAACGTAACGGCTTCAGTAAAGCTTTTTGTAGATGTTAACTTGTAACTAGTATTTTACCTATTGGAGCTCTTGCTTGCAGCGGTTGCGTGGTAGCTGGTGGCCTTAGAAGATTTGGCGGTCCTTGTAATGCCAGACTAATCATATTCATTCCATTTACGCCTGTAAATAATATTTATTTTAATTAGTTACAATTTACTTAAGACGCCATCTTCTCTTATAATCTAGACAGTTCGTAGGTTACCGAATTTACTATCTGCTGGTGACAAGTCCTTAAGAACGACCGGGTGCTTGACTGCGTTCACCCTCCGATTGGAGGTGCTGGCGTCGCGTTTCCTCCTGGGCTGTTCCACGGGTAATACTCGACGCCTTTTCTTCGGTAGTTTTGACCTCGCCTGAAAATAGATGGCGTTGGTGCAGGTTCAAATAAAAGTTGGTTGAATACAATGAAATTTATTTCATCATCGGCAGCCGATATACGTCCACTGCTGGACATAGGTCTCTAACAAAGATCTCCACATACAGTCAGCACAGCGTCTGGTACCACTAGGCACTAAGAGCTGTCGTATGTAGGATTAGAGCCATTTCACAATAGCACAATTAGAAAGAATTTAGAATTTAAACTTTATGATAGTAGTTACTTTAGTGTCTTTTGAAAGAAAATAGGGATTTGGAAATACGAATATGGTTCGGTAAAGAGTTGCATAAGCGAACCGCCGGAACGGAAATGGAGTTTTGGAAAAATGAAGAGGAATGCACGGAGACGTGAAGGGAAAGGTTTATTGAAGAGCGGAGAGTGCGACTGTGGCAACCGGAAATAAATTCGAATTGATTTTTTAGGTAGGAAGGTGTTAGAGGATTGAACAATATCTTATATAAAATAGAAAGAATGTGAGTATTCCTGAATAATTAATTGACTGACGGATTGGCAGCCACCTAAGTTTTTTGTGAACTTCAGAAAAAAAATATGAATCGTATACACAAATTTTGAACACGCTCAAGCTTATCAAGTTTAGAATAATCCCAAATACTTGACGACCGTGGGGATAGCGGTAGTTGAACGTCGTCACCAGACATCTGGGGTCTGGTTTATGTAGCCCCCGGAAGTTATATCTTTAATCGGCGACGACGACCACCGAGAAAATCTTATTTAGTATAATTTTTTTTTTCAAATTTTCGGGAAGATAATTATTTACGAAGATTTTCTTCGCTAATTAAATCATCGATCATGCTCTGAACCTGTCGAATTTACCTACGACCTTCACCAATATCTCTTGCCAAATCGGCAATTACCTCAAAATTATGAAGCCTATGTTCAGCAGTAGACATCAACAGGATGAAATGATGATGATAAATTAAATGATAAAAGAAAATACTGTGGACTTGGAAATTGTAGTGAATTTTGAATATTTAGATATTTAATTAACACGAGACGGTTTTATTGAAATAATTGCAAAGGGCTAAGATTGTTTCGTTGAGTACCAGCGGCGGTAAATAACGCGCAAGTGACACAGCCTGGCTGCCACCTCTGATTAAATTCTCTCCAGCCGCTGGTGATTTGTGAGGTTAATCTTAGTTCCGTTTATTAACTGAATTGCTGGCGGTAAACTCGATCGAGGCTAACCACTGCAGCGAAAATATTTAACCTTCTAATATGAACGTTGTTATTGGTTGTTTTTTTCTGGTTTCGAGGAGAGAAATCTTTGAAACATACCTTGCTTCTGGTTGATAAGTCAGGGTTATGTGGGATTCTTACTCACTAAAACCTCCTCGGTGGTTTGCATAAGTGCATTCGAACAGGCTCCGGGATCTCTTATAGAACGCACCGGTGCCCCACTATACATTGTTTTACATGTCTCTGAGAGACCTAACCCTCCTAGGCATCATCACTGAGCTATACGTTGTTCTGTTCTATAATTACTAGCCCGAGACTACAGGGCTGAGCAACAGAGACCTACCACCGATAAGTAAATATTATTTAGTATTTCCGGTAGAAGAGAATTTTATTATTTTTCGATATATCTTGATATATAGTGCTGGTGATATAATTGGAAACACTTCTTATATACGCCCACTTATGATCTATCTGTAAATTAACAATTATTTGCCTACTCGTAGTTGACGCGTCACAACCTTTATTTTTGCCCATTTTGAACAAAATAAAATTCAGATTAAATTTTGAATTGCCGTCAAAATAATAGAAAAAGCCAAGAGAGAAATGTTATTCTGCAATTGTAAAAAAATCACTAGCTATGGATGCTTTTTTAAATGTTTCTAACTAGACGTCCGGGCGGTCAGTGACAGAAAAAAAACTCCTACATGTGTAAGACTGATTTTGTAATTAAAAGTAAGGTATGTTTTATATTTCACGCATTTAATCAGTTTTTTATTTGAGCGGCTATATTATTGCATGATTATTAATTAATTAATGTGTATTTCAAGATGTTAGAATCGCGGGTAGATTTATTTTTCTCTAATACAAAACCTCGTTTCGGATTAGACTCGATTAATCGGCGCAGTGGACGGAAAGTAACGGCAGACGGGTTTTAACCACAGCCGTGTTGCAGCAAACTCTACCTTATTCACACGCATTAAAGTATATTGTTCATTGTATTAGTAATTAGTCTATCATATTGCTCTTCCCTTTTTCTATTAGATTAGTCCCCGTTATTCTTATAGAGAAGAAACGGGTGACCACAGTTTCCGCCTAAAGTAAAGCTTTCAATCATAAATTGTTGATAAGCTTTTGCTTATACGCAGATACTCTCCCTCTCTCTCTCTCTCTATGTTTCTGTTGCAGGAGACCATCTAGGTAGGTACCACCGTAGTTCCTTGTTCTTCCTGTAAAACAGAACTGTGTTCTTATTTGCAGGGTGCCGTGGTTCTTACTTTGACGGTCTCCGGTAACAGAGAACTACCTGAAGTGAACTCTGTATGTAGATATTACCGCAGCTCCTATTCCCACTGCCAAATAGTACTGTACAAACATTGCTTTGTTCTGGTTTGAAGGGCGTTGTAGCTAGTGAAATTACTGGGTTAACGAGACTTAACATCTTATCTCTCAAGGCAATGAGAACAATATTGTGTATTGTATCCTAACTAGCGCTACGTTGTTATGGGTAGGCGTATCAGTTACCATCAGGTGACGGACCTGTTGGTCTCGTCGATTAAATAACAAAAAGCTCTTTTAATGGACCATTTTACTAAGAACCGTAGCAGCGCTCTTTTCTTGCTTTTACACCGTAATATATATACTATTGGGTCCGATGTAGTTATTAATACTACCGTGGTAGTAAGAGAAGTACAAAATGAACAGAACTTACTATCTGATGTCTTGAGGATGAAGAAGTCGTTGATTTCTATCAATTGTTATACAAATTTATCGGGTTCCGTATACGATAGATATTGCGCGAAGTCATATTGTGTAAACATCCTAAGTAGAGTCTCTGTGTAATGGGAGTTAGCATTACTGACTAACAGGTGTGCATCACACTCTTCTTTTCGTTTTATATCATCATCATCATCATCATTCGATTGACGTCCACTGCTGGAAATGGGCTTCCCCCAAAGATCCCAACAACGATAGGTCTTGCGCTATCCGCAACCAGCAGCTTCCCGCGATCGCGCTAATGCGGGTAGGTGAGATCCAAAGTCTCGTTTGTTGACTACCAGGGTGCACCACGAGTAGATGGGGTTGATTTAGGTCCCATGAGTTGTTATGTGGGACCCTTTACACCCCTTCGTTTAGATTAATAAATCAAATTTCCAGTCAGATTAATATCTATACTCCCAGTAAAGTTCTAATAAGTGCCGTTATAGTTAACCTGCGAGCTATATGTGGTTTAGTATCAAATATAACATATTAACCAAAGTTTTAACTTAGTACGGATATGTTGTACATATTTATGTTAAAGTTATGACAGGTGACATGTAAACCGAGTAAAATTTAATTACAACCCCTCGAGACAACCGCGCGAAGCGAAGCGGGGGCTCGAAAATTGTATTGTAGTATAAACAGCGGTTTTACAGTTTAACTATTAAGTTATAACCGTAACAACCACCACAGATAAACAATAACCAGATGCGAGTATAAAGGAGTTTGTAATAAATTATGTTTAAGTGAAAATAGCGTGGGGCGGGAAGGTGGCGAAGTGGAGTAAGGGGGTTCCCCACACCAACTCACGGGACCCAATCTAACCTCACCTGCTCGTGGTGCATTTTGCTAATCAACAGAAGAGGCTCTAGCTTCCACTAAACCGCAATATCTAGCGTAGGAGGGAAATTGCCCCAATCCCTTCAAATGAATCCTTACAAACTCCAGCCTCTAGTGGGTCCGGCGGTACCGGGGGCCACGCTGATTGTAAAACTTTTGGGCCCATGTCCAGCAGTGCACGTGCATCCGCTGATGCTGAGATGAATAGCGCTAATAAAATACGGTAAGTCTCTTTTACCGGAGACCATCTAGATAGGTATCACCGCAGCGTCTATTTCTGCCGCTAAACGGTAGTGTGCAAACATTATTGTGTTCCGGTTTGAAGGGCGCTGAACTAGTGATATTACTGGAGTAACGAGGCTCAATATCTTACGTCTCAAGCGACGAGCGCAATGTGGTGCCGTGTATACTATTGTAACTAGCGCCAGATTGTTATTTGCTATACCGTATCACTTACCATCAGGTGAAGGTCGTGCCCGTCTCGTCGCTTAATAGAATAATAAAAAAAAAGCCACTAACTTAAATAGTTATTTACATCAATAGATACAAACTGAATTGTTAATGCAATGAAATGGCGGCAGATACTGATATCTGTTATTCTTAATGCACTCCATCCAATTGACCTTTAAACGTCTGGTCTAAACCTGAATTTAGGTCAAAAAGCAGTTCCAGTTATTTCTACTGAAAGCTCTTTCCTCAATTGATATTCTCTTTGATCATTTTATTAAGTAATAACTGTCTAATTAAAGCTTTTATTACCAGTAATCAGATGTAATATAGACGTTATTATCTATACGTATTCGACTGCTTGCAAATGAATACTTCAACTCCTGGAAATATTTCTGTTGGTGACCATCCTTTATACTAGAGATGAGATGATCGGATCGATCACCTGATGGTAAGCGATATGGCTTCCTATAATAACATTGCGCTAGTTAGGATGTTACAATACCACATTGCGCTCGTCGCCTTAAGAGACATAAAATTCTGAGTCTCGTTACCCCAGTAATTAGATCAGCTACAGCGCCCTTCAAACCGTAACACAGTGATGTTTGCACAGTACTGTTTGTCGGCTGCAATAGATACTGCGGTAGGTAGTATATGCTGTGCTTATTTGTCTATTCGAAGCGCACACACCTGCTTGCGCGGGGCCGGCTACACGGCGCCGTGTAATCTGAATGTTGCGATGTTTTCGCCTTTGTGTGCAAATAATTATTTACATAAATAAATATAATTTTTTTTATACTAAAGTAAAACTAAATCAATACTAAACTCATGTTTTAATTATTTAAGTATCGAAATATATGTTTAATATATTATATGTGGATGTATTATAGTGTGATTGATTAAAGCGAGATAAAAATATAACAAAAGTTAATTTCTTTGACGGGTACCTTCGGGGGTAAAAGTTCACCCTTTGACCGATAATAGGCTATTCTTTGACATATTTCCTGTAGATAGCAAGTCATTGGCTAAAATTACCAAAGGCATTGGCGAATGATTGATGGATAAAGGTAACCGGTAACATTACATACACTAGATAAAGTTACCTTAGTCATTAAGTTATTTTTAGCTGAAAAAAAGCATTGTATTATTGTAACTTACCTGCGTGTGAGAGTAGAACATTGAGAAGTTAGATACTATGACGGGAACCGGAAGTGCGATGGTTAAGACACCGGCGAGGGCGCACAGCGCTCCGACGAACATGCCCAGGTATGTCTTAGGCGCCATGTCGCCGTAGCCCACTGTGGTCATCGTCACTATCGCCCACCACAGCCCCAGGGGGATTGATTTGAACTGGTTCTCTGGATTATCCTGGAAATGAGCGACATTTATACTGATAAGAGGGTATGCAGATATTTTGCAGTCTTTCCTTAGTCTTAAGGATTATATTAATATATATTTATGATTTATATATGACGTAGACGTCGTGTTGTCGGAGAAATGCGTTGATTTCTTCCTCCTGGTGTCGAACGTCATCCGACGAAGTCGTGACGGTCAACGAGCCAGGTTTGATTTTGCCTAATAACTTGGGAAGCTCCGTGCTGATGCCAAAGGTGTGTACAAGGACTCAGAAGACAGCGTCCAGATACGAGGGAAGTTACCAGGTCGTAGTGCTCATATACGACTTGGAACCTTTTCTTTTGATCTTTCGCGGCACGGAGCTTGTTCGTGGAGCTAAATAGGTCGTTGAAGGTGAAGCATCCCATGTACTTGATGAGGGCCTCTATATCGGCTGCGCCCTGGGCATCGTGAACAACGGGCTCGGCAGAGTTGCTCGGAGGCAAAGGGCTTGGCCTAGGCTCATACCGCAGGCATCGGAGCCAGTTGACGACTGTCAACCTTCGGTAGCCCAGCGGTGCGAGCGGGGATAAATAATAATGAAACGAAGATGAATACGGCTAGTCGCTTAGGCAGATAAAAAAATTATCGAGTCATTTCCGGTGTAAAATGTCAACGGAAATGTTTTTTTAACAGGTTGGCTATTGGCAGGCAATTTGTCCGAGCCGCGTCCGTTTCGGAGCGGAAATTAAATTTAAAAATGCACCCTGTCCGTCAGATGAACGACCTTTTCACACATGACCACGGCTCATCATTAAACTAGCAAATAAAATCATTTTATTTATACAACAGTTTGACTATACATCCGCAATGTACACGTGATGGTAACCATAGTAACGTAGGTTCAGTTATACCACACAATCTTTCCCGTTCATAACATGGCACCAGTTAACATGATGTACACAGCATCATATTGTGCTCGTTAACTTGAGGCATAAGATGTTTTCTCATTACTTCAGTAATTTCACTACAGCTACAGCACCCTTCAAACCGGATCACAGTAATGTTTGCACGGTTCTGTTTATCGGCTGCAATAGGTGCTGCAGTGGTACCTACCACCAGTAATACTACTCTCTATACATAGTCTTGAGGTATGAATATATTACCACACAACTTTTTAAACTTGATGACAGTAAAGTCTCATACATGGTGACAGAAGAAGATAAGGTACTCCTGTTTGAAGTGTCTCCAGAGATAAACAATAAAGCAAATCTCACAAAGCCTAAATCGCATATGCAAGATGTCCAGACCTCCTTTCCAGCAAAGGATAGCCGCTTACTTTTGAAATGAAGTCCCTGGTTTGATTCCGAAGTGATCTTGGGTGGTGTGAAGGTTTTATCAGCTCGTGTATCTATCTACCACAGTCTTATCGATCTACTGCCATAATAGCATCGTTGTTGGTACTATTGACATATGACAACCACTTCACCACCTTCAGCTTCAAGTACAAGGTCAACATTCAGGTTGTTGTTGAAAAAAAAAACTCACCTGAGATTTCTCCGCGTAGTACACAAGACTTGCGAAGATCACGATTCCTAACACTAAGAAGAATACCAACAGCGTCAGCTCCTTAGCGGACGCCTTGAAGGTGTGCACTAAGATCTTCAATCCGGGACTGTGCCTCGTTAGCTTGAACAGCCTCAGAATCTTTATAATAGAAATGAACTCCAGTATGTCGGCTTTGTCTATGTTCCTCTTCACCTCCGTCAGCTCCACCACCACGTCCATGTAGAAGCTGAGGGTCGCGATGAAATCTATTATGTTTACAGGCGATTTAATAAATTCTATTATGTTCGGTGCTACCTGAAACAAAACGATGAATACTGTTAGTTTATCATATAGACACTGCTGGAGTACTTTATGGGTCCACTGCTGGACAAAAGCTTTTACGGATGCCTTCCACCGAAAGCAGTCGGCCAAGACCATCTGTAGAAAGGTGACTGATACGCCAGATGTGGACGGTTTACTTCCGCAAAATTATATATCTGTATCTATCCCCGCCGATCGATATGGGAACTTTTTGGGGAGGCCTATGTCCAGCAGTGGTCGTCAATCGGCTGATGATGATCTGTTTGAAGACTGCTGTTTTTTTCATTTAATTCAATTTTGAAAATTTTTTGGAATACCGCCAGGGCCAACCCCAGGGTAGGTTTTAAAAGTTAGGTAACAAATTACAACGCTAACGCTCTAAAAAATTATTCGCACTAAAGTTAATTAAAACGACTTGTTAAATATAACCTAAATAAATAACGTTGAGGTGTAAGGGGTCTGACACAACAACCCACGGAACCCAACCTCATCGCTCGTGGTGCAGCCAGCTAATCGACAAACGAGGCTCTGGCTCCCACCAACCCGCATTGGGCCAGCGTGGTGGGAAATGAACCACATCTCCCCGTATGAACCCGTACAAACCTGGAGATATTTGAGAGAGGCTTATGTCCAGCAGTGGACGTCTAACGGCTGATGATAATGATGAATAACGTTAACCCTACTGTGGAGTTTTTAAATATTTGATTATTTATTACTGTTAAATCAGTGTAGTAGAAGTCATGAATAGAATAATTATAATATGTATACGTAGCCACTTCAGGGAGTGGTCCGGGACCGCGCGTGTCGCCCAACTGTTCCGCCTCGCAAGGGTCTGGGCGAAATATGATGAACTGACCGCCAACCTTCGCTAGTCGGAGAGGCAAGAAAAAAAAGGTATACAAGATGCATTTATCTCTGTAACGTTGGTGGTGCAGGCGACGCAGCGCGGCCCTACACACGAGCGGCTTGAGAACTATTGACGGCGCTGAGCTGTGCCGCCGCTCGTACGAGAAGTGATGCTGTTGACAGGAATAGCAGCAGCTAAATGCACCACAGATAAAATATTAACCTAAACTACCACTACTCCAACTTATTCACTGGACACTGGACTTGGACATATGACTATGCAAAAAGAGATATTTGTCATAGTCATGTTCATTGCAGTCGCAGAGAAATCTTCTCTTCTGTCCTTCGAATTGTACTCTCTTTAATTTAGTTGGGTTAACGAGGATATAATGAGGAAGAGGAGGAGAACTGACAACATAATACAAATACAGGTTTGGGCTATATATAACATTAGGTTCTTACATATGATTCTGGAGAACATGCGGAAGTTTCGCATTAAAGAGAAGAGAAAAGAGGAATTAATATTAACCCTAATTATAAAGACTTCACAGCTTAGAATCTAGTAATCTAGGTCTCGGTTAAGGTAATGTGTAGATATTCTAATTCATCTTCAACTCGCAAGGTTTTATGTGTTAGCTATTAACTTTACCAGTCCATTCCCTTATATTCCTCAACCATGATTTTTTTCTTCTCCGAACCTTTCGTTTTCCAGAAACTGTGTTTATTTCTTTTGTATAAGACCATGAAATTGCTATTAATTTTTTTTTTTAAATACTTTAAAAAACTTTTTTCATATTACGAAAGTAAGAGAAGAGAATGGGGTTAATGTTTACACAGCTCCGAACAGGTTCATTTTTATATGAGATATGATCATCATAGGTCGATAGACGTCCACTGCTGGATATAGACTTCCCCCAAAAATTGCCACATAGATCGGCTATGGAACCATATGTTCCCGCCACCCTGGCCCAATGCGGGTTGGTGGGAGCCACAGCCTCGTTTGATGATTAGCAGAATGCACCACGAGCTGGTGAAGTTGGCTTAGGCCCGGTGAGCGGTTGTGCGGGAACCCTTACACCCCTTGTGTACTATACTACACGATGAATATATTATACTTAATGAAATAATTATTAACCTTTTCTTAATACCTTCAATGGTCAAAATTATAATAAACCTATGCAAATCCTTCGTGTATCGACTTTAATATAATAATTGTGGTGCTGGAGAAACAATTTGTTTATTAACAGCACTGGGAGGGCAGAGGAACGCGCCTCTCGGCTAAGCCCCAACTTCTCTCCGACTTATCCTCTCCCGCTAATGAATTTGATCCGACACCTTAATCGCGTTACTTTCGGAGACGGCTACTTTGTTAGGATTCGAACCTCGAATCTAACTTATTAACTATCACAACTTAATTCCACTAACTTTATTACGCTTTCAGTTGGCGGTACTTCAGTAACTTATTTTGCTCTTGGCATCGTCTCATATAACTTGACATTTGACTATCTTATTTGTTGGCAATATCAAGTTATTATTAAACAAACCTTAGTGGTGGTAGGTCTCCATTGCTGGAGACTATCTATGCAGGTACCACCGAAGCTCCTGTTGCAGCCGACAAACAACAGTATACATTCATAACTTGGTTCCGGTTTGAAGGGCGCTGCAGCTCACTAGCTTACATTACAGAGATAACGAGACTGGACATCTTATGTCTTAAGACGAGTACAATGTGTTGCTGTGTATATCATCTTAACTAGCGCCATTTTTATATGGGCGTGTCACTTATCATCACGTGAACGTTCCGCTCATCTTATCACTTTCTTCAATAAAAAAAAAACTTTATAATGAACTGTTTTTGATAATAAAAACCTTTACTACTGCTGGCAACATCTCTTATGGATATCCAAACATTTTGTTACTACTACAACGATTCGAAGAGACGAGCAGAATCATCATCATCATGTTAATAAAGTGGTTGTAGTAAGGATTTATCTTCAGACATAGACAATCATCATCTTTAAATATACAGATTTTTTTTATATCTACAGCACCATTGAGATTACTTTTTATAAGCTGAATTAAGAGCTGCAGTTGTAGCTAGTCAGACGGTCTCCACCAATGGAGAACCAGCAGGAACACGTGACGTTAAGAAGGTACGATATCGGTGTCGTAACACTCTTTTTGGTAGACGGTTAATAAAGCCTGCTGCTGCAAATTTTTAACAATTCCCCAAAAATACCGGCGCGGTACAGAAAATAAGGTCCACCGACAACAGAAGCCTCCCCTTTCAATATGCGCCCCGGCACTCGTAAATAACGTTTCAGAGTGTCGGATTTGGCGCGTAAGCAGAGCCGGGTGTGAGCCCGGATATCCGACAGCTACAGTAACCTTCACAGTGAAATTACCTTACTAGGCGTTCGTCTAATCTTTCTATTGTATATTCTCTTTCGTGTACTTCATGACTGAAGGTCGTGCTTATCCTGGAATGCTCTTAATGACGCGTCCACCAGCTGCCTCCACACCGCTTTGTTGTCGACAAGTCTCAGAGCGTTTGGAATATTGATGCCTAAGATTGCCTGTATCTGGTCGTACCATCGGGTAGGGGATCGACACCGTGATCTTTTGCCCTCGATCTTTCTTACTACAACCAGCTTATCTAGTTTATCCGGTTGTCTCCGGGCAATATAGCGAAAGTAACTAAGTACTCATTTGTAGCAAATGATGGACATTTCATTCTATATCCGAACAATTCAAATACCGTTAGTTACCTATTTCAACATACAGCATCTCTCTCAATTTCTTCTCATATCATCGTCATTATTATTATCTGAAATTTGTCTATAGTTGGACCCCTATAAAAAGAGAAAGGAGAGTTTCATGTTCACCATCAGCCAATAGACGTTCACTGCTGCACATAGGCCCCGTCAAAAAATATCTACGTTTATAGGAGTTCATATGTGGGGATTAGGGCTATTTCCCACCACGCTGGCCTAATGCGGGCTGGTGGAAGCCAGAGTCTCATTTAGATTAGCAGGGTGCACCACGAGCAGGTGAGGTTAGCTTGGGTTCCGTGAATTATTGTGTGAGACCCCTTACAGTTCGCAGATGGACAGTTATTGTAATTGGATACAGATTTATTCATCAGTGTATTTTTAATTAGCTGCAGGTCTTTTATCTTCAATTTTAGCCGTTTAGGAGTAGTGTAAACATTCCTCTTTATTGAATTGGAATGAAGGACGGTGTAGTTAATAATATTCCGGAGTTTTTCATACTTCCGTCGTACCTATCATGCGTGATACGCGGAAAAGAAACGTAGTATGCTAATAACTATCACTGGGAAATCAGATGGCATAAAATTATTCCCCTCCTAGTCGCTTTTTGTGATATAAGGGTGCAGCTGAGGTGGATATACGCCTTCTGATCTTCGAAATTGAATATATCCTTTTTTTATTAAATATCCATTGAATTGTATTATATGAATAGTAACAAATGATATGCTGTAAGAATATTCAAGACACACACAAGTTTTTCATTATTATCGGTAAGACATTACTTACATTAACATAACTTTTCTCTTATCTAAGTAAAACTTTAAGAATTGTAAAGTTATATCTTAATAGTAGTTAATTTGTAGATAACATTTGCGATTAATTTTAGAGAAAAATGAAAGAAATGGTGGTCATAGTCAAGTCAAGATGCGCGGAGACGAGAACACCTACAAG
Source organism: Ornithoptera alexandrae (assembly GCA_029030555.1). Classification (NCBI taxonomy): domain Eukaryota; kingdom Metazoa; phylum Arthropoda; class Insecta; order Lepidoptera; family Papilionidae; genus Ornithoptera; species Ornithoptera alexandrae. The sequence goes on along the minus strand of JARDVY010000064.1, from coordinate 6,786,139 downwards.
CGAATGTTCAGTAAAACAAGTGATGCTGCGCTTAAGTTGCTTACCAGTGCGAGCCTAGCTACAGAGCTGGATCCGACTTTAATCTTAGCGCTACCTATCATTTACGTTACTGCAGTAACAGGGTTCAACAATTCGAATATATTGCCGTCTTACAATCTTAGAAATCTTAAATTTATAGCATAGCCTTTCATCACCAGACTAAGATTATACAATCATAAACATAATTTTTTTAATATTGCTTTTCACAACTAAACACATGACTCTGAAATTATCAATCTATTTCCACATAATAAATTCATCATCATTATTATCAGCCGGAAGACACCCCCCAACAGGTGGCCATAGATCGATTTCAAGAAACGCTATACAAATTGGTTAGAGAGTGGTTGGAGGGTATTAATATAAAATCATCATCGTCATCAGCCGATAGATGTCCACTGCTGGACAGAGACCTACCCGAGAGATTTCCACATCGATTGGTCCTGCGTTGCCCTGGTTCCGGTGCCTTGCCAACGTCCGTCACAGTCAGCATGGCCTACGGTACCGTTTGGAATCAGAGCTATCGTTTGTAGTTCATGTATGGATTTGGGCCATTTCCCACCATGCTGGCCCAATGCGGGTTAGTGGGAGTCAGAGCTTCGTTTGTTATTATTGTTGTTGATTAATTGGGCCCACCACGAGCAGATGAGGATGGCTTGGGTCACGTGAGTTTTGGTGCAGGACCCCTTACACTTCTAATATAAAATATACAGAACTAATTTACATACATATAACATCCATACACACACCATCTTTTAATTTCTTCTTATATTATCGTAACGGTCATTATGTGTAATTGGTCCATAATTGGATCCCTATACAAAGAGAAAGAGAGTTCACAGATGGAAATTTAGTGTAACATTCTTAGGTGAACCCTGGATTAGAGCAACGCGAGACCGATCGACGTGGAGATATTAGGGGGACGACTATGTCCAATACTGGACGTCTATCGGCTGCTGATGATAATATATAAATATAAGTTTCATTATAGACTTTACCTAACTTCCGGTTGTTGTATGCTTATATTAATCAGTAGTTTAAAAGCACTCACCTTTTCGTTACTACAAGAAAATTTGCCGGATTCATGGAAACCTACACCATAATATTAATATTCTTATATTAATTTACACCTTTTTTTTTGGTTTCGCAAATCTTCGAAAGATACCCTGCTTCTAAGAGGAAGTCAGGGTTATGTGAGATTTTTACTCACTAAAACCCCTTCGGTGGTCTACATCAGACCATACGGAGAGACTCCGGGATCTCTTACGGAACGTACCGGTGCCCCTTTACACTTTGTGTTACACGTCTCTGAGCAGGGGCTTAACCCTCCTAGGCTATCCCACAGAGGTTCGCTCGTTGAACAGTAAGGGCCCCACACTCAAGGCTCTAAACTCTTAGACCCTTTTAGTCGCCTTCTACAACAGGCAGGGCTTACTTTAGTCCTATTCTTACTATCCCGAGAAAACAGGGCTGACGAGTTGGTGCGTCCATTACCATCGCCCGATGTCTCCTCCGAGCGGAATTAACCCTCTCTTGATTCCGTTCGGCGGCCTCCTTCTGTACCATTACGGCTTCACAGGAGACCAACGTTGGCCATGCACTTTTGCTCTTCATCGAAGCCACTACTGCTACTGGCACTGATAAGTCATGTCCAATCCTGTTGACCAGGCTTTGTCGCTCGGACTCGCACACAGGGCATTCAGTAAGCGTATTCTGCACGGAATTCTGGTTATTTTAATTCATAACTTCCTTATGTACGTGGATAAATATACGTGGGTAGAGGAAGACCGAAGAGTGTGGATGGATTGTGTGAAAGATGACATGTGTAAGAAGAGTGTGAATTCAGGTATGACGGCTGATAGAGGGATGTGGAACAGAAGTACGAGTACATACTGTGCCGACCCCACGTAGCTGCGAAAAGGGCAGGGGGCGAAACCTACATCAGGTTCAAGAAACAGAAGTATTGTGATATACTATATACTTTTAAAACATATAGTACACGCGAAGTTATATATCATATCTGTTATTAGTTTAAGTACCAAAATATAACTTTTGTTTCAGCGATCCACTCAGAAAATATTCGTGAAGTTGGCTTTCGGCTTATACCCTCGTCATCATAATGAATGGTATCGGAGACGTTAATCGCATTACTTACTGCGATCGCTCGCGATTTGTTACTTCCAACTTAGTCGTGATTTGTATAGATTATATTTAATACTTAGCGGCGATAGCTTAGCTTCAACAGCTGGGAACTTAATAGCGTAAATCATAAGTTCGATTCCCACTAAGCTCGAGTTTCCGATTAAGATAAACTTTAGAGGACAAGATACAGCCGCCAACTATTAACTGGTCAGCACGGTTGATAATAACTTTGACTGTCTGATTGGGATATCAAGCTTTTATTCCCATCATTGGGATCGTAAAGTAACAGCGATAAGATTAACTTAACTATGGTATAATGATGAAAACATATTGATGAAAACTTGTACCGACGACCTGGTGGGAATCGCGTGAACACACTGGATGCGAGCAACGTGGGACCAATCGATGTGAAGATCTTTGGAGGAGTGGAGGTCTATCGGCTGATGATGATGATATTGATGAAGTATTTAATAGGATTTTCTAGAGAGATAGCAAAATAGAAATCTCTACTTCGTATGGGGATGTTTTATAACACTAAATTACCGCTATTTTATAAGATCCAGCAGTGGACATCAGTAAATTGAAACCACGATTGTGATGATGAACAGATCACCCGTAATCAATTCCTTATTCGCCTATCACCTTTACATCATCTGCTATCAGACCGATGACCGTAAATATGAGATCCAGGATATTCCCCGCAGGGGCCGTTAACTCAACATTAATTTCCACATAACATGAAATTATGAAAACTCGCACATCTAGGTCCATGGCCATGCTAGATTCATATAAAAAAAAATTATAAAGCCTATTTTTTTTATACAAGATGGAACTGGGTCAATGTTGCAGAGTTTTGTTATGCAAATGCAAATTCTGAAAACATCTACGGATTTCTACGGATGAGGAAACATTTTCGTAGTAATATTATGAGAAAAAAAAAAGTTGGTTTATTACTATTGCGCGTACATGATATTGTATTAACCTACAATATATACAGAGGAGTGTTCATGTTTCGCATCATAGTGTTAAGGTGGACCTATAATATTTTCATCACGTTTATTCAAAAGACGAAAAAAAAAAATTTGGGAATCAACTTTTTTTTATGTTATCTAACGACACGAGTGAGACGTTCACCTGATGTTAAGTGACACGTGGCGCTAGTTAGGATGATATACACAGCATCACGTTGTACTCATCACCTTGAGACAACATATTGAGTCTCGATACCTCCGTAATTACATTAGCTACTTTTTCTTAAAGTTCCTCTCCAACTATTGAAGGTTGGCGATCAGCATGCTACAGTCCTTCCTGTCTCTGATTCGGCGGAACAATACGTAAACCTAAGGTTTATATGCCAGTCCATTCCCTGATACTCCTCAACCATGACTTTTTCCTTCTCCCCACCTTTTGTTTTCCAGAAACTTTACCCATTATAATCAGATGCGGAAGATCATATCGCTGATGACGGCGTACATGACCGAGGTAGGAGTGCATATTAGGTACAGCGTCATTTAAGCCAGAACATAGTACTGTTTGTCGGCTGCAATAAGCACACCCTGTATATATACCATGTAATTTTTAGTCTTCTATTAAACATTTTTTTTGACAGTTTTTTCATTTGACCATAGTGGTCAACCGGATTATAATGTGGTCAAATTAAGATCTACTGATGTTTGTCCTATTCATTGGTGATCTAGATCTAGATAGGTTGTCAGCACCTATTGCAGCTGACGAACAATAGTGTACAAACATCACTCTGCTCTGATCTAAAAGGCGTTTTAGTTATTGTGTCACGTTGTTATGAACAGTATCACTTACCATCAGGTGAGCATCCTGCTGCATCTCTTCGCTTCGTAGAATAAAATATATATATATATATATATATATATATATATAACTATATAAATTCTTAACCAGAGGTGTCCATTTAAATGCTCCTCCAGAACTGCTCTAAAGTCATTTTAAAATATATATAAATTTTTTTTACATCATCTCTCACTTCAGCCACCCCCCGAAAGCGTTTTAAAAATGATAGTAATAAAAACCGTTATTAACCCTGAAATAAAAACCAGTTTCGGCTAAAATTTTCTAGAGGCTTTAAAGAAAAAACAGCCCTTAATGCTTATAAGTTAAAGTTCTAATTTGTATGCCGTGTAAATAATTTGAGAGTACCGGGTGATGCATTATACTAATTATCAATTAAAAGCTCTTTTGAACTTCCTGCTCTAAAAGGGACGCTATCTTAAAAAAATGGTTAAAAATTTATAACACCTTTGACTTTACTGGTGGTAGGTATCACAACCACCTACCTTGTAGTCACGAGCTAGTATGAATAGCACTAAGGTAAGTTCTGTCTGTCGTAGAAGGCAACTAAAAGGGTCTAGGAGTTTCGCGGGCCTTGGGGGTGTGGGCCCTTATCGCTCGACAAGCAAACCCGAGTGGGACAGCGTATGGCTCAGCGATGGTGCCTAGGAGGGTTAGGCTCCTCCTCAGACACGTGTAACACAAAGTGTAGAGGCACCGGTGCGCTTTATTAGAGATCCGGGAGCCTCTCCGAATGCACTAATGCAAACCACCAAGGGTATTTAGTGAGTAACAAGCTCACATAACCCTGACTTCACCCTAGAAGCAGGGTATCTTTCGAAGATTTCCCTCCCAAACTAAAAGAAAAGGTCTCACAACCACACCAACAAAAATATTACTGTTACTTGAAAGGAGCTGTTACTAGTGAAATTACTGGGGTACCAGGAAAAGTATGGCAGGTTTAAGTTGCAAGTTATCATCTGATAACCAGAAAGGTTACTCGTTGGTAATAGTTTAAGTGAAGTTTTGAACCATAACATTTTAATGATACGTTTAACGTACTAGTTAAATATTAACGTTGACTCTTTTGTTAAAAACACGAAGCGCAAGTCGTCGCGGAGGGTTGGTAATTACGCGAAATTGTGCTGGAAGAGGGTTAATTGTTCTGACAGGGGGTGTAAAGTTACGCTTAATGTATGTGTTCTGCGCGGTAATATATTCAGTTTACTGGTGATAAGTCTTCCTTTGCCGCTGCACTTACTAGGTACTGAAGCATTCTGGTGGTTTAGGTAATGGGTCTCTGCTGGCGGAGATCGTTTAGGTAATTTAGATAGTAAAATTACTGGGGTAACGAGAGCCAACATATTTACACGCGACGAGCACAATATGGTCATTTACGATTGACTGAAGGGGTGCCGCACAAGAACTCACGGGACCCAAGCCAACCTCACCTGCTCGTGGTGCAGCCAGCTAATCAACAAACGCGGCTCTGGCTCCCACCAACCCGCATTGGGCCAGTGTGGTGGGAAGTGACCCAAATCCCTCCTTATGAAACCCTACAAATGACGGCTCCTAGTATCCGTTGATGCGAGCAGTATAGTATAGATTGTTGTGGGGATCTTTGGGGGAGGCCTATGTCTACGTCTATCTTCATCGAAATAAGAAACTGTTCTTGTTCGTAATATATTTATTATTATGACAGTCCATTGATGTCCACCACTGAACATGGACCTCTCCAATTAAGGAGTATACCTGTTTCGGTTATCGACAAAACAATTTAATCAGCTGATAGTATTTATTATCATGAGGAACTTCCTTAAAACTGAATGTTGACGGTGAAACTGAGAAAATTATTACGGTGTTCAGCAGGTGGTAGGTGTTTGTCGCCTGTTTCTAGTCGTTACTGTAATTACTGAGGTAACGAGACTCAACATCATATGTTTCAAAGCGACGAGGACTACGTCTCGTTGTGTCACTTAAAATCAAGTGACCTTCATGTTGGTCTCTTCGGTTCGTTGAATAAAAAAAAATATTCTTATCACATAACGTTTTCGCTCGGTCCACTGGTTTATATCGTCAAATCATTCCTTCCGCTGTTTCTTGCTGACGTTTTCCGGAAATTAATACTGTTATATATATATATATTTGTTTAATATTTAATTGAAAACCCGGCACAATTAAATTTTTGTGATTCTGGAAAATGAAATAAAATTAATCTGAACTGGAGAAATCTTTATTTTCATGAAAATATTTAGGAAAGGAAAAATTGCTCTGTCAAATACACGGCGCGGGTACAAGTTACGAGAAATTGATATTAAAACATGACAAAGGGAAGAGGAAAATATTTAGACTTAACTGAGGAGGTACAAGCCCTCACAATGGAAGAATTAAAGATGGAAAGGACTTTAAGGATAATTTATTTACTTCCGCAGCGGCCACCAGCGACTACTTGAGCATAACTTCAGTTGTAAAGTCTCTCGTACGTCAATTCACGAGACCCAGGGTAACCTCGCCTGCTCGTGGTGCATCCTACTAATCAACAAACGAAGCTCTGGCTCCTACCAATCCGCATTGGGCTAGCGCTGTGGGAAATGGCCCAAATCCCCCGATATGAACCTCTGCAAACAACTGAAGTTCGCGGGAAGCGTAGTACCGATCGATGTGGGGATATTTGGAAAAGGACTATGTTCAGCAGTGGATGTGGCTGATGATGATGATGAACTTCCGTTTAAGCTATAAAGTTATTTCTATATTCAACGAAGCGACGAGCCGGGGAGGATGTTCACCTAATAGTAAGTAATACAGCAGCTAATAACAATCTGGCGCTAGCTATGATAGTATACACTGCACCATAGTCCGATTGTAGCTTTGATATATAGGATGTTGTCTCGTTATCCCAGTAATTTCACTAGCTGCAACCAACCAACCAACCAGCCGGAACACGGTAATATTCACGGTATATAATACTGTTTGTCGGCTGCAATAGGAGCTGTGGCGGTACCTTTTTCGACGGTGTTAGACTTCATTATCATCATCATCAGCCTTTGTTTATCCATTACTGAATATAACCTCAATGTGTAACATCCCTTAACAAAGACTTAAGTGAACGTCTTACTCATCTTGCTTTATCAAATAAAAAATATATCTATACTGTGTCCGGTTTGAAAGCGCTGTAGCCACTCACCATCAGACAATCGTCGTTTATATGTTTTCCCCTTCATGGTACAACACATAAAACAACTGACCTCCCCGTTAATACAATCTATACCATAGTACAGTAACGACCATGTATTATGCATGGACGTGTGTGAGTGTGTGTCACAATTTGACGTTCCGATATCAAGATGACCCAATAACATGACCCCACTTCCGTGATCCTCGAGTGGTGCTCGTACCGCCGTATGAAAGGGCCCTCTTGTTACTTCGCAGCGTGAGGCCATCGAGGGCTCTTCGTTAGACATAGCTGCTACGAAAAAAAAAGCGAAATAGATATCGCTGCTCGCTTACGTCAAGTTGTTAACTTAATTTTTGTTCTAAACTTTACTTCACAATAAAAGTATTTTTGTTGTAACTTGAAGGTAAGTTATATTTTATTAGATATTTGAGCCTAGATTTGATATACTGTTAAGATCTTTCTTAACAATATATCAAATTTAGGCTCAAATTCATTCTTATGAGTCTAAGGAAGTCTAGGCTCAAATTCATTCTCATTTCATTCTTATGAGGCTGAGGAAATCTAGTCAAAAATTCGTTCTCATTTCATTCGTATGAGGCTAAGGAAATCAAGGCTCAAATTCATTCTTATAAGGCTGAGGAAATCTAGGCTCAAATTATTTCTCATTTTAATCTTATGAGACTGAGGTATCTAGGCAAAAATTCGTTCTCATTTCATTCGTATGAGGCTGAGGAAATCTAGTCAAAAATTTGTTCTCATTTCATTCGTATGAGGCTAAGGAAATCAAGGCTCAAATTCATTCTTATAAGGCTGAGGTAATCTAGGCTCAAATTATTTCTCATTTCAATCTTATGAGACTGAGGATATCTAGGCAAAAATTCGTTCTCATTTCATTCGTATGAGGCTGAGGAAATCTAGTCAAAAATTTGTTCTCATTTCATTCGTATGATGCTAAGGAAATCAAGGCTCAAATTCATTCTTATAAGGCTGAGGTAATCTAGGCTCAAATTATTTCTCATTTCAATCTTATGAGGCTGAGGATATCTAGGCAAAAATTTGTTCTCATTTCATTCGTATGATGCTAAGGAAATCAAGGCTCAAATTCATTCTTATAAGGCTGAGGTAATCTAGGCTCAAATTATTTCTCATTTCAATCTTATGAGACTGAGGATATCTAGGCAAAAATTCGTTCTCATTTCATTCGTATGAGGCTGAGGAAATCTAGTCAAAAATTTGTTCTCATTTCATTCGTATGATGCTAAGGAAATCAAGGCTCAAATTCATTCTTATAAGGCTGAGGTAATCTAGGCTCAAATTATTTCTCATTTCAATCTTATGAGGCTGAGGATATCTAGGCAAAAATTCGTTCTCATTTCATTCGTATGAGGCTGAGGAAATCTAGTCAAAAATTTGTTCTCATTTCATTCGTATGATGCTAAGGAAATCAAGGCTCAAATTCATTCTTATAAGGTTGAGGAAATCTAGGCTCAAATTAATTCTCATTTCAATCTTGTGAGACTGAGGATATCTAGGCAAAAATTCGTTCTCATTTTATACTTATTAGGCTGAGGAAATCTAGGCTCAAGTTCATTTTTCCAGTACCCTGCACCGGATGGTCGGTCCACTTTGTGTGACGCCTCCCAACACTACCACTACCGGTACGCGGGCGCCTCTCGAAGACCTTACTGCTTCATCGGCCGTCAGTCCTTGGAGTAGTATGCTCATTGATTTTCTTCATATATTTCTATTATTTATGTAATCTAAGTAAATCGTACGGTTAACTGTTACCTCTAGTTATATTATTAAGATATAAATACAACATACAGCCTCAAGCCAACTTCACCTGCTCGTGGTGCAGCCTGTTAATCAACAAACAAGGCTCTGACTCCCACTAACCCACATTGGGCCAGTGTGATAGGAAATGGCTCAAATCCCTCCGTGTGAATTCCTTTTTTTTTGTTTCGGAGGAGAAATCTGCGAAAGATACCCTGCTTCTGGGGAGAAGTCAAGGTTATGTGAGATTCTTACTCACTAAACCGCCCTCAGTGATCTGCATCAGTGCATTCGGAGAGGCGCCGGGATCTTTTATAGAACGTACCGGTGCCTCTCTATACTTTGTGTTACACGTCTCTGAGGAGGAGCCTAAGCCTCCTAGGCACTATCGCTGAGCCATACGCTGATCGATGTGGGAGTCTTTGAGGGAGGCCTGTGTCCAGCAGTGGACGTCTATCGGCTGACGATGATGATCCCCTGCATAAGAGATTCACTGTATTTGTTTACGATTGGCATACGTTCAGGGGAAATAAGTTTGTTTTCAAATCAATGAATTATCCTAAGATACTTATACTATTGAATACTAAAGGGTATTTTCACTGCGTCCTCTTTGATATTAAAATATTTTAATTTTCATATATCTTTGTGACTTATAAATGTATTTCATACATTCATAACTTGGGGTTTGCCAATTTAATATATAAAAGCACGCTTGGAAATAACTTTAAGCAGCTCATCATCTTAACTTTTACAAGTTTTAAGTAATTAACTTACACCGTAAGCCGTTGGCTAACATAGTTTGACAATATTCTATAATTTTTTTTTTTAAACATAAAACTATAATATTTAAAGCAATACCAATAAATATGTCTGTTTAAATTAAATTAAAGGGATAAAGAAAAGCTTTTTCTTTACCGGAAGTTCAAGTTGAGTTGTAATCAAATCCGATTCTCTTAGCCAGATTCGGCGGTTTAGTTTCTTCAGTAATTGTACTTGTTTTTTTTTTTAAAATAAATAACTATATTCTTATTATTTCAAATATGACCGTTGAAAGTTGATAATAATTTCCATCAAAGCCTTTTGTGCAGCGAAACTTTCTGCCGGAATGAAAGCCGATTCCATCTCAATCAATTTTTAATTAATCCGAACGCCTTCAATGAACGGAAATACTTTCGTCTATTGTTCACTTGTGTGTGCTTTATCGTAGACTTTTAAGCGATACTACCATCAGAAGCTTCACCGGAAGCGGCGCGGCATATAAGAAGCTTTATAGGTTAAGAGATAGAGAACACATTTAGATTTTATTACTAGTCTTAATTTGAATTTATTATATAAAAGTTTACTTAATACTGGGGTGTAAGGGGTCTCGCACCTGCTCGTGGTACAGCCTGCTAATCAAAAACCGAGGCTCTGGCTCCCATCACCCCGCTTTATGCTAGCGTCGTGGGAAACGGCTCAAGTTCCTCCACATGACCCTATACGAACGATGGACCCTGGGGCTCGGCGATGCGGGCAGCGGAGGACCGATCGATGTGGGGATCTTTGGGGCACACTTATGTCCAGCAGTGGACGTCTATCGCCTGGAGATGATGACTCGATACTGGAGTCTTAACCCATCTGTTTTCTTCTTGAGATTTCTCTTCAGTCAACTAAGATACAAAGATTGGCAAGATTTCCACCTGGTGATAAGCAAAATCTTCGTACATCGATTCAAACATACATCGAACTCGTCATATTGTTAAGACTCCACAAGTTGGTTGTAATTTCATTGTCCACGTTGCCGTTGATGGTGAAATACAATGGTTACGTATAAATATTAGGTGGTAGGAATAAAACATCTACAAGAAAGAATTAGTAACAAACTGATCACTATATGGCTTGAGATCATCATCATCATTGTTATCAGCCCTCGACAGTCCACTGCAGAACAAGACTACCCCAAGGAAGGCCATTTAGCCAGTAGTTTAAGAGTATAGCTCGCGAGTCGAAGGTCACACAGGTTTGGATATTCAGTTGAGTTATATGTTTAAGATACTTATTTTTAACAACTTAAATAGAATTTAAGTTATTCTGAATTAAATTTAATACTTTTCCTATGACGTTAAAGAAATATTTCATATATTATCCCGTTAAGTCACAGCGGTGTAGATTCTAACTTAAAACTAGCAGGTTAGGTATCAATTGATTTTGTATTTTTACGGTATAACTTAGAATAAGAGATTCGAAAGGGGAATCTTAAAAGCAGTACATAAAGCTTTTTACATTTGCGAAGCTAACAAAGAGCTTTCGGAATATTACCTGAGTGAATAATGTTGGACGTTCGCCAAAGTTACCTTCTAAATACGCAAAAACGTTTTCAGTTTCTATATAATGCTCTCACATGGAGCTGGTGGTGGCGTCTCCATGAGAATTGATATCTGTATATATACAAGAGATTTCCATCTATGTCTATCATCACATCTCTTCAACCATAAGGTCTGCAGACTTAATATTTTAGTAGGAATATTCGTTTATCCAAGTATAGATGAGCCAAAGCTGCTGCTCGTAAGTCTCTGCTGTCGGAGACCGTCTAGGTATGCACCACCGCAGCGCCTTTTGCAGCCGACAGACAGTACTGTGTTACGGTTTGAAGGGCGCTGTAGCTAGTGTAATTACTGGAGCAACGAGACGCAACATTTTATGTCTCTGGCGATGATTGCAATGGGGTGTAGTGTATAACATCCTAAATAGCGTACTTCCTATGTTGTTATGGGCGGGCGTATCACTCATCATCAGGTGAACGTCAGACTTGTCTCGTCGCTTAATTGTATAAAAAGAAACTAAGAATGGATTTTATGAAATGTTACCCCCAAAGAGAGTTGCGGAGATGTTACGGCCAGCAAAGCGGCTGGTGACAGCGGGTAGGATTATATAGCATATTTTATTACGTAAACAAAGGGGTGTAAGGGGTTTCGCAAAATAAGTCACGGGACCCAAGCAAATCTCACCTGCTCGTGGTGCGCCCTTCTAATGAACAAACGAGGCTTTAGTTCCCACCAACTTGCATTTGGCCAGCGTGGTGAGAAATGACCCAAATCCCCCCACATGAACCCCTACATACGACAGTTCCTAGTGCCTAGCGGTACCGGAGGTCATGCTGACTGTATATGGAGATGTTAGGCAGAGGCTTATGTCCTATGTGCTATGTCCATGTCCAACAGTGGAGGTGTATCGGCAACTGATGATGATGAGCAAACAATGTGCATAAATGTTTGAAAGTTGAAGATGTGTAAATATCCTCTACTTGATACATTTTTAAGTTCAAGAAGACTTTAAAGTTCATTGTTTTCAACTAAAAAAAAAACAAAATAGTGGCCTAAAATTACTTATGTATGATCAGAAATAATATTGGATACATGGCTTTGGCTCTTCCTTTGTGGGAGAATGCAGCGGGTCACAGCAGTGGGAACATGAATAATTACTAACTGCAGGTACCAGGTCTCTGTCGGCGGGTACCGAATTTTTTTAAACCAAAAAAAAAACAAGCAGAACTTTGTTCCACTTAACGAGAGTAAGAGAACAGAACGAGGTTATCCGAATAGTAAGAGCCAAGCCTTTAGAATAAGGATGAAGTATTATTATCGTCTTCATCATCAGCCGATAGACGTCCCCAGCTGGACATAAGCCTCCCCCAAAGATCTCTACGTCGATCGGTCCCGCGCTGCCCGCATCGCCGAGCACTAGGGGTCGTCGTTTATAGGGGTTCATATGGGTGGATGTGGGCCATTTTTCATTACGTTGGCCCAATGCCAGTTGGTGGGAGCCACAGCCTCCTTTGTTAATTATCAGGGTGCACCACGAGCAGGTGGGGTTGGCATATATATCACTTACCATCAGGTGAACATCTGGGACGTTTCTTTATATCATGTATCGAGGTAGTAGTTTTTTTAAAAAAACTACTATAGATAGGAGTCAAGTAAGTGGATAGACCGGAGATCAATTTTATCTCGCGAGCTCGCCGTGAGTATGAAACCGTGTAATCCCATACACATGCTTTCTTTAAGCCGATGGTATCGGTAGAAGTGTACTCCGCTCCGAGCCTTTTGAACCGGATCCGCTTAAAGCTCCAGCACACTTAGTTAACTTGACAGGGGTACCAACGTTTTAAATGTAAGATTTAATGTGAATAAGGATATTGACCTAAATCTGTCTTCCGGCGTATGCGGATTCACTTGACATGCGACGCCAATAAACTTTTATACCTTCGTTATAAGATTCCTCAAGATCTTATAAAGGAAATATCTTGAGGAATCTTACATTTGTAAGATCTTGAGGAATAGAGAAGTAAAGACTTAAATAAAAGCCCAGAAATTAAATTACCGTGCTAATGACACTTCAGTCATGTCTTACTTCATCATCATCGTCAGCATGTCCTATTTACTTATTCTTAAATTTATGAACAACAAGGGTGTAAAGGCACAACATCTCACTGGAGCCAAGCTAACCTCACATGCTCGTGGTGCACCCTGCTAATCAACAAACGAGGCTCTGACTGCCACCAACCTGCATTGGGCCAGCCTGTTGGGAAATGGCCGACACCCCTCTATGGACTTCTATAAACGACGGACCCTAGTGTTCAGCGATGAGGGCTGCCCAAGATCGATCAATATGGAGATTCTTGGGAAAGACTGTCCAACAGTGGACTTCTATCGGCTGGTGATGATGAAATTTATGAACATCAACATTACTACTATATAACAAAACATAGGAGGAGTTAATATTTAAGTGGAATTCTAATCTTATTTCATAATAGAGTTGTATGCTCCTATGAAATAGAGAGAAGAGTAAATAGAGTCATTCAACAACCTCTACATGACCATTTAACCATTTAGATAGAGTGAGATGAGAGAGAGAGAGAGAGATATATTTTTCCTGACAAGCGATAAACGAGTACGCAACAATGAACCTGCTTTTTAGTTCTGATATATGTTACTATATAAAAAAAAACTTATTGTGACTCCTGTCAGTAAGTTGAAGAAGTAGAGAAGTTAACTCCACTTACCACAGAGCGCACCAGAAGTTCGATGGTGAACCACACGTTGCAGATCAGTTCGATGTAGAAGAAGGCGACGTGTGGCTGACCGTTGTCCAGCCACGCCGGCCTAGACTCCACCATCGCTGTTGAGTTTTCTGTTTCATCTTCGATGTATTCCTCCGGATCTGAGACTCGAAGGTCGGGATGCGTCTTCAGGCAGAAACAAAGCACCGATACGCATATGAAGAACACCGATATTGCCGATATCACCTGGAAAGAGAGAGGCCATAAATCGTAGGAATTAGTATGAAGAAATCTTTGTTTCTCGTTTAATTTCATATTTAGATCAGAATATTCTAGAATATATATATTCTAGATTATATCATCAAATTATTGGCTGATAGATATTATACATAACTGGTGGAGAGCTCGTTAATAAAGCAATTTTTATGAAAACCAGTTTTTTAATCATTTACAAACATACCTCTTAATCTGTACGTATATATTAGATTCCCACCTAGGTAAAGTCATCATGATATCTGTAGAGCCATGATAAGACCTGGAGACTTGACATTTACTGGGAATATTTCTTTTGCCGGTTATAGGACAGCTGAGAAAGGATTTTACAAAATTCTTTCCCGAAAGGGAGTTGTGGGGACGAGGAGAAACAAGCGGAGTTCAGTTCTATGCATTACGTCTTTCTCCACTCTTTCGCTCCTTTCCCTCAACATTATTTAACTCTCTCTTATTTTCCCTTAACATTCTTCTTATCAGCCGGATAACGCCCACAGCTGGGCATATGCCTCCTTCAAGGATTCTTATTAAGAGGGATTGGGCCTTAGCCCCACCATGCTGGCACAGTGCGGGTTGGTGCGTTTGCATGCACCGCATGCAGCCGAGGTTTTTGTTTGTTTAACATGGGGGAAATATCTGCGCATACCCGTCCTCGCAAGGGCAAGGACAGGTTATGTCGGACTTGCACCGACTAAAACCCTCACGATGTTCCGCTTCATCACTTTATGGCAGGGTTACGGGAACGCTCTCCCACACATCCGCGACCCCGCCAGCGCCAGCCTCACAACGCAGCCCCACCTTTGTAGAGAGAGAAGAACCTCCCCTTTCCTCCTCTGTAGGGGCACGCCCGAATAAACAGCGCGCCGCCTCCTCGGCTTTTTGCAGTGACCTGGGCAACGAATTCCCCCGAATCGGTCACCCGGAGGCCATGGGAGCCAAAAGAGAAAACTCTCCCGACTCCCTGCGGCGGATACGATCTTGGGTTCTGCCGCCATCCGTTATACGGCCGCACAGGGTAGGAAGGCTGCAAAGGGTTGCATAAAGCCGCCCCTGTAGCCCACCAGCACGCATCCGAGGTGAGTTCACGGTGCAGCTCCGGAGCTCTAACCTGGAGCGGCCGCTTAGGGCCGGCTGGGTAGGTTCCTCTTCGCTTCACCGTGGGTGACCCAACCACGGCTACTGAGCCCCACCGCTACGACAAGGCAGGAAACTTTTTAGGGGGTGTAGGTTAGGTTGGGACTAAGATTTAAGCTCCGTAAGACGTTGAGTCTCCCTAATCCTTACTCCTAAGAACTTATACTTAATTTCGTTAAGTTCAATCCGCGATAACAACAACGAATCATGGAAAAATAAGTTTTCAGTCATAGTAATATTACAATAAGATTTCCATTGCGTTTTCCGTTTCCTGTTTACTTATAACTAGTAATATAAACACGATAAGAAAGTGAATGTATGAGTATGGTAAGCATCAGAAAATAGGTATTTCATTAGCTCACTAAAATGTTGCAGAGGTTTACTTAAGCACTGAAGCTACTTCAGAGTGGGCCGATGGAAATGTGAAATTGGCATCACTGCAATTCAAAACATTTTTATACATATTTTTAACTTAAGTAAGGCAATTAACTTAATTGCTCTACTTAAGTTAAAACTTCTGGTTAAATATTAACGTGTTAATAGATAATAGAATAAATAAAAATATTCCCCTAATTTAGCCGAGGGGATAGTAAGGTCCTCGAGTGGAGCCTGCGTACCGGTAGACGTGGTGTTGGGAGGCCTTCCCCAAGGCGGACTGACGATCTGGTGAGAATCGAAGGAACCCACTGGATGCGAGCAACGCGGGACCGATCAATGTGAAGATTTTTGGGAGACGCCTATGTCCAGCCGTGGACGTCTATCGGCTGATGATGAAGATTTGCCTAATCTCAATAATCCCAGTCTTCGATAGATATATTATATATATTTTATACTTCAATGGTGGTAAGTCTCTGATGATGGAGTCAGTCTACGTTACTACTACAATGCTTATTTCTCCCGCAAGATATTAGTGAGCAAATATTAATTTTCCGGTTTGAAAGGCGTTGTAGCTTATGAAATTACTGAAGTATGGATTATATTGTCTCAAGCGGCTATTCTAACGCCTTTTAATGTCTATCATCCCGATTAACACCACGTTGTTATGAACGTGGTGGTACTTACCATCATGTGAATGTCCCGAATATCTGTACACTTCGTCGAATAGATATGGAGTTTCAACTTCTCCATCTTGAGCTGGATTATGTTTGTTTTGATGATGAACTCCATCATGACTCACGGAGAGGAGGGGGTGGAGGTTGATGGTTAAAAATCTCCACATAACTCTAACTTCCCCCAAAAAACGGTTCAAAATATTCGAAGATTTCGCTTCTCCCCCTCTTCTCCCTGTCCTTCCCTCCACCTCTCCTCGAAAGGTCATATGACCTATTTCCATGTTTCGTTCTAGATATTCTAAAACTCTAGATAATAAATCATTTTCTTAAAAAACGTTTGGTGAATTCTCATAAAAGAAAATTTCCAAGAAAGAGCTTTTTAATCTGTGTGAAAAGGCAGGAGTAATGGACCGTAGTCTGATAAGAATGTATGCAAAGGATGGCTGGGTCTAGAAAGGACCTATATTTAGGTACTAAACATTAATACTGAAGCCGGCCAAGTGTGAGGCTTCAGCTTACGCTAGTCATAACAACGATGGCGACGAGGGATTGTAAAAGGAAATGGTGTGTTATTACTTTTATATGTACTTAATTTATTCAACGAAGCCATGAGACGAGTTGGACGTTCACCTGATCTTAAGTGATAAGTCTACCCATGACAACGTGACGCTAGTTAGGATGGTATACATAGCACCACGTTGCGCTCATCGCCTTGAGACATAAGATGTCGATTCCCGTTACCCCAGTAATTACTCCACCCGCAGCGCCCTTCAAACCGGAACAGGGTAATATTTGCACAGTACTGTTTGTTGACTGCAATAGACGCTGCGGCGGTACCCACCTAAACGATCCCCGGAAACAGAGACCAACCACCAGTAGAGATCTACCACCATTGGTATACGTCAGTCTTATATTCTTAAGTTATTAATGATGAACATTAAGGAAACCTCTGAATGACGTAGAAGGCGACTAAAAGCGTCGAAGATGATATTTATGAAAAGATGTTATTCAACTGAAATCCTGTCTACTCTCTTCGAGAATCCGAGCATCAATAATTTAGTGAGGGTAGGTACCACTTATATATATATATATCATTAACCTACCTTGGATGCACGTCTGCTATCGGGGCAACATAAGACTTATTTCGGACTCTCACCGGCTTAATCTCCATGGTTTCTCACTCATCACATTTGGTCGGAACCACGGGACTTCGCATACAACCGTGGTCCAGCTAGACGCATTCATGAGACCACGTTTCGGGGTGGAGCTGCTGCTCTTCGCCCTCTTTAAAAGTGTTAGGCGGTAGTATCGCATGCATCACCGCAAGGTCTTTCATATTTGGTGGCGGATTACTCCCGAATCCGCCACTATGATGGCATTCGATACGGGGGGTGGAAGGCGCAAAGCTTCCACCTTCGACGCCCCAGTCGATTGTACCCACCAAGACGGTCACCAACAAAAGAAACCTACCATCTATAGTAGATGTATATATTTATTTATTACAGTTTTAATATATAAACATTGTAGGGGTGTGTAATGCAGCCCTGTAGTATCGGGCTGTTAAGAATAGGACTAAGGTATTCCCTGTCTGTCGTACAAGGCGACTAAAAGGGCCCTTGGGTTCGTGGGCTTTGAGGGTGGGGGCCCTCAGAGCCAATAAGCGAGGCTTAGTAGGACGGCAAATGCATGGTAGTCTTGTATTGGCCGTAGCACAGCGTGGGTGCTGAGGAAGGCTTTGACCTTCCGTCAGATGTGTAAGCTAGAGTTGCACTTGGGCACCGGTGCGTTCGGTACGAGATTCCGGAGCCACTTCTAATGAACTGGGGGATACCACCAATAGGGTTTTAGTGGGTAGAAGCCCCACGTAACTTTGTCTTCCCCCCGAAGCAAGATATCTTTTAAGAAGTTTCCACCCGCGACAAAAAAAAAAAAATCAAATGTAAATCCTCCCATACGACCCCTGTATAAACGACAGCCTCTTGTGCCCGGAAATACCAGAGGCCACGCTGACTGTGACGGACCTTCGCAAAGCGCCGGAAAAAGGGTAACGCAGGACCGATCGATGTGGAGATCTTTGGGGGAAGCCTATGTCTATATTTATCTATATGTTTATATGGTCTATCGGCTGATGATGATGATGATGATGATTATATATAGTACAGACTCACTCTTTCATTAAGGTGGTAGAAAGTCCATGTTAGTTAAGCTCGCCCCTACTTTTCCGTTTCCGTATAACCATTATTTATCTTTCCTTTTTTTATTTAAAATAAAATAAAAATAAAAAAAAATCATTATAGCTACCGCCAACAGGAAGTCGTTTAAATGATGGTGAATTCTAGGCGAACATCGAGAAAGCTTGAGGTTGGTGAACCTTGAAAATAACTGCCCTTATTTCTCACTCCTCTAAAAAGACAGCACCTCAAACTCTTGTTATCAAATATAGAATGTTTTGATAATTTCCATTACACCACCAATTTTTAATTTTTGGATACCATAATAAGAAATCCCTAGAAGAGTGAGAGACGAACGAGGCGTTCACCTGATAGTAAGTGATACGTCTGTTCTATAACAACGTGGCTCTAGTTGGTTTGACACAGACAGCATCATTGTAGTAGTTAACTTAAGACATAATATGTTAAATCTAAACCGAAATATTATCACTAGTTACAACGCCCTTCAAACCAGAACAAAGTAGTGTTTGCACAGTACTGTTTGAAGAAACAGAAGCTGCGGTGGTACCTAGACGCTCCCTAGCATCAGGGATCAATCATCAGTAAAACATATACCCGCTGCTCTCACATATGAGTTTCCTTACTTCAGTAATAATAACTACAGCATCCTTTAAACCGGAATCTCTTCTTAAAGTGTTTCTCCAATACTGCATCTAACACAGTTACATATTATGTACTCATGTAGATATATACTAGTGTTACTTTCGTATACTTAGGTACAGAGTAAATACTAAGTAAAGTATATATTTAATTAGTATGTTACAGTTTTAATTTTAGTTTGTGGACAGCGCAGGACCGATCGGCGTGGAGATCCTTGTGGGAGGCCTATGTCCAGCAGTGGGCATTATCCAACGGATAATTTGTAGTACTATGTTATAGTTAGTTTTTCGAAAGATGCTTGTATCTCATGTATCCAGTGTTTCATCTAACATAAAGAATATAGATGTTTTCTTATCTCACCTGGTGATTGATGTATAGGTCTTCTTGTCGAGTTTCCGGTTCCTTTAATGTAAAGTTTTTTTGAAGATGGATATATTACCAGATATTGTTCTTAATGGTAGTTCTCAGTTACCATTGGTGAAGTTTTCCTATAGGTCTGACGGTATATAGGCGAGCTTATCACTGACTGTCAGATAGTTATTTTTCTTGAGATGGCTCTCTTAATAGTGGAGGTCGGAAGTCGGTTCCGCTTACTTCGCCTTCTCCATTGGGAGGGAGGATGAGAGGAACTCGTTATTCCCATGTTCGGCTCATTTTAATTTTTTTTTAATTTTGATCATCATCATTATCAGCCTTTGTTTACCCACTGCTGGACATACACTTACGTGAGGAGTACTAATAGCTTGTGGTGGTGGTGGTGGTGGTGGCTACGGACGCTCATTTTTAGTCCAGGCGGGCGCGGTGTCGCGCCACTCTCCGCGGACAGATATCGGCATCATCAATCACCGTGTTATGGCCGTGACGTTCTGTGTAGTCTCCTCCCTAAGGTCCAAGTCAAAAGCTGATGCTGAACTTATATATTTATTATTGATAGTGATCTGACCTATGTACGTAATTGAGGGTCAAATGAATTTTTCTGTCCTCGCTCTGTAGGATGATGAGTAGTTCTTACCACATCTACCTCTCTCTTTCTCTAGGAATATATTATTACTATTTTTAAAAGCCTCCACACAGCAGGGGAGACTTGAAGCTAATTTAAAAATTCGCTGTTAATGTGGGGTGTTAAAAGATACCCTTAATATAGTTACAACATATTAACTAAGTTTAGATCGTTAACTTATGCTGTTGCTAAGCGAATGCTAGATGTCTGATGTCAAGTTAGGAAATGAAACAGCTATGTTTTGATTGCTCAGTACTCATCATCGTTATCATTTCAACCGATGGATGTCCACAGCTGGACATAGGCCTCCTCCAAAGATTCCCACATGATCGATTAGGTATTCATATAGGGTGATTTGGGCCATTTTCCACCACGCTAACCGAATTCGGATTGGTGGGAGCCAAAGCTTCGTTTGTTGATTAGCAGTGTGAACCACGAACAGGTGAGGTTGGCTTGGATCCCGTGAGGTGTTGTGCAGGAACCCCTACACCCCTTTTGTAATATCAATTTGATTTATTATTCTAACAGAGAGTTTTTTCTAATCGTCAAAAAGCGGAAGACAGTTTATCGAGGAAGTGCTAAATACAGTGTTAGCAGGTAGGGGTAATGGTGAAAGCAGCCGGAAATAGAAAGATCATGGCTAGATAACATCAAGAGCGCCGCGCAGATGATCCGCATACCGTGCAATAAAGGAAAACATTTGAAGAACTGGTGTCCAGTCTTCACTAGTTCGAGAGGCGCATGAAGATGTAAGGTATCTGACTGAAATCGTCTAGATCCCCCGCAGCATCTATTGCAGCTGACAAACAGCAGTGCTCCGATTTGAAGGAGGCTGTAACTAGTGTTATTACTTGGATAACGTGACATGATCTAATGTCTTAAGGTGACGAGCTCATGCTAACCAGTGCCACGTTGTTATGGGCGGGCCATTAGGTATGTTCCGTTCGACCAGTCACTTTGTAGTATAAAAAAAAATCTCCCTCCACTTTGCCATAACTTGCGGCACGGTCCCTCGTCTCCTGATCATCGATTTGTCAAATTACTGTGACGTATAAATATTTACCGACATCGGAGCGAAGATCGAGTTTCGTTATTTATTTCAGATGTGAATAGACGGCATACATCAGTAATTTGCTACAGTTTCCTGACTGAACCTTGAGAAGAAGAGAAGTACTAAAGTACTCCTCTTCTTAAGGTGCCTCTTTGACTAGCTGAGCTCGGCGGTCAGTTCACCATGTTTCCACCGGTCTCTTGCAAGGCGAAACAGTTGAGCGGCGGTCGTGATCCCGGTCCACTCCCTGACAAGGACTATACTTTCCAAAGAAATAATCAAAGGGTTATATCATAGCGGTGATGAGATCACGGATTTCGCGCCATCAGACGCGTAGGACGTTCACCTGATGGTAAGTGATACGCGTGCCTAAGATGTAAACTCTCGTTGCCCCAGTAATTTCATTAGCTACAGCCCCGTCTGAACTGAAACAGTAATGTTTGTTGTATAGTAGTAAATATTTGTCAGCAGAAATAGGAGGTGCGGTGGTACCTACCCTCACTAAATTATAGATACTGTGATTTTCGTTGAGGATAGAGAGGGTTTTAGTTGAATAAAAACTTCTCATAAATATGATCTTCGACGCTTTTAGTCGCCTTCTATTCAGTCGTCAATCAGTGGTTGCTTTAATGTTCATCATTAGTAGCTTAAGAATACAAGACTGACGGATGCTGTGGTAGTCCCCTGTTGCCGGAGATCGTCTAGGTGGGTACCGCCGCAACGCCTATTGCAGCCGACAAACAGTACTGTGTTCCGGTTCGTAGGGCGCTGTAGTTAGTGTAATTACTGTGGTAACCCGACTAAATATCTTACGTCTCAGGCGACGAGCGCAATGCGGTGAAGTGCATACCATCTTAACTAGCGCCATGTTGTTATGGGTTCGCGTATCGCTTACCATCAGGTGAACGTCTCGCTCGTCTCGTAGCTTAATGGAGTAATAAAAAACACTGCCCCGCCTTTTTAAGACCTTTGATACTAATTTGAACATAATTTATATATAAAGCTCTCATATATTCCTATCAACTATATATTTATATTAAATCGTTGTTCTTAAAGTAAATAACTTAAAATATTTTCATATCTAAGTTGTTAGAAACCTACCCTCTCTGTGTAATCTTTACTGAAGAAAAGAGATTTAAGATCAAAGATACGGACCTCATTAGTGAAGGTTTCACCAAACTCCGTGTATACCTTAAGCTAAATCCCGGTAATGTCGGTAAGATCCTTATCATGTCGAATTGAACTGATCAACGGTTATATTTTACTGGTGGTAGGTCTCCACTGCCGGAGACAGTATAAGTAGGTACTACCTCAACGCCTAATTCTGCCGACAGACGTTCTGTTCCGGTTTCAAAGACCTTGCAGCTAATGAAATTACTGAGCGCAATGTGGTCCAGTGTATACCATTCTGTATGCACTCCGTCATCAGCGATATGATCTGCATTTGATAATAATGAGTAAAGTTTTGGGTAAACGAAAGGTGGGGAGAAGGAAAAAGTCACGGTTGAGGAATATCAGGGAATGGACTAGTATATCTGGAGCCTCCGAATTGTTGAGCCAGAGACAAAAGGGACCGTACCACGCTGATCGCCAACCTTCTCTAGTTGGAGAGGCCCTTTAAGAGGAAGAAGTATACCATCCTATCTAGCGCCACGTTGTAATAAGCGGGCGTATCATTTACCATCAGATGAACGTCCCGCTCGTCTCTTCGCTTTGTAGAATAAAAAAAGGATACTCTTATATCTTCATAATCATCAGCCGTTAGACGTCCACTTCTTGACATAGGCCTCCCCAAAGATCTCCGTATATAGTCATGGCTTCCAGTACCTCTGGGCATTAGGGGCTGTCGTATAAAAGGGTTTATATGAGGAGATTTGAGCCATTTCCAACCACACTGGCCCAATTCGGGTTGGCGAGAGCCAGATCCTCGTTTGTTGATTAGCAGGGTGTACCACGAGCAGGTGAAGTTGGCTTGGGTTCCGTGAGTTGTAGTGTGGGACTCCTTATACCCCTACTTTTAATGACCCTTACTATACTATTTCTAACCACCGAAACCTGGCGAGTATGGCTATTGCTATTACAGGTGGAATTATTAGGCTGGAATAATGATGATGATGATGTTGATTTTATTCTTGGACGAGGTCTTTAAAGATGATAATTTGATTAAAAAAAAAGTGACAATAGTTAGGATTATTCTAACTAGTGCCACGTTGTTATCGGCAGGCGTATCACTTAACATCAGGTGAACGTCCCGCTTGTATAGTGGCTTTGTTAAATAAAAATAAATATGTTGGTGCCATTAATGAGCTGGTGTTCAAACCATTCTGGCAAACAAACTATTTAATGTGAACAGTTAAATAAGTTAGATCTGGTGAGAATCGCGGGACCGATCGATTTGGAGATTTTTGGGAATGCCTATGTCCAGCTGTGGACGTCTGTCGTCTGATGATATTGACACTAATTATTGTTACCTTAGCGGCTGGCGAACTCGATGGCTCGTCGAACAGCGCCCATATCTTCGGCTTGACCCGCTGCCATACACCGAGCTCGCCGGAAAGGTACGCCTCCTCGTAGCCGAACAGCCTGGCGATTTCCTCCTCCGACGGCTTCTCGCTGTCGATGTCCAGCTTATCCAGTATCGCCAGCGTATTCTGTAGACCAACGGGATCATTACATAAATAATGAGAGCTGTCGTTGAGAGAACCAACAGGTTAACCTGATGGTAAGCGATACGCATGCATATAACGTGGCGCTAGTTAGGATGATATACACAGCACCACATTGCGCTTGTCTTAAGACATAAGTCTAGTCTGATTACCTCATTAATTTCACTAGCTACAGCCTCCTTTAAACCGGAACACAGTAATGTTTGCACACTATTGTATGGCGACAGAAATAGGGAGTTGCTTCCTGTTTAATGGTAAATAAAAAGAGTATCCTTAATAAGTAGATCTCCTGGTAGGTCTCTGTTGTCGGGCACTGTTTAGATATTACCGCAGCTCCTGTTCTTGCAGCTAAACAGTAGTATGCAAACATTACTGTGTTCCGGTTTGAATGACTTTGTAATTAGTGAAATTATTCGGGTGAAGTACATATAAAAAAAAACATCTAATGACCCAGGCGACGAATACAGTGTGGTGCAGTGTAAGTGATTTTAACCGCGGCGCTGCATAGTCCTGGGCAAGTGTGTCACCATCAGGTGAACATTTCGCTCATTGTTATAATTATCTGGCATAATATAACAGGGAAGAGACTAACCTGCCGCGTCATTGTCATCATCAGCCGCTGGACGTCCACTGTTAGACGTAGGCCTACCTAAATGTCTCCACATCATTCAGACGTACGCTGGGGTTCATTTGGGGGGAGTTGATTCATTTTCCACCACGCGGGCCTAATATGGGTTGATCGGAGCCAAAATTCCGTTTGTTGATTAGCAAGTTGCACCATGACTAGGAGAAGTTGGTTTCAGACTTGTAGTCAAGGTTTAGTAAGAATAGGACTAAGGTAAGCCCTGCCTGTCGTCAAAGGCGAATAGAAGTTTCGCGGGCCTCGAGGGTGGAGACCCTTATCGCTCAACAAGCGAATCTGCATTGAACAGCGTATGGCTCAGCGATGGTGCCTAGGAAGGTTAGGCTCCTCCTCGGAGACGTGTTAACACAAAGTGTAGAGAGGAACCGGTGCGTTCTATAAGAGATCCCGGAGCCTCTCGAAATGCACTGATGCAGAGAACGGGGGGTTTTAATGAGTAAGAATCTCACATAACCTTGGCTTTCTCTCCGCAACCAAAACAAACTGAGGTTGGTATAGGTCCGTGAGTTGTGAGCCCCTTTCCCCGCGTCAATAAATACTTAATTATTAACAATTGAATTCAAGCGCCATCTAGTGCGCCGCCATGCAAACGGCTAAAAAATCTCTTTAACATGGTAATCACGCAAATTACCATAAAGCCTTAAGGAAATTCTCAACTCAATTATATCCGATGTCCGGAACGAGGAAATAATTAAGATTCTTTGTAATTTACTTGATTATTTAACTTAATTACGGTAATAACGAAATGTAATTGTAAGCCGAAAACCTAGACTGAAAATAACATATTTCCACAATCTATATCTATAACGAAAATAGTTTTTTTTATGTTCGCCAATCACGTAAAAACCAGTGAAGGTATCGACACGGAACATGAACATTCGACGCGGAGTGATTTGTAAATGGCTATTGATTTTTAAAATTTTCTTAGATCTTTAATAATTTTATTTCTACTAAGCTTTTATAAATATTATCATTTAATATAGTATCTCGGTTACTATAGTAACGGTTGCTATAGAATACCATTTGCGGTTGCGGTTGCTCTCGAGGAATATTTCAGACAAATTTCATGTCTAATATATCACATCCAGCAAAGCGGCCGGGTAACAGCTAGTATTATATATGTATAGATTGAACTACTACTACCATCTTCTACTCGGTAATATGAGCAAATATTAAAAAAATCTCTTTATTTATATTAATACCTTTTAATTAATTACCTTAATAAGATATTTAATAAACATATTCGTCATGATTAGATATGCTGGTTAAAGCTATAGAAAAAACTGTTAATCTTTCATGGAAGAGTAGTCTCGTTTAATGGTACAGAGGGTCAAAATACTAGGTGGTATTTTAACGTCTCGTACAAGCTTTTTTTATATATCTGTATATGTATAGATAATATAATAAATATGATAATTTAAGTAATATTTTATATGAAACCTCGCCCATGCAGATGGAGGTTACTTTAAACAGTCGATTAGTCAATAAGTTTGGACCTTTGAAATGAATGTATTGAATCGATGATGAGGTTTGTCATTGGCAAAACCTCATCGTTCTGCTTAAGCAGGTCCTCGTGTTGAGACATTTGCCTCTCAAACGGGAGAAATAAAGTAAATATATATAATAGTATTAATTCAGCTCAAACATCCGTAATAGGTTAGCAAGAGTTATTAACATTATAATGCTTAGATACTATGTTAGTAACATTATTAAGTTGATACTTTTTATGGATATTTCCGCGGAATACTTTAACTTATTTCTTAAACTATATAAAGGTATGATCCTCTCATTAAATTTTTATTGAACCATCAACATAACTTTACATCACAATCATGAGTAATTATAGCTTATGTTTCACTTTGTTTTATTTTAACTTTAAACCATCCGTTCGTCGTTAATTATTAATTATGGTTAAATTTAACCGCATTATGCACTCTGTGTTGTTATTTAATTAATTCGTAGTATTTAACGTTATATCGAAATGATATTTTCTTTGCGCTATTAATCAAATTAATGTTTTTTTAATATTTGCCGTCACGTATGAAATAGACGAGAGGAAGTCATACTAAACAAAGATACGAAAGGAGGAGCTTTTTATGAGGAGAGGAATAGGTCAGCACGTTCCAACCTGGTACCAATTTATGTCAAGTTACACATGAGGCTACAGCTATGTCGTTAATACAATAACTTTGCTAACGTCAAATAAGTTTAGACAGTGGTTAAGTTGTACGCGTTGCTGTTAAGCAGCTTAGACAAGTACTGTAACGTTATCAGACTCACCAATTTTTTCTTTAGGGAGAAGAGAAACTTACAGATGAATATTCTTCTGTGTTCTTTATTTAACACTGCAAGCAGGTATTGCAAAGTTACATCGGTTTTATGTAAGCTTGAGCTTTTACTTAATGAAAACTTCAAGCGTGCAGCAATGTACTTAAAGCACAACAGCTTACATGTGTCAGCGGTGGGATATCTATGTACGTTGTTCTTATTCATTCAGTTCTACATTATTCGATGAAGAACTGTCTACACCAAAGTCCGTTCCGTTCAGGGATTGGTGAAAATAGTGCTTAACTTTGTCGCCGTTTCTAAAGTTTAACGACGCCATAATTTCAAGTGAACACCGTAAATGGGGTGTCACATTTCTGCCCTCGGAGAACGTTATACGATATTAGCATAATACGTTGTATGTGTTATCGGTCGAAGTAAACACTGTGAGTGGTCGGAAATGGATACTTTAGAATATCATTTCACTTACATCACAAAAAGTATAACCCAGTTAACTTAAAAATGTATTAAACTAAGTGACCGCAAGTTATAGATGATATACACTGCATTAGATGTTTGTTTGTCATCTTGAGACATACAAGATGCCAAGTCTCTATACTTCTTTGCTAGCTAAAAGCACGAGCACGCTGCGGTGTAGCAACAATAATAATTAACTTTTAGAATAAATAAATGATTAAGTGGTTCAGCACAACGACTCACGGGATCCAAGCTGACCTCACCTGCTCGTGGTGAATCCGGCTAATCACCAAACGGAGCTCTGGCTCCCACAATACCGCATTAAGCCAGCGTGGTAGGAAATGACCCAAATACCCCACAACCGTGAAGATTGTTGGGAAGCCTATGTCCAGCAGTGGACATTTATCGATTGGTGATGACGATGATGAAATATTTAATTTAATTAACTTTCTATATCATCAACAGCTACGTCTTTATCAGGAGTAGATAAGAGAATGCTATAAGACGTTAAGTCAATCTGTTGTGATATTTCTTACTTGAAGCTGTATTGAATGTGTAAACAAAATGTTTACAATTGACCAAAATATTAACATTGCTGTATGTAAATATATTTACTGAATTTACAGTGGACGTCTATCGGATGATGATGATGATACAATTCTCATCTGAAATGTGCTGTAAATATATTGAAAAATAACTAACTGCCAAGCATTATTTTACTGTACTATAACCGGAAATTTGTGTCGGATAATGCTGTAGCAGCTAATGAAAAAGCTGATCCAGCTATAACGCATGCATGGGCATCAGAGGTTGTGTATTTATTAAAAAAAAATAGTCACTTGTTTTTTAGTAACAATGTGACGTTGAAATTACGGACAACAATAGACAATGAACTGTTCATACGGCGGAATTGTTTTCATTGCAATATATATATATATATATATATGTGTGTATATTTTTAATACTGTATCTAGATGGGATGGTTACGTAATAGTAAGTGATGCGCCTATAACTATATATATGAAGGTGTAAGGGGTCCCGCACAACAACTCACGGGACCCAAGGCAGCCTCTTCTGCTCCTGGTGCACCCTGGTAATCGGCAAACGGGACTGCCTCGTCCCAACCCGTATAGGGCCAACGTAGTGGGAAATAGCCCAAATCCTTCAACCCCTACAAACGACAGTCCATACTTACTGATCGATGTGGAGATCTTTGGTGGAGGCATATGTCTAGCAGTAGCCGTCTATCGGCTGATGGTGGTGGTGGTATAGCGCCTATACAATGCGGTGCTTAGCTTGGTCACCAGCGGGTTTTGAAGGTGAGGAACGTAATTAAGGCAGCCCAAGGTGGTTCCATGTTTGCCATGTTATATAGAGGGTGCTGGTGTTACCGCCTTCGTAGGCGTGACTAGGTGCCATCGAGGGTGTTTTAACGGGTAAAAATCTCTAACTCTATCTTTCCCCCATAACTACCATATATACATTACGCTTTTAAGCTGTGAAATGTATACGTTACTTACTACTTACTCCTCTGGCGCAGCGGCGTAGGTGAGTCTTGGGCTCCGACACAAGAGAGCGCCAGCTTGATGGAGGAAGGATCGGTAGTACAGCTAAGCTAAGCTAAAGGCTCACTAACCAAAGTAGGGTGTGGTGCTCTTGCAATATGGGGGTTGTACGGCTGACAATCAGCCCATATAAAAAATCCGTGTTACGAAAGCGACAATAAGAGAAATTTGGTCGCGTTACCGCAGTAATTTTCTAAGTTTAATCATCATAAAAAATAAGTATCAGATTGAACTATCAGAACGAGTAATGTATAAATATATATATTCTCTGAACATATATATATATATATAATAATAAATTTAAAAGCCCTTTGTGAGTAATCTTTTTAAGAGCCTCAGCATCAAGTCTACTTATTACTTATTTGAATCCATTCGACCGTACCTCCGTATCTTTACATCCCTCCAAAGCTTGATAATGGACACAAAGGGAATTGATTCGTTATGGCCCAAAGGCCCGTGGATATAATGAAGTACACGCCGCCGGTGCCCCCGAGCTTTTTCCCTCTAAAAGGCAAATAGAGCCTTAATTAAATTATATCACTGAGGAGTATCAGGAAAGGTTAGCGTTAATTGATGTTTCGTTAAATGTAGAATAAATTTTCATTTGGCCGAAAGCTCAGACGTTTCAGCAAAGCTTTTATATATGGTATAAAGTTCCAGTGTAAGGGCTCCCGTACACCAACTCACGGTATCCAAGCCAACCTCACCTGCTCGTGATGCACCCTGCTAACGAGGCTGATTACACCAATCCGCATTGGGCCAGCGTGGTAGGAAATGGCCCAAATCCCCCGATATAAATCTCTACAAACGATTTTTGGGGGTGACCTATGTCCAGCAGTGGACGTCTATCGGCTGATTATGATGATAAAGTTCATAATTGTCCACTACTGCTTTTCGATAGGAATAGCAGTGTGATGTTTCTTAAATATAAAGAAAAAAACACATGTTTACTACAGAAATAAACAAAAATAAGTGAAACTGTCACTAAACCGCATTAGGCCAGCATGGTAGGAACTGGCTCAAAACCTTCCATATGACCTCTACAAACGACGGCTCCTGATGCTTGGGAGCAGCGCAGGATCGATCGGTATGGGGATTTTTGGTGGAGGCTTATGTCTAGCAGTGGACTTTTATCTGCTGATGATCATGAAGAAAGTGAATATTGTGTATGGGGGATGATGTTTTCAGATGGATGTGTGTCAGCGTCGTATGAGTATAGTGTAGCTAGCTACGTCAGTATGTAGTGTAGCATAACGGCAGCAGGTTTAAGTGAGCATATATATATATATGTGTTTATATGTTTATTTAAATAAATAAAGTAGCTCGCTGTCCTAATGGTTAGAGCGCTCGGGTTTCATTCCGAAGGTCGCGGGTTCGAATCCCGGCATGTACCGATGACTTAATATTTAAGTTATGTACATTTGTGAACTTTAGTAACAACAGCAAAATACAAATGGCGAAGGGAAACATCGCGAGGAAACCTGCGCATGAATTAGAATTTATTCTAAGGTGTGTGTGAAGTCACCAATCCGCATTGGGCCCGCCCGGTGACTATGGCCCATCGCTCTCATATTGAGGGTAGGTCTGTGCCCCAGCAGTGAGGACGTACATTGGCTGTTTACTAAAAAGGTAAATAACAGATAATATTTTTCTAAACGAAATTAATGGATCTCCATATTTGCAATTTTCATATAAACGCGACCTCCAGCCGTCCGTCCGCCGTCTGATTAGCGTCCGCCTGGATGGGCCCAGCTATTGATAGGAGGGTGGCTTAAACGTGAACCTATTCCTGTTTTAGACCCCGAGTGTTGTATAAAGCAACCCACTCACAATACTAATTAATGTAATCGTTAATAAAAGTAATATTGTAGTGGGTGAAATTACAGCAACAATACTTCATCGCCGCTTTTTCTTCTCATGGTACTTCTCCGACTAACAAGGGTTGGCGGTCAGTTCACCATATTTCGCACGATCCCTTGCGAGTGGAACAGTTGTGCGACACTCGCGATCCCTGATGTTATGTTTTTTTTATTTTTTTTTCCGCTCGTTAACAGAACAATTTACCAATACTTCGTTTACGTTACTAATTAAACATCAGAGTTGTCGCTCTTAAGTATTTACATTATTCATCCCATTCATTAAGTAACAAAATTTATTCTATTTACAAACTTTTACGGCTATTTATTTACCATAGTTTAAAAACCTTTCTCTGCTCTCATTACTTTCTGTTAATTTACATGTATCATTTACTATTTCCTTCTACGTATAGTTCTACTTCTGAATCACATCCCTCTCCTCCTTATATGAGGCATTTCATTATCAAACGTATTACGTTCTCTGATCTTTCAAGGTTAAAGGCATCCGTCATGAAATTAAAAATGTAAATATTTATATATATATGTACATAATATATGGGGTAGTTTTATTATCTCGTCAATTACGTAATCGATAGGATATAATCAATTAAACTACTGTCCTAACATTCCCACTATGCAAAAACGGAAGTTTTGTCATTTACCCCCCAAGCAGGTTAAGTGTGGGTGGGTGTCACGTATCTGTATGAAAGCTCTTGATCTCGGTCATTGTCCTCGCGATATTACCTTTGACCGGAAATTCAAGTCCAGTGGGAATCGAACTAATGTTTGTAAGAGACGTACAGGGCCTTACAAACTGGGCCGTCAAGCATTTTTATACTGTCATCATCATCATCAGCCGATAGACGTCCAGCGCTTTTTTTATGTTACGAAGCGACATAATAACCCACATTATGCTGGTCGCCTTGAGACATATCTTGTCTCCTTACTCCAATAATTTCACTAGCTACAGCGCCTCTTCATACCGGAACACAGTAAACAGCACAGTACTGTTAGGCGGCAGAAATAGGCACTGCGTTGTTAGTAGTACCTACTGTAGTACCCTACCCACCTACACCAGTGCTCGACATAGACCTCTCCCAAAGATCTCCATATTGATAGGTCCGTCCTTTGTAGGGGTTCATTTGGGAGGGTTTGTGCCATTTCCACACTACGATAGCCCCTCCCAGCGATTGATGGGAGCCAAAGGTTCATTTGGTGATTAGTAGGTTGCACCACGAGTCGGTGAGGTTGGCTTGGCTCCAGTGAGTTGTTGTGCGGGACCCTTACACCCGTTTTTTTATATTATGTAATATAATAATTAAACTTGATGAGTGAGTAGTTTCAAGGATGAGAATTTTATTAGAAGAGATATCAGGATGAGAATGTGTTATGAAGAAGAGGATGAGAAAAAGTAATAGGAGAAATATTATATACAATTTTTTTTTTTGGGTAACACATTTAAGCTTTTACAATTTATACAAAATCTTTTCTTTTACATTTCTCTTAATGAGAAGAAGAGATTTTTTTTATTTATTTCGTGGACAAGAATGAAGAAAAGAATTCGTGAAAAAATGTGGAAGTTCTGCATTAAGAGAAGAGGGAGTGGGTTTCCAATCAACTCTAAAAATAATCGTAGATTATTTTTATTTATGTGACGCATTCTAACTATACTCTAGTGAATTTACTAATATACAGTGAATGTATTATCCAGATTGATTCAGCCACTTAATTTGAATTTAGCCGTGACTGGCTCCGTCGGTAAAGAAGCGCGGTGTCCGGCTGGGCCGACAGATGGCGGTGTAAGTAATGCAATCTGCCGCGTCGGTAAAGCGGATCTGTCATTGTCTGAGATGTATGAAGGATAAGTGGGTGTAATTAATTTATTGTTGTGTTTAAATGTTAAAAATATTGAAGAAAAGATTGAAATTGTGAATAATAAATGTCAAATGTCGTTTCTTTGATTAAAAGTAGGTTTTCGTGAGTTAAGGACGTTGTAGTGTATAGGTTTTATGAATTTATAATCATTCCAATAAAACTTTGATTACAGAGCAACACGTGGTTCAATTCATCACCCATAATATAATAGATAAAAATCAAGTACTGATTCTTCTTAGATAAAGAAGACAGCCTCGCGGCCATTAAGAATATATATTTACGGATACATCTAAATAACACTATCTGTAATTAAGTTATACTCTTCATTTCCTCTGCTTCTCCACTACCGATTTCTAACGGTCGTGACGCGCTCGCTGCAGTGTGAACTCCTTAAGTGAATGGCTGCAGGTGTTCATCTGCGAGTGTGTATAGCATATAATCCAGGATAATAGCACCCGCTATGAGTACTTTGTTTCTGTTGCTTCCACTTCAATGTATTAATGCGATTTCATCCAAATATAACTTCAAGTTTAACACATATCTAAAGATAAGTTGTTACTGTGGAACAGTTATAAACTTACTGTTATTTAGTTCTAAAAATAACAGTTATGTAGTGATAATTCGCTGGTAAGTTATAGTATAAAAAAAGATTAACACAGACACAAAGTTTAGAGGTGGTAAGTGGTACAGTATAACATAGTGAGACCACAGTAGCTGTAAACATTACTGTGTTCCAGTTTGAAGGACGTTATAGCTATTGATTTCAATTGGGTAATGAGACAACACCTTATGTCTGCAGCGATGAGAGCAATATGGTACAGTGTAAACCATCTTATGGCGGGGAGGGGTTATCTCTTACCATCAGGTGAACGCCCCACTAGTATCATGTCTTTGTTGAATAAAAAAAAGTGTTACATATTTGTGCAATTCAGTTTGTCAGTAATTATCATCATCAGCCGATAAATGCTGCTGGACGCAGGCCTTCCCTAAAGATCTCTACATCAATCGGTTCTGCGCTCTCCACATCCAGCTACTTCCTGCGTCTTTTACCAGATCGTCAGACTATCTAGTGGACAGTCGAAGGAGAGGCGCCAACACTGGGTCTTCCGGTACGGTGATGTAAATACATTACTAAATAATATTAACGTTGTATCGATTCAAACAAGGATTAAATTAGCGAGGGTGGACGCGGTGGGGGTGAGGGGAGGCAAGACTGGATATATTAAACAAAAACTCGAAGTCGAATCGAACGTACACAAAAGTTCTCCAAAACCGGTCGCCGTCAACGAACTTAACCCTTTGATTGGCGACGCGTGAAATCGCAGTTTATGAAGTCGTAAACTGCCGCGTCAGCGGGGGATCAGTTCCGTTGCCCGCGAGGAGGCGGGCGCGAGCGACGAGCGGCAGCGGTTCACATCATTATTCAAATCACATATATTATATAGCAAAAGCGGAAGTTGTAATTCTTTTAATGCATTACAAGTTATAATAGAAATATCTATACCCTCAACACATCATAACGGTATCACGTTGGTGGTAAGTCTATATACGTAAAACAGTAGTTTGCGTTGACTACGCGTTCCGGTTTGAAGGATAGGATGGTAGTTGAAAGTACTGGTGTAACGATACTTAACATCTTATACTACTGTGTTGTAGTGTGTACCATCCTAACTAGCGTCACGTGAATTCGGTGAATAAAAAAAATAGGATATATATTTACTCAAATTCATTATAGGGTGAAGCTGCAGCTTGTGCTCTAAACACCATATGCTGGTGGTAGGTTTCTCGAATGGTGACCGTTTGGTTATATAGCACCGCTCCTCCATCATCAGCCGACAGACTTCCACTGCTGGACATGCTTAACCTAAAGATCTCCACATTGTTGAAGTTCAATGAAAGGAATAGGGTCGCAACTCACTATGCTGGCCTAGTGTTGGTTGGTGGTTGGTCAGAGCCGCGTCTGTTATTCAGCTGGGTGCACCACGAGCTGATGAGGTTGGCTTGGGTTCCGTGAGTTGTTGTGCGGAACCTCTTACTCCGCACCTTACTGTCTCCAAATTTGACAAGACATGAAAAGTGGATTCGGAAACGAATAGATGAAGACCGGATCAATTTTCTCTCTCTCTCTCTCTCTG
Organism: Ornithoptera alexandrae; assembly: GCA_029030555.1. NCBI lineage: Eukaryota > Metazoa > Arthropoda > Insecta > Lepidoptera > Papilionidae > Ornithoptera > Ornithoptera alexandrae. Next base: position 6,751,349 of record JARDVY010000064.1, on the reverse strand, counting down.
ACAATCCGCTGATAACTAGTAAAATTACTAGAGTTCACAGAGATTAGTGTATTGTTAATTTTCTAACTAGCACTATTTTTATTAGGAATATTAAGCTAGAATAAAAAAAGATATTAGTATAAATTTGTAATTTTTACATTCCCCTGATGGTAGGTGATACTTACTCATAACTTGGCGCTAGTTAGGATAATAATACACTACACTATATTGTGTAAACTACACTACATTCATTCTGCTCGCCGCTTGAAGAAATATGTCAAGCCTCATAAGCCCGATAATTTCACTAGCCACAACACCCTTCAAACCGGAACACAGTAATATCTACACACTATTTCATGTGGAAAATAGGAGCGGCGGTAGTTCCCAGACGGTCTCTGACAATGAAGATCTGTCACAAGTGAATTTGAGGTTAAATTACGTGACTTCCCTCATAAACCGGAAGTCGTCCGCCGCTGCCCACGGGCTTGCTCCTATGACTTGCGGCGTGCTCCTCCCGGCAACGCAACAGATGGCTCGACAGGCTTCCCTAATGTGAATTTATATTTTTTCAGACATAAATTAGCGGAAAGAGTTGTTAGAGAAACAATAGGGCGCGGTGTTTGTTTTATACATACCCTCATTGTGTAAAGCTAAGACAACACTGCCTATTGTTTTAATTATAAATTGTTTTGGTTAAAATATCCTTTTTATGAACAATCGCTTAATACTTGATTTTAAGTGATTGTCAATCAATCCATTATTTTATTTGAATTATCCTTTTTATGGACAATCGCTTAACACTTGATTTTAAGTGCATGTTTTATGCAGCGCAATGTGGTGCAGTGTATATCATCCCAACGAGCGCTATGTTGTCGTGGGCAAGCGTATCACTTACAATCAGGTGAACGACCCGTTTATCTCGTCGTCTAAATGATTAAAAAGAAAATAAGATGATACAACGCCATATTATGCTTGTAGTCTTAGGCAGATGATAAGGACAACAGAGACGTATTACTAGTAACAATCATTGCTTTAAGATTTATTTAAGTCTCATCAATTTTCGTTGACGGATCTATATTTTTCAGGCGGGAGAGCCTTACTAACAATATGCCTTTTTCAGGAGGTGCGGACGCTGAAAAACCGACCACTCGATCGTGAGCCGTGAATTGCCGCTGCGCTTTACGTCTCTCCTATTATCTACATTGAAATGTTAAACGTAACGGAGTGTCAGGGGAAACTGGTCGCGTAATTCTCAATCCGAAAGGCTTGAGGGTCGCACTAAGTGAATGAGATCCCATTAACCCTCGCGGCAGACGGCTCCAGCAGTGACACACTGTCTCAATCTCTTATCAGTCCAATTTATCTAAATAATCTTATTTGTAAGTGAAACGCTTTCAGTTGTCTGCTCGTTAAACTAAATGAGGCTGAGGATAATAGGCTCTGTTGTCGAAGACCGTTTAGGTAGGTACCACCGCAGTGCCTGCTTCTACCGGGTAACAGTAGTGTGGAAACATTACTGTGTTCCGGTTTGAAGGGCGCTGCAGCTAGTGAAATCACTGGGGTTGCGAGACTTAATATATTATGTCTCAGACGAAGAGCGCCATATGCTACAGTATATATCATCCTAATTAGCGCCACTTTGTTATGGACAGGAGTATCGCTAACCATCAGGTGAACGTCCCGGTCATCTGGTCGCTTTGTAGAATAAAAAAAAAACAAAGGTAGCGACTAATTGCTTCATATATTTAATTATTTTAATTAAGTATCTATATGAATATGCAGGAAACACTTTTACACGTAAGACAAATAATTTGATGGTACATAATGTATATGCGATATTGCAATACTGCTCATAATAAAAGGATACTATCAGCACCATCTCAAAATTCCATTCACCACCACAGCCGATGGCCGTCCACTGCTGGACATATGTCCACAATTCGCCCAAACTAAATCGTCTCCGTATTTAGATAATAAGCAATTTCTAAGAACTTTATTAATAAGGTCGGTCTCTACCGGAGACCGGCTAGGTTACTATACAAACATTACTGAGTTCCGGTTTGAAAGGCGCTGTAGTTAATGGGGTAACAATACTTAACATCTAATGTTTTAAAGCGATGTCCATACTGTGATGTAGTGTATATATGTCATTCTTCTAGCACTTCGTTGAAACGGGCGGGCGGGGTTGATATGAGGTGTCACTCATCATCAGGTGAGCGTCCGCTCGTCTCGCTGCTTTGTCGAATAAAAAGAAATGACTTCAGTTACGCGAGCTCTCTAATCAAGATGTGAAAGCTGTCGAAAAGACTGAGAATTTCATCATTAGAAAAAAGAAAAAAAAATACTTATTTATTATATAAAATAAATAAAATAATAATAAAAAGACCAAAACTAATTAATCGATTAGGTAACTAACAATTAACAGATAATAGATACAAATAAGTTGCAATAAAGTATCCTCTATGTTCTGAGCAGCACTTGAGCCGGCCTCAGTCTGCACAAGGTTCTGTGTTCTTATGGTCAATGGTACCTGTACTGCAGCATCGAAGGTCAATTAACATTAATTTCAGTTTGAAAATATCAGCACGTAAAATGTTGAGGAGGCAGCCTCTTCAAGATACAGCGCTGACGGTACAAACGATCTGTTAAAACAATTTACGGCAGTTACGGCCGCGTAACGACTTTATCTGCGCTCTGCAATTGCTTTGGTAACTGGCAAATGAAATATCCCCACGCGATGGAGTATCATCAGATATTCTGTACCCGAAATCACTTCTGCTGATGGCAGGTCCTCGTTGTCCGAAACCGTCTAGGTAATTACCACCGCAGCTCCTGTTGCAGACCTGTGCAAATGTTACTGTGTCTATTGAAAGGAGTTGTTCTCAGTGAAATTACTTGGAGTTGATAAGACTTAACATCTATCTCGAGCTGATGACCATCTCAAGATAATGAGCACAGTATGATGCTGTGTATACTATTCTTATTAGCGCCATTTTATTATAGGTAGACCAGTTACCATCCGGTCAACGTTCTCACTGTCTTATCGAATTTTTACTTCCACAGCGGCATAAGGATTTAACTATTTATTTCATTTCCAGGATTACCATCAGGTGGTTTGACTGATGTTGAGGTTTGTTTAAAACCTATCTAGATAACCTACCGGTCTTGTAAATCTGCTATACAGCATCGTTGTTCCGACCCTCCACATTCGAAGAGTGGACGAGTGAAGTAAACAATTGCATATGCAAATTACTGCGGAGGTTGGTCAAATATCATATTATAAGGATATGTGAAAACAACCACTGCGGTCCAAATGTTAGTATTGATAGCCCACTGTAGGAGGAGTCCTAATGTCTAATCTAAACAACAAAAACAATACAAATATAATTTTTTTTTTACTATAGTCACGAAAATCGTTGAAGCCTTAGTGAAGTAATATATTTGTATTGTTATTTTATACCTTTGAATTGTTATTATTAGTAATGTTTATAAATAATTAGAAGTATCATCAGGTTTATATTATTGTACTACCCTTCTTAAATATTAAATCACGCCTGCGGAAACGCGGCACGATCGGAGGGTAGGCTCGACGGGGGAGTGCCGTGGGTTCACAATCGATATAAGTCTAGATAATAGTATTCAACGTGCACACTTTATATCTTACACGCGTTAATATTGTTATTATTATTTATTAATTAGGGGTAAAACAGTATTCAACTCGCTCTTTTCAGATTACATCCTTTTTTATGTAATTGAGCGACTAAATCAGCGGGATGATCACCTGATAGTAAGTGATACGCCTGACCATAACAACTTGGCGCTAGTTAAGAAGGTATACACTGCAGCACATTGCGCTTGTCGCCTGAGACATCATATGTCGAGTCTCGTTATACCTGTAATTACACTAGCTACAGCGCCCTTCAAACCGGAACACAATAACGTTTGTACACTTCTGTTTGTCGACTGCAATAGACGCTGTGGTGGTATCTAGACGGTTTCCGGCAACAGAGATGGGGTAAAGAGATTCAACATCTTGTCTTAGGCGAAGAGCGCAATGTGGTGCAGTGCATACCGTCTTAACTAGCACGACGTTGTTGTGGTCAGGTCTCGTCGAAAAAACAAAACACAACTTTACCATTTCTTTCAATTAGATAATATAATACTATAGATAGATGTTATTTTGTTTAGAAAATTAAGAGATCGTGCAAGAGCAAGGGATAACCGTCTCCTAGCGACATCAGTAGATGTCCAAGGGAACCGTTGGGCGATGATCCTGATGATGACGATGATGTGATACCAAAATCAAGTTTATTTCTTCTTGTTGGTTTATTAACTGTTCTGTAGACGGGGGAGAAAGGGTACTCGTATATTTTCCGGCGTATAAGGGCGGTTTGACAGTGCGACCTAACAATTGTTTATAACAAATATTATCATTGTAATGTTTGTTTATTATTACATATACATATACATATATTTACAAATGTTATAAGAGAGAAGGAGAGAATGTGAGTTAATTAAAAAATATATACATTTCCCATTCAAACGGTCGTCAGGGGTAAATAAACTGAAGTGGTGGCGATAATGTCGCTTGGCGATACGTATACAGTGCTCACGGGAGACAGACCTATTAGAGCTCTAGATAAATTTTAATGTACCGTTTTGTGTTATAAATGATATTTGATAATTTTTATCTACATTCGTATCATAATATTACTACTACAAATTTATCTCCCAATCCCAAAATTCCAACACAATTACAGTTATTTTAAAGCTTTGTATAGAAGGCGAGAGAGTTAATTGTGTAAGGCTTACTCCCATTTTCGGCAATCAACCCTTTTGATTACAAAGCTATGGAAAGAATATAAACCACGCATATCTAGTGAAGGATGTAATGTGTCCCCAAGAACCCTTAACGGATGTGTCAAGAGCATCTTCACGATCCTCAAGTTCAAGCTCGGTGTAAATTAAACGGAAGTTTTCCAAGACCACTCTTTAAGCGTATTTTGTTTATAACTGTTATCAAATTTATGTCAGGTCGTAACTACCGCACTTAACCGTTTAAACGTGACCTTGGAGATGCTGTTACGGCAATCAACGTTTAAATCCATGCATAATTGAAGACAAGGAAGTATCTGAATGTCTAGCGAACGACTACGGCGCTCATCTTCAAGTTAATGCCTTGAATTACATGAGCAATTTGGTGGATATTGGCACGGATGCTGCGGCTGTAAATGGAGATGAGTGGTTTATTTTAACATAAACCGTAATTATAAGTAATAATCTAAATTATTGCTTTTTATTGTAAGTAAAAACTTTAATATACATTACTAATTACACTTTAATCTAATGAACAGACTTCATGGTACTAAGCATGTTCTGTAAACCAACCGTCATCATTTTGGTAAGTTAAAATTAGTATATATATATATATATATATAACATTTTTATAACAACTTAAATCATAATATTTCTTTATTTTAAAAAAAAAAATCCTTGCTTAAAGCTAATTGTATGTGTAAAAAATTTAAGGAAGAAATAAGAAAATGATACGGATGTAAATATCAAAGGGTATATCGTATATCTATTTAGTTAATTTAAAAGTCTATTAAAAAACTATGATTATCGTATAAAAAGTCTTAATAGGTTATTCAGACAACCCTGGTTTTAATGGCATTTACAGGTTTGGAATTAAGAGGACCAGGAAAGTTCAGCAGTATATATAAGTATATATAGCAAATGACCAAAGTAGAATATCCATGTGTCAGTACTATTTTCTAGTTAACTATCAATAATTCCGTTACATTTTTCTTTTATATTACACTAGTGTTTATATGATCTATTGGGTGAAGAAATACGAAGCTGAATACCGAAGACAGAATGGGAATTTCTCTTTGATCTCTGAGAGAGGAAATTGACGATTGATTGGATACCGTACAGCGCTTAATAAAATCGCTCGAAGCTCTGCCAAATAATGTATCAGCAGGCTCTGGCATTGGAATGTAAAAGGAAACGATCATTAATTGTTTAGATCGAGAGTGTACTCTAAAAGAATTGAGGACATTGCTTTAGTATTATAGAATTTATTACTTAAAGTACCTAAGTAACCTATATGTTTTTTTTAATTTAATTAATCAACGAGACGAGCGGGACACTCTCCTCATGGTAAGTGACAGGCGAAATTTAGGATGATATACATTATATCATATTGCGCTCGTAGTTTTAAGACATAATGTGTTAAGTCTCGTTATCCCAGTAATTACACTAGGTACAACCTTACAACCGGAAGATAATAATGTTTGCGGCACACGGTCTCCAGCAGGAAGAGAGACTTACCACCAGTAGGTGCATATCACATATTCTCTCATATATTAAATGTGCAAGTTAATGAGACAAAACAGATACAAAGTATAAAATCAAACCGCCAGTTGGAATAATTAAGCCGCGGGTCATTAATTGGATTGCCGATTTGTCCAAGTTCAACAGGTCCCGTGAGAGCCTGCGAATCCAATTGGTGGTGGGATTGCGGACAATTATTAAATACATTTAAATGGCTGGACGACGCCGGCGCCGAACGTTCAGACCTAAGTAGAGTTCGGTATAAATCAAGTGTAGTTACGGAGCCGACGTAAATTAAGCTCAGCAGCTGACATTTAAATTTGGTTAACAGAGATGTACGAGGCCAGCGGGCAGGGGTAGTAAATCGGGGTGAATTTCGGTGTAATTCAGCTGTAAAATGTAACCGAACAATTAGAACGACTAAAGGTTAACTAAATGCGTGGACAGATATTAAATGTCTAGAACAGATCAAAAACCTAAAATTTATAAAAGTAAAACTGCTGCCGGAGACCTTCCAGGTAGGTACCACCGCAGCTCCTATTGCTTGCACCGTTTTATTTGAAATAAAGCGCAGCAGGTAGGTAGGTATTGGGAGACCGGGACCTGAAGGTACCGGTAAGCTACAGGAGACTGCCACACCCGTCTGGTAAAGTTGGTGTGGAGTTCCTCTGTCTGGTAGAGGGTGTGGGGGGACACTAGCTTCCCACGGCGGCTGCCACGGTGTACACGGTCGGCAGCCGCATAGAAGGCAAAGTGGGTGTGGCGTTGCGTGTTATTCGGGACGCCGTAGAGATTAAGACTAAAAAACTCAAGCTGGAAGACTATTGCACCGTCTACCAGGCTGGTTTTGGCAAGGGCGACAGGGTACGCAGCCAGGGATTCGCATCAATCATATGTTATAATAGTGAGCGACTCCAGATCCGCTTTGGAGACAGTCGCAAGACCCGACACCCTACATATCTTAGAGTTGAGAGTGAAAGACAATATAGCGAAAGTAAAAGCGGAAGGGAAGAAAGTAAAGTTATTTTGGGTAAAAGCGCACGCGGAGACAGAGAGCAACGAGAGGGCGGATCAACTGGCCAAGTATGAGGCCCTGAAGAGCAAAAGACGAGCGGACTACGAAGGATGCCCTGTTTCATTCGTGAAGCGGCAGCTTAGGCAAGCTACGCTCGACGGATGGAACAGCCGCTATGTGGAATGTATTTTTTCCGGACGTCAGGTCAGCCAAGTGCTCCAAAAGACCCAGCTGGGAACCGTACATGATCCAAATGTTCACAGGACACAGGAGACTCTCTCGTGTACCTACCTACCTATGGCCCGAACAAGGACCAGATCGTGCAGCACCTAATCGCCGATTGCTCTCTATAGGGGGCGCAGCGCGCTCAACTTGAAATCGAGATGCAGAGAAGAATAGAAGGTAGTGCGGTCGCCTCTCTGATGAAGGACCACAGCCGTCCAATCTTTTTGAAGTTTTGTAAAAAGGTTATAGATAAAGTAATTAAAGAAAAGAAAACATGAGACGAAAGTAAAAAGATAAGTGGAGTAGCAAAAGAAGTGTAACAAAGAAATGAACTTGTAGAATAGCAAATGGAAATGTAGAAAACTAAAGCAAGAGAAATGTATAGCAACTGAGAGAAAATAATGTAAAAATGTAAAATAAAAATAAATGTATTAGAATAAGAAAATTGCATGTAATAGTTTAAGGAGAAATAAATAAAGAACTGTTGTCTCTCTCATTTCAAGCGCAATGGATGAAAAGAGAAACAATAAACGGTAAGAAAGGTGAGAGTGGGAGGAAATAGGAAAGGAGTGAATGAACAGAAGGAGGAATTAATAAATAAGAAAATGTACAGATAGGAAACAGAGCTCAGGCACAAAAATGCCCGGGGGAACGAATAAAAAAAAAATTGTTTGCACACTGCTGTTTGTCGGCAGTACCTAACTAGATGGTCTCCAGCAACAAAGATCTACCTTCAGCAGAACACAAACATTCTTCGATTTGCTCAAAAATGTATGGAGTAGGATATCTCAAGAACAAATCATCATCATCATCAGCCGATAGATGTCCACTGCTGGATATAGGCCTCTCCCAAAGATCTCCACAACGATTGGTCTCGTGTTTTTTGCATCCAGTCCTCAGATCCTCGGTCCACCTTGTGGGAACAAATAGTCCAGCATTCTTGCAGGGTTTCTCTATATAGGTCCGTATTTTATAATAGTCTGTTCGTTAACTTTTAAAGGATAATATTTAAATTCGGGTCCGTGTCGGGGATGGAATCAGTTCCAAGGGGTAAGCTGATTAATGCACTTGCAACGTCTGCTCGCTAATGTAGTTACCATCACGTTAACCAGTTCGACTCGCCCCCATTTATTTTAACTTGGCGTCGTAATTGAATCTCACATTAAGGGGATTACTTTGTACGAAGTTAACTAATATCCTCGTATAGAAGTCTAAATTTTTTTAAATAATAATACCTCACCACCAACCCCAATGGGACAGAGTGGTGGGAAACGCCCCAAATTCCTCTATATGAACCCCCACAAACGACTGAAAGTCGTTTGTTGTTGACCGCGCAGGACCAATCGACGTGGGGATCTTTTGGGGACACCTATGTCCAGCAGTGGACGTCTATCGGCTGATGATGAATATAATCTGATCCCAGAGTATCATTTGATACTAGTCAATATATTTGAATAACAGTTAGTGATGAGCAAAGTAATAACAAGGCCAAGACTTTAACAAACTAGGCATTGGACTTGGTCTTGTCTATCTGGTTTTGATCTTGGTCTTGTTGAAATATTTCTAGCCTTGGTCTTGACATTCTATATTGATCTAGCTCGTGTAAAATTCGTATTGGTTTTGGCTTTATCACAAGACCAACACCAAGACTAATTTTACTCATTTCAAGGTTTTTTTTTATAAATGACTACTAGCATGATACCACCTGGTGATAAACACCTAACAATTTTTTTTAAAGAGCCAATATATCCCCACTATTGGAGCACAAGCCTACCTTCAATATGAGGGTGGCACCTAACAATAACAATTGTTATATGACATTATGGTTTTCTGTTCATCATCATAGTCATCACATAGTCTTTCGGTCTTCAAGTCTATTTGCTTGAATAATCTCGTTAGCTGTAGGGTAGCCTTTAAACCTTTTGCCTCATCATTATCATCATTATTAGCCTGCTTCTCCTTCTCCTTCCGCCAAATGCGATCAGCTTCTCCTTATGCCTTTCTTTTAATATATTTCATCAAATATCCCATGTTCATGTCTGATGATTAGATCATAGGGTTACATTCGATCATCGCCTGCTCTTAATCTTGGCTTGATGCAGCAATAATCGAGTTATCAGCGCGGCTTCGATCAGGATTCGTTAGCATTTCAATTTCACTGCTGTGAAGTGGATTTAATTTTCGATATACTTCGAGCCGAAACCAAGATAATGATAACGTCGTTATAAACGATTTGATAACCTTTCGGTTAAACGTTATATATATTAAAAAAAATCCGTTTAGCATTCAGAAGAGTATCAACTCTACTTTGTTTTGCTTTTCAAAAGATTTTCTATTCTAACGTCTAGAACTTTGAATTTTTAATTTATCTATCATCTGAAGACAAATGCAAATAGTTCAGCTCTCCAGTTTAAAACTTTGTCATTCAGAGCATTCATTATTTAGATTGTGCATTATAATTCACAGAAATGCTGGAGATCCGGAGAAGAACTAAGGTCACCGACATAGCCTAAAAGATTTCTGGATTTAAGTCGCAATGGGCAGGGCACATTGCTCGAAAGACCAACGGCCGATGAGGCAGTAAGATCCTCAAGTGTCGCCCACGTACCGGTAGACGTGGTGGTGGGAGGCTATCCACGTGTTAGACCGACAATCTTTTGAGAATCGCGTGAACCCACTGGATGTGAGCAACGCGGGACCGATCGGTGTGGAGATCTTTGGGACGGTCTATGTTCAGTCCATCCGGTGGACATCTATCGGCTGATGATGAGCATTATAAAGAGTAAAGACATGGCATTTCTGTTACACATTTTGCAGCATTCAATTTCCTGATAACTATCCAGTTGTACTCCCACTACATACGAATCAGAAACATATTTCGATGTGAGGAAATAGATTCAATGAAGACGTAACACCATTAACATAAAGCTTCAAACACCAATCTCCTTAAGTGGAGATATTGAATCGAGTCAAAAATATCTCTTTAAATCACTACAGAGTATCTGAAGCCTCCAACTTAATCTGTGCAAAGATATTACACGCTGTAAAGAGGGAAAATAAAGAAGTCCCAAAACTGTTCAGTAAAATGTGTAAGCAACAATCCGTTACAAATGTTGGGATTACATTCCAGGGTTCGTGAACGGGAGCCATGTAAATTATATGCTCTGGATTAGATCAGGGACGACAAGAGATTTAGCGGAGGGTCTAAGGATTCTTTTCTTTGATAAAAACAGGAATAATATTGTGTAGATACATGATCTATAGGTTGTCGTTTGGTAATGTAATAAGGGTAGCAGTTACTCACGGGACCCAAGCGATCCTCACCTGCACGTGGTGCAAATTAACAAACGAGGCTCTGGCTTCCGTCAACCCACATTGGGTCTGCGTGGTGGGAAATCGGCTAAATCTCCCCATATGAACACATACATACAACGGCCCCTGGTGACCGGCGGTACTGGAGGCTATGCTGACGGTATGAGGAGATATTTGGGGGAGGCCGTTAGATATCTCTAGCAGTGGACGTCTATCGGCTGATGATGATGATGAATGTAATAAGAGTTGATTGTCTCAGTAGTGAAGCAGTTAATTCAATGGAAATTAAACCACTTCGGTAGATGGTGGATCTGGTGCTATAACATCATTATTTTCTTTTAGCAGTTATATGAGAGCTAGAATATTCTAGCCGACTATAGTTCATCTAATGAAATTGAGGTCAAGTATTAGCCCATTGCAATAAAAAAATATTTTAATGCGTACAGCAAAAAAAAAATTGGAGCGATTTTCTTGCATCAGTTACCTTGAGTTGTTGTTGGTAGTAAGTTGTTTGTATTCCCGCGTTTACCACCATAAACAATACGGTCACTTACCACCAGTTAGGTTTGTGGTTATATTAAGTTATATTCTTATTGATATCGTACTTCTACGAACTGTTCAAGGTCGTGAGGTAATATATAGTCTGGGGAAGACTCAAGCCAACCTGAGCTGCTCGTGGGGCACCCTGCTAATCAACAAACGAGGCTCTGATCCCCACGAACTCGAATTGGGCCGTGGTGGGAAATGGCCCTAGTCCCCCCAATGAACAAAGGACAGTTCCTAGTGCCCAGTAATGAATCGCAAGATCGATTGATGTAGGGATTTTTCGGGGAGCCCTATATCCAGCACTGGACGTCTATCGGCTGATGATGATGAAGCATCAACTTTACCAAATAAAAAAAACTGTCTTAAATGAATAACAATTTAAACATTACTATTCAACATTTAACATTAACAATAATAAATGTTAATAATATGCCGTAGAACTGGGTCCAAGATTCCAATATCAGGTGAGCTGGCTTGGTGAACCTGACTAACAAACGATATACATCATCAGTGAATATATATGTCGTCGCTATGTAACCGGAAGGTGACCCACATCATCCCGCATTTGTGCATAAATGGTATCGAAAAAAAAATGTACTGCTCCAAATGAGCTACCCCATTGTTGCTGCTAAAATATGTTACGAATGCTGATCACAATGGTTTCCGTTAAACCTTGAATTTACACGCTATTCAGCAGAAGCTTTTAACCATTTTTTTTTCATACACATGAAACCCTCGTTAATTTTAAACCCACGCATAACTTCTCCGTACCTCCACGACTTTACTGATGGTTTCGTTGAAGTTAACTAAGTTCTTAGAATTGCTATGCTTATTTATTAAAAAGCAAGTTACTATTTTAAAAAATTAAATCTTTTTTCTAAGAGGCGACGAGATAAGCGATACGTTCGTAGGTGGTAAGTGCACCCCCTCCGCCTTTTATTTTTGATTTCGGGGAGGAAAATCTTCGAAAAAATTCTGTGCCTTTTAGGGGTAGGTCAGAGTTATGTGGAGGTTTTTACCCACTAAAACCCCCTCGGTGGTCACCTTTGGAGAGGTCACGGGATCTCCGTTGGAACACAACCACGGACTCACTAACGTTATGCGGGAATAATCCATCCCGAGGTCTGCGTTATGCAGACCCTAACAGCCTTGTGAATACTTCAATGACCGGAAACCACGTCTAGCCATCGTCCTCTTCAGGGTCGTTTAGAAGGCAATGAGAATCCCTATCCTGACCACCAACGACGTCAAAGGTTCCATTAAGGTAGGGATACTCCATTCACCAGTGCGCCGTGTTGACGTGCGTTAGTGCTACGACGGCTTCGTCTCCGAGCGAGATCTGTCCTCTCGATCCCGCTCGGCAGCCTCCTTTTGTTCCATAACAGTTTCACAACAGTAAGCTACGGCCTTTCATGCAATGTTTTCAAGTTTGCAAGGAGAAGTTCCGTCCGGTCATCCCCACCGCAAATAACACCGCGGCGCTAGTTGGGATGATATACATTGCACCTTATTGCACTCGTCGCTTTGAGACATAAGACTTCGAGTCTCGTTACCCCAGTAATTACACTAGCTACAGCGCCCTTCAGACCAGAACACGATAATGTTTGCACAGTACCGTCTGCCAGCTGCAATAGGAGCCAGCAACAGAGATCAAAACACACATAATGCATTTCCCACCTTCATCCCTCTTATTCTTCTATACGCTTTGTTCTACTAAAGTTATTCTGTCTGTTGGCATCAAAGCTACTTCTGCATATCTTGGTAATTTGGGTATTTTCGCAGCGGTTCTTCTGCATTATAAACACGTTAGCAGATTACCATCTGATATTACCATCAACATTATTTCCTTCATCATATAAAAAATTCCTAACGTGCTACTACATATTTATCTTATGTTACATATAAGCAAAGAGATTTTTGATACAATTATCAAACTTTTATCTCTTGAGGAAGTCCTGCATCAGATACTCTTCTGTTGTGGGTCCTTCAGGTCATGCCGGGCTCTTACCAGTTAAAACCTCCAAGGTGTTTTTGGAAAGAATCGACCACTAGAACGCTTTCACATACCACTGTGGTTCCGACAGCGAGAAGACTTGATGAGGCCGCGTCTCGGGGTGGAGCTGGAACTCTTCAACACATTTATCAGTCATAGATGGAGGTACCGCCACCTCGAATCCTTTCGTAGTTTACGACGGATTACCTCCGAATCTGGGACCATGGCTTCAGAGCAATTATCATACCTAGCATTTGATATACAGTTTAGAAGGTAATCCTTCACATACTAATTAGAACTATTTATATATGGATATATATTTATGAAATATATATATAAAGGTTTATTCATATTCATAGAACAGATAGATGATAGTTTCTTGTACGTAATATCGCGGTAGGAGAATCAACACTATTGTCTGCTTCAAGGTTTCATCAGATACACTAGCAGAACAGAATCTTCAGAATAGGTTCGCTCTGTAATAAGTTGCTCAAGAGCATATACAAAATTACACAAGAACTTCACAGGAAGTCCAGGGTTATTTTCGTTATAAGTAAAATAGAAACTAGTCTAGATTACAAGCACAATGGTGGTGGTGGTGCTGTGTATATAATCCTATCTAACGCCACGTTGTTACGGTCTGGAGAATTATTTACTGTCACGTAAAAGACTAATTCATCTAATTATATTGTGAAAAAAAAATATTTGTTAATAGTTAAGTGTGATTTCATCATTATGACCATCATCATCCTAGAGACGTCCAGAGCTGGACATAATCAAGTGTGATTTACTTTATTAATATACCAATGCCGACGACAGAGTAATGTACCGGCGATGCTTGGAGTATCTCTGCGCGATCAAATCAAAAATGAGGAGATCCGCAGAAGAACCAGGGTCACCGACATAGTCCTACGAGTCGCGAGGCTGATATGACAATGGGCGGAGCACATAGCTCGTAGAACCGATGGACGCTGGGGTCTTAAAGTGCTGGAATGGCGCCCCGCATCGGAAAGCGTAGCGTTAGCAAACCCTCCTCTAGGTGGACAGAGGACATAACAAATCACTGGGAGCCACTGGATTCAAACAGCGCAAGATCGTGCTTTGTGGAGACATACCAAGAGACCTATGTCCAGAAGTAGACTTCCATCGGTTGAAATGATGATGAATGACCTTACACTGAAGACAGTATATAGTGAAATTGATTACACAACCGTACAACCCGATACTGAAGCAATTACTGTACGCAGCAACACACTGTGCAGTAATTAACGACAATTAATTGGCAATGTAATAACTTTGAATATCAAATTAATATTGATCATTTGCAAGTTTAAGGCTGTGTCATTAAATCTGGTTAAGATTTAATAACTTAAAATTAATTTCAATTCAATAGAAACACAATAAAAATTCTTGATACTTTAAGCTATTCGTCTCTGTTGCCGGAGACTGTCTAGCTAGGTACCACCGCAGCTCCTATTGCAGCCGACAGATTGTGCAGACGTTATTGCATTCCGGTTTGAAGGGCGCTGTAGTTAGTGTAATTATTGGGACAACAAAACTCAACATCTTAAGTCTCAGGCGACGAGGGTAATGCGTTGCAGTACATATCATCCTAATTAGCACTACGTTGTGATCGGTAAGCTTATTACTTAACATCAGGTGAACTTTCTGCTCGTCTCGATGCTTAGTTGAAAAAAAAATGTTAATCAGAATATGTAATTATCAATGTTTGGATTTTTTTTCTCCTATGATCCTTGGCCAGGAAATTCTCAGAACTTTGCGGGATAATATAAAAAGCAATTCCTTCTCCTTATACATCGCAGCAAATACTAACTAGTATTTTATAACGGTGTTCCACGAAAAGGAAGTAAATATTAAGTAAACAAAAACTTGAGATTTTCATCGATTTTTTTAAAAAAATATGTCAAGGTATTTTAAAATAATATAGGAATATTGTTTAAAGTACACATTAACATAGTTTAGTCCAAGATTGGAAACGAGCTAAGGAAGTTCAGCAGTGGACGGCAATAAGCGGAAAGGATGTTGACACCTACATAAACTTATTGATGACACTGAACATTTCTTCCTAGGAGAAGCAGGTTATTTAAAAATTAATAGGAACTGTTAAGGTCTTTAGTGATGCATGATCACTTAACCGGATGCCCGCAACGTTAGAAACTAATTACAGACTATCTCAAGGGTAATAAGACTGCGTGGATCAAACTCGAGGGTTGAATTTGTAGTTGAGAAAATTAAACAGATCTTCGTAAGGTTGACGATAAATCGGCAAAAGCAATTTCACCGGAAGCTCTTGATAAGGTACGAATTAGTTAAACGACCATATCGAGGTGTATTATTATACGATGGGGTAAGACAATGTTCAAAGGTTAGTTGTTCGAGGGATGCGTATCAGAGGGTGATGTGCTAGAAAGCCTTCTATAACACGGCGCAACGATCTGATGAGTCTCAGGCAAAAGCTCTGAATACCGACGACGCGGAATCAATCGAAGCTTACTTCCAACGGTGTACCTCTATTGGATGATGACGATGATGAAAATCTGAAAGTGTAAGGTCCGAACACAGAAAAATTATTTTCTGTTTCCCGCACAACAACTCACGGGATCCAAGCCAACGTCACTAATCAACAAACGAGGCTCTGGCCCCCACCAACCCGCACTGGGCCAGCGTGGTGAGAAAAAGCTCAAATCAACCTCATATGAACCCCTAAATACGGCTCTCTAAAGTCCGGCGATGCTGGCACTGCAGGAGTTATTGATGTGTAGACCTTTAGGGAAAGCCTGTGTCCAGCAGTGGACGTCTATCGGCTGACGATGATAATGATACTAAAACAGTATTTTTTTTTGTTGCTTAAAATAATTTCATTACTATTACATTTATAGAAAAATAAAATAGTCATATATTATAAAAATATTACATGCGAGCAAATGAAAGCACCACCTTTGCTCTTCATCCCTCTGTGCCGACACCATCTAGTTCAAGTATAATTGGTGGATAAGCCTCTCTTACCGGAGACCGTTTAAATAGGTACCCCCCCCCCCCTTACAGGTTTCCGCCTTGTCGTGGCGGTGGGGCTCAGCAGCCGTGCTTTGGTCTCCCACGGTGAAACTAAGAGGAACCTACCCGGCCGGTCTGAGGTAACCGCTCCATGAGTTCACTTCGGATGTGTGCCAATAAGCTGCAGGGGCAAGTTTGCACTGTCCTTCACAGCCATGGTGGAGTCGCGGAGAGAGAGTAGTGCCCTGCTCCGTTGATGTGGCGGCAGTGGAGCCGCAGGAGATAAGAGATGTAGGAAAAAAAAATGTAGGTACCACCGCAGCGCCTATTGCAGTCGACAAACAGTACTGTACAAACATTACTGTGATCTGGTTTGAAGGGAATTGTAGCTAATGAAATTACTGGGGTAACGAGACAACATCTTATCTCTCAAGGCGAAAGTGGTGCAGTGTATATCATCCTAACAAGCGTTACAATGTTCATAATAAAGTGAAAGTCTTTATCCTCCCTCCATGAACTAAAAGAGAGCTGTGCTCATACATATATAGAACAATACGACTCGGAACACAATTAGTATTAATATCTAGTATTCCTCCGACTGAAAAACTCTACGAAAGACTTCATTACTCCGACGCCGTAATTCATAAATAAAAAAAAAACAATTGTAATAAAAAAAAAGTAAAGCGTAAACTTTTTGAGTTCAGTCGCGCAGTTTATTGCGAATCTCGTAAAAGTTTCTCGACATTGAACTTTTTTAGCCGCTCGCTTTATATAACGTAGTTCCGATAACTTAGTTTCATATTTAAACATATTTCTTATTTTTTTATATCCACTGACACGTATATACTCCTGAGGGACTATTAGAGATAAAAATTTTATATAGAAGTCGAAAATTTAACTTACATAACTTAACCAAAGATTAACTGTGAAAATTTGTTTTAAATCTCTTACAAGGAGCAAGTAATAAATAACCATTTAGTATTGTTTATGTCGAAGTAAAGTTACTTATTGTTTATTAACCAATATTCTCTTTGTCTCTGGGATACACTTTAGAGCATCCACACACGTAGTGAGCAGTAAAAGGCGACTATTTTTTCAGCTAAAAAACGGATACACACTTTGCTCGCATACTACAATTATATACGTAGCGATTGTCGTATACATCCTGTTTTAGATTGTGTCTATGTTCTCTATGTCCATCTGTGGTCATTATTTTTTTTACTCATTGAAGCGCCGAGACCAGCAGGAAGTTCTCCTGATGATAAGTGATACGCCTGCTCACAACAACGTGACGCTAGTTAAGATGTTATACCTAGGACCGTATTGCGCTCGTTGCTCTGAGACATGGGATGTTAGATCTCGTTACTTCAGTAATTACACTAGCTACAACGCCCTTTGAACCGGAATACAGTAATATTAGTCGGCTACAATAGGCGTTGCGGTGGTACCTACCTAGATGGTCTCCAGCAACAGAGACCTACAACCAGATTATTCGTAAACCAAACTTATCACTATTTACTGTGACGTGACCCATTTTTATTATTATAAAAGACATGAATCTTAAAATAGCAGCAAGTATAACTTAATCATAACTTACCATCTAAGATCAAATTTCCTAACATAATTAAGGAATCTAATTATTCTCTTCAGAGTCTTACAGTTTATTGATTGCTTAGAAATAAAATTAGCTTAAGTTTAAAAATCTGATCAAACAATGAATGATATTATCTCCGCTGGATTTCTTCTTACCTGTGTGTCCCTGTGTATGCTGTAAGTAGACCAGCAGCACGGCTCCACCTGGTTGGAGTCCAGCCCCCAGAACTCCAGCTCCTCTTCGAATAAAGGCCCGCAGACATTTGTGGGGTAATGAAGCTTTCCCGTTCTAAAGGAGAGAAGGAAGTGGTCATGAGATTTCTGTATGGAAGAATGTTTAACTAACTAATAATATTATCAACTAACTGCCTGCTTACTGTCAATCAGTAATGTAAATACTTCACTCTTATCTTGTTTAACGGACGAAGTATTTAGTGAACATATTATAGAATTAATGAGTAGTAAGATTACCGTGGTAACGAGACAACATTAAAATTTTATGTCTTAAGGCAACGAGCATAAAGCGCTATCACTTACCATCAGGTGCTTTCTTCTCTTCTTAATGTCTTCTTAAGACTTAGGAGGATGAAAATATGGTGCTCAAGAATAGAACCTAATAAGTCTCATGGTTGTGGATGCACTGTGTCACTCACCATCAGGTGACAGTCCCTTGAAATAATGCATAAGGTATAGTTAATTAGGAATGGAACATGTGAAGATTTTTTTATCTCAATACTGTGGAGATGTTTTTGGGAAGCTTATGTCCAGCAGTGGACTTCTATCGGCTGATGATGATCATGATGAGACGTAGTGTTGGGAGGCCACCCATAAGGTGGACCGACGATCTGGTGAAAATCGCGAAAAGCTGCGGGATGTTGGTAGAGTAGGATCGATCGATGTAGAGATTTTTGGGGAAGGCGATTGTCCAGCAGTGGACGTCTATGGGCTGATGATGATAAAATTAGATTAAACGCTATATAATAATTTATGTAAACTTTTAAATTATTACCTATATGATAACGTGGACTACCAATTACCACCACAGCGATTTCTACCTCTAACAGTAAGTATACACACATGAATATAATTTTTTTATTAAAGGAAGCGACGACACCAGCAGAACTTTTACCTGATGGTAAGTGATATTATCATCAGCTGATAGACGTACACTGCTGGACATAGGCTTCCCGCAAAGATCTTCACACCGATCGGTTCTGCGCTGCCCTACTTCCGGCGCCTTTCTAACGTTCGTCACAGTCAGAACGGCCTCCGCTACCGCCGGGTACCAAGGGCCATGAATTATGGGGGTTCATAAGGGCGAGTTTGAGCCATTTCCCACTACGCTGGCCCAATGCGCATTGTTGGGAATTAGAGCCTGGTTTGTTCATAAGTAGGGTGCATGACACGCAGTTGAGGTTGGGGTGCACCCTTATGCACCCGTGAGTTATTGTGCAGGACACCTTACACCATCACATGTGATATGTTATCCCATAATAACGTGGTGGTAGTTACGATGCTATAAACATCACCACAATGTGCTCATCGTCTTTAAGATGTTAGGTCTCTTTACCCCGGTAATTTCACTAGCTACAGCGCCCTTCAAACCGGAACACAGTAATGTTTGCACAGTACTGCTCGTCGGTTTCAATAGGCGTTGCGGTGGTACCTACGTAGATAGTCTCCGGCAATAGAGATCCACCACCAGTAAATATTTTACTGGTGGTAAGTAGTTATTAACTGTTTCATTATATTGTTAATTTTAAGGGCTTTAAGTTGTTTTATGTTATACCGCTTACTATACTCTATCATACTTAGTGTGTATTTTTCCTTTTATGTAAGTTCATAAAAATGAAAGACTACATCGTTAGGGTAGTGTAACTCACTTCACCCTTGAGATCTGGACTAAGTTAATATGAGCGAAGTTGCCCCATTATAACTTTCTTTTGTCTCCCTAACACTAATTTTATGTCCACTACAGTGATCCACTTAAGCGTGTAATGTATCAGATTATTGCAGCGCCATTTTATGTGGCTGAAGAGGCTGAACTCATGGTCACATTTCGTTAAAGACGGTAAAGGAATTGGTGTCGTTCAAGAATCTAGAATTTCTTTTTAATTCTGTGGAAGATGAGGTATAAATAGCGTGGACCGCACCCCCTCCACAGCCCATCGCACACCCACCGCATTCCACCGGCAGACATCGAATGTAGGCTGGCGTAGCTCACCTGGAGCAGCCACGTGGAGTCGACCCTACACTTCGTGCCGGCCGGGTAGGTTCCTCTTAGTTTCACCGTGGGTGACGAACACATGGTCACTGATAAGGCGAGAACCTGTCCGGGGGACCATGTAACCCCATACAAACAACGGTCCCTGGTGCCCGACGGTACCAGCTTCGGAATCAACCCAGCAGTGGACTTCTATCGGCTGATAATGGTGTCTTAATGAGAATGTGCCAACTCCGAGCCCACCCTATACGTGGAAAATAGGTAGCCGCATAACAAATATAAAACTGCTTCTTTTTTCCTGGAGACTGACTGGACTTTTTTATAGTCTCCTATAAAGCAATAAGGATATTCAAACTCCTCTTTCACACGGGGGAGTTTATTGCATCATCACTATGTCATACACGGCTACTGCTGGACAGCCTCCGTCAGAGATCTCTCCAATCAGTCCTCCGCTATCTAACTTAGCACTACATGTACTGGTGCGCGGTTGCCAGTATAGAATTTTACTACCCCATCAGGCGTCAGTCCATCAAGCAACCTTTAGTACAAGTCATTTAATATTGGTATTACTGAAGTAATTCAAGCAGCTAGACTATCGTTATTTGAGCTTTTGCCCACTGTGGTACATTTGCTTTCCCAAACGATCTCCGTGGTAAATCTAAAAATATGACAGCACATGTGATTCGTGGGAATGTTCCCGAAGGCTGGCGTGGGGAGGTAAGGCTATCAATATAGCTTTATTGGCTGTTTTACGATAAGCAGCCAAGAGTTATTATGATTGCGTCGGTGTTTACCGCCCAGAGCTTATTAGCGCAGTCGTATAGCTGTTCGGAGTCCGCTGGTACTGGATCCACATCCAGCTATTAATGGCCACTTTGTTTCAAATTTAAATTCTATTTTATGTACAACTATGCTAATAATTATAAGCGGTGTAAGGGTCCCTGCACAACAACTCACGGAACCCAAGCCAATCTCACCTGCTCGTGGTACACACTATTCAACAAATGAGGCTGTGGTCCCCGCGAACTCGCATTGGGACAGAGTGGTGGGAAATGACCCAAATCCCCCATATGAACCCCTACATGCAACAGCCTCTAGTGCCCAGCGGTGCGGAAGGCCATGCTGACTTTATGTGAACATCTTTGGTGGAGGCCTATGTCCAACAATGGACGTGTATCCGTTGATGATCCTGATCATAGAACTAGGCTCTGGTCTGCTTTGCGTGCTGTAACATCCTTACAACTCCCTTTAGGGAAAGGATTTTGTAAAATCTTACTGACCTTTACATAGCCGTATCTCTCCCAATGTGTCATACATCTATATATAACTAGTCTGGACATAAATACTGTTAATTTTTTTTTCAACTGTTTAATTATTTTGAATTTGGAACACGTGTATTATTTTAAAAACTTCTTTCGATGTTGCGCCATTTCATATATTTTTTTCGTGTTTATTATCAAATTACAATATGGAATGGGGTGGGGGTGTTAAAGAAAATAGGATTGCAGTGATCGCCTTGCACGAAGTGGGTATGGAGCCGTCGGTCATATTCCAGACACTTCAAAAGCTTGGTATCAGCCGTATGTTCGTATATCGTACTATCAACAGATACAACAACATCTCCTCTGTTCAGAAGAAGACCAGGAAAGATGGGTGCTGTTAAAACTACAAGGGGTGTCAATGCTGTTAAAGCCAGGACTCGTCTAAACCCCATTAGGAAGCAAATCAAAAAATGTTATCGCGGGAAATTAAGATTCCCGCTAGGAGTCTGTCGCGTATCGCGCATTATAAAACAAGAGCTGAAGCTTGGTGCTCGGTGCTTATCAGGTCACGGTAGATATACAGGACATGCCCTAAATTAATCTTTACAATTAAAGAGAGTGGATCAATCCAAACGCCTTCTGTCAGAGTCACAAAACTACATTCTTGTAAAAAAGGAGTGAAAACTTCAGCCAAAGTGTATCAAGATACAGTCTAGACCATATTGTGAACCCCTCAAGAATATACTTTTTAAAATATACCGTGGACTTTCCAGTAAGACTCTGCACCTGGTCACGAGGCACGAGCTTACCAAACCCGGCTCGAACCAACTTTCTGGACCTTATAAGAGCTGCAGACTGGCCCTCATCTATCCCAGACCTCAACCCTTTTGACTTCAAATTATGGTCAGTTTTAGAGGATATGTCCTGCTGCTGCTCTAAACGACACGGCGACATTGAGTCTCTTAAGAAATCTTTAGAGCAAGCAGCAAGCAGCAAGTAATGGCGGCGGTGGAGATGTCCCTTGGAAACAGCGCGTGAATCCGTAGACACGTGGCCAAACAGATTAAAGGCCTGTGTAAAAGCCAAAGGTGGCCATTTCGAATAGAATTTTTTTTTTCTTTTTTGCTGAGATTAATAAATATATAACATTATTTTATTTAAAAAAAATGCATTTTCCTTTGTAAGAGAACTTATGGCCGGACTACGTATATATATATATGAAATGCTATATATATATATATCACTTTTTTACACTAGGAGACGAGCGAGCCGTTTACCTGGTAGTAAGTGATACCGTCCACAATGTTAAAGCGGTAGTTAGGATGTTCTACACAGCACCACATTGCGCTCGTTCTCCTAAGACAGAAATTGAATCTCGTTACCCCAGCTATTTCACTAGCTGCAGCGTCCTTCAAACCAGAACACAGTAATATTTACTGTGTTCACACTAGTTTGTCGGCTGCAACAGGCGCTGCTGTGGTATCTTCTTAGACGGTCTGCAGCAACAGAGACCTACCACCAGAGAGAGAAGACGATACAAAAGATGCTTTATAAAACTTTAGTAAGGTATTAAATAACAACTCCTGGATCTGATAAAATTGGGATCAGCTCTAAACAAAGATTCATAAAGATTTTATTAAATTCCTATGGCGATATCCCGCGTCTGATGTAACACTGAATTTCAATTTTCTATGAATTGGATCCAGAGTACAAACAAGGTTGTGAGCAAACCCTCGTTGTCTCCACCAGTAAGGGTTCAATGGGGTGTTCCCTTTACTTCTCTTTACACACTACATTATATATAACAATTAAATGAAGGTTTAAGACAAAAAATCAATTAATTTTTAAAAGTATCCTTTACTGTTAATTTTGATAATATTTTATAAACTATACATCCTTTATATTTATTACAGTACTTATAACAAATGATCGTATTAAATGATGTCCTGCGCAGTGAAATAGTCCTGCAATAGTGAGCTCAAACCTAGCAGTTACATCTGTTCAAAGTTGTTAATATAAATTGTATATATATCAGAATGACCTTTGGGGTTGAGTTGTATAAAGTTTAAAGGTCACCAACAAATGCCAGTTGGAATTACCCTCTAGAAATCTAGACTCACGAATGGGATAGGTTAACAACTCTCATTAGTACAAATGGAACTAATGAGAGTTGTTAAACTGTTGAAAGGTGTTAAAAGTAATAAGAGATTAAACGTAATATACAACTTGTCGATAAGTACACGCTTTAAGTTATGTGCTTAATACTACACCACCACAGCATTATGTTCAATACTTCAGCTGCTCGAAAATAGCAGCTCTACTTTGTTGAGGTACTTTCCTGTATTTTAAATGCTAGTAAGATTACTAATATAATACTATTGCACTCATAACAATCAATACGTGATAATTCATCATCATCAACGTCCACTGTTGGACATAGGCCTCCCGAAAGATCTCTACATACAGTCAGCATGGCGTCCGGTACTGGTGGGGACTAGGGGCTGTGGTATATAGAGGTTCATATGGGGAGGATTTAGCCTCTTTCCCACCACGCTGGCCTAATGCAAGTTGACGGAAGCCAGGGCCTCATTTTAAATACTAGTAATTGTTCTTAAAATCTTTCCTATAGTACCTGTTTAGACGAAAGTATACTTTTGATATAATTAAAGTTTATTAGCATTTGTTTAAACATTAGTTGTCGTAAGTCATGAAAGTATGAAAACAAGTTTATTGTTCGTGCTTTAGACAAGCGAGCTCTTGAGGGTAGTTGGAAGTTTGAGAGCTTTGAGCGTGGTTTTCGAGGACAGCTTATTCTCGTTTCGAAACAGTAACCTATTTATAAGCGTCTTATCTTCACCTCTTATGTGTCATCACCATCATGAAACATACTCCTATCATAATAACGTATACACTACCGGCGATATAACCACTGAGCTGGTGTCTAGTCAGTTGCGGTCAAGAGCGATCTGTTATACAGTATCATATAAAGTATATTTTATATGTTTTAATACTGATATGTTTATGAGGTCATCAGGGGATAAAATGGCCCCAAGCTGAGCGCGGAGACCGTAAATTTGCTATTTTAATATTTGCTGTAAAATACACCCCCACCGTTTCAAGACACGGTCCTCACGACGTATTTTGTAAAGTATCAGATTTGTGGCCCAACTTTATGGAACAGAAATCGTTCTGGTCATTCTCTTCCAGTTTTTGAACTATTTCATAAAAGGCGTATTTAATAAGGAGATCATATGAAATATTCTTTAATAACCCCAAGCGGGTTAATTATAACCATTCTTCCGGTTCGATTCAACTTCTTATTTGACACCACTTGAAATTTTAATGGGGTGTAAGATGTCCCGCTCAACACGTGACCCAAGCCAACCTCACCTGCTCATGGTGTAGCCTGCTAATTAAATAACAAGCCTCTAATTCCCACCAATCCGTGTTGATCCAGCGTGGTAGGAAATGGCCCAAATCCTCCCACACGAACCCCTACAAACAAAGGTTGCGGGAAGCCGCTGGATGGGAGCAGCGCAGAATAGATCTATCTGGAGATCTTTGTGGGGGGCCTATGTCCAGCAGTGGACGTTTCCCTGATGATTAAATTTTGATGAAGTGGGAACTTCAGATTCCAATGGTGGTATCCATCGTTACCATCACGATGACAGCGATTGCATTACCTCTGCTTTAAACGAAGGAAACACTGTGTATGAAAAAATGGTAAAACTGGTGGTATTTCTCCTACGTGTAGAGTCCAGCTAGGTACTTCTACATTACCAGCTTCATTTTGGAAAGAACTAGTAAATTTATCCTTGAAGAATATAATATTTACTATGTTATAACTCGAGGTGAAAATAGTACAGCGATGTAAAATCAAAGATTTCCAGGAGGTCTAGGTGTAACAATGAAGGTCTAAAGGTCTAACTAAATACTGACAATATAACCTGGTAAAGTTCAGTTGCGTTGCGTTCTCTTAATAGAAAAATCATCGTCATCATTATCAGGCGACGAAAGTGCACTGCTGGACATAGACCTCCCCCAAAGATCTCCACATCGATAGATCCTGCGCTGCACGCATCCAGCTGCTTCTCGCAACCTTCATCAGATCGTCGGACCACCTAGTGGGAGGCCTGCCAACACTACATCTTCCGGCATGCGGCCGCCACTCGAGGACTTCGGTGCCTCATCGGCTGTCAGTCCTTCAAGCGATGTATCCTGCTCATAGCCACTTGAGGCTAGCAATCTTTTGGATTATGTCGGTGACCTTAGTTCTCCTGCGGATATCCTCATTTCTGATTCGATCGCGCAGGGAAACCCCGAGCATAGCCCTTTCCATTGTTCTCTGTGCGACTTGAAGCCTTTTCATCAGGCCGCATCTCAGTGCTATAACTCTTCACTGACTACACGCATGAAATAAAGACCTTTGTCTTTAGACACTGTAGTAATTGGGACGAGGATATGCTGCCCAGCCAAGTTGGAGTCGTCGATCTGCCTCTTTCTGGAAGTTAGACTTACCAAGCTGAACTATTTGTCCCAGATAAATATATTTGTCAACTACGAGGGTAAAGCCCGCAAATACCGGATTAAAGAAATACCGGAAACAAAATCGTTTCACTTGTAAACAGCTTTGAGCGTAATTATAGTGATGTTTCAGATTTTAAGGTCTGTATTTCGGGGGGTGATATAAATTTTGTAATATCCTTCGCCGTATCCGAGCACAGATATGGCGCGAGGCGGGCGGCAATTACGTCTGCAGTAGTAAAGCCTTTGGACCAATGTTTTCCTAACATTCGAAAAAGGACCTTATCTAACAAGTCCTAGGTATAAACTTACGTCCTTGGAAGCTCTGTCGCTGTTTCTGTGAATGTAGATCTATTAAAAGTTAGAAAATAAACCCGAATGAAGCGGCAAATAGTATACGTAGAAGATTTACTTTTGAACGCTGTCTATTTCTGTTACTCAGGGTCGGTCTTGGCAAACCTCTTTGCTGAACGAATTAAAATGTAATAAAATGACATCATCTATAAATATAATAACTGATCTTAAGAGGGGGATGTTTAGCAGTAAACTGCCGTGTACTGGTGTTGATGATCGTGACGCCAGCTCAGAAAATTCCTGCCTCAATCTTCCTCTTACTAGCTGTTAAATGAAATAGCGATTCGGTCAGTTTTCTTCATCATTCTTCTCCAACCCTCTTTATCATCGACATCGTCGTCGGTCACTTGCCGAATACCATTCACGCACTTAACTAACACTGCAATTTTCTACCCTGTCTTGAATCTGCTTGTGTGGCAATTCAGCATATAAAGTCATACTTTATCAGCTGTAAAATAACTTTCAATCACTGAAAACATAGTGGAGAGTCTTATCCGCGTTATTTCTGTTTAAAATATAATACAAACCAACCCCCAAAGGGAAATGTTTACATAACAACTTGAGTACTAAAAACGTAAGAGTAGGTGCAGATCTATAAAAGAAATATTTAAAGATTGTAGTCGCCGTGTAACCCCCTGTATACGGCTACCGTATTTAAAATCGCGTAAAGAAACTCCGGACGTAGCCCCGAGGGTTCTGAACGGGTTTTACGCAAGCTACTGTTTTATTCGGAAGGGTGGAACGGTAAAAATAGTGGTACAAGTCACGGATAACATCCCTCGTTATCATATACACAAAGTTAATAAATATATTAATAGAACATACTGTATATATTTTCTAAAAGGTGAGTACATCAATAGATAGTTTATATTATAGTTGTATATTTTTAACTTAATCCATTGGAGAAACGAGACCTTCAGCTGATGGTAAATGATACGCCTATTATAACTAGCGAATAAAGATGAACAGTACATTGTGCTCGTCACCAAGACGTAAGATGTTAACTCTTTTGTACACATGGTAATACTCCACCACCACTTCACATCATGTTAAAATATAGTATTGCTTTTGATGGTGAAGCGTACTCACCTAAGAATCTTTTTAACGTATTTATTCACCGGATATATTATTTTGATCCTAAACTTAGATCTAGCATATATTTTTTTTTATGCTACGAAGCGAGTAGACGGGTGGGACGTTCACCTGATGGTAAGTGATACGTCTGCTTTTAACAATGTAGCGCTACTTAGAATGATATACACAACAACAGTATGAGCTCGTCGCTTTGAAACAAAAGACTTATATGGACGGTCTCCGGCAGTAAAGACCTCCCACCAGCAACCCCTATCTCTTTACTTCACGCTCCCTACTCCAAGACCAGCAATGGTATTTGTTTAGGAACGAAACTTTAATATTTCAATTAAGGTAACCAAAACAAGTTCATCAAGTTGTATACACACTTCCAAACACCGGCAGGAAGTTTGTCGCTGTGTACTTATAACCAGTTTGTTTATTTTACCAGTGTGCCGACAGGGAGCGAGGGGGTGGCGAGGGCATACCACCACTCGCGGTAGAAACTTGTCTCGGCGAGGATGGTCCCAAAGTTGTTTTACGGCAATGAAACGTAAACATAAACAGTATTTTCGTACTCGCACGCTGTCGGCTGTTTGTGGGGTTGTATCGGTAAATTCGGACAGACGGTTGAGCCGAAATTTCCTGATGACTTAATAACGTTTTAGCTGGTACTCCCCCTACTCATATCCTCACTAATATCACTATTGAAAGGTACAATATATTGTTATATTACGTTGAGGTATCAGTTAAATATATCAGCGTAATATCATCATCATCAGCCGATAGACATCCACTGCTGGACACAGGTCTCTCCAAAGATCTCCACATACAGTCAGCATGGCTTCTGGTACCGCTGGGCACTAGAGATTGCTGTATGTAACGGTTCATACGAGGGATTTGTGGCATTTCCCATCACGCTGGCTCTATGCGGGTTGGTGAGACCCAAAGCCTCGTTTGTTGATTTGCAGGCTGCACCATGAGCTGGTGAGGGTGACTCAAGAAATGTAAGTTGTTGTGCGGGACTCCTCACACCTTTTGCTGTTATACACAGCTTTATATATATATATATACACTAGCAGTTCCCAGCCCGCTTTGCTAGCTGTAAAAAAATTGACTGCACATGACGTTTCATAGTTACCGTTGCTATAGCAACCGCATAAATAATACGAAATGAAGATGTTTATAAAAGTTAATTAGAAATAAAATGATATAGGATATATAACCATCTACGTAGGGGGTGTAAGGGGTAACAACTCACGGGACTCAAGCCAACCTCACCTGCTCATGGTGTACCCTGCTAATCAACAAACGAGGCTTTGGCTTCTACTAGCCCGCATTGGACGTGGTGTGAGCTCGAGCCTCAAATAGTCCAAATCCCCTTTACATATGGCAGGCCTATGTTCAACAGTGGACGTCTATCGGTTGATGATGAACCATCTCCAAAGCATTCCGCGTCGAATGCTCACGTTCCCACGTAGACACGGTCACTAGTATTCACGTGATTGGCAAATAAATAAAACTCAATCTCCTCATAACTTTAAAGCCCTCTTCTCTTCACCTGGTAGCGCTGGCGAAGGTCCTCATTAAGAGAAACATTTCATGTACATGACAGGATTAACCTGTCATAATGATGTCCTGCGGATAAGGACCAACCACGCAGCGGGTAGTTGAGAAATAAATCTTTTTCATAAGGAAAATATACACGACAAATGGGGAACAGCTTTTTTTTATTCTACGAAAGGACGAGACAAGCGGGAAGTTCACCTGATGGTAAGTGATACGCCCATAATGATGTGGCGCTAGTTAGGATGACATACGTAGCACCACATTGCCCTCGTTGTATTAAAGCATTCAGTCTCGTTACTTCAGTAAATTCATTATCTACAGCGTCCTTCAAACCGGAATACAGTACTTTTTGCACATGTCGGCTGAAATAAACGTTGCAGTGGTACCTACCTAGACGGTCTCCGGGAACAGAGACCTACCAGCACTAAAAGAGACCTACAGCCAGTAGAAGAGACCGACCAGCAGTAGAACAGACCTACCACCAGTAAAAGTTATTTGCAGATAGTTTAGTGCAGTTTAAAATGCCGTCAAAACATTCCGATCCACGTCGGCGTGTTCAATATCAACGCGCCCAGCGGTGGATCAGTATAAAATATAGTCGACTTTTATCACCTCTGTATTTATGAGTTCGGCGCAATCAGGAAACTCTAAAATTTAAACTAAACGCGTATCTGTAGCAGTACGCGAAACAAATAGTACACTATAATTTGTGTTTCCTGCACCTTAGAAATTCAAGTTATTTCTACTGGCGGTAGGTACCACCGCAGCGACTTTTGCAGCCGACAAACAGTACTATGTTCCGGTTTGAAGGACTTTATAGTTAATAAAATTACTGGGTTAACGGGACTTAACATATATCTAAATGCGACGGGATTAATATAGTGCAATGTTTATTATCCTAACTAGCTTCAAGTTGTTATGGCCAGGCGTATAACTTACCATCAGGTCAACATCTCGCTCGTTTTGAAATTAGATAGAATTTCCTTTATTTTTCATTCAATTAAACAATGAGAAAAACGTAACGTTCACCTGATGGTAAGTGATACGCCTGCTCATAATAACGTGACGCTAGTTAGGATGGTAACACCGAACATCATAGGAGAAGATAATGTGTTGGCGATTGTGCCATCTGTAAAACTAATTGGATCAAAAATGGTTTATTTAAAGCAATGTCGAGTTTCCTATCAGACTAAGATGACGGTATTTGGATAATGTGACATTCAACAACAAATGTGGGTAGTGGTAAATATAAGTCAAAATAGTATAAAAGCAGCCGGTGCGTGCGTCGACGGGTAGTACGTTATTTGTTGGACGCGAGTGCGGACGCGCTGCTCCAGTCTCATGTACTTGTGGGAATGTGGAAAGCGTTTCATCTTGAAGCCAACTTGTACAATATCACTGTGCACGATGTTGGTGACGAGTGGGGAACCGTTCAGATCTTAATAAGAATTGTTAACAAATACCCAAAGCCCACAGATTTCGCTCAATGGGTCGTTTAAGAATGAGAGCCGAAGCCTAGATGTCGCTGCAAGGATGCGGTAGCGTGCAACCTAAGCGAATTCCAAGCAGTGGAATGACGACTACTGTAAGGGGTCCCGCACGACGACTCGCGAGACCAGTCAACCTCACTGGCTCGTGATGCATCCTGGTAATCAACGGACGACTCTGGCTTCCACCAACCTTCATTGGGCCTGCGTGGTGGGAAATTGCGTATTTCCTCATATGAACTCCTATAAACGACAGCCCCTTCTGCCTGGCGATGCCGACAGAACCGATCAGTGTGGAGATCTTCGGGAGAGGTCTATATCCAGCGGTAGAGACGTCTATATGCCGATGATTATTATTAATTGTTCTGTTCACCACCAGATGTGCTTCCTTCTTGGATCCTAGGTTTTTTTATTTCCTTCAATAAAATCCATGAAGTCGATATTATCCAGACGCTAATAAAACATAATGTTTAGCCAACATTGAGACAGCGGCGCGCGTAAACGCTCCACCGTCTCATTAATCTTGCCACGCACACCCTCAATTGGAATCCATAGATTTTTATCAGACATGACCAGACGAGACGAGAGACTCGTTCACCTGATGGTAAGTGATACGCCTGCCCATAAAAATGTGTCGTTAGTTAGAATGATACTGTACCATATTGCGCTCGTCGTCCGAGACATAGGATGTTCAGTCTCATTACCCCCGGTTATTAAACTAGTTAACAACGCCCTTCAAACCGGAACACGGTAATGTTTGAATACTACTATTTATTGGTAGAAATAGCTGCGGTGGTACCAACCTAGTGTCTGGTAACAGTGACCTACCACCAGTAAATATTCGAAGATATACTTAAAATGTTTAAATAAAGAAACGTTAAAAAAACGGTATTTTTTATCTAGGTAATGTAGAATTTAACACTAATAAAGATTAAATTTAGCACTGAACTCTACTTCAAGAAAACATCATCATTACTACAACAGATGGACGTTCACCGCTGGGCATAGGTCCTTCCTCCTCTCTAATCTATACTAAAGCTTCACAATCGAATCGACAGATTAGCTGCGAAAACTTTATCATATATTTTTAATTTATATTACTATCATCACCATCAGCTGATAGACGTCCACTACTGGACATGGGCCTCGCCAAAGATCTCTACATCGTGTAATCCTGTGCCCGCAAAACCGCCAGGCAGTAGAAATCGTCATCTGTTGAGGTTCATATTGAGAGGACTTGTGCCTTTTCTTAACCCTCTGGCCTAATGCGAGTTGGAAGCCAGACCCTCGTTTGTTGATTAGTAGGGAGTACCACGGGCAGGTAAGGTTGGCTTAGGTCCCTCGAGTAGGGGCGCTAAGCCGGGTAACCTCCACGTGTGCCTGTCCTGTTGGTGCTCCCTCTGGGATGAACAATAGTCGGGCCGGTGCACCCTGGGCGCCGGGCAGCAGCGATTTTGCCGTCTGGCGGCGAATAACCCGGCAAGAAAGGTCTCCATGTGTGTCTCTGACTAGCAGAGGACACAGTGGGAAGGCGACGGGCGGGCTCCGTGTTCTCTAATTCGGTCGCCGGGCAGGCGGGGAAGATCTAGTATCGATCCGCTACCATCTCGAATCTCGTAAACCCCTATGTACGTGTCATGGATCACGTCTCGCGGCGTCTTAGGGAACGAGGGTCTTGGCTTAACTGCCCGAGCCGCGAGGGTGTTATTAATCTCTTAAAAAACACCCGAATCCCAAGCGTTGGCTCGCCGCGAAGGGATGCATGGCTGATGGGAAGTTCAGTCGCTAGCGATGTCCTTCGTCAGGACACCAGCCGACCTCTTGACGGGTTACTCTAGGCCTTCCTAGGTAAGAAGGCTCTGCCTGGGTCGACGATTATTTCCTATCGCACTCGTGAGATTTATATGGAACAAACAAATAACCAAAATTTTGTAGAAGATAAAGAAATAGTGTTTGGTTCGAACGTAAGTTTGAACAGTAAAACAGAGGAGGCCTCTAAAGCTAAGCCTAGTGGACGGAAATCGCGAGACAGAAAAAAGAAAAGATTGGAGAAATCGCAATCCTCTAACGATGAAGAAGAAACACCAGTATCCAGAGACACATCTGCACCTGAGAGTATGATTGCAGAATTCCGGATACCGCAATGTAAGGAAAACATGCAAACAGCCGAAGAACAGGTAGAGGCTCTATGGTGAGAGAAACCAATAAACGAAAGACAACCTCGGGCCTATCTGTTGGTGATTTGGTTGATGATCGCACGGCCGCGGCTCTTAACAAACGGGTTCTTGATGATGTTGGAGTAATACTTACAGTTGCAGCAAAGTCGAAGAATCTCAAAGGCACCTTCAAAGGCGCTTCAAAGGATGCAGCTTCGTCGATAAAGGCTGCCGTGGAAGCATTGCATATTAGGACAATAACTGAGGAGATGCAAAATTGCATTCAGAAAATGCACGCCTGCATAAAGAGGTGGGAGACCTACGTATGGAGTTAGTGGAGCTCGAATTGCAAGTCGCAAGGGTAGTTCCAGTAACAAATTTAGCGGAGACTACAGCAGCTTTTCCTATTCCTAATCGGGCAGAAGAAATATCTGGATTGATTGAGACAAGTTGGTGATATGATGAGCGCGAGATTTGTAGCTCTTGAAGACGGGCTTCTTCCAGAAAAGCGAATTCGTCCTCCGCTAGCTGCTGATCAAAGAAAGGCTGGACAGATAACTGTAGCAGCCTCTTCCAAAGCACCAAACGCAAGGCCATCGAAGAAATACGCAAACGCCGAGAGTAGAACAACAAAGGGACATAACAGCAGAGACCAAGGAAGTGAAAATATGAACATAGATCAGTCGAGAAAAAGCTTGTGAAAGCCAAGCAAATTCTGAGCGCATGGAAGGAGGTGGTTGGTCAACAGTAGTTGGAAAGGGGAAGAAAACTAAAACGAAGTGTCGGACAAACGACAACAGCGGTTAGTGCAGTTTCTGCCCAAAAACAAAAATCTACACCAATCAAGCTGCGTACTCCTCGCTCGGCGGCAGTTGTTATTACACTGCAGCCCGGTGCTGAAGAGCGCGGAGTGACATACGCTGTGTTAGCTCAAGCTAGGGAAAAGACAATCTACCTACCCTCGGTATTGGCTCTCTGCGATACCGCCAAGCTGTTACAGGTGCTCGTATCTTGGGAAGTCCCTGGTACGGTGAGCGGCGATAAAGCAGATTCACTAGCTAGATTGCTGAAAGAAGTCTCTTCCTCAAGATGATATAAAGATCTCCAGACCAATAAAATGCGCAAACTTGCGAATTTCTGGACTGGATGATTCGGTCCGTGGAGAAGAAATTGCTGTAGCTGTTGCGCACCATGGCGGATGCTCCGAAGATTCAGTAAAGGTTGGGGTAATTCATCGATCTCCCTTGGGCTCTGGTAGTGTCTGGATTCGATGCCCAATAACTGCAGCTAAAAAACTGCAGACGGATGGACATCTATTGGTCGGATGGGTATCAGCACATGTGAAACTACTGCAGCCCCGGCCGTTACGCTGCTATAAATGTCTACAAACGGGACACTTACTGGTATCGTGCAAGGCTGAGGTAGATCACAGCATGGAC
Source organism: Ornithoptera alexandrae (assembly GCA_029030555.1). Taxonomy (NCBI): domain Eukaryota; kingdom Metazoa; phylum Arthropoda; class Insecta; order Lepidoptera; family Papilionidae; genus Ornithoptera; species Ornithoptera alexandrae. The sequence goes on along the minus strand of JARDVY010000064.1, from coordinate 6,717,249 downwards.
TGTTATCGCTGCGAACAACCTGGCCATAAGGCCACTACGTGCTTAGCTGCGCCAAAGTGCTCGCTTTGTTCGGTTGCTAAACTGCCGGATAATCACCTGGGCAGTAAATTGTGCTCTGCTCCAAAGCACAACAAGGGTATAGTAGCGGTCGCAAAGACCATGAACGAACTGGCTAATGACTGAGAGGCGATGGTGATCAATTAGTTAAATGGTTTATCATCGCTTTCTTCAAGCTAATATCAATCATTGTGCCAGGGCACAGGATTTACTTATGCAGTATGGCGCAATGGTAGATTGAATTGGCGGTAGTTTCCGAGCCTTATATTGTTTTCCAGGAAAACAATTGGGTAGGAGATAACGGCGGGGTGGTAACAATAATTCTTTCTAAGACTGCTACTGCTCCACCGCTTGCTACCATTGCTAAGGGCACCGGGTACGTAGCGACTCGATGGAGAGGCATAGTTGTCGTAGGGGTATATTTTTCTCTTCTCCAAACAAATGCCTCGCCGACTTCAAATCATTTCTGGGTGAGCTGGGAACCCTCGTTGTTCAGACCCTACCTTGCCCTATCCTGGTTGTCGGGGATCTCAATGCTAAATCAACAGCTTGGGTTTCCCGATCGACTGATGCACGCGGTAAAGTCTTGGAGGAATGGGCGGCGATGTCTGGCCTAACAATATTAAATCGAGGCTCGATCAATACATGCGTGCGTAAGAAAAGAGGATCCATCGTCGATGTTACCTTCGCATCTCCGGCCGTCGCAGGTCGTGTGCATGGATGGAAAGTGCTGGAGGGAATTGAAACATTGTCAGATCATCGATACATTCGATTTAACATCTGACCAGACGATGTCGAGTGCTTGCCATTCGGGAAATAGATGTATCCCTCTATCAACCTCAAAATGAGCAGTGAAAAAACTGAACAGAGAGGCATTGATAGGCCTCTATCGTACAGGGATGGCTTTCCTCGCCTTCTGGATCAATAGAAGTGGAAAAAGAGGCATGTTGGTTTAAGAAAGCCATGATGCAAATATGTGATGCAAGTATGCCTCGGGCGAAACCTTTTTCTCCAAAACGGCAGGTGTATTGGTGGTCTCATGAGATTGCAAACGTACGACGCGAGTGCGTCATGGCGAGACGTCAATATACACGACATCGCAGAAGATCCTCCAGAAATGTACGAATAGAGAAAGTGCTGTATGGAAAATACAGGGATTGTTTGAAGGCCTTAAAGGATGCTATAAAAGAAGCTAAAACACGTTCTAGAGAGGAGCTATTAGAATCACTCGACAATGATCCCTGGGGACGACCGTATAAATTACAGAGGGATGAAACCCGTCCCAGGAAACCACCTCTTACGACGAGTCTTGAGCCACGGTTTCTAAATAGTGTTAAAAACATTGTTCCCAAGCCCAAGCGAACAAACTCTGCCAGCAACAGCTCCACTAGGCACGAATCGCGAAATGGACACTAAGGTGCCGCAAACGTCGGAGATGGAGCTCCGAGCGGGCATAATCAAAATGCGTGCTAAAAAGAAAGCTCCTGGTCCTGATGGCGTACCTGGTTGTGCCTGGATTGAAGCCATCAAGTCTTTGGGAAGCTGACTCCGCCGACTGTTTGATATTTGTTTAGAAATAGGTCGGTTTCCTACGCAATGAAAGACGAGCAGCTTAATCCTAATGAGAGACGCCCCGCGGATTCACCTTCCGCCTACCGCCCAATACTACTACTCGATGAGATTGAGAAACTATTTGAAAGTGATTGCTGGTCGCCTCGTAGAACATCTTAGTAGAGTGGGTCCTGACTTGTCAGATTCTCAATATGGTTTTCGACTGGGTCTTTCCACCATAGATGCCATAAAAAAGGTCAAGGCTCATTCAGATGAAGCATTGGCGCAGGGTAAGGTGCTCATAGCGGTCTCTCTTGACATCGCCAATGCTTTTATTTAACACTCTTCCTTGGACGTGTATAAGGGAGGCGCTGAAGTATCATTGTGTGCCTCTTTATCTGTGCCGAATTATGAGTACCTCTCGGAAAGATGTGTCGTACCAAGGGCACCAAGGCGGATTACTACGCAGGAAAATAACATTTGGTATTCCGCAGGGTTCAGTATTAGGTCCAATCCTGTGGAATATTGGCTACGATTACGTCGTGCGAGGTAGTCTCTGCGGGCGTGAACATCTGCTATGCGGATGACACACTAGTCGTAGCCCAGGGTGATACTTATTTGGAAGCTTCGTCAAATTACCGCGTCGGTGGCACAGGTTGTGGATAAAATTAGTTCGTTGGGACTTAAGGTGGCATTGGACAAGTCTGACGCCATTTGCTTCCACAGACCTCGGAAAGCGCCGCCGCGAGGATCCCATATTGTCGTCGGCAATACCAACATCAGGGTTGAGTCCAATATGAGGTACCTTGGGCTCGCTCTTGATAGCCGTTGGAATTTCCGTGAGCATTTCTCGCGCCTAACTCCTAGATTAATGGGAGTAGTTGCGGCCTTGAAGCGCCTGTTACCTAATCTCGGAGGACTCGAGTCAAGTAGCCGTTGCCTCTATTTGGGGGTAGTGCGTTCTATGGCGCCTGTATGGGCGCAAGCCTTGACGGAACAGACTATAGCGGACCTCGGAAGACCCCAAAGAGCGATGGCCGTCGGGGTAATACGAGGGTACCGCACTATCTCGCATGAAGCTGCATGCGTACTAGCAGGATCTGTCCCATGGGATTTAGAAGCAGAGTTCCTTGCAGCCATTTATGAATGGCGCATGGAATTACAAACCCGGGGTGAGCAGCTCCCACCGAGGGAATGGGGTTTACGGAGGTTCCACGCTCGACGGCTACTACTCGAACGATGGCATGACAGACTGGCCCATCCCAGGGCAGGTAGTAAAATTGTTGACGCCGTGCGTCCAGTTTTAGCAAATTGGATTAACAGGCGCCATGGCGCACTGACGTTCCGACTGGTGCAGGTGCTAACGGGGCATGGATGTTTCGGAAAGTACCTGCACCGTATAAGAGAGCCCTCGGCCATATGTCACCATTGCGGTAGCGATGAGGATTCGGCGCAGCATACCTTGGAGGTATGTCCGAGTTGGACAGGGCTGCGTCGAGACCTCGTCGCTATTGTTGGCAACGGCCTTTCTCTTCCCGCTTTCTTGGATTAACAGGCGCCATGGCGCACTGACGTTCCGACTGGTGCAGGTGCTAACGGGGCATGGATGTTTCGGAAAGTACCTGCACCGTATAAGAGAGCCCACGGCCATATGTCACCATTGCGGTAGCGATGAGGATTCGGCGCAGCATACCTTAGTGGTATGTCCGAGTTGGACAGGGCTGCGTCGAGACCTCGTCGCTATTGTTGGCAACGGCCTTTCTCTTCCCGCTTTCTTGGATTAACAGGCGCCATGGCGCACTGACGTTCCGACTGGTGCAGGTGCTAACGGGGCATGGATGTTTCGGAAAGTACCTGCACCGTATAAGAGAGCCCACGGCCATATGTCACCATTGCGGTAGCGATGAGGATTCGGCGCAGCATACCTTAGTGGTATGTCCGAGTTGGACAGGGCTGCGTCGAGACCTTGTCGCTATTGTTGGCAACGGCCTTTCTCTTCCCGCTTTCGTGAAGGCAATGGTGAAAAGCGAAGAGTCGTGGAACGCCTGTGTCGCTTTTTCTGAAAAAGTTATGTTGCAGAAGGAGGCTGCGGAGCGGGTGAGAGAAAGTGCCTCTAACCTCGCCATCGGTAGACAGTGACCCGGTCGTCGGAGGAGAAGGGATCATGCTCTTCTCCAATCCCCCTAATAAAGGCTTAAGTGGCGGGTACGGGGAAATCCGCCACCCAGTAATGTAAGCCTCAAGAGGGCTCATGTATTTTCCGCTTAGAACTACTGTCTTTGGTTTCCATAAGAAAACCCATGTCATGTTGGGGCCATTAGTAAGCCGACGTTGCCGGGACTGCGGTAGTGTGCGAAAGCGTTCCCGCAGTCTCGGCGAAAAGCGCAGCGAGGAAACCGTAGGGTTTTAGCCAGTAAGAGTCTGGCATTACTTTTTCGTTGTCCCCCTAAACGAGAAAGTATCCATGCAGGATTTACCCACATAAAAAAAAAGATCCCTCGAGTAATTATAATTTATTATCAAGTAGACGAGGGTACTTAAAAAGTCACTAAATAAATTACTTAAAATCTAATGTCTCGAAGCGAAGAGCACACGGTGGTTGTCTATGATCTTAATCTGTTATCGGCGGGCGTGTTAGTTACCATCAGATGGCTTCCCCGCCACGTAGCTGTATCGATTAAAATAAAATCTGTTATCACGCCTGTCGGATACACTGACAGCTACACGACAATCGAAAGACTAATTGTGAAATGATTTCCGGTTAGAAACAATGCCAAGTGCTCACGGTTTCAGCGCAAAAGCCTTTCAAATGAGCTTTCGCGCATTCATTTTCCGGATGTTGACTATCAAAACGCTACTTCATGAAATAGCGATTGTTTGCCCTCGAAATAACTTAGTAAACTTCCTACAGTATAGTCTCTAATTTAGTGTTGAAAAATCTTTTTAACAGCGATGGAAGGGGATGGGGACGGCGAATAACTTGAAACTTCACGCTATTATATGCAACACTCGCTTAAGCAGAATATTTAGCAAAAATGGACCCAATGTTGGATAGCCAGTGCCGAGGATGATTTACTGGTGATAGGACTTTGTTGCTTGTGACAGTCTAGGTAGGTACCAACGCCACTCCTGTAGTATCTGACTAGTAAGAATAGGACTAAAGAGACGTTCTCTTGATAGTATATAATACTCATGTTCATAATAACCTTCTTTAGTATGATGTACACATCACCACACTGCTCATCGTAACGAATGGGAAAACTGTAATATTTGTACAGAACTGTTTAGCGGTGTCGTGCACAACATCTAACGGGACCCAAGCCAAACTCGCCTGCTCGTGGTGAAGCTTGCTAATCAACTAACGAGGCTCTGGATCTCATCAACCCGCATTGGGCCGGCGTGGTGGGAAATGGCCCAAATCCCATCCCATCCCATATGAACCCTTGCAAGCGACGGCCTCTAGTTTCCGGCGGCACACCGCAGATTGTGGACCGATAGTTACGTTTATAGGACGCCTATGTCCAGCAGTAGACGTCTATCGACTGATTGGTTGACTGTTTGACGGTGGGAATAGGAGCTCTGTGAGCTACCACCAGTATTCTTCTTTTTCATTTTCGATCTAAACCTCTCTCCGTACAGAGCTGTTACAAACTACACCTCGGGAACGTATTGAATTGTATAATGTTCTCCGTAAATCCATTTATCGGAGACTATGTTCTCTTTTATTTATTACTAGCTACAGTACTGCAGGCTTACAATAAATCTAGTACACCAATAAATTCTAGATGAAATGAAGCGGTGATATTCAGATGGCAATCGCACACTACATCATTCAGTATCCACAAAATTAAATTCCTCCAAAGCTCTTTCACGCAGACCTCGACTTGTAACCTAGTGTATTAAAATCGAGAATCTTTACTGAAATTTAACTGGTGATAGGTCTCTGTTGAAGGCCGTCTAGGCGTTTTACCAACGCAACTGTTATTTAAAACGGTAGGTATGCAAACATTAGTGTTCCGGTTAAAAGGGCGTTGTAGCTAGTGAAATTACTGAGACAACAAGACTTCTGTAGCTCAAGGCTACGAACAAAGTGAGAACAATGTATATCATCATAATAAGCACCACGTTATGTACAGGTTGATACTTCACTCGTTTTGAAGTGCTTGAGCTAGAATGATGGTATCTATCTTCGAATCTGAATAACCAAATAAGCACGAACCAGCATAATATCGCATGAAATTGAAGTCTTTTTCTCCATCATTTGTACACTTGTTTTAAAGGAAGTGTAGGCAAACGAGCGAACAGTTCACCTAGTGGAAAGTGATCACTGACGCCTACGGACATTCGCAACATCACCAGAGTCCCGGCTTTGTTGCTGACCTTCTGAGAATAATACGCTGTTTTCTTGAAAACCCTCGGCACGTATTGGTTTGGAAATACCGCTGGCGACCACTGGTTTCACAAAGTGGTAGGGCGTGATGGAAAGTTGCGCTTGCAACGCACAGTGTAGGATCTCTAATCATCCAGGTTGTGATAATGACACTTGGCGTTGTCGTGTACTGGGGTATATATATATATCATCGGCCGATAGACGTCTACGGCAGAACATAGGCCTAAACCAAATATCTCCACATACAGTCAACATGGCCTCCGGTACCGCTGGGCACTAAGGACTGTCGTATATAGAGGTTCATATGGGGGGATTTAGACCATTTCCCATCACGCTGATCCAATACGGATTGGCGGGAGCCAGAGCCTTGTTTATTGATTAACAGCAGGGTACATCACGAGCAGGTCCCGTGAGTGATGTGCGGGGAACCCTTTACAACCCTCGACAATACAAACGAAACACGGAACAAATCGGATCATTTAGTCTATATGCAATAATGTTGATACCGTGTTAGCTTTGTTTGCGACCTAGGCCTCTTATTAAGTAATTACGCATGCATTCTATTAGTTAATAGATCCTTGAATACCTTGTTTTAAAGATCAGAGCGATAAATCACCGGGCCGAGGTCTATCCGGGTCAGCGGCGTGAGTGACATGTTTATGAACAGCTCGGAACCGATTAGCGACGCACTTTATTACAACAGATGCAAATGATCGCTGGTGGAGAGGGAACTGACTGGTGTATACATAAATTATTTACAAATAGCTACATTAGAAGATTCTTTTTTTATATCGAGTAACTGAGATGTGCAGAATTTGGCGTAGACTACATTTCGACTAGAAGAGGTTATGGTTTTTACAGGTGGTAAGTCGAGGAGCTGCAGCGGCACTTGACTAGACGGTCTCTGGTAATGGAAACCTACCAGCAGTAGTTTCTGTATTTAGGGTAAAAACATATGATTGATTGAAATTGTTATTGCTGACAAACGGGATGTTACACAATTCTATTTATATTTCTTTTTCATATAAATTCCTGTAGATCATTTCATACAGAACATACTGTAGTATGAACCGCATACTGCATTCAAAGCATACTGTAGTAAGGGGTCCCGCATAACAACTCGGGGGACCCAAGCTAACCCCCCCCCCTGCTCGTAGTGCACTCGGCTTATCAACAAACGAGGTTCTGGCTCGCATTGGACCATTGTGGTGAGAAAAGGCCCAAATCCTCTCGATATGAACCTCTACAGACGACTCTCTTAGTGCCTGGCGGTTCTGCGCGGCACAGGATCAATCGATGTTGACATCTTATGGGGAGGCTTATGTCCAGCAATGGACATCTAGCGGCCGATGATAATTATACTGTAGTAATGTTTGTTGTCAGTAATAACTAATTCCAATAATTTTTTTTCTTGGCTACCAGCAAACAATTTGAAGAAACAACTGTGGGGTTATTGGCTATAAGAGTCGCGACGGCGCGATGTTGGGGGGTGTAAAAGTTTACTTCTCACTGTAAAACGTTCACGGCAATAGTTCCATCCGACGAGACTCGGAAAACGTATTTCGCTTCACTCGATAACAATAAACATCTTGCGACTCGTAAAAGTGTTTGTGATTGAATTCTACGAGGTGTGCGCGTGAAGAAAAATAGTTGTGATGGAGAGAAGCTAAGCTGCCAATGGTTACTGTTGTACGTTCACTCGTAGCTTTTGGATATAAGACTTCATTAACACCATTATCTACAGCCTTTGACACCGTAAACGGGAGAATAAGCAGATTAAACTCGGGCTGTAGACGTAGACTAGAGTAACACCTACCTAGTTTATAGCAATACTTTTCCCATTTTACTTATACTTAACATTTTGATGTTTAATGGACGAAGGTCGCAGAATAAAAAAGAAATTTCCATAACAAAAGAGAGGAAAAGGGGCACAGAGCAGCATGGAGTTCAAATTGTGCCTTTTTAATTAAAAAGTTAATTTGACGTCGTTTAGAAACATTTTCATATCAATATTCTTTGGCGTTCCCATGTCCATAATATTATTGGACGCAGTTGGCTATTTCGCTAAACTTGATGATATTTCTATGCAACCAGCTCTAAATCCAGAATGTTCCTATCGTGATGGGCTTGTTAGACTATGATATTAGCTGTGGCGATGTGATTTCCTTCGCATCCCTACAAATCGCAATCGGAAGATAAACTTGTGGTGGCGCAACAGGGAGATGTAGTTAGTACAATGGGCTATAAAAACCGGTATGTTAGTTCCTGTGGGTCACTGCTGAATAGGAGTTCATACTGGCAACACTGAATAGCTACACTTCTGGGCCAGTGACACTCGGATTAGCGCCAAAGCCCTCTACATAGTCTGGCCACCTGAACGATAGCGTATACTTGAAACTAGGCTACCTGAAAGTAGGAAGCCACTTAGCATTATAAATCTCTTGGCTTATAAATTTTCTTCTGCCTTGCTAATAAAAGTGTGACTGGTGATTTAGAATAACTTATGTTGTTTTTGGTAACTTACAAAGATTATTTAATCTATAACTTTTGAGGTAGTGAAAACATTAATTATATTTAGATATATGAAAGGCAATAAAGACTTCCGGTAGAACAGTTATTTCTAATCTTTGTATAGATGAGTTTATAAATATGTTGATCATTCTTGTGGAGATGCTGTGACGTCAAACAAATCGTTTTGACTTTATATGAAGCGGGGGTGGCGGGGTGCGCCGGCATACTTCCAACTGAGTTAACAATATGCACTGAAAGCGGGGGTAGTAAAAATAGTGAACAATATGAAAACTGTACTTATAAATAAGTGAAATTTAATATTTACTTAACAAACGGGTTTTTCAATCAGGGGTAACCTCTCGTTCGTGTACTTCATGACTGAAGGTCGTGCTTATCCTGAAATGCTCTCAATGATGCGTCAACTAGCTGCCTCCACACCGCTCTGTTCTCGTCACGTCTCAGTGCATTCAGAACATTAAATATGTATGGTGCCTGAGATTGCCTGTATCTGATCGGACCATCGGTTAAGGGATCGACCCTGTGATCTTTTGCCCTCGATCTTTCCTATTACAACCAGCTTATCCATATTATCTGATTGTCTCCGGGCAATATGTCCAAAGTGAATGGGTGACTAACGACCATCTATCGCAATGTTGCTATAATCATCTATATGCGAGAGGCATCGATCGTCAGTTCATCGGATATTACATCTAACAATCTTTAAGATTCTGTAGTTGTCCTAAACTCATCTGTATAAGGATTTCTCCATTATTTTTCGGTTCCAGACCTTATCCAGTGGCGTTGACATGGATAGGTTTAGAGGTCAAGATCCCTCTTAGGTTTTACAACAAATTAAGAAAGAACTACCGACTTCCTCATAACGTGGAGAGTTGTTAGTTCGCGTATCATCGTCTCCCCTTATAAAGCGTGATAACTGCAAACAGACAATTATAAGACGGCAGTACACCGATTTTACTACACCTCAGTATAGAGCTTTATAAAGCTTTATTTCTGACTTTTCTATTGCGACGCTGTAAACTGAAAGCTGTATGAACTTCTGACGGCGCTGCGGAAAGTGTTTTGTTGTCATATGATTTATGGATTTTCACAATACAAATATGTATGACAATTTCCCCCAGCTCGAACGAACCAGGAATGAGGTCCACATAAGATGAACAGAAGTCCACCGTGACTTAGCTTAAGTGAATCGAAAATTTGGTGGGAAGTTCCTAGATGATGGTAGGTTTTGGATTGATGAAGTGTAGAAGAAAGCCGCTGCGTGCGATCAGGTCATAAAACATCAGTGTGGAATTCTCTTAGGAAGACTTGTTCTATAGTCGATAAACAGAGATGGAGTGAGGATATTGTATCCGAACACGTTGATTATTTATACAACTAGCGACTCGGGAGATTTTTAACTAGTGACCCCCAAAAATTATTTAATAATAATTTAAGTGAGAGTGCATGGATTCGCGCATAACAACTCGCGGAACCCAAGCCAACAGCACATGCTCGTGGTGCACCATGCTAATCGACAACCGAGGCTCTTGGTCTCGCTAACCCACATTGGGCCAACATAGTGGAAAATGGCCTAAATCCCCCCACATAAACCCATACATACGACGGCCGCTAGTACCCAACGGTACCGGATGCCATGCTGACTGTATGTGGAGATGTTTGGGGCAAGCCTATGTCCAGCAGTGGACGTCTATTGGATGACGATGATGATAACCCCCAAAAGGGAACGCCTGTAAGAAAGTAACTGTGATGTGAAACTTTCTTAATCGTGTGGTTAGTTTGGAGCTAATTTATTTTTGAAAGGGGACTAAATCTAGACTGTTCTTAGATTTAATAAATGTCAAAGCTTTCAGTTTGTTCTTGGCTCTTTTCTAGCCTTCTTGAGGCATCCTAAAGAATATATCCTAGTCTTTTTAAAAAAAGTTATTAAAAAGATATTTATGTTGAGCTATTAGATGTAAAAGCTTAGGGATAACTTGGCAAATGTTACAGATTTCTCATTACACGAGTATTAAGGGAAGAGACAAACCCTAAATTTTTTTTAGCCGCCAGCACACTCCTTCCATTTTTTTTTTAGAGGAAGAGTGCTCGCGGCATAAATATTAAAATGGAAATTTCAAATGGTAAGGGCTATACTCGGAGTTTCCCTGCGCGATCGAATCGGAAATGAGAAGATCCGCAGAAGAACTAAGATCACCGACATAGTCCAAATGATTGCTAGCCTCAAGTGGCAATGTGCAGGACACATCGCTCGAAGGACTCGCAGACGTTGGGGCACTGAGGCGACCGCGTACCGGAAGACGTAGTATTGGCAGACCCTCACCAGATTGTTTGATGAGCAGCTGAATGCGGGCAGCGCAGGATAGATAGGTCTCCCCCAAAGATCTCCATCTATGTCCATTAGTGAACGTCCGGGGGTTGATAATGATGACGATGTAGGCTCTCCCTTCGTCATAATTGCTCTTTAATCTGAAGCTTGATTATATAAAAAACCTATTCTATTCTAATCTAAATTCCTCAGACATTATTTATTTCTGTATATCTAATATCTGTAAGTACAAACGAACTGCAGTAATGTGATTTCGTTCAGTAGCTTAGACAGCTTTATCTTATTCCTACAGCCATTACTTGCAACTTGATAAAAAAAGCTTTCTCTATGAATAACTACGTATATCCTAATTGAAGAATATTAAGTATTTTATATAAATGTAGATATATATAATAAATTAACAGAGCGTAAAGAATTCTATTGAAATGTAATAAAGTTGGTTAAATTTCTGTAGACTACCTAAGGAGCGCCTCAACATTACTGAAAGGCATTGAACTTGGCGAATGAACGTCTTTCACGTCTTGTCGTTTTGTCTTATAAAAAATATCAAGCATCTCTTACCTGTAATAGTTGAGGACCTGTGCGAAGACCCCCGGGTGTCGGTCGAAGAAGTACTCGTTCAGAACGGGATCGTAGTTAGCCAGCGCTTCGGTGAGACGCGAGAGCCGGGTCGCGGGTATCTTCTTTAAAGTCGCCTTGTAAGTCTCGTATCTGTAATTAGGGGTGTTTTTAAATAATTAATTAAATAAACTAAACGGAACCCGAAAACAAACCAAATAACATAACTCATCTGTATAAAGTACAGTTGAACTGTATAGAAGGTTATTGTAATGTCAATGAAAGGCGGGGCTGGGACCGAACTGGCCGTATGTTAAAAAACCAAGACTGCCTACTTTCATTTATACTTACTAAGTAATGAACTACCCCACATATTCCTTCCTCTACACACTAAGTGATATACTCGGTATTTCTAAATATACAAGATTTTTTATACGCACGAATACGTTTGGTTGAGGAGGTGATGCGGTTAAGTAATTAGTGACAGATGTTTCTGTAAATTGATCTGCATCACCAGCATCAAGTTCCCACCAGTTGCAATCACAGCCGTATCAAGGTTATTATTCATTAATATTCATTTATCACAAATCATTCGGAGATGATTTTTCCTTACCCAAGGTAAGGTCGCGAAAGAGAACACGAGATGTAAGACCAATAGATATTATTTGATCCCTACGCCTCTTCTCCTCCACATCATCCGACTTGCTTACTTTATAAGAAACTGACCCAGTTTTTTTTCATTGGGGTACCCTCAAGCTACTGAACCCCTCGTGGAGTATAATTGCGCACGAGCACAGTTTCCCCAACGTTAATTACTCCTTGAAACAGTTTCTCCTTGCAAGACCGAGCGTTTCATCCGCGGCTCTTTTTGCTTGGGGCCTATACGGTGCTGATGACACGTGCTAAATAAAATTATTATTACAAAAGGTCTAATATCTGTAACTAATTACCATGGCAACACAAATCGCGGGAAGACTGATAGGAACAAGGAGATGGTAGTCTCGGCAGCGATACGACGCATCTGGAATATTTCTATCAATTTCGAATGGGCGTCTATTGCAAAATTTATTTTCCGCATACTCTGCGAAATCCGTATACTGCCGATGCCAAGGATCTAATGAAAATTCCTATGGATTAAGTCACCTGTGGTAGATTGTCTCCAACTTAACGACAAACCTTACATAAGCGAAAGATCTTTGCAATATCTTTATCTAAACCCAGCCAGTAAACAGAATTTCGAGAAAAAGATTTCATTATGTTTATTCCTAAATGACCCTCATGAAGTTCTTCCAAAACCTGTTGTGATAATTTCAGTGGTGTTTATAAATAAAAACGGCCTAAGTCTATTAACATCTCTCGTTTCCTGGCAACGTACGGTTTCCATTAGTCCTGACCAGCCAACCGGAAATCGCATAACTAGTAATTTTACTTAAAACTATGTCCTTTTGTATCCTTGCGCATGTCGTTAAAATCCATGGGAATCGAATCCTATATTAAATTGGCCCGCCGCTGCAACCAGATTGCGACCCTCTGCGGCCTGCACCTGCACCTTTTTTCCCGAAAATGCAACTTGACGGCTGATGAACGGTTTTTAAAAGAGAACCGCCGAACAAATTTTGGTGGTGTTTCCTCACACCATAAAAAATATCCAAGGCTTCTTTATCTAAATGGCTGTAGTTTTGTTCTTAAGAATAAAGCGTGTGCGAGAACGTACGCTGCTGTTTACCGATAGGATCTGTCGCTCCTCCTCCTGATGCGTTAACAGCTTATCACTACATAAAGCTCTTATCAGTTCTTGAAACGCGTGGTCACATTGAGAACTCTATTTCCATTGATATATCTATCTCTGGCTACGAATAGGGAGAAGAGAGGTTCTTTCTCGCTCCCCGTAGCCTCCTTTTGCGACATCACTCGCTCGCAAAAGACGACACCAGCACTCCACGCCTTCTCAGTTCCTGTGATAACCTTAATGAAATCTTGAAGCTAGAGGTCTCGACGCACACTTGTCTAACGGAGACGATGCTGCAACGTATGTTGCGGCGAGTCCTCATCGCTGCCACGATTAGTTGTCCATCCTTCTCTAACACCAGATCATCGGTCACGCTGGCCGTTGACATATGGTCAAAATGTACCATACAATAGTTACCACAGTAATTACAAAGTCAGTGTCATAACTTCATTAGCATAGTCCGAAACTTTAGCCGTTAATTTTTAACTTTAAGAATAATAAAACTAAGTTATAGTATTAATTACTTTAGATTTTCGCTGAAATTACTTTATTAATTGGGTCAGTGGGGTAACTTTAGTTTTCTTCGCTTGAAATGGATTAAAGTTTTTATGTACCAGTATTTTTCTTTTTAGTAACGGATGTGAAGAGTTAAAGGCTAAGTGGCGTTCCTTGAGATAAGTATATGTCTAGGAGTGAACTACCGCGGTTTGTAGATAATGATGATATAATAAAGAGTTCGCGAAGATCCTTTTCAAGGAAATAAGTTGGCGTATTTATCTAACAACCATCGTTAGCTGATAAAACAGGAAAGGAGGAGTGGAAGAATCAATAACTTACTCCTCGAAATGACAACCGCCGTGTTTGTCATCTAACTCTACGTTTAGGGGGAGGTCTACGTTCAGCTGTGGACGTCTCGATAGCCGATGCTGACTATGATGATGATGATGATTGTGAGTGGCGTAGGGCATAAATTAATCTCTGGCTTAACAGAGTTACCACCATATAAAAATTCTTCTACTCTTGACTTGAATCGTTCTGAAAAGCTGTTAAAATCGCTTCCGGGACCTTAGAGACTATTTGGGACTACAGCCTACAAAAAAACTTCTATATTTAAATTCGATTCGTATTCGGAACTTATTAATCAGCTGAGGAAACGAAATCAGTACCAATCTAAATAAGAGGCTGCAATAATTCAACGTAGCGGCAGTAACCTTCAGGGAAATCATATAAGGTACAGGATACGTTAAAGGAAATGTAGCGGGACACAAAATCGAAGAGTTCCGGTAAAGCTTCAGTAAAACTTCTTTGCTGCGATATCCTTTTGAAATATTGATTAAATCAACTAACAAAGAAAATAACATTTGGATTGAAGTTCCATATTCATATATAGTTTGACTTCACAATCTATGTGACATCATCATCCCGACCCCAACCTGCATTAGGCCGGCGTGGTGGAAAATGGCCCTAACTCCTCCATATGAATCCCTCTAAATCGACGACCACTAATGCCCGGCGGTACTGCAGGCCATGTTGACTGTGGACCGATCAATGTGGAGATCTTTGGGACAGATATTTCCAGCAGTAGACATCTATCAACTGATGCTAATGACGATGATGAAACCGACATAATAGAATATATTGAAAAAAAAAATTAAATATAATCTCGAGCACTATGTTCTGATCCGAATTCAAAGCAAAGTTAATCAGAGGAGAATCAAGTAGGTGGAAATAAATCCGACCGTGGTCTCCATAATCAATTGATTGTAATTCAGCCAGCCCTGAGATTAGATTCCCTATGGGGGAAGAAGATCCTCCCGCATCCCTGTGGAACCAATAACGACAACATATATATGTGTGTGTGGTAGCACATAAGTTACTCTTTTTTTATTTAGATCATTATAGAGATCCAGCTGCCTCGAACTATTAAGGCTAGGTAACCACTGTCGTTCCTATCATATATCTGAAGAGGTGTTCCATTTCAGAGGATTTGTAGATGCGGTTCCCATTGTCCAGTAAGACCCAGGGTCGATAACACAAAGGATTTGTTCTCGTTTGTTGTATCTTAGCGAAGATGATGGGAAGGGTTATGGTCCTCCCGTTGTGTCCTATAAGAGATTTCGGGACCCTTACCAACGGACTGAGATTAACATCTTGAGGGTTGTACCGGGTACGAATCCCACATAACTTTACCCTTAAAAAGGCAAACGTTCTTCGACAGCCACTTAGACTAAGACCTTCATTGAAGAGGGTAGTATGTTTATCTTGTGATCTGGCGTATGTTTACTGATGATAGACCACTGCTGCCGGAGACCGACTAGGTAGGTGCCACTGCAGCTCCTATTGCAGCTGACCGACAGTAATGTACAAACATTACTGTACTCCGGTTTGAAAGGCGCTATAGCTAATGTAATTACTGGAATAACGAGACTCGAAATCCTGTCTCCAGGCGTCGAGCGCAACGTGATACAGTGTATACCATTCTAACTAGCGTCACGTTATTATGAGCTGGCGTATTAGTTATCATCAGGTAAACATCCCGAACATCTCGTCAGTTTATTGAATAAAAAAAATATCATATCATTTATATGACGCTTTTATTTTCAAGTTAAAATTTAATATTATGAAAGCTCCAGGTAGTAATAAAGTTATATATAATTATATAATTGCACATCTATTACGAACTATCGTAATATATCGCTCTATTTTAAAACATAATTATTATATATGTATACAGTTTTGTTAATTAATATTAATTGTAACGGTTTTTCAGGCAAATATTATAAAAGGCTTTCATTAACATGGAAGCTCCTGTTTTGCCGCGACGAGAGCTTCGCGTACCGCCCAAACGAACCCACAAGCCCATTGTTTATATATTACTGCTTCATGAGCCAATTGATTATTCATCGGCCGGCGTATTGGGTTAATATTCCAGGTCTCTTTTTTTTTGCTAAGCGACAATTCCAATTGGACCTTGAACTGATTATTCTGTTCAACAAACCACAAGACCAGCGGTACGACCACCTGATGGTAAGCAGTACACCTACTCGTAACAACGTGGCGATAGAATGATATACACAACATCACATTGTGCTCGTCGCGTTGAGACATAAGATATTATATTCCGTTACCTCTGTAGTTTCACTAGCTACACCGGCCTTCAAACCGGAACACGGTAATGTTAGCATACTAACTAGATATCTAAACAGCGTCCGGCAACAGACCTACCACCGGTAAAAATGAATGCGGCGATGAGTCAGCGGGGCCGTGTATACCATTCTAACAAGCTTCACGTTGTTATGAGCAGGTGTATTGCTTACCACCCGGTGAATGTATTTCTCGTTTCACAGCCTAGTCAAAAAAAAAAAACATTGGGGTAGTTTTACGTTGGAAATATTGTCTCCTCTCACACGCAGAGATAATTTACGTAATATATATGAACCTGAACAAAGTATATTCTATTATCAATAAGAAAACAACTCCGATGTCAACATCGCTAATACCGATGTCAACATCTGATGTCAGTTAACTTTAAGTTAGAACCTTTTATTTAAAAAAAATGATTTGCTAATGTGTAGAAGCATTAAGCCGGCGATATAATGAACTATTCGGGTTCCGTAATGGCTGCTAATGGGCGCCTTTAGACCTTTGAACCTTTTACAGTATTAGTGCTTTACAGGACGAGCTGTTAAACTCGATCTTACCACCGTTTCAGGGTTATGGTGACAAATTTATACGTGTTATGAGGAACCGGAAATGACCATCATAACCGTAAAATTTCCAACTCGCACTTTAAAGTGTGCGAGATAAAACAAAATTGATCGGAAAAATTACGTGGAGGTAAAGATATCATCTTAACGTTTAATTTGATCTTCGCCTTAAAATGATGGAATACTAAAACTTATTGCCTCGGTATTTTTATTACACACAGATCCCTTCACACCGGATAACTACGATTTTTATATTTGTCTACACTTATGAAGTTATATTCCATATCAATGAGTACTTATAACATTTCTTAAGAATCGTGATGTATAAAAGAGATCTTGTACGATTCTTTATGTATCATCATCATCAACGGTCCATAGACGTCCATAGCTGGACGTAGGCCTCCCCAAAGACCTCCACATACAGTCAGGATGACCTCCAGTACCGCTGGGCAGTAGGGGCTCTCGTATATATGGGGTTAGATGAGGGGAGTGGGACCATTTCCCACCATACTGGCCCTAGCAGGCAGTACCACGAGGAAGTGAGGTTGGCTTGGTCCCGTGAGTTGTATTGCGGGACCCCTTACACCCCTTTATATATTGGTATGTATTCCTACTCTATACATAGATGATATCGGGAGATTTATTGATTTATAACAAAATCTCGGAAACTATTAGATGAAAACTCTCAAAATTTGGTAGCGATATAGCTTCTGCACTTAGGAGGTCAGCTAAGAATGGATTTTACAAAATTCCCCAAAGGGAGTAGCCGGAGTACTACGGCTGGCAAAGCGGGCTAGGAACAGTTAGTATATATTAATTGTGAATCAAAGGCCAAATTAAACACTTGAATATAAGTGATATACTTTATATTTACACTGACAGTTATACCATTCGAGAAATTTAAATAACTAAAGCATACTTCAATATTCGATGAAGCGAATAGACGATAAAGACACACTACACATTATAACCATAACAATGTGGCCCTAGTTGGAGTGATGTTTTGTTACTTTAATAATTTCAATAGCTACATCGTTCTTCAAACCGGAACACAATAACGTTTTCAGTGCTGTTTGACGGCAGAAATAAGAGCTGGTTATACCTACCCTAAGGGTCTCCGACAACGGAGACCTGCCGCCAGTAAATAAATTGGTTTACGTGTAATCATTGAGCTATGTTGTATAAATTTCACATCCGATTAGAACTCTCCGCACTAAGTTAGCTGAAGCGTCTAAAGTGGAGCCCGTTGAGTGTTGTGAAACTTTAAGCACATGTAAGCACCGCCGGCGTTTCGGTTACTTACCCATATACTTAGCGAGTGCAAAGTTAAAGTATTAACTATTGCTTAACTACCCAGTTACCGCGGCTCGGTGGTTTCGGTATTTCGATATATCGTATACAACTAGTCAGCGTAATACTGTAGTTGTGTTTGTGAGTAAATTTACTGCTTTGTAGTAAATAATTGGAAAACAATACCCGGGAATCAATCATAGAGTATGTTTCAAAACCAAGTATCATTTTATATGTAGAAGTTTAAAATTATACTATGTGTGGATGGTAACTGCAAGTCGCCATTCGGTTGAGAAGCGGCGACCACTTGAATACTCCAACCGTGCTTAGCCTTAATGCATGCTAATTCAAACATCCCCTTCTGTTTGTGTATGCAATTTACATACAAATGCGTGTTATAAGATTTTTTTTTTTAAATGAAAGTAAAATTAAATAATATTTTTATTGAAGAAACGGGGGTATAAGGAGTCACTTCAACAACACATGGGACCCAAGGCAACCTCAACTGCTCGTGGTGCGTCCTGCTAATCAACAAACGAGAGTCTGCGAAATCATTTTTTTAATTATTTGGAGGATATACCATTGGAAACCAGAAAATAAATGGTGTTCCAGCATGACGTTTTTCCCGCCCATTTTCCTTACCTTGCAATTATTACTTATAGGGTCACATGAGATCTTTAGTGTACACAACACCAATTAACTCGTTAGAAGATTTAAAGTCAAGCAGCATCCTCGCTGCTGACACAATAAGAGAACAGCTCACAGGGCGAGACACTCGATCCGACTTAAGAAAAACGCTTCCTGCTTGTATCGGGAACCGTGGCCGTAAGTTCGAGCAACTTTTAAATTAATTGTTACTTGAAACTTTTACTCTGAACTCAATATTTAAAACAACAACAACAAGGTCGCACGCGTTACAACAAAATCAAAAGGGACAACTTAAGGGCCGCGCGGCGTCTACTTTTGTGAATCTCTACAGTTTGGTATTTCATGGTACTTGGTTTTATTACAAGTGTGTTTTTTCTAAATTTTATAAACTTTATGTACTTTCTTATACCTTGTCGGATAGGTATTGAAGTCGGCTGCTTATTTATGTGCTTTATACGTATTTTTTATAATTAAAATTTCATTTTAAGATTAAATAAAAATGTAAGTATGACGCCTTATTTGTTACTGTCACTACTTTCAAAGAACCTAATTTAAAAGTTTTAGCCTCTAAGCGATGATTATTATTTTATTTAATAAAACAATGATTAAACAATAATTATTACATTGAAATTTGTATAGAAATAAGTAAGACATAAAATAAAATCATCGAATTTTTTCCTAGAAAATCGTGAATTTTTTGTAAAATATTTAAAAAATTAATAACGCCAGTAGCATTGTTTCTGTATGGTGTATTCCATACATACATAGATAGATAGGATACGAGCTAGACTTTGGCCGCTACACAGCTTTTACACCTATTACCTTTCACCCTGTATATATACCAGTTAGATGGTAAGTTCTACCACTGCTCCTATTTCCGCCAGTATACATCCCGCCCGTCTCCTCAATAATTCTGTTTAGTTACTGGGGTAACGAATGTGAACGTTGGATTAGTGAAGTTATACAAATGCCTATGTCCAGCAGTGGACTCGTGTATATTGATGATGACGACTTAAGATCTTGTTTTAAAACAACAGAAGAATGTGATACTGTTTATATTATATTTATATATATATATATATATATATATATACATTATGAGTACTAAGACAAAACATGTAAAGATGAATAAAGTATATATATATGTTGAATACACTTAAATTGTTTGAAAGCGTCTCATTCTCCGTAAGTGGTTATGTTACGGAACCCTTCGTAAAATATTTATACGGAACCAAACCGCGCGGTGTAATATTCAGTAATATATCCTTTGGAAGAATCATATAGTAATCGTGTAATGCATTGAGCAAGGTAGTACGTACTCCAATAAATTAGTTCTCACATACATACATACACATCTATATATATATGTATGTATATGTATACCTTTACAAGGAACAAAGTTGTCTATCACCATCTCAACCGGATATATATATATACCAAAATTGGTGATAGGTCTCTATTGTCGGATATCGTCTAGGTAGGTACCATTGCAGCGCCTATTTCTGCCGCCAAACACTAGTGTGCAAACATTACTGTGTTTCGGTTTGAAGGGTGCTGTAGCTAGTGTAATTACTAGGGTAACGAGAGTAATCTTATGTGTGTGTGTATGTGAGTGATTGGGAGGTAGTAGTGACATAAGATGCGTTTTATATTATACATATAATATTAGTTACAATTGATTTTTATGTACAATTTTTAAATGTGGAGTGAACCTATCAACCAGGGTTCATTTCCAAAGATAGTTACCAACTTTTATTGCTTACGAGAACTATGGAGGCACTACAGGAATCAGTCGAAGACTTGTCTGTAAAGTTTACCACAGAAATGGAGGAGTTGCAGCGCGAGTTGCAGAAATGTACCTCTACCACATCTGCTTTAGCGGCAGAGTTTAAGACCTTAAAAAGTTTCATGCTCTCTGCACTTCCAATTGTCTATACACAGATTGATCTTCTGACTAAAGAACTAGATTGCTCTGAAATGAGGCGCCCAAAAAATATTATCCTATTGCATGGAATCCCAGATCTTCGGGAAAACACGGGTCAGTCATTGCAGTTACAACCTCCAAGTTACAGTAGTCTGATTTTAGCGGAACAGCCATCAGCCACTGCTGTCGCCTTGTACGGAAATCGGACAAGGTGTGGTACTCCAAAACTAAGGCTCAGAGGCACAGGCCGAGTTCCTTACGCGAAGTCGCTATAACCTGTTTATGGAGGCAGTTCATTCAAGTGCTGGTTCCTGGATGGGACTCGACACCAGATCGAAACTATGGCAAAGCTGGACACCGCTGAAATTGAGCCCGTTGCAGTGTCGCTACCTATTGCCACCAAGTCTTGTGTCGACCAGTGCTCCGCGCACTAAGAGGGCAGTTAAGAAATAACTTTCTTTCTTACGTCATACTTGATACACTTGCACTTATTGTTATAAGTTACTATTTTACTTTATCTGTGCATTTTCATGCATACGTTGCCTTTTTTATGTGTCACGACTAAAAACGTAATATGCAACAGCCGCGCTCCTTTCTGACGGCAGCCTGATATTGTCTGCATTGTCGCACCCCGACGCTTGCCACTGCCACTGCCACTGACACTCTCTCACTGCCACTTAAGTTATATTGTTGTTTAACTTTTTCATCTGTCAAAATATGCAACATGGCCTTTTTTTCTAACACTACATAAGCATTTATTTTCTTCGTTATTCTGTTTATAATTCACTGCAGTTTTCTTTTTCTTATCGCTGTCGGTTGGGTTACTTGTAGCGTTTTCATTGATTTAAGTATTTTTTTAAATTCTATGTTAGCATTTGATGATAGCAACTACAGCAATAGTTCACTTACTGTCTCATCATCTGATGATTTAGACAGTGATGATAGTGGCGAAATTACTTCCCCTATAAATATTACGTTATCCTTTAGAAAGAAAATATTTTTTTTAATATTGTTCACATAAATTTTCAAAGTATCCCAGCTCATGATCCTGATCTACTGACAAGTTTTGATAGCCAACATATACACGCAATACTGATCTCGGACCCATGGCTCGGAGCATGGTATTCACTCTACATCTTATCCGCTTCCAGGTTTCCAATTAATTAGAAACACCGTCCCGATAGAGGTGGAGGAGGCGTCGCCATCTATCCTTCTCACCCCATACTGGAAGTGAAGCTTAATTTTTATTTATAGAAGTGGCCAAAGAGATGAAAGGTCTGTATGGCCAATGGTGGCCATTTCGAGTAATTTTTTTTTTTTTCGCCCAGACTTAAATATGTAGGTATACATTTTTATAACATTATATTATTTAATAAAAAAAAAATTCATTTGTAACAGTCATTTGGCATTAATTAAAGGTTTTAATAATATATTTGACATATGACTAAAACCTTAAGATGTATATGGAGCAAGTAATGCTTCCTCCTCCTCATTCTCCTTCTCCTTCTCCCTCCTCCTCCTCTTCTTCTTCTCGCTGCTAGCACAGGGATAACTAGCACAATGTTATTATGGGTAGGCATATCACATACATCGGAGGAACGTTCCACTCGTCTCGTCACTTCGTTTAATTGAAAAGTCTTTGGAGGAGGTTTATGTCTAGCAGTGGACCTCTATCGGCTGTTGATGAGCAATTTTTTAATATTATATTACTTTCCTTTCTTTTTCTTTTTATATCTTATTATTTTTATAAATAGAGATTGACAGACAATTCTTCGTTGATTAAGTCAAATAACAGGAAAACTACACCGCATACAATCTCATTCTATTATATCCAAAACACTATAAATACATTTAAAGATATCTCTTTATTTTAACTTTTTAGTTTTATAAAATCTAATTTACCCCCTCCCAAATAAAGTTTGATAAAGTACTGCAACTTTTGTATAATCTTAAGGAATCACAGCAAACACTAGCAAAGTTGGTTTTATTGCTTTTAAATAAAAATGTTGCATTCATTGACGACCAACATACATATTAGCTCCTTGCATATTAGGTCCTTGCATATGAAATTGGCGTTTTGTACGGGACGAATATAAAGTAATATTTTTTTGTAAAATATATTTAATTAATCAAAGTATGCACCGTTGTTATCTATGCACTTTTGGCATCTCATAGGTAGTTCATTGATCCCTTTACTAAAAAACCATGGGGGTGAGAATCAATAAACTCTTTGAAGGCGGTTTGGACTGTCGCATTGGAGTTGAATATTTTCCTTGTAAGAAGTTGTCCAAATTCTGGAAGAAATGTTAATCTGTTGGGGCAAGGTCCGGGGAGTGCGGAGGATGTCGCAGACATTCCAATTGTAGCTCATCTAACTTAGTGGTTGTTTGTTGTGCAGTGTGTGGTGGTGGTGTTGCGTTGTCGTGACGCAGCAATGATATAGAGCGATTGACCAATCTCGGATGTTCAGCAGCTAGTTCTTCCTTCAGGGTCTGCAGTTGCTGACAATAGATACCTGCCGTAATCGTTTGGTCAGATTTTAGAAAGCTGCAGTGAACGACACCGGCGCTAGTCCACCAAACACTCACAAGTAACTTGTTATGAGTCAATATTTGTTTAAGGCAGGATTTGGCTGGGTCTCCAGGGTTCAGCCATTGCGACGAGCGCTACCGATTATCGTACAGTAACCACTTTTCATCACAAATAATGATTCGATTTAAAACCCTTCATCATTGTGTCGGCTGAGCAAAGTAACACAGCAGCAGCAGTCGGCGCGTGTTCGCAAGTTGGATTCACTCGATGCATGAGGTACCCATTGTTCAGGTTTTTTTACTTTCCCGATTTGCTGCAAGTGGATTCATACAGTTTTGTCACTTACAACGAAACCTGCAGCTATCGCTGAGGTGCTTTACGATGGATCCACTTCTACAATAGCCTTTAATTCCTCATTTTCCACTTTGGCCTCCGGCCGACCACGGAGTGGGTTCTGAAAGTTCAAATTTCCAGAACGAAAACGTTGAAACCAAAAACGTTCCGTGCTTTCTTCTGCGACACCAGCGCCGTACACATCATTAACCCTTCGAGCTGTTCCTGCAACACTGGTACTGGTGCCACGGTAGAACTCGTACTCGTAAATATTCCGATATTTCATGTTTTCCATTGTGCGGCAATAAGCGACGCCAAAGAAAAAAATAATGAGGGAAAAAAAAATGAATAACCGTTTCCAAAACTCAAATGTAGCAGCTAAATGTATTTATAAATTTGAATTTGGAATTGTTAACCAAAGAGGAGATATTTCAGTTCAAAGTGGTCAATAACGACAAAACGCTAATTTCATATGTAAGGACCTAATGTTATTCAGAAGTAAAAGAGAATTACTTTCAGGGAAAAATCTTTGTAATTGTAAGATATGTTTCTAATTTCACCTGAAATTTAAGAGTATTTCCGTTATAAGCTACAGGCAAGCGGATATTAAACCTGTCACAAGTAAAATAAATAACTTAGAGCTTTCTTCCTTTCTATTTTGTACTTTTGACTACCTATACCGGCTTTGTCTTTCACTAAGGTTAGCTGGACGAAATATCAATGGAGTTAAGCTCGTCTCTACATTCCGTTTCCGTATATACTTTGTTTTTTTTTTACTTCATTTATATTTAAAGTCGTAAAATAAATAAATAAAACGATTGAAGTGACTTTCATCTATCGCTTACTGAATTAAGCACTAATAAGCATGTATACAGTGTAGCGAATTGTACTCATTACTTTGAGAATAACTTAAGTTTCCTGAACCGTTTTATTTCAGTAGCTACAATATACTTCAAACCGGAACACGGTAATATTTGCTCAGTACTATTTCTCGATTGCAATAAGAGCTGGTGTGGTACGGACCTAGACGATTTCCAGGAATAGAAACCTACCACCAATGTACCAATCCTTGTGATTGATCAATATTCTTAAAGCGTTAAGTTTGTCGGTTTGTATCGCTTATAATATTATGGTAATGATTATGATTTACATGGCAACACCGACTTAAATTCCCAAAAAAAATGTAAAGAAAGAAATTGAGAAGTTAATTATTATGCGAAAAAGGATTAGTTAAGTTTGCGGAAGCTGCACTACCAACATCAACAGCCGAAGCAGTTATAACTCTTAAGGTGTTACAAGTTTATAACTTTCGATAATGATATTTTTAAAATTGGGCGAATTGGTACATTTAAGTTTAAGGGGGTGTAAGGGATCCCACACATAAACTCACATTATCCAATCCAATCTCATCTGATCGTGGTTCACCTTGTCATAAACAAACGAAGCTCAGGCTTCCACTAACCCGCATTGGGCCAGCGTGGTGAGAAATTACCCAAATCCTCTCATATGAATCTCTACCCGATCGATGTGGGAATCTTTGGAGGAGGGCTATATCCAACAGTGGACGACTTGCGGCTGATGATGTAAGTTTATAGTTAATCTAGATCTATAGTTTGATTATTTTCAATACTGAAGGAATTTACAAGAATCTTCATGTTAGTCAAATAAAGCCTGCAGACTATACCAAAGTAAAAGAATGTCTCCGTAGGAATGTAGTACTTACTTAACATTTGGATCTAGTATATCAAGTTGGTTTTGTCATCATCGTAAGGCGATAGACGTCCACAGCTGGACATAGGCCACCCTCAAAGATCTCCACATATGGTCAGCATGGCCTCCGGTGTCGCTGGGCACTAGGGGCTGTCTATGTAGAGGTTCATATGGGAGATTGGGGTCATTTCCCACCACGCTGGCCCAATGCGGGTTGGTGGGAGCCAGAGCCTCGTTTGTTGATTAGCTGGCTGCACCACGAACAAGCAAGGTTGGCTTTGGTCCCGGGAGTTGTTGTGTGGGATCCCTTACACCCAGTTCGTTTTGTGATTGTATGCAACAGTGTATATATACTTAGGGTAGTTTTATTTTGTATGTCCATATGAAAAATAATACTTTCATATTCGTAATCGCAAAGTATTCATTTTATGAAAAGAATACAACAAGTTGCTTATCGGGAGAACGAAAGTATAATCGTTGTTTTGAACTTAACAAAGATTGTTGTTCTCCTTCCCACTTTTTTCTTGTTTTAGTAACTAAAAAAAAAAAAACAGAATAAAGTTGTGTTGGAACAGAGCTTTTCGTAATTTAAAGGTATCAAAGGAAATGTGAGTCGATTCGGGCCGATGCTAATTCTAGTCCAGTACACAAAGCATTGGCTATTTCCCTTTGTACGATAGAAAGACCTTCTTTATATGTATTGTTCAGGATATTCAGCTGAAACTTGAGGTACTACCGAGGTAAATAATGAAAGCTGATCGAGACTGTAATACACTTGAAATATCTTTTATCTTTTATTGTTATTTGAAATATAATAACCTCCGGTTAGTTATCAGTCGATAATGATCCCGTTTTTGAGAAGACATAAATTAGTTGAAATATCTTAGGTATATTAAACTAAATCAATACCTCTTGTGAAGACATATTATCTTAAGTATATCACATGATTTTAAGTGATCAAATATCTGTATATAGTGAAGTACAGAACACAGTAGAAACAGAAATAGAACTACTAAAACAGCAGCTACAAAGTTAAGGGAAAATTCTTAGATCTATTTAAGTACTCCGATAGGAAGACCTGGATATTTTTGTATGTTTTCTTTTTAGTATTACGCTCAGTGGCTGCGAAGTGAGAATACGAATTCATGACCTGAATTCGAAATTAATTCATAAATAAAATTTGCATCCGCAGCGAGGAGAGCAATACAGTTAATGTAGTGAACGATGGACGCGGACAGTTAATGTTTACGCTTGTGGTTAAGGCGAAATGTGCAGAGCATACTATCATATGCTATTTACACTGCAGGATACTGCTAGAATCCACCTGCAGATAAGTAAAGATGATGAATTAACAGAAGCCGTTAGACAGAAACCATCGACTCTTCTCTTTTATTTATCCAACTAAAACCTCTTCGGTAGTTTTCTTCAGTGCTTTAAAAGGCATCTCGTTCGACCGCTAAGACCTTCTATGTTATACCTAAGATTAAACAAAAGAACTAAAGGATGTGCTGCAAAAAGTACTAGATAATCCATCGTCTCCTGATCAATACTAATTGCTGGTAATTACTGTTGCCTGGAACTGTATAGGTACACCACCACAGCTTCTGTTTCTGTCACCAAACAGTAGTATATTACTACGTTACTTACTAAGTTACGTTTTGTTTGACTCGTCGATTCGACGGTTAAAAAAAAAATATTATTGTCTTGTTGTGAAGTCGGGCTATGCAACCTGGTGATCCATAATATCATCATCAACAACTTGCGGCAGTCTCCTGCTGGACATAGGCCATTTTCGAGGAACACTAACTTAAATACATCGACGCATACGAATTGTGGAGTATGGCACGGTCTGAGGCAGCCGACGAGGTTGGGTTCTGTGGTCTCATCAGGAGAGGTGAATGATGTGTTTCATTGGGCTGCGGTGGAAGTATAATATATGCCGAAAGTAAGAAACTAGTTCAGAATATGATCGTACAGTTGAAAGAATATAGACTACTGTTGGTGTCTGGACCATCTCCAGTAGGTAGGAAGATAAGACTGTAGATCTAGAATGATAGTGTTTACATTGACTGTTATATCAGATAGATCAATACCGACCCTAATTCCAAAATATCTGTGACACATTGTCATCGATCTGCATTTCGGTCTAAATTATTCGAAACGTCAATTCTTCTTATAGTTTCAAATGGCCTTGCAGCTGATGAATTTTTGGATGTATTGGATCCCAATATCGTGATTCTAGACTGGGGCAATATGATAATAAAAATAACTTAACAATTAATACATTTTTCATCACCATCAGTCGATAGACGTCTACTACCGGTCCTCTGGTGCAGTCGGGCACTAGGTGTTATTTGTAGGGGTATTAGGGTGGGTTTGTAATCACTCTTACGTTAAGCTAAATCACCTGCAAAATGCATATGAATGCATATGAACGTTTTCTTTGTTCTCTCTGTGCCAGAGGTTCAAAACTAAGTCCACCATCATCACACACCCCATAAAGGGGCTGTTGAAAAAGTTAATAATTTATAGCACCATAAACACGATTTAAAGAGCGGAGCCGGACGCCGCTCACCACCGCTTTTATGACACTCAGGAGACGAAGGCTGTAGTGTTAGAGAGATCGTATCTCACAGAACTTTTTAATATATCTTTTAAATATCTCACAGTTATATTTTTTGTTGAGAAAATCATAAATATGTCTATGGAATAGATAAATAAGTATATAATGAAATAATGAAACAAAGATACAATAGAAGTTCGAAACGACATATATAATGTCTGTAAAGGAGAAAGCCTTCGTTAAGTCGCATCCGGTCCTTCGTAATATTCAATTCATCATCATGATCATCAACCCATAGACGTCCACAAATGGACATAGGCCTCCTTCAAAGATCCCCACATCGATCGGTCCTAGTTTGCCCGCATCGCTGGCACCGGAGGCCGTCGTTTGTATGGGTTCATATGGAAGGTCTTGGGATATTTCCCACCACACTGGCCCAATGCGGGTTGGTGGGATGAAAAGAGGAGTGAATATAATTTAATAATAACGTAACTGAAATTGTTAAGGTCTAATAATATCTGGATGTTTTAAAGTGAACAACATTGAAAAGCCTAAGATAAATCTCCTTTTCGATTGGATGTTGGCGCAGTCACACCGCGGACCGGAAGTACAACTTAGTGATTTACTTCAACTTGTTTCGGTTTGAGGTTCTATTTGCGAGTATTTTTTTAAACGATTACACGCTCGGAATAGTTGGTTAAGTTGCCTCTTTCTAACTTAAATTTTGGCAACGTTTATTTTCTTTACGTGCCTACTTACACTTTTTAAAAGCTACGATAGAAAAAGTTCTTTAAAAAACTTTTGATTACTTAATTAGAACTAGGTTAGGAAATAAAGTAGAAAATGCCGATGATGGCTTTCTTTACCACCATAGTGTCTATTTCACTATGAAGGGAGTTGTAATTAAATCACAGCTCCCACCAACCCGCATTGGCCAGCGTGGTGGAAAATGGCTCAAATCCCCCATAAGAATTTTAATCTAAAGTGGGAATTTTTGAGAGAGCCCTATGTCCAGCAGTGGACGTCTATCTGCTGATGATGATGATGTAGTTAAACTTAAGATGTAAGTTAATATTGTAGACGGAAATTCAGTTACCTAGAATAGCTTACTGACTTACTTAATTGAAACTCCTGCACAATAGATGTGCCATTGATGATTGGATAAGTTCATCATCACCATTAGGTGCCCTCAAACTGAAGTTTGGCGATCAGATTGAGAAAACCAATCCTCTTTTTAACTGATGCTATTAAAATCCGGTCCATTCCTTTGGTTAAGTTGGTGATGATAATAACTATCTGTGGAAAATTTTTAGTTTACTCTCTCAGACAACTTAAAGTAAGGTTATATTAGCAATATTGAGTAACATAGAGCTTAGATGAAAAAGCTTTTTTATAACTTATAAGTTATATTTATTTTTCGCTTGCCACTAAATTAAGTTGATAACATTGTGTACGCGGAGGCGTTTGTTTTAGCAAATGAAAAAAGTTCGAGTTTCCGCTTAAATATGACAAGGCTGGAGCTTTATTTAAGGTGCGAGGAAAATGAAAGAAGTTTCACCGCTTTCTTCATTACCATCCATGTTGATGCTTAAAAAAGCGAAACTTTATTTTGGTGTCGGTGTTCATCAGAGGGTTTTATGATCAAAGACCGCAAGTCCATACTCCACAACAATGCGCTTGCGTTAATAATTTATACACTGTGATAACTTAATTTAATAAAGCTTTCATCAAATACTTTTCTCAAGTAACTATCGGACATGTTACCTGGACGTAACCCATAAAGTTTAATTTGAAAGATCCTCACTTATTTGTGAAGGTCGTTACAGTAGCTTCAAGGGATCGTCGAGTCGATCCTTGAGCTTCCGTGTGCGAACGGGAAGATCTACTTAATTCTAATCTCATCTTGTAAAAGTAACTTTATGTCTTTGCCTGAGCATTTTTATTCGTTTAAGTATAGACTTGTGCTTGACAAAGAATCTTCCTGATGGTAAGAGATGTAATGTCTGATGGTAAGGTGCTTTAGTTAAAAGGGTAGATTTCTATGTTTCTAGATATTCGATTGCTTTCGGTAAAATACTGAAGAGACCTTATATCGGTAATAAGTATCTGGTGCGTGAGACCGTCTAAGTAGGTACCACCGTAGTGGATATTTCTGTCACCAAACAGTAGTGTGCAAATATTACTGAAGTACGTTGTAGTTAGCGAGATTACTGGAGTAACGAGCACAATGTGATGAGACTATTATCCTAACTAGTGTCATGTCGTTCTTATCAGACATATCATTTATCTCTTAATTTTATTGAATAACAAAAAAAAACAACGTTTGTGACCATCCTTACATTGGGGTGTAAGTGTAAGGGTTCCCGCACTACAACTCACGGGATCCAAGTCAACCTCACCTGCTCGTGGTGCAGCCTGCTAATCAACAAACGAGTTTCTGACTCCCACCAACCCGCATTGGGTCAGCGTGGTGGGAAATGGCCAAATTCCCTCCATGTCAATCTCTGCCCGATGAATGTGGAACCTTTGGAGCAGCCTGTGTCCAGCAGTGGACGTCAACCGGCTGATGATGATGGCGATCTTTACATTAACTAACAGTTTTTAATATATATCTTAGTCGTCTTCAATAGAGTTAGTAACAGTTAATCTCATCTCTATCCTGTTTGATATTTGAAAACATAAGGAAGCGTTGTAAAATCTCTCGGAAGGGACCTAAGAAAATACATCCGGTTAAGTGACGCGTTTAAGTAAATGTGAAATTATGTTAATACCGAGCCGTGGCGTGGGATGAAAAATGAATTATTCAGCAGTATCGGAGAAATTATGTTTATTGTACTGTATATATATTAACATAGAGAAGTTAACAGTGAATTACACTTACGCTACAAAATTAACATTAAAATTCAGAATAAACTTAAAATATTAAGTATTCCACGGAACTAAATGGAAAAGATTTTCTTGTAAGTGACGCTAGATAGGATGATATACTTAAGATTTTGTCTCGATACCTCAATTTCATTAACTATGTTACAATATCCTTCAAACCGGAACACACATATACACATCTAGGTAGATACTACGGCAGCTTTAATGTATGCTGCCAAAATATGAAAATGTTATTCCAGTTTGAAGGGCGCTGTAGCCAGTGCAATTATTGAGGTAACGACATAATATATTAATATTATGTCTCAAAGCGACCAAAACAATCTGGTGCAGTGTATATCATCCTAACTAGCACCGCATAACACTTCCCATCAGTATTATATAATTAGTCATCATCATCATAATCAGCCTATAGATGTCCACTGCTGGACATAGGCCTCCTTCAAAGATTCCTTCATTGATCGGGTAAGAATTCATATTTGAGCCATTTCCCACCATGCTGTCCCAATGCGGGTTGGTGGGATCCAGAGCCTCGTCTGTTGATTAGTAGGGTGCACCACGAGCAGATCAGGTTGGCTTGGGTTCTGTGACTAGCTGTGCGGGAACCTTTACACCCCATACAGTTAATAGCAACAAAGAAAAACAAATAGTAGATCCTGTCCGATTCTTAGGAACTCTACCAACCTACAAACGGCAGTGAACATCAGTAGACTTAAACGATGATGATGATGACAGTAATTGTAGTTGTGAAGCAGTTAATGAATGATCTGTCATGATTACACGCAACTTCATTTCAGACCCTTGATGAAGTTCCGCATTTCGGCACAGTTTTTGAATTTTTAACGAACGAAAGCGTTTTAATTTACTTTAATCAGCCGCACGGAAATTATTAACAGTTTTTTGTAGGATATTATTCTTTAAAATTTCATAAATCGGATCATCATCATCATCTCAATGGATGAGCGTACACCACTGGACATCATCACCATTTCAAACCATGTATGTCTCCTACTGGATTTCGGCATCGTCTCCACCTATGTGTGCCACTTGTTAAAAATCATCATCATCTCAACTTATCTACATCTCCTGCTAGATTTTAACATAATCTGCACCTATGTATGTATCCTTCTGGACATCATCCTTATCTCAACGAATCTATATCTTCTGCTGGACTTCATCATCATCTCAATCAATAGTGGTATAGGTACAGACGATTTTCGGCAACATAAATCTACCACTCGTTAACAATTGTATGTTCATGACCAGAGCTGATGGTAACGGAGCTTTGTCAGATTGAGGCTTTATGTTTGTATGTGTATCTCTAAAAACAATTTTAAGCTCACTCTCAATCCAGAAATCGGTCGCCGATCAACAGACTCTATTTCATTAAACTCTTGGTATAATTTTTTTTTAAAGAATTTAAAGTTGTAGAAGTAATTCTGGGGGGTTTAGTTAAGTACAATAGTATTACGAAGATTCAGGGAGATCCAACTGATGGATACAACTGCGCTGTGATAAATGATAGCGTGATCTATTGTTCATGGTGGCGCCATCTAAGTTTTTTGAAAACTTTGTTACATAGTAAATTTTGCGTTACTTTAAAATAAATAAAAAAATAAACTGACGACATCTGAAAGCTGAATAACATTAAAGGCATTAATCATCGGTTTCTTATATAAAATGGAGCTAATGGATTTGACCCTGGGCTTTTGATTCTAATATTACGACAAAAGGACTATTAGCTGATGGTAAGTGCCTTTCCTGTAATCATAATCTACATCACTTTCCGCTTTGTGGTGTAAACGGTTATTGTCATCTCCAGTAACCTCATCTCCACAAAAAGAAATAGTTGACCTTGCTGGCAAGCTGAACCTTCTTGATAATAATTACAGAATTATATTTGCGTACTATTAGTTTAATAGGCACATCGCTTGTACTAAACCGAATTTCCGGCAAGGGTGGTTTACCAATATTTTCCGTTTTACGATCTATAACAAACAACCATGAAAACAATTTGTTGAATTTTACAGATATCATTCCAGTGTCATCATCACGAAGTTAAGTATAGATATTAGCCTGTTCCGGTAATTTTTTTTTATACGATTAAGAGACGAGACGAGCGGGACGTTTATCTAATGGTAAGTGATACGCCTGCCCATAACAACGCTAGTTAACATGATATACAATGCCCCACATTACGCTCATTGCTTGAGACACTATGTTAATGATGTCTCGATACCCCAGTAATTTCAGTATCTAAAATGCCCTTCAAACCGGAACACAGTAATATTTGCACATAAATGGTTGGCGGCGAACTAGACGCTGCGGTGATATCTGTCTAGACTGTCTCAAGCAACAGACACCTACCACCAGTAAAATTTAGTTTTGCCTACTTCCTTTTTCTTCTAACCACTTCTTACCCTGTCTTTTTCGGATCAACTCTTAGCTCTTTTAGAGTAATACCATCTGTGAAAACTTGAAAAATGCAAGCATTGTTAAATGAAAACATTTACATTTTTATCATCATCATCAGCCGACAGACGTCCACTGCTGGACATGGACTTCCCCAAAGATATCCGTACCAATCGGTCCTACGTTACCCGCAACCGGCTGCCTCCCGCTACCTTCACGAAATCGTCGGACCACCTAGCGGGAGCTTTGCCAACGCTGTTTGTTGATAACTTGAGCTTTTAGATACGATATATATATGTATATAAATATATATATATATATATATATAGATTGATACATTACGTGTGACTGTAACGGCGAAGATGTTGAGCTCCTGAAACCGTCAGCCATTTACTGAATTCGTTTTATAGCAGACGTCATTAAAAGGCCTACATTAGCTTTATTGTTCTTTTACGATTCAGGTTAACGGAATGGATCGCGATATTTTTAAACACCCGCACAACATACATGGAGAGAGAGAGAGAGAGAGAGAGAGAAGAGAGATAAGGAAGGACATAGAGAAAGACAGAGATCCATCCCCATCCTTTTTAATAAATATTTCTGTTCCAATGTACAAGTCGTACTTACTTCTGCAAAAACTAGAACTAGATGGGGAGAGATTCAGTGACGCTGGTCAAGTGTGGCTTTGTGGATATCACATAGCCAGAACATCAAATACAACTCCTTGGAGCATGTCGGTTTTTCTACAATCTTTGTCTTCACTATAGACACTTCCGAATTTTCGTTATTTTTTTTTATTTATACAACTAAAGGACAACGACAATGTCACGCTGAAGATCACCTTCACTTGAGAAGATGATATTAATTTCACTATGTATTTTATCATCAGCCGGAGGATATCCACCGTTGGACAAAAGCTTTCCTCGAGGGTCGATCACTGACCAGTCTGTCACTATCTTCATCAAGCACCATCCTTCTCTAGAACTTTCGACTGAAGCAAAAGACCGGAGATTAAATTAATGAAGACGAGCTCTTTGTAAGTTATAATTTTTGGATAATATTTTGTCTTAACTGAAGGTGATCTGTGTTGATCTGATCTTAGGGAGATATCTATGTCCTGCAGAGTATATTGCTTGATGACGAAGACATATTTAGCGTTTAATAGGTCGTGACACTTGTGACACAATTCTTGGATAAGCATGAACAATTTCTAATGTGTAAGTTAAGTAAGCTCCCGTCAACTGACAGATCCTTTCGCATGATAGCGCTGATGATGCATTGTTTAGAGGGAGTATTACTCGAGTGCTCCACTTTCGAAGCGGGTAAGAATGTATATACTCACCCCACGAGATAAAATATTCAGGAGCTTAAAAGTGGTTCGCGAAGGTTGTGAAAATTTTCCTCACCTAATAACGCAGCGGCGATAGCTGAAACTTTTGGAGACACACGAAAGTAAACAGGACGCACCGCATCCAAGCTCATTGAATGGAATACATTAATCTCTAACTGGCTTCGTAGCGCGGAAACTGTGTGCTTAACTCTTAACACGTGGAAGTCCCAAGTTCAATTCCGAGATTGCTAGTTGCCGATCTCTATTACCGGAAACCGTCTAGGTAGTTTAACTAGGAATATTTCTGCTAAAACAGTAGCGTTCAAATATTACCGTGTTGCAGTTTGAAGGGCGCTATAACTAGTGATATTACTGAGGTAATGAGACCTAACATCTTACGTCTCAAGACGACCAGCGCAATGTGATGCAGTATATATCATGCTAACTAGCGCCACGTTGTGAGTTGGCGTATCACTTATCATCAGGTAAACGTTTCGCTCTTCTCGTCATTTAGTTGAATAGAAAAAAAAATCATATCATATATATAAGGCTTTTTCAAGTTTAATGTCATGAAAGCTCCAGGTAGTAATTAAGTTATATGTAAGTATATGATGAGTACATCTATTACGCACTATCATATATCGCTCTATTATATACATCGTTTTGTTAATTAATATTAACTTAACGGTTTTTCAGTCAAATATTATTTTTATTTATTTCAGGTGAACCTACCCTTCTAATTCTAGAGTTAACTGGAAATACAATCACTTTTACACCCCACTACTATACCACAGATATTAACGTTGCGATAGTATCAACTTAGTCTCCACCAAGAGATGACTTATATATATACTATTAAAAAAGTACTTTAGTTATGAGATGGATCTTGTAGTTATTAACTTAAATATAAGTACTAACCTACCGTTATTAATTTGCATAGGCTCTCTATAAGCATTAAATAGATTTTCTTTACAATAAATTTGTTAATAATTATTTTGCAGAAGCACAACGTATCGCTGATAATCCTTCACACGACTGAAGGCTTAATTGTCTCGCAACGGTCCCGTTCGTAGCGACATCCGGCCGCTGAAAAGTTAAAGTACCCTAAGCGCTTCAAGTTTAACCTAACTTGAATCTAACGTTAAGTTAAAAGCTAGATAAGATACGAGTTTCACGAACAAAACGCACTTTCGTGTCTACAACAAACACGAGTGTTTATTAAATATTAACAAAAGATGATCACCACATTATCAGCTTACAGATTTCAAGGAATAGAAGCTTCTAGAAAAGATACTTACATATACATATAACTAGTCTAGTCATAAATACTGTTACATAAAAACTTTATTTTTTCAATTAATTAATTATATTGATTTTGGAACACGTATATTATTTTAAAAACTTCTTTCGATTTTACTCCATTTCACATATTTTTTCGTGTTCATAATCAAACAATATGGAATGGGGTGAGGGTGTTAAAGAAAATAGGATAGCAGTGATCGCCTTGCACGAAGTGGGTATGGAGCCGTCGGTCATATTCCAGACACTACAAAAGCTTGCTATCAGCCGTATGTCCGTATATCGTACTATCAACAGATACAACAACACTCCCTCTGTCGAAGACCAGAAATCATTGGTGCAGCCGCGTGCTGTTGGAACTACAAAGGCTGTTAATGCTGTTAAAACCAGAACTCGTCGAAACCCCATTAGGAAGCAAAAAATGTTATCGCGAGAAATGAAGATTCCCACTAGGAGTCTGTCGCGTATCGCGCATTATAAAACAGGAGCTGAAGCTCGGTGCTCGGTGCTTATCGTCGATATACAGGACATGCTCTAAATCAACCTTTACAATCAAAGAGAGTGGATCGATCAAAACGCCTTCTGTCCCGATGCGCAGGCGAAAGGCACAAAAATATCCTCTACAAAAAAATTACGGAAAATTTTTCAGGATTAAAGAACACTACAATAAGCAAACTCATAAAGTATACATTACTTAATTTAGAATAAAAGGTATTTTCATTTGCAGCAGAACTTATGGCCGGCTAGGTGTGTGTTTTGTTATTATACCTCATAAACCTTTTATGTAGCGAAGAATTCCATTCGCCTTTATATTTCCCTAACTACTTTACGCTACTCCCTGGTAAACCCTAATATACCCTTCACTCAACTCTACCCTTTCCACACTTCTTTACCATTTTCCTATTTAGTTAAAATAAATGTTTTAACTAAATAATTATAACATATTTTTTCTAAAACCATAAGCCTTATTAGATTTTATTAAAAAACATTAAAAGTTAGTTAAAAGCTACATCTGGAAAACTTGTTGTAACCTAGGTACACCGCGGCGGTGTTAGTGTGAACAGCTCCTTAGATGATGATACATTCCCTTTGGCAGCGTGTAATGTCTGCAACATTACATCCGGTAACAGCTTAACCGAATTAGTAGCCTGTGTTTTGCTAATGAGTGAGACGGGGGATTTGTATGAACTGGTAGCAAGTTCGAACCATCAGCCGAACTCCACATTGTGTTTACCAGGGATTGGAAACAGGTACTTCCGTGTTACTAGGCACGACTTTAACCACTGCGTCACTAAGTAAGTTAAGTATTTAATTAAAAAAATCATCAGTGAGCTTAACACGGTCTGCGATTTCGTAGACTCATTCGGAAGTTTAAATATTCCAAGAAACTGTTCCAAGCGTTGGAGTTCCACGTTTTTCAAAGTTTGCTTTAAGCAAAACCGATATTAAGTTTAAGTAATCCAAGTGAAGAATAAAATTAGGTCATGTTAAAAAAATTTAACTTCACTTGGCGCTTAATTTATTATACCAAAGAGAACTTAGATATAGATTTTAGATAATGAATACAATACTATCCGATAGTATTAATTACCAGGAAGCGAACAATTATTATGTTTAATGAAGTTATGGGAAAATTGGCTTGGAAGTTAAATAAAAAGAATCCTGCTGTTAACATATAACTTCCGGTATATTCTGGACAAGCATATTTCACAAGCCATTGCTTAATTGTAAATTAACATAATGTGAAATTGTAATAAACAACAACGACAGGAGTGTGAGGGGTCCTGCACAACAACTCACCGGTCCCAAGCCAACCTCGCCAGCTTATGGTGCTGCCTGCTGATCGACAAACGAGGCTCTGACTGACACCTAACCGCATTGTGTGAGAAGTGGCCTAAGACCCCTCATACAAATCCCTATAAACGACTGAAGGTGGCGGGAAGCCGCTGGATGCGGCCAGCGTAAGACCGATCGATGTGGGGATGTATCAAGGAGGCCTATGTCCAGCAGTGGACGTCTATCGGCTGATGATCAATAAACAACTTTCATTATGTTAGGTAATGATAAATTGTTGATAAATAGTCTATTTCTATATTAAATATTTATCAAATAGGGTGACCCCTAGGGGTCCACGGAGGCGGTTTCAATCGTCAGGGGGCCACAGTCAGTCTGTATTAGAACAATATAATCAGACATACAAATGTAATTTGTCAGTGTAATTGAAACTCTACCGTCCGCCATTAGTTTACTCCTTGATAAATGTATCCTGTCATTTCAGTGTTCAGCGGAAACGTCTCGACCAAGTACTTCACTTGATTCACTTATTTCAACAAGTAACTAATAAGTACTATTGTACTGTACTGCTCGTAGCTAGTGAAATTACTGGAGTTATGAGACTCCACATTTTATGTCTCGAGGCGTCTTCCAAGGCGACGAGCACAATGTGGTGCTGTGTATATCATCTTAACTAGTACACTGTAATGTTTATTAGAGTAAGTTATATATAACTTGTCGTCTGTTCAAAAGTTGCTTAATGCCTTTAAAATCTACAAGCTCTATACATTTTGCTTCTAGACTTATTTACGAGCCCTATGTCCAACAGTGGACGTCGGTTTTTTTTTTTATTCCATTAAGCGACGAGACGAGCAGAAGGTTCACCTGATGGTGAATGATACGCCTGCCCATAACAATATGGAGCTAGTAAGATTATTATAATGATGACTGATTGTAAGTAGACAAGAAAAAGTTTCATTATACATCTACTATCTACAAAATTTACTATTGTTTTTTTTATTTAATGAAGTGACGAAACGAGCGGATCTTTCACCTGATGGTAAGTGATACGCCCGCCCATTACGAAGTGATGCTAGCTAAAATGGTATTCACAGCAGCTGTTAAGCCTCATTACCCCAGTAATTACACTAGCTACAGCATCCTTCAAACCGGAACACAGTAACGATTGCGTTCTGCTGTATTGCGGCAGGAACAGGAGCTGCAGTGGTACCTACCACCAGTGGAATTTCTACATCTTCATAGCTTATCTCTGTCTTCTTAGAAACTTCTGCCATGTATTCGATGTCGAATTAAACACAATTTTTTTTATTCTAAGTTTAAAATAGAAACTTGAATGTAGAATAAAATCGAGAATAAGTACTATAGTATTAGTTATGATAAAGTTTATAGTCTTTTAACACTTCCAAGCTCCAATTTAGCTGATCAAGTAGAAACTCGCATTTTACGGGATTTAATAAAACGCGTCGCTCGAAACTGCTTACTACAGGACTCTCTATAAGATAACACTGATGTATTTCACTTAACTGCTCGTGATGCACCCTGATGATCAACAAACGAGGCTCTGGCTTCTACCAACCTGCATTGGGTGAGAGGGGTGAGAAATGACCTAGAACTCCCCATATGAATCCCTACCCGTTGTGGAATACCTTTAGGGAGGCATATGTCCAGCTCACCGTTCCTACAAAGATTCCAAGCCTATGTCCAGCTGTGGGTGACTATCGGCTGATGATGGTAAATTTTACTAGCTGGTCCCCGCACGCTTTGCTGACCGTGACACCCCCGCAACTCTTTTTGAGGGTAAAAACCGATCTTAGCTGTCATACACTCAGCAAAAGGAATACTCCTACCAGATATTAAGTCTGCAGGCCTTATGGCTCCAGAGATATCATGATGAGTCTCTACATCAGTGGGAATGTTATATATAGATTCCAGGAAGGGTAGTAAAGAGTTCACTTAATGGTAAGTTATACATTTGTCCATAGAAATCCCTTTAGCGAGACAAGAAAATATACACTGTAGCATATAACCTCAACATTTTCACTAAATTCAGAACACTTAAAAATGCGTACGGTGGTTGGAAAAGCAGCTACCCTCCTTCATGAACTTCACAGCAGAATCCTACCATCAGGCAGACAGGAATACTGTAAGGTAATGTAACAATATACAGTAACTTCCTTCTAACATTACATAATCTAGAGAGACTCGTCACCATCAGAAGATTTATTCTTTACATTCATACAAATAAACATTTTTTTAACTGATCCTTGATGTTAAGTGGTAATGAGGATATGAATGGTGACAATGAGGCTCAGGATACTCCGACTCTCTTATTTACAATATGAAGGAGAAAATCCAGTAGATAGGTACTCTCCCTTCTAGCAAACTCCATAACGTGTGTTACATCGGAATTGATCCAGGACACATATTACAAGGCAACTTAACCACTGTACCAATAAAGGTCATCATCATCATCATCATCAGCCGACAGACATCTACTGCTGAACATAGGCCTCCCCTAAAGATCTCCACATCGACCGGTCCTACGCTGCCCGCATTCAGCTGCTTCCCGCAAGCTTCACCAGATCGCCGGACCACTTGGGGGCAGGCCTGCCAATACTACGTCTTCCGGTACGCGGTCGCTATTCGAGGACCTTAGTGCCCCATCGCCTGCCAGTCCTTCAAGCGATGTGTTTTGCCCGTTGCCGCTTAAGTCTAGCAATCTGTTGTGACCGCAGTTCTCCTGCGGATCTCCTCATTACCGATTCTAAAACCCAGGGTAACTCCGAGCATAGCCCTTGTTATTGCTCTCCGTGCGTCTCCAATGAGGGTGGTAAGCTTTAAATCTTTTATTACGTAATATAAAGTGACATTCCCCCTCGCGTATCGCGAAACAGGAAAATTGTTGTTGCGATACGCAAAATCACTTTGTGAACATTTTCTTTGACAAATTCACAAACATTTCAACTTTCCTTTGATTTATGAAGCCCACAGCACGTGAAAAATTCTTAACACACATTTCCTAGTGATGCTGATTTATTTCGGGGTCACCTTTTATAACATTATTAACAATTCAAAGTGAATTTTATAAGCACACTTATGTTAATGTATATACTAGCTGTCCCTCGCCCGCATTACTAGCCGTAATGATTATACTTGAAATGTATCTGAAATATTC
Source organism: Ornithoptera alexandrae (assembly GCA_029030555.1). Classification (NCBI taxonomy): domain Eukaryota; kingdom Metazoa; phylum Arthropoda; class Insecta; order Lepidoptera; family Papilionidae; genus Ornithoptera; species Ornithoptera alexandrae. The sequence continues at coordinate 6,676,506 of JARDVY010000064.1, read as the reverse complement.
CTTAGAGGCAATAGCAACCGTAAACGCCTTTATATACCAACCGTTACTATAGCAACCGAATAAATAATGTCAAACCAAAATTATTATAAAAGTTAATTAGAAACTAAAGATCTATGAAATTCAATAAATAAATAGCCTACAACCATCTATAAATCATTCCGCGTCAAATATCCATGTTAATATACCTTCACCAGTTTTCACGTGACTGGCGAACAAACAACTCATTTTCATTATATACATATAGATACATTTTCTTGTACAATATTATAGATTTTTATGTTAATATATAATATTTAAAATATCCTATTAAGACTATATTATAAGTGTACACATCTATTATCGTCAGTCCATAGACGTCCACAGCTGGACATAAGCCTCCTATAAAGATTCCCACAAGATCGGATGAGAATTCATATGAGGAGATTTGGACCATTTCCCACCATGCTGGCCCAGACTCGTTTGATGATCAGCAGGGTGCACGAGGAGGTGAGGTTGCCTGGGAACCCGTGAGTTATTCAGCAGGAACCCTTACACCCCTATGTAATATATACAGATCTATGTAACAAATAAAAAAATACATAAGATAACTGTACTATCGGACGAAGCGATTAGACTAGGAGGACATTCATCTTATACTGAGCTTGTTACTCCAATAATTGCACTAAGGAACCAGACAGTCTACATGGTAAACCTACCACCAGTAGCTATTGTACACCGTCCATCCCATAGACTGTTTGATGCTATAAATACTCTTCTGTATATTCGTAATAGGTTGAAGGTTTTAATCGATGTAAATATGCCCTCCGTTAACAAGATATATTCTACTTCCGGCAACGAAGCCCTCTCGCTAGATCAACTTTGAAAGCAATGGCAAAATAACCTTACTATAAAGTCACAATCTATTCTAATAAAGAGCAGGAAGTATCACTCCATCCTCCTCTACCACTAATATAGGGTGGCGCAAAAGTAATCCTCCTATCAGAAAATGCTATAAATCTTGCCTTGATGTAAAAAAATTAAAAGAGCAAATAAAAATAATCCACAAGAAGAATCAAAGTTTACGTTTGCAATGTATATACCTTGTATACAAGGTGGCGCAAAAATAACCTTCCGATGTTTTTTGGCTGTAATTTAAAAAAAATATATGAAAAACTTTGATTCTTCTTGTGGATTATTTTTATTTGGTCTTTTAATTTTTTTACATCAAGGCAAGATTTATAGCATTTTCTGATAGGAGGATTACTTTTGCGCCACCCTATACTTACTTAGCTGACAAGCAAACAGCCTTCCACGTCAAAGAAATTTTACCTGATACTCATTCTGTTACCTCGACGAACAATAGTTCCATTGTGCCATTGTGAGGTGAGGAACAAAGAGACCTCTCCGACCAGACCCCAAATTGATTCATAATCGAATAAACTGGAATTCATATATTCAACACTCAATTGTACCTAGGACATGTTGATTTAGGAATATTAAAAGGATCCAATCTCCCTCGCACGATATTAAAGGACCATTAGTTTTGTGAACGGATAAAGAAATTATTATTTTATTTAATAATATAATATAATATAAATTCGGTAAGAAAAATTTTATATAATGATGAAGTCGCAGCTTCATCAAACTCAGGGCTCGCGGATCGGGTATCCGCGAGCTGAACCGAAACACAAAATCTAAATATATATATATATATATATATATGTAGATAAAGTTGTATGTAAAAGGGGGGGGAGAAAGGCGAGAAAAAATTGGATGCGGAGAGGTTGAAGAGATGGACAGTGCTGTAAGTGGATAGATAAATAATTATTGGTTTCTTCTCACTCTCATATAGTTATAGTCGGAGTTAATGTTTTATTTTTGTAGAATCTGTAGATTGAACCAGCTCAATTGACGAAGGAACCGCTTCCTGAACGTAGCCCAGTGACTTCTCCTTACAGTGAATTTTATAATTTAGACAATAGGCTACTTTTTCAACAATGAGAAACAAGGTGTTATCAAAAACATAGAAACATGAACCTGAATTATGAAATAATTACTTTGCCATACAAATTCTCATTCTCATCCATCACCACCACGAAATATTGTTATCGAGTCAAAAAGTAGCCGATTGCAGTCTTCAAGGCTTCATCTGTCGCTGGACTGATGTTTGACAAATTCACCAGCTCAGCAGTGAAAGTAAACAGGCAACACTATATAACAGTAACACGGATAAGGAAGTGAAAGCAACAGTAGTGTTTGATACATGACCTAAGGCACTAAGGTATACTACAAAATTTGAAGTCTGACGCAGCATTTTCTCAACTGCAGGTTTCAGCTTCAAGTGAACACTCCGTCATCTCTATTTAGAAAAAATTTTAATATTCTTAATCTGGTGAATATTTCAATATCGCAGAATACTTGCTTCAGTGCCCGATGATGAGGATAGTTTGTTACGGAGACACTCGGCTCATTAAAATTCCACATTGCGTCCGCCATTTACAGTTACCAACGGAAAACTTAATAACTTCAGCGATATTCGGAAAACTTGTGTCTCCTGCGCTCGGCTGACGTTGGACGGGTTCCAATTCACTTGGACGGCTGGATGCGAGCTGTCTCGGAGTACAGACGCCAAGATATAAAATAAAAGAGCCGACTTGTATTCAAGATTCTGTCAAATCGATTTACTTAATACAAAACTCTAACTTGGTACAATATTGTATTTTTCCACATACCGTTGGCATAAACCTGACGTTCACCTGGCGATATACTCTACATCGCACTGTTCTCTTGACCTTCACTGATAAGTCTACTATGGTACCTTGCGATCGTCAACAATAGAAATCTACTACCTCCTTCAAGATACATTAACAGTCGACATTATTATTAATGACTAATAATAATGATGTCGATGAATATAATGAATCAACGTGGATCGTTACAAGGGTAGAGGAAGACCGAAGAAAGTGTGGATGGATTGTATGAAGGATGACATGTGTGAGAAGAGTGTGAATTCAGATATGGCGGCTGATAGAGGGAAATGGAAGGGAAGTAGATACTGTGCCGTCCCCACATAGCTGGAAAAAAGGCAGAAGGAAGAGAAAACTATAATTAATGACTTCTCCTATTACTTTCTTATGGGAGAAATGCCTTCGCTACTCTGCCCTCTCGGAGGCAGGTAGCAATGAGAGCAAGCCTCCTCCGACTCCTATGTATGTTAACTACCGTCGTAAAGCAATTGGTTACCAATAGCCTTATACATCAAAATCCCTGATGCTCTTCGTTTTGCAGCATCTGCCTACCTAGCTACCATCCCTACATAATTATAGTATTGCAACAAATTTTCTTCGTCTTCGTTGATATAACTCTTGATAGAGTGGTCATGGTCATGAGTTTAGGTGTTGCTGGCAAGCTTCACCACACGTTTCCACTCTTCTCTGATGACCGCTTTATTGGTAATTAATAATGATAAATCATTTACTGCCGCTTTTATCTGGCCAGTCCATCTCCTAGGCGATTTTCAACGTGGCCTGGTACCAGATATTATGTTAATCTAATGTTGGATCTACAAAATTCCTCGATGTGTACTGAAATAACTTGACTTTACATCACACGACCCTTACTTTTTTAGCTTAAGTGTATACCGCGCGGAGGCTGCAGTCTCACGCGGACCACCGCCCTAACTTTGACATATGGCCGAAATTTGTAACACCCCATTAGCTCACTTTATGCCTTACAAAGTCTATAAAATATATTTTAGTGTTAAATCATACTATTTACTATGCTTATATTACTTTCACGTACTTTTACTCTCAACTTGACAATCAGGAAGTCCATAAGTGAGAAAATAGTTTTAATACTCTAATCTATAGAAGAATAGCATATATACGTATACATTAATATAATATTGTATATATCATTATGATCACCAGTCGATTGATGTCCACTGCTGGACTGGCCTCCCCCAAAGATTCCCACACGATCATGTACAGGTTTGGGCCCTTCTCATCAGCATCGTTTATTGATTAGCAGGGTGCACCACGAGCAGGTGAGGTTGGCTTAGATTCCGTAAGTTGTTGTGCAGGACTCTTCATATAAATACTTATATACATATATATATGTGTATGTATGTGTTGGGAGACCTCCCAAAAGGTGAACCGACGATCTGGTGAGAACCACGGACCGATCGATGTGGAGATCTTTTGGGGAGTCCTATGTCCAGCAATGGACTTCTATCGGCTGATGATGATGATACATATATATATATATACTTATTCCTCAGTATATGCCTCGTATATTTTATAGGGTTGAACGAAATTTAATAGCGAGTATAGAAGACCGGAAAATTTACTTTATACGTATGCCATCATAAATCTCGATCTAGGTAAGATGTTCACACTACACCCTAACGTGGAAGTCACTCTGAGACTCAAAAATATTAAGTTTTTACCACGAGGACATACTTTAAATTACTCTTTAAAAAAACAACCCTACAAAAAGTGAAATTCTGTTTAAAAACCTTTTGCCTTCGGCTAGATTTCACAACAAACGTAAGGCCTCTGTGCGCTTATTAGAGTGTTTACATTACACGGGGTAATTGAATTTTTTGCAACCCCATCCATTGGTCTGCGGACCGAGTGTCGTGTACACAATTAACGCTGTTTGAACTGGAAAATATGAGAGGTCTCTTTTAGTATTTAATTAAAAACGGTACAGTTTAATTTGCTTTACGGGGATACATTAAAATGATTTGTAAACGTTTCCGAAGCAAAATTGAGGCAGCACAGAGCGGCATGCTTCAGAGGCCGCAGGCGAGGCAGGCGCTAGACGTTCCGAAGAGGTCCCACTTCGATTCCACTCAGATTCAACGTCTGGTAAAAAAATAAAACCTTTAGAAAATCGCTGTATTTTTTTTATTCAATTGAGCGATGAGAAAAACTAGACGTTCACCTGATGGTATTAAATATACTGCATCAGGTAGCGCTCGTCGCCTGAGACTTAATATCTTGACTTTCGTTACCCCAGTAATTACAATTAGCTACAGCACTTTTCAAACTAGAAGATAGTAATGTTCACACAGCTGTTTATCTGCTGCAATAGGAGCTGCAGTTGGTACCTAGACCATCTCTGGCAACAGAGATCTACCACCAGTATTCCAAGCAATAGCTTTCGCGGATGTATAATACCGATCAAACCACTTTTGAGAAGGGTGGTAAATAAATAGTCCTGATTCCTTATGAGAGAAGAGTCAGAGTCCCAAAAGTGGGTATAATATAATTATACATTTAACTTGCTATAAAGTAAGTAAGTGGGTGTAAGTGGTCCCGTACAAGGACTCGCGGGACCCAAGCCAACCTCACCTGCTCGTGGTGCACCCCGCTAATCAACAAACGAGGCTCTGGCTGCCGCCAACTGGCATTAGGCCAGCGAGGTGGCTCAAATCCCCGCACATGAACCCCTACAAATGGATGGTGCCTGACGGTACCTGTGGCCGTGCTGACTGTAAAATCGTGAGAAGCCGCAGGATGCGGCAGCGCAGTACTGACCGATGTGGAGATCTTAGAGACAGCCCTATGTCCAGCAATGGACGTCTATTAGCTGATGATGTAGATGATGATGTAAATTTTGAAGAAAAAAAAAAGTCATGGGACCAGTTTAAGAAAACCTCTCGTACCGTTCAACATAAATCAGCCGCACGTCCGTTATACACAAACGACGTTGATTTACGAACTCTTATTTACACTTCCTGTTTGTGAAGTTTACTATAAATTATATTTGTGAAGTACACAGTTGTGTATCTGTGGGACTTCTGCGTAATCCAGATATATCATCATCATCAACACAGTAAACGTCTACATTAGAACAGAGACCTCCTCCAAAGATCTCCACGTGTGTAGGGGTTCATATGAAAGGATTTAGACCACGCTGGCCCAATGCGGATTGGTGGGAGCCAGAGCCTCGTTTGTTGATCAGCAGGGTGCACCACGAGCAGGTGAGGTTGGCTGGGGTCCCGTGAGTTGTTGTGTGGGAGCCCTTACGCCCCTATTCAGATATATACCATAGACACGTTAAAGTTGATGGTAAACCACATTTCTGCTCTAACAAATCTTACACTTAATTTTTTTTCCAAGTAATAAAATGAGCGAGACATTCACCTGATACTGAGTGATATGCTAGCCCATAACTAAGAAGCGCTAGTGAGGATATACAGCACATTATATTCCTCTATGCTCTAAAATACAGACTGTTAACTATCGTTACTCCAATAATTTTAGCAGCTACAGCGTCCTTCAAACCAGAAAATAGTTTTGTTTGTATATGAATAAATTTCATGTTGAGCTACAGTTGTACGAAGATCTAAAGAAATATTAATTATTTCTTTTAATTGCAATAGACCGTTAATAGAGACATAAGACGTTAATGCTCTTTACACTAGTAATTTCACTACCTACAACACCCTTCGAACCGGAACAAAGTAATGTTATACTACTTGGAAGAAACAAGAGCTGCAGTGGTATGCATCTAGACGGTCTCTGGCAACAGAGACTTTCAGAGACAGTTAACCTATATATATATATACTATGGGGAAATCTTTGAGAGAGAACTATGTCCAGCAGTGGACGTATGCCGGCTGATAATGATGATGATGATGATATAATTTTTAAATCTCCCAGGGTTAACTGGTTGTTCTGAGCCATAATACAGTGTTACAATGGTAGTGTTAGTCCGGATGCTACATAAACGTTAATTAACCCCCTCTACTACGTATGGCAAATAAATAAATAAATAAATAAACAAGTCATATTCCAAGCGCTGTGTGTAATGGCTGAACGTAACCGTAATAAGCCGACTGCTGCCGCAGCCCGCCAACCCCTAGTTGTTGCGAAACGCCCTTGCCAAGAATTTATCGTCGATTATCATCAAATAGTACGAAGTTGTGTTTATTATAACAACAACTGTACAAACTTATTTGTTAACAAGTCTCGCACCCCTATTTATTTATGTAACACTAGATTTGCACCCCAGCTTTGCTTACATTTAATTTAGACAACAAGCAAGCAGAGATCATCATCATCATCATCAGCCGATAGAAATCCACTGCTGGACAAAAGCCTCCCCCAAAGGTCTCCACATCGATCGGTCCCACGTTGCTCGCATTGAGTGGGTTCCTGCGATTCTCACCAGATCGTCGGTCACCCTGGTGGAAGGCCTGCCATCACTACGTCTACCGCCACGCGGGTGCCACTCGAGAACCTTACTACCCTATCAGCCGTCCGTCCTTCGAGCAATGTACCCTGTCCACTGCCACTTAAGTCCAGCAATCTTTTGGGCTATGTCGGCGACCTTAGTCCTTCTGCGGATCTCCACATTCCTGATTCGATCGCTCAGAGAAACTCCGAGCATAGCTCTGACCCTTTGGGTGACTTTAAGTCTTCTTATAAGGCCGATAGTGAAGCGCCACGTCTCGGTTCCGTGTGTCAACACTGGCAACACGCACCAATTGAAGACTTTTGTCTTCAGATACTGCGGTACCTGAAAGGTCACCTTAAACCAACAAGTTCCATGAGCTGTTTGATATATACTTTCAGTGTTATATATTATATGTTGATATTTATCTTAGAGAATGGCACGTTACTTAATCATAATTTTTCATACATGATACAGAGGGCGGAATTAATATATATATATATATATATAGGGTGGCGCAAAAATAACCCTATAAAAAGCACCTTTTAACACAGGTAATAAGATACTTTTTATAAGGTTATTTTTGCGGCACCCTATATATATATATAACGATATAAAGAGGTCCCGCACAATAACTCACGGGACCCATGTCAACCTCACCTGCTCGTGGTGTACCCTGCTAATCAATGAACGAGGCTCTGGCTCTCACCAACCCGCATTGCCAGCGTGGTGGAAAATGACCCAAACCTCCCCACGTGTACCCCTATAAACGTGGAGATCTTTGACGGAGGCCTACGTCCAGCTGTGGACGCCTATCGGCTGATGATGATGAATACAAAGATACAAACTATATCTTTGTGTGAAACATCAGACTGGTCATGTCTCCAATCTCCTTCTAAACTCTATCGAGCGTTATTTAAAGCAAGACCTGATATAACCTTTGACTTTATCTCCAGCGGATTTCATTATTCATGATGTTAATGTAGACAAGGTCGTGGATTGTGAATTGAACTCGTCCATAATGCTTGAACTCTGATATATCGGCAACCAGAGCACGGTAAAAATTATACCAGTTATACCAGACTTTCTTGATCTGAAAAAAACCATGATCATCATCTCCCAGCTTCCATGTCTCTGGAATAGAAGCGGAGATCTTTGTTATAAAGCTATATGGCTGTATATCTTAGTCTGGCTAATCATGATCGAGTGACCATTGAAATAGTACAATTATAAACTGTTCAGCCGGTAAAATAAGATACAGACAGACGCTTGATACTCATTCCATAATCGTATACCCCAACCCCCGCCCCGGGGGTGTTAACTAACAAAAGTAAAATATAATTTTAACCTTTCAAAGTAGAAGTTGGTTCATTTATTAACGTACAACTGTTGAGGTGATTATTTATTCCTAAGTTTAAATTTATTTAAACCTGTGTAGTAAATTTTTTTTTTTTTAATTTCCACAAAATGAGTAGGCGAGCGTGACCTTCACCTGATGATAAGTGATACACTTATCCTTAACAACGTGCCGCTTGTTGCAATGGTACACACAGTACCACATTGTGGTCGTCATCTTGAGACAAGATGTGTAGTCCCGTTATCACAGTAACTTCATTACAACGCCCTACAAACCGGAACAGAATAGTTTTTGCACACTACTGTCGGCGGCGGAAATAAGCGCTGAAGTGGTACGTACCTAGACTATCTAAACCTAGCACCAATAAATTCTCAAAAGCTGGTTCACTGGTGATAGGTCCGTGTTGCCGGAGACCGTCTTAGTTGGTACCACTGCAGCGTCTATTGCAGCCGGCCAACACTACTGTGTAAACATTACTGTGTTCCAGTTTGAAGGACGTTGTAGCTAGAAAAATTACTGCTGTAATGGTACTTAGCTCCTTATGTGTCAAGGCGACGACCACAATTTGATGCCGTGTATACCATTGTAACCAGCCACGTTGTTATAGTATATATATAGTAGGTGAGCGTATCACTTACCATCAGGTGAACGTCCAGCTCAACTCTTCGCTTTGTAGAATTAGAAAAACTACTCTCATGACTCTTACCAATACACTACTTCTAACCACCGAACCCTTAAATAATGATGATGATGATATTTATCTTATTCCTGGACGAGGTCTTAACAGATGATAATTTAATTTAACATATTACGTACTGAGGACAAATTAAGGACTATTAAGGACCAATCCACGTGGAGATCTTTAGGGAAGGCCTATGTCCAGCAGTGGACGTCTATCGGCTGATGACGATGATGATGAAGTACTGAGACTTTGAAGTATATAAGTTAATTTTTAGTATGACTTTTTTAAATACCGCGGATAAATTCTATAGCTAGAGAACTTCTTGGTACGAGTCCTGTTCTTATTAAACGGGACGAGCAGGTCGTTAATCTGATGGTAAGGGATACGCCTGCCCATATACACCGCACCGCATTGTGATCAACGCTAAATACAACACCTTTTAAACCGGAATACAGTTAGTTATATTCACACACTACTGTCTGACGGTGGAGGTAGGAGCTGCGGTGGAACTAAACGGTCTCCGTCACCAGATACCTGCCAACAGTAAAAGCTATCTATTACAATGTGTCGTAACCAAGGATATGGAAACCTACCTACACTTATCATTTAGAAGCAGTATAAAATTACACGTACACCCTCAGGGTGTCTCTAAAAGGAAACATCAAATTCGGACAACAGTTTCTACTTAACAACGTTTTTCTTAAGACCTATCGAAAAGTAACCGATTCTTTAAATAGTCTAAATAATTGATCTTCTTCTAGAAGCTTAAAGGAAGAACAGGAGGACGTATCGGGTTCCGGAGTAAACATAAAAATGCTCATCATCCATCCAGCTTTGATTAAAGACCTTTTCACGTCCGACCTGTGTGTATAATTGAAGCTGACAGTAAATATTTACTCGCTCGTATATCATACGGTTTCCGTAAATAACGTATCCGGAGATGATTCCCACGTATCTTCAATTTGTGTTTATGTCTCCGGCCTTGGTTGTGGTTGTGTTTGTCATAACGAACTGGAGTCTCAACTGTTTTCTCATGGGAAACGAGATTTGTTCACAAAACAAAATTAGGGTAGTGATATCGATACCACTGGTACGCCTCCCGCTATCCATACATCACATTACCCTCATCTTTAACATATAAAATGTCCTATTCGCTAGTAATGTTACTAGTAAGGACATCTCTGAATAAAGTTAGTTCTTGATGCTGCTGTAGCGAGAGGGTTCGGAAGGAGAGCAACTGACTAATAACAAAAATCATGTATGAATTGTAGCAAGCTATAAATACTTTAAACCATAAGTTCATAGATTTATCTGATTAGAAATATATCAACTGAGGATTATGAGTAAGATGAGTTTTACTACTAAATAGTAAAATTTGCTAACGTGGTGCTGGATAGATAGTATCCTATCACACGGAGCCGTATTGTAACCGTATCTAAGAAATTACACATTAAGTCTCGTTACTACAGTAATTTCACTAGCTTCAACTCCCTTCGAACCGGACAAAGTAAGGTTTGCACACTGCTGTTTGTTGGCTGCAATAGGAGCTGCGGTTGTACCTACATACATCATCTCCAGCAACAGAGATCTACCAACAGTATTATAATATATATTTAACAACCTGTTCCTCACCCGCTTTGCTATCTGTTACACCCCCGCAGCACTCTTTGGGTAAGGAATTTTGTAAAATCCGTTCTTAACAGCTCTATACTCTGCCTAAGGAATATTCTTACCAAATGTCAAGTCTCCAGGTCTTACAGTTCCAAAGATATCATATTGAGTATCTACATAGGTAGGAATCTCATGTATATACACATAACTAGTCTGGTCATAAGTACTGTTACATGGAAACTTCTTTTTTCAACTTTTTAATTATTTTGAATTTGGAACACGTACATTATTTTAAAAACTTCTTTCGATTAGGTTCATTATCAAATTACAATATGGAATGGGGTGGGGGTGTGAAAACTTGAACCAAAGTATATCAAGATATAGTTTGGGACCATGTTGTGAAACCTCTCGGCAATATACTTTTTGTAAAAAAATACGGTGAACTTTCCAGCAGGACTCTCTGCACCTGGTCACGAGGCACGAGCTACCCAAGCCCGGCTTGAAATCGACGTTGCGGACTTTATAAAAGCTGAAGACTGGCCCTCATCTATCGCAGACCTCAACCCTTTCGATTACAAATTATGGTCAGTTTTAGAGGACGTGGGCTGCTGCTGCTCTAAACGACACGGCGACATTGAGTCTCTTAAGAAATCTTTAGAGCAAGCAGCAAGCAGCAAGTAATGGCGGCGGTGGAGATGTCCCTTGGAAACAGCGCGTAAATCCGTAGACACGTGGCCAAACAGATTAAAGGCCTGTGTGAAGGCCAAAGGTGGCCATTTCGAATAAAATTTTTTTTTTTTGCTTTTTGGTGTAATTTTTAATAATATTACATTGCTTCTTAAAAAAATGCATTTTCATTTGTAACAGTACTTATGGCCGGACTAAGTACATAAATATATATATAATAAACCTTGCAGTTGTCAGTTTATCGCCTGTAACATTTATTCATAGCGAAAGCATGTAAATACTTCATCAAATAAATCCGAGCGTTTAGTGCGAACACGTGTAAATAAATTGTCTATTTACAACACTTGAAATTACGTGTTCGGAAAAGCGTTAGAATATTTATGATTTATCGTTTAACGAATAAATAACAGCTCGTCGTTCAGCCGAAGGACCAACAGCGTGCCGTGGAAACGTAAATCAAGTCTGTCCGCGTTAACAGTACACTGTAGCGCTGTCAATCCATCACTGTGACGCGAATCTTCCTCCGCTTTACATACTAAATTAAGTCAGCATCGTGCATATATAAAAAGGATCTTCCGGAAACAAAGAACCAATGAGATATCTTGATAATTTGATTCAAGAGTCGGAAACGCTTGAGTTCGATCAGCAATGACCTAACGATACAAAAACTATAAAAATATTTCCTTTAATTTCCTCGAAGCCAACGTACATCCTGCACCAGCGGCACATGTGAAACTTGTGGTAAGTTTATTAGTGGATTGGATTACTGGCCTGCTCTTTATATAAGAGATGATTCTGATTTCCAGTAATAAGATGAAGAAGAACAAGAATCATATAAAATAGACTACTTAAAACAAAGCTCATAAACTTTCAAGGACCTCACATAACTTTTAGTTAAAGCTAAAATGATTTGAAATATTTATTAAATACCCTCGATCTTGAACAAAATTGTTTTTTTTTCGTTTGGTGGAAAAAATTACGAGGAAAGAACTTCTAAATGTACTTTACTACTACTTTTACTTTCAACTCCACTTTTACTACCTTTTCAGCACGTCATCGAAGGATTCGTAATAGAATTTTTATATGACCTGGATAGCTACCATCATATTATTTCCACACGGCACGAGAATTCTGAGTAAAAAGTCTTCACCATCTACCGTGTTGTGCAATTTAAGACGATCAGAATCTTCTCTTCTTTGAAATATTTACAGATTCAGATCTTTGATAAGAACTAGGTATTAACTGTTGTGGTTCTCCGCCGGAGGTCATATTTCTACCATTGTGTAGAAAGTTGCTCCATCATCTGATGACCTTGCTGATGTAATCGCGCAAACATTTTATAATAGAACTGATTTCATCTAAATCTAAACCGATACATTGACGGAATCGAGATCTAAAATAAATAATTCGTATAATCGATGCCAGCGCTCGGTATAGCTGCCGGACTATTGTTAAAATAAACAAGTTGAGAAAAAAAAATCTGAATACACAACTTGTATTTACTATGTTCTAGTAAATTTTTATCAGATTTCATAATTCTCCAGTAGTAGTAATAGAACAGATATCAAATTTTCAAGAGAAAGAAAAGCGACTACAAGTGATCAGAATCTTTTTTTCTTTTCATTCTATGAAGGGACGATATCAGCGTGACTTTCACCTGATGGTAAGTTATACACCTATTCACAATGTGGTGCTGGTTCGGATGATATACACCACACTGTGCTTGTCGCCTAGAGACATGAGTTTTTGTCTCATTAAACTAGCTACAGCGCCATTGAAACCTGAACACAGTAGTATTTGCAGACTACTGTTTGTAAGCAGAAATAGGCGCTGTGATGGTGTACCTACCTACGAGTAGACGGTCTCCGGCAAGAGACTTACCATCAGTGAAAAAAAGGTGCAGTTACGCATTTCCAATCTTAAGGAATGTAGTGTGGTTTTTGTTAAAGGTCCTCGCTTCCCATACTTCCGGTAATGCCGCATATATATATATATCATCATCATCTGCTGCTCAAGCTGCTCAAGTAGTCGGAAAGATACAACGTGGTCATCATCCTGCGCCAGTGGTGGTTTGGTGAGGATTTTATTATCAAGGAGTCACAAAACTACATTTTTGTGAAAAAGTAGTGAAAACTTCAGCCAAAGTGTATCAAGATACAGTCTAGGTATTTAAGTCTAGCTATTGTAAAGCCTCTCAGTCATATACTTTTTAAATATATACCGTGGACTTAACAGCAGGTCTCTGCACGTGGTCACAAGGCACGAACTACCTAAGCCCGGCTTGAAACCGACGTTCCGGACTTTATAAGAGCTGCAGACTGGCCCTCATCTATCCCATACCTCAACCCTTTTGACTTCAAATAATGGTCAGTTTTAGAGGACATGGCCTGCTGCTGCTCTATACGACACGGCGACATTGAGTCTCTTAAGAAATCTTTGGAGCAAGCAGCAAGCAGCAAGCAGTGGCGGTGGTGGAGATGTCCCTTGGAAACAGCGCGTGAATCCGTAGACACGTGGCCAAACAGATTAAAGGCCTGTGTAAAAGCCAAAGGTGGCCATTTCGAAAAGAATATTTTTTTTTCTTTTTTGCTGAGACTAATAAATATGTATACATTTTAATAATATTACAATGCTTCATTAAAAAAAAACGCATTTTCATTTGTAACAGTACTAAGTATATATATGAAACAAATTAAAAAGAGATTCCTTAATAATAATTTATCATCAAGCTTCCTATCGTCCATGTCCATGAGAGGCAGAATACTCTACGCTGTTGTAGATAACAAACCTGAACATCTTATTTATATCCTCCCATTGTTACAGCTTATCTATTAGGTTAAGTAATAACTTATATCCGTAATAATGTAATGTTACTTAAGTTTGTTTATGCGTTATCCTAAACAAAAACGGTCTCAAAAATTTAGTTTTTGAAAGGTTCCTTTCATCCAGTTGTACTAACGTCTCATCACCATCATCATATGTAACCGATAGACGTCCACCGCTGGACATAGGCCTCCCTTAAAGATTCTCACGTCGATCAGATAGGGATTCATATGGAAGAATTTGGGCCATTTCCCACCACGCTGGCCCAACGCTGGTTGATGTAATATAATAAAGCCTTCAAACATTTGCGTATATAGAAGTTGAATATACAACTAACTTCCGTTTAGTTTAACTGTAACAAAGACATGTTATATTGAAGTTTCTCAAAGCACCAAATTTAGTTTAAGTTATCATCATCATCATCGTCAGCCAGTAGACGCCCACTGCTGGACATAAGCCTCGATCTCGCGTTGCTCGCATCCAGTGGGTTCCAGCGATTCTCGCCAGATCATCGGCCCACCTTGTGGAAGGCTTCCCAATACCACGTCTACCGGTATGCGGGCGCCACTCGAAGACCTTGCTACTCCATCGGCTGTCGGTCCTTCCAGCAATGTGCCCTGCCCACTGCCACTTAAGTCTACCAATCTTTTGGGCTATGTCGGTGACCTTAGTCCTTCTGCGGATCTCCACATTTCCGATTCAATCGCGCAGAGAAACTCCGACCTAAGTTTAAGTTATAACTATATAAATAGAAAACTTTATATACACTATTACTTATATCGAAAGAACATGAACAAATTGATCTGCTCTTAAAGTTGATTTTGGATTATAAAGTTTAAGTTATCATTGAAGAATTTAATTTTTTGTAAAGCTTCAACCAATTTGTTTTCCCTTACTTTAAATACTAAGGGCGTAATGAAATCAAAACATCAATACGTAAAATTTCCTTTCCGTTTATGTAGGAGATTGAAGTATGGTAACCTTGGATATTAATATGGTTAATAAAGAAGTGAGATGTGAAGACTACAATGACACATTCGAAGTTCATCATCAATTCTATTTGTTTACTACAGTACAGTAGCAGCATAAAGAGGTCGTCGCATTTGTATAATCTCATTTCACTTGCAAATTCATCTCCATGCCTCACCATTACACGAGAGGCTGAATGGGGAACAAATGAACATTATTATCCCACTAAATACATTTCACCATTGTGCCCCAGCGTTTACGCGGTTCTCCGTTCCACGTTCAGCCTTTGTTCGTGTAAACGGCATTAGTAGATTTACACCCACCTTATTCCGCCAACGTTTAATATTATCCTATTCTCTCCATCCATTACTGCACATTAATATGCTCCCTTCGTCACCATCAACGCTTACATCTAATTCACAACACTTTCCAATCACAGCTACACTAAACGGATGTATGAACAATAGAGACCGATCCACGAACTCCCGCCTTCGTCAAGTGAAATTAATGTACAGGTTGTGGTGAAACTTTCGCAGCGGAACGTCTCGTCGCCGCGTTGTTGTTCCGTGCGCCCGGAACCCGAGCGGTGTCTCTCCCACATCCGCTCCCCGGAGCGGTCAGCGCGGCACTGAGCCGGGACGAGACGAGACGGGGTTGCCAACCCCCACCTGTGGACCAACGCACTGCAGTCACCCCTTTGCGCCTTTCAAGTCTACGGCGGTGCGGCCGCACGTAAGCAAACACTCGAAGCTTTTATATTTCCGCTTCTGCATTTTAAAGCGCACAAAAGCTGCCCCGTATCGCGGCGCACTAACTGAAAATAAATTCCAACTGAAAACAATTTCCATTACCTAGTGCTAAGTTATTCCTTTTAACACTAACTGTCACTCGAAATTTATAATAAACGTTTCCTCTAATCGTCCATAACCTATTTTCCTACATTGTCATTCAAAACGAAATACTATACACAATACTAAATCCTCTAGTAATACCTAGGATAGGACCATTTGTATGATGAGATTATATTGAGATGAGATTTACCTTATATGACACTGACGAGGGAATCCTTGAAAAGTACCCTCTTAGGAATAAGTGAATATTAAATGGGATATTTCCCGAATAAACTCCCTTACGTTGGTTATACTCAGTGAATTATAACGGCCCCCTGCAACTCTTGCGGAGCACATTGGTATCCATTTACATCTCTTCTAGAAACACTCCAGATGTACCTGGGCACCTCTACAGCACTTCAGAAGATAGTCAACATGCGATCACTGCGTATTGGCTCTCATGTCCAGATTCGTTCAGAATAATCGCGTTCCACCTCAAACATGCTACAGCTTTTAGAGCTATAGTAATTTCACTACTAACAAACCTTATTTGTATACAACTCATAAATTAATGGTTAAGGTAATATTAAGATAATAAGTATCCTTTAGGAGAGACAAGAACTCAAGAGGAGCTGATGAGGACAAGATTTATCATCAGCTACTCGCCAGGCTTTAATGTTGTCCGGACATAGTTAAGACATACGTGTATAGACAAAGTAAACGTCGCTTTTGAGAGATTTTTCCCTCTTTTCTTTTTGATTTGTCTCCAGAAAACTGTTCTGAAACTTCCGGTGATATTCCTTCCGTGATATGTATATAACAGGAACTGTAATATGATCACATCGAAAATATATAACGGAAATGGATTCCGAGTAGTCGTTACTGGCGTTGTAGCGGTTGAACCATTAGCAGGAATACGCTAGTTAAATAAACAAGTGTAAAAGTACACTTTGATCGGTTACACTGTCGGTAGTTTAAACACGTTGAGTTTGAAATTTATAGATGATGAGCGAATGATCAGGGTGAGGTTCCCGGTAACGCTCATGGCCAGGGAATGAGAGCAGTTCGCCAAAAGATATACACACGGTGTGATAAAGAATTGATAGTTAAATATATGGTATCCGGTGTCCGGATACATCTTATCCGATTAGAAACATTACAAATGATGTTATTGTATCGGTTTTCCGGTTTTTTTTTTATTCGACGAAGCGATGAAACGAGCAGTACATTCACCTGATAGTAAGTGATACGTCTACCCATAACAACGTGGCAGTATTTAAAACGGTATTCATAGTACCACATCGCGTCCATCGCTTTGAGCCATAAAATGTTGTCTCCCTACCCCAGTCATTACTCTAGCTACTTCTTCTTCGTCGCTCCCTCACTGCTGAGGATCATGACCAGGCACAGTCTCCATTGAGTGCCATCATATGCAGAGTGGACCACATGGTATATACTGCCACGCATCGCCTTTTTGACCGCTTCCATTCATATGGTAGGGCCTCTTCCCTGAGCACGTCTGCCTTCTAGTCTCTCCAAAATAACTTGCCTCTCGGGACAGCCCATTGGAGAAGGCGTGATGTGCCCAAAAAGGTTGAGGGCTCTTTGTTGGCATATTGAGGAGAGCCTAGTGGTTACTCCAGCTACAGCGCCCTTCAAACAGGAACACAGTACTGTTTATCGGCTGCAGTGGTACCTATCTAAATGGTCTTCGAAGACAGAGACCGCCTAGGTAGTTAGTGAACTCAGCCAAAAAAAGCGTTGTCAAGTAGTTAACTCTTGGTAACTTAGCTTAGTTTTCAAGGCATGTACCTTGGTGCTTATATAGACAGGTCTGACTTCCGGTTTAAGGTTCTCTGTCTGCCACTATACCATTACTGTTGTCTTCCGGTCTTTAACATACGAGACGCAGGATATTCTAGACAATTATTTTTACTCTCTTAGGTAACAAAGTTTACTAAGTACTTATATATTATTTAGTATTTTCAGCTATTTCAGCTTGATAAGAACAGCAAGTGAGTGGAACAAATTGCCAGCGTCGGTGTTCCCTTACAAATACTTCGTGTGGCTTGAAGAGTGAACAGGCTGTTACTGGGTTACTGTGCTTTACCACCACAGTCCGCATCTTAATCCGGAGGTATCATGGTGAAGCACTAACCTATTTAAATAAAAAAAATTGAGACGTTGAAGGTAAATAATACACCTGCGCAGAACAATGTAGCGCTTGTTGTGATGATGTATACATCACCAGTTAAGTGTAATTACCTCAGTAATACCTATTGGTTTGATGAAACATTTAAGCAAAGAGGATGGAGGATAGTGAACATGGAACATAGTTTCTTCTACGGTATAGTTTAAAGACGACTTCGCCTTGTCCAACCTGACCGCCTGTCGCCTTCGTCGACTATTATTGAGATGCACGCAGTAATGTGGTCCCGCACAACATCCCACGGGATCCAAGCCAACCTCACCTGCTCGTGGTGCAGCCTGCTAATCAACAAACGAGTCTCTGGCTTCCACCAGCCCGCATTGGGCCAGCGTGGCGGGAAATGGCTCAAAGCAATACAACCAATACGGAACCATAGCAGCGCAGCACCGATCAATAGGAAGATCTTTTAGGGAAGCCTATGTCCAGCTGTGGACGTCTATCGGCTGATGATGATAATGACGATGACGCGGTAGTGTATCAACAAAAATTTACAGAAATACAACGAAGTAGCCGACCGCTTATGAACGATTCGATCGAGAGGCGATTAAGGGCAAAAATCGGTAAAACACGAGATTGGATTAAGGTGAAGGGAGGTCACAATCAGATGTCCAGTTCTTGAAATGAAACAGGTAACGGAGTGGGCCCAGGGTAGTCGGGCACCTTACGAACGATAGGCGATAGTGTAATTCACACCAATACTCTTGGGAGAGTAGGGTCGTCATTAGATGCAATTTAATTACTGTATAGGTAAGAGCGTTTTTAATATGCGGCCGCTGGGCAAGACCGTGGCCCCACGCTGGGACGCTGGCCTAATTAATGTCCAGTGAATTATTTATAAGCGGCAGGTAGACGCCCGATTGATGTATTACGACACGGCGGCGGCATTTTAACGCTCATACGGATAACCACTTGAAAAAAAAAAGGGGTGTGGAAAGGTTAGTCTCTTTCTATGAATTGTTAGCTGCTAAATGATCGAATTAGGTCTCAGTTCAGTTTTTTTTTTTCACCTTTATGAGAATACTCTAATATCAATAGCTTCTTGATGGTTCCTCTTGTAAGGTGACACCGGGGTTTTTTGTATCTTTCCATTTTCTTTTATTCTCTTGTCATTTTCCTTACTTCCGTTATCAGTGTCTCCATTCATAGTATCGTTCTTTCATATCTCCTTTATCATCTTCACATTCCTTCATCCATCTCCTCTCAAACTTCAAACGTTATTTACTACATTACGTTTCTTTCTTTCGTCGTTTTACATTTCGACTGTTCTCTCTTCTTTCTTCAGATGTTCAAATCATCTAGGTAGGTATCAGGACAATCAGCAGTATGCAAACATTACTGTATTCCAGTCTGAAAGGCACTGTAGCTACATATATATATAACAATGATTTAAATCTGCTGTATTTCGTCAAAGTATTACTTAAGAATTTTTTCCTATTAACAGCTGCTTCAGTAAGTCACTCAGCATCAACTAAGTTGTGTATTCATCCTTAGTTTAAAATATGCTGAAGAGCAAGTTAAGTATGATGTCTAAGGTCTAATAAATGTTTTTACTCGTACTCATAAAATTTAACATAAATTACTTAATAAATAAGTTCAGACTCAGTTCAAATACAAGAATATATTCACTTAAGTTTGGCACTTGGGACTAAGTAGGGGGAGCTCTCAAAAGGATAAAATCTTTCCTAATAAATTAAACTTAAACTTGAACATGAAGTGTAAATCTCTCCTGAATGAACTAAATACACTGATTCAACATTCATAATGCACTCTCGAACCTTCCACTGCAGCCCTTGAGGATGCTGGTGCATCAGAAACTTGTGTACACGACGCATTCGCATTAGGTCTGCTATTAATCTATTATACTGAAGTTAAGTTCTAGTCATTAAGTGAACTGTTTAAATTTATATATAATTATTGATTAAAAGTGTAATTATTAATTAGATTTGTTTTTTTCAATTATGAAAAATTATCATACTAAGTATTTAAAAGAAATTAAGTTATGAACTTAAAGTCTAAATGCTATTCGTTTCATATAAACATTAAGTATAGAGAAATATTAGGTCTCTTTTTCCGGAGACCGCGCTGCTGTGGTACCTATCTAGACAGGACCGCGCTGCTGTGGTACCTATCCAGACAGGACCGTGCTGCTGTGGTACCTATCTAGACAGGACCGCGCTGCTGTGGTACCTATCCAGACAGGACCGTGCTGCTGTGGTACCTATCTAGACAGGACCGCGCTGCTGTGGTACCTATCCAGACAGGACCGTGCTGCTGTGGTACCTATCTACACAGGACCGCGCTGCTGTGGTACCTATCCAGACAGGACCGTGCTGCTGTGGTACCTATCTAGACAGGACCGTGCTGCTGTGGTACCTATCTACACAGGACCGCGCTGCTGTGGTACCTATCCAGACAGGACCGTGCTGCTGTGGTACCTATCTAGACAGGACCGCGCTGCTGTGGTACCTATCCAGACAGGACCGTGCTGCTGTGGTACCTATCTAGACAGGACCGCGCTGCTGTGGTACCTATCCAGACAGGACCGTGCTGCTGTGGTACCTATCTAGACAGGACCGCGCTGCTGTGGTACCTATCCAGACAGGACCGTGCTGCTGTGGTACCTATCTAGACAGGACCGCGCTGCTGTGGTACCTATCCAGACAGGACCGTGCTGCTGTGGTACCTATCTAGACAGGACCGCGCTGCTGTGGTACCTATCCAGACAGGACCGTGCTGCTGTGGTACCTATCTAGACAGGACCGCGCTGCTGTGGTACCTATCCAGACAGGACCGTGCTGCTGTGGTACCTATCTAGACAGGACCGCGCTGCTGTGGTACCTATCTAGACAGGACCGCGCTGCTGTGGTACCTATCTAGACAGGACCGCGCTGCTGTGGTACCTATCTAGACAGGACCGCGCTGCTGTGGTACCTATCTAGACAGGACCGCGCTGCTGTGGTACCTATCTAGACAGGACCGCGCTGCTGTGGTACCTATCTAGACAGGACCGCGCTGCTGTGGTACCTATCCAGACAGGACCGTGCTGCTGTGGTACCTATCTAGACAGGACCGCGCTGCTGTGGTACCTATCTAGACAGGACCGCGCTGCTGTGGTACCTATCTAGACAGGACCGCGCTGCTGTGGTACCTATCTAGACAGGACCGCGCTGCTGTGGTACCTATCTAGACAGGACCGCGCTGCTGTGGTACCTATCCAGACAGGACCGCGCTGCTGTGGTACCTATCTAGACAGGACCGCGCTGCTGTGGTACCTATCCAGACAGGACCGTGCTGCTGTGGTACCTATCTAGACAGGACCGCGCTGCTGTGGTACCTATCTAGACAGGACCGCGCTGCTGTGGTACCTATCTAGACAGGACCGCGCTGCTGTGGTACCTATCTAGACAGGACCGCGCTGCTGTGGTACCTATCTAGACAGGACCGCGCTGCTGTGGTACCTATCCAGACAGGACCGCGCTGCTGTGGTACCTATCTAGACAGGACCGCGCTGCTGTGGTACCTATCTAGACAGGACCGCGCTGCTGTGGTACCTATCCAGACAGGACCGTGCTGCTGTGGTACCTATCTACACAGGACCGCGCTGCTGTGGTACCTATCTAGACAGGACCGCGCTGCTGTGGTACCTATCTAGACAGGACCGCGCTGCTGTGGTACCTATCCAGACAGGACCGCGCTGCTGTGGTACCTATCTAGACAGGACCGCGCTGCTGTGGTACCTATCCAGACAGGACCGTGCTGCTGTGGTACCTATCTAGACAGGACCGCGCTGCTGTGGTACCTATCTAGACAAGACCGCGCTGCTGTGGTACCTATCTAGACAGGACCGCGCTGCTGTGGTACCTATCTAGACAGGACCGCGCTGCTGTGGTACCTATCTAGACAGGACCGCGCTGCTGTGGTACCTATCCAGACAGGACCGCGCTGCTGTGGTACCTATCTAGACAGGACCGCGCTGCTGTGGTACCTATCTAGACAGGACCGCGCTGCTGTGGTACCTATCTAGACAGGACCGCGCTGCTGTGGTACCTATCCAGACAGGACCGTGCTGCTGTGGTACCTATCTAGACAGGACCGCGCTGCTGTGGTACCTATCTAGACAGGACCGCGCTGCTGTGGTACCTATCCAGACAGGACCGCGCTGCTGTGGTACCTATCCAGACAGGACCGCGCTGCTGTGGTACCTATCTAGACAGGACCGCGCTGCTGTGGTACCTATCTAGACAGGACCGCGCTGCTGTGGTACCTATCTAGACAGGACCGCGCTGCTGTGGTACCTATCTAGACAGGACCGCGCTGCTGTGGTACCTATCTAGACAGGACCGCGCTGCTGTGGTACCTATCTAGACAGGACCGCGCTGCTGTGGTACCTATCTAGACAGGACCGCGCTGCTGTGGTACCTATCTAGACAGGACCGTGCTGCTGTGGTACCTATCTAGACAGGACCGCGCTGCTGTGGTACCTATCTAGACAGGACCGTGCTGCTGTGGTACCTATCTAGACAGGACCGCGCTGCTGTGGTACCTATCTAGACAGGACCGCGCTGCTGTGGTACCTATCCAGACAGGACCGTGCTGCTGTGGTACCTATCTACACAGGACCGCGCTGCTGTGGTACCTATCTAGACAGGACCGCGCTGCTGTGGTACCTATCTAGACAGGACCGCGCTGCTGTGGTACCTATCGAGATAGATACCACAGCAGCGCCAATTTCCACTGCCAGACAGTAGTGCTTTCCGGTATGAAGGGCGCTGTAGCTAGTACAATTACTGGGGTAACGAGACAATATCTTGTCTCTAGTCGACGAACACAATGAGGTGTTTCGTATACTATTCTAACCAACGCCGCGTTGTTATATGCAGACGTATCACTTACTATCAGGTGAACGTATCACTCGTCTCGTCGTTTCGTTGTATAAAAAAAATATTGAAAAAAAAAATAATTCAGCGAAATTAATTTTTATTAGATAGCAAACAATGTTATTTCCCTTGGTTTTATCCTCTGGGTTCCTCACCGTCCGATGCCTGTCCGCATGCATGTACTGTCCTGTCGATCCAGGAAACTTAGGGCACAAAGCTTCCTGAAACCTTATTAATTTATTTAGCAGTACCGGTTAATTAAGATTAATACTATGTGCGCAGTTATCGTATACTGTTACAGGAAATAACTAGAAACTAAAAGAGAAACAAAGTTTTCAACACAAACTGTCGCCCGATACACAATCAACCTTCTTTATTCTCCACCAGCAAACAACTTTTCCAATTTCCACACCCACCAGGTGGAGGCTTTGTGTCTAAAGCTTAAATTGAATCAACTTAAGCTTTTGTAAAATTTAGAAAAAAAAAAATTTTTTTTTATTCAACTTCAACGAGACTGTCTTGTCATTCACTTGATGGTAACCATAACAACGTGGAGCCAGTAAAGGTGGTATATACATCACCATAGGGCGTGAGGGGACCCGCACAACAAGTGCTGTGCGGGTCCCCTCTCGCCTTACTGTGATTCGATTTGAAGGGCGCTGTAGCTAGTGTAATTGCTGGGGTAACGAGGCTTAACATATTACGTCTCAAGGCGACAAGCGCAATGTTCAGTGAATACCATCCATAATCCATAGGCGTATCATTTACCATCAGGTGAACGATCCACTCGTTTCGTCACTTCATTAAATAAAAAAAAATATTTCTTAACAGATCTATGAATAAATATTTGCTACGTAGAAATGAAATCTAAGTAATAACTTAAAGGCCAAGGCTATGTTGATAACAGGATGAATTAGAAAATGGAAGAAGAAAGATTAAAAGCAATGAAGATGAATGTACAGAGGATACTGAAATGACAAGGATCTTCAAACCATGGTTACTGTTCACGAGGGTGATTTTAATATTTCTTGTTAGTCCAGTAATTATATTTACCACAGATCATTTCAAAATGACACATAGGACTGTACTTATTGGAAGTCTTACTAATACAATTCTTTTTTATTCGACGAAGCAACAAAACCAGCGGGTCGTTCACCTGATGGTAAGTGATACGCCTGCCGATAACAACGCGGCGTTGGTTACAATAGTATACACAGTACCACATTGTGTTCGTCGCCTAGAGACAAAAGATATTGTCTCATTACCCTAGTAATTACATTAGCTACAGCGCCCCTCAAACCGGAAAGCAGTACTGTTTGTCGGCTGCAATAGGCGCTGCGGTGGTACCTACCTAGACGGGCTATAGTAACAGAGACACTACCAGCAATAACCATGACTAGATTCCCTTGTACCTTCTAAATATTATCAAGTCTATGTAAGTCTACTCTATAAAGGAAAGAGAGGGATATCTATAGTCTCGTTACGAATTTCATCATCCCAAACAGATTGTTTTTTTTTTAATTAATGATGCTGTGAGACGAAGGGGTTGTTCACCTGACGGTAAGTGATACGCACACCCATTACAACGTGGCTAGAATGTTATTAACAGCACCGTATTGCGCTCGTCGAGACATAAAATGATGAATCTCATTACCCCAATAATTACACTACTCACAGCGTCCTTCAAACCGGAACACGGTAACAGGCTACCGCCAGTAATTTACAATAACAACAAATTGGCAAGTTATAAAAACAATCGGCCTAATTCCGGCGACCTCCAAACACTCGCTGCGGTACATCCGAACCGTGTGGATGTTGCAAAGAGTTTATCTTATCAGATTCAACTGGATGGTGACTCGCGTCTCCAGCTCGCCGTTCATCTGCAGCACTATCACAGCTTATCTCCTCGAGTCGAGTCTCCGATAAGGTTACCGAAACGTTTGGTAGATTGAGAATGATGAGCCAGTGTCTCCTCTGCAGCAATGCTTCGTGGTGTTGTGCTGAGTTTGTGCGTGTGCACGCTCGCCGTGTGCTATCAGAACTTGTTCGAGAAGAGGAACTTCAAAATTGGAATTGAATACGATCGTATGTATACTATTGTTTTTTTTTTCACCATCATCATCATCATCATCAGCCGATAGACGTCCACTGCTGGACGTAGGCGTCTATCAAATCGATCAGTCTCGCGCTGCCCGCTGCGACCTTCATATAGTTCATTTGGGGGGATTTGGGACATTTACCACCACGCTGGCCCAATGCGGGTTGGTGAGAGCCGGACGTTCACCTGATGGTAAGTGATACGCATATAACAATGTGGCGCTATTTACGATGACACACTACACCGCATTGTGCTCGATTCTGGAGACAAGATTACGAGTCTCGTTACCCCAATAATCACATTAGCTACAGCGCCCTTCAAACAGGATCACAGTAATGTTTGTCAGCTGCGACGGTATCTACATAGACGTCTCCGACCTACCACCAATAGTTTTTTTTTTTGTATTAGTACTCAAAGGTCTGTCGTGTCGGTGGGCGTCTATCCGTATTGAAGGGCTTTACGTACAATTATATATCTCGTGGTTTATTTAATATAGTATATTTAAAATGGAAGTGATTGGTGCTAAGTTATGACCATCAGCATAAACGATCAGTCACATTCATGGTTCTGCAACACCACTGGTGGTAGGTCGGCTGTTGCCGGAGACCGTTTAGGTACAACCGCAGTTCCTAAATCTCCCGCATAACAGTGGTGTGTTAACATTAATGTGTTCCGGTTTGAACGGCGCTGTAGTTAGTGAAATTACCGCGGTAACTAGATTTAATATTTTGTGTCTTAACGCGACCAGCATTACTTAGTTTTTCATGTATCATTGTAACTGGCGTAACTTTGTTATGAGCAGGCGTAACACTTACCATCAGGTGTACTTCATGAAGTTTAAAAATTTTAATTAAATTTCAGTAAAAAAGTTTTATTTAGCATTATTATAGGCACTGTCGGTTCGCAGACTCCCTGCCCATGAGTGGAGGCTCCGACAGGTTCAGGCACAGGAACAACTACGACCCGTTCTTCGTGACGGTCACAGCTACGGCCAAGGTAACTAGAAGTTTCTAGAACACGCACACGCACACGCACACGCACACGCACACGCGCACGCACACGCGCACGCGCACGCACACGCGCACGCACACGCACACGCGCACGCACACGCGCACGCACACGCGCACACACACGCGCACGCGCACGCGCTCGCGCACGCACATGCGCACGTATACGCACACGCGCACGCACACGCGCACGCATACGCACACGCACACGCGCACGCACACGCACACGCACACGCGCACGCACACGCACACGCGCACGCACACGCGCACGCACACGCGCACGCACACGCGCACGCACACGCACATGCGCACGTATACGCACACGCGCACGCACACGCGCACGCACACGCGCACGCGCACGCGCACGCGCACGCGCTCGCTCACGCACATGCGCACGTATACGCACACGCGCACGCACACGCGCACGCATACGCACACGCACACGCGCACGCACACGCACACGCACACGCGCACGCACACGCACACGCGCACGCACACGCGCACGCACACGCGCACGCACACGCGCACGCACACGCACATGCGCACGTATACGCACACGCGCACGCACACGCACATGCGCACGTATACGCACACGCGCACGCACACGCACACGCGCACGCACACGCACACGCGCACGCGCACGCACACGCACACACACACGCACACGCACACGCACACGCAACGCACACGCAGGCACGCATGCACATACATACACAAACACACACATTGAGCAGGAAGGTCTACTCGGATAGACTACGGATATTTTCACCGCGACACTTTGATTCCTTCGTTTAATGTCCATAGCGGTAAACAAATGAAAATAATTTACACAGTTCATCATCATTATCATCATCAGCCGATAGACGCCCACTGCTAGACATAGGCCTCCCTCAAACATCTCCACATCAATCAGGTAGATATTCATGTGGAAGAATCCGAACCATTTACCAACACGCTGGTCCAATGCGGATTGGTGGTAGCCAGTGTCCTTTTGTTGAATAGCTGGTTGCACCACGAGCAGGTGAGGTTGGCTTGGATACCGTGAGTTGTTCTGCGGCAACCCTTACACCCCCTACATCACACGCCCTATATAATATTTAGGCTATAAAATATATCTAATGAAGTTTCAACAATTCTCGAATCAATAATTTTACTGGTCACCGTTCATCATCATCGTCATCATCAGGAAGACGACCACTGCTGAGCATAGGTATTATACAACAACTTTTCTAACTACCCCCCTAGTGTTTGGAGTTATCGGACGCCATGATGACTGTTTGGTAAAGATCGCAGGAAGCCGATGGATGCGGGCAGGGCAGGACCGATCGATATGGAGAACCTTGGAGGTAGCCCATGTCCAGCAGTGGACGTCTATCGGCTGATGATGATAACAACTGACTAATATAATTATAGACCAAGAATATTCTGGTCTTTTCCCTAATCTACCTCCCGTTTGTTTTTAAAGAGGTGTGACCTTAAAAAACTACCCGTCATTCGTTTTAAGGGCGGACAGCCGTTTGATCAGATGGCTCCAGCGCGAGGGTCGGCGCCCATGAGCTAAGTAAACCGGAAAGCGTTCCGTAAATCCACTTAACGGCGGCCCGCCCGCTTCCAGCCGCCGGCAGCGCGGATAATGCTGAATAATTCCGCTCGTACACTTTCCAAGCGGAGAGATTTCAATGACAGCATCCCATCTGATTGATATCAATATGTTATTACATATATATATACATATATATACATACATTTATATATACATATATATATATGTCTGTATTAATATTCATAACAATATGACAGGAAGTACAACTAGTCTGACCTGATCTGACTGTACAAATGAGTGCTATCTTCGCCGGAGATCAAATCTTCGAAAGATTTTCTTACATTTTTACCAACTGAAACTAGCCTCGATCAGTGGAGCCCTGAGATCTAAGGACCTAACGGTGTCTCTCTACACTTTAGTTAAGCACTTCAAAGGCAGAACCAAGACCTTAGCACTCTTACTGAACAGCAAGTACCTAACCACATCGCCTTTGTTGTCCCGTACGGATTCAGTTATTGAGCAATAAGAGTCAAATCCCAAGGATCACGGAACCCGTATACCTTTTTAGTCGACTTCTACAATAGGCAGAGCTTACATTAATATTATCCTTCTTACTATCTCGTCGCTGTAGGGCTGACGATTAGGAACGTCCCTTAATATCCTCGATTTCGCTGTACAGCTTCCGTCTGTACAATAACTGCTTCGTAGAAGACCAGCTAAGATAACTACTTAGACGATCTCATGCAACAGATACCATCAGAAGAGTCTAATAAAGGATGGCAACAGTTTGCCGGCAACGAAGGCGTCATACGCCCATATCCTCGATATTATCACGGGTACAACACATCAGCCAAAACCTTCAGTTCACCAGTCAAAAGGACATTACGTTCACCGGTAACAGGACCAGTGACAGGTAACAGTAACATCCGTGTCCGACTGGGAGATTGACCGCGATTAACGCAATAAAATCCCGTTCGGAGGGTCGCGGTCAGTAAATTGGAGGCTTCGCGGGTGGCTGGCCCAAGTATCCCATTATTGGAATTTTTCCACGTGCCAACACCGCACCGGAAACCTAATAAGATGGGATAATAAAATTTTTGATGCGTTAAACTAATTTTTTTTTAAGACGGAACCGACCCTCCACGTAAAGATTGTTCACACCCTAACTTGAAATGGTCGCTGATAATAGATGATTTTTAATTTCTATTATTTGAAATTTGAGGGGTGAGAACTAAGGTCATGAACCAGTGGGCAAGGCACACTGCTAGAAGGACCGACGGTCGATAGGGCAGTAAGGTCCTCGAGTGAGGCCCGCGTACCGACAGACGTAGCGTTGGGAGGCCTCCCACAAGGTGGACCGACGATCTGGTGAAAATCACGCGAACCCACTGGATGGGGAGCTCTTTCGGGGAGGGCTGTGTCCGGCAGTGAACGTCTATCGGCTGATGATGATGATTATTTAACAAAGCGACGAAACGAGTGAGACGGTCACCTGATGGTAAGTGATACGCCTATCCTTAACAACATAGCGCTAGTTAATAGTAATCGACACACCACCACATCATGTTCGTTGCTGTGAGATATATGTAAGCTTCATTACTGCAGTAATTTCACTAGTTGCAACGACCTTCAAACCGGAACAACAACGTTTGCGCACTACTGTTTAGACATAAATAGGAACTGTGGTCGACCTAGATGATCTCGGGCAGCACAGATCTACCGCGGGCATGACTTCCGTAGCACACTTGAAAAAGAAACGACAGCTGATGCCAACGCACTAAAGACTAACTGTGTACCAGTTATCAACATATAGGAGCAGGAGTGCTATCAGGGACAACCTTGGTGCTCATTATCACTTAAAGTCACGTGTAATTCGGGTCAAGTGAGCGGAGGCTTGGTGATCGCGCAGTTTTTAAACTACGAAGTAAACCACGCGGACGAACAGACCATAAAACATTTTATTACGCACGTGCTCCGATTGTACACCGCCCTTATATACAGCCTTACTTATACTTATGTAATCAAGTTACAACTTATACCGTTACATTATTTACTGAACAATACTTCGTATTTCACTTAAGCTGAACTAATGATGAGGATTCCTCTTCTCAACAATATTAATCGTTATTAAAAGCAATGTATTCTATATGAATAAAACAGCTCCGTTTCAGATTGATAAGTTTTAAGTTCTCAACTTAACCATATATAGTTTTTTAAGACTTTTTTTTATTCTCATACACATACACACATATATATGTGTGTGTGTGTGAGTAATTAATGTTAGAGGTATCGTACAAAAACTCACAGGTCCCAAGTCAACCTCACCTGCTCGTAGCACCTTGCTAATGATCACGAGCTCCCACCAACTCGCATTAGGCATTGAGCCAACGTGGTGGAAGATAGTTCGAGTCCCCCCATAAGAACCCATACAAACGAAGGCCATTAATGCCGGGAGGTATCAGAGGCCATGCTGACAAAAAGGTCACAGGAAGCAGGATGCGAACAGCGCAGGACGTCTATCGAGTGATGAATTAATGTTTGACAAAAAACCATACGTGGTATAGAAAAAGAATATATATTTCTATATAATATATAAAAAGGCTGCAGTAAACGCGATATTATGTTCTAATTTTTTTTAAGTATTTGCTAAGTTAATTTTACTAATTAAGCTATAACACAAGACAACAACAACGTGACTAAAAACGTAATGTTTGAGGGTGCAAAAATTTATTGTACCTATTCTGAAGGAAATGAAAAAGTAAACTTCAGGACAAAAGTCTAAAGATTTTGAAATGTAATAAAAAAAATTAAAAAGTGTATCACGTCATAATATTTTTTAATCAAACTTGCTGCAGTGTATAATCACCTTAACTTATTAACAAGCGTAGTTCTGTTATTTATAATTTTTAAGTACTACCAGCCTATATACTTTTCTTATGGTTTAAGTACTTATAAGCGACTTTAATCGTTGAAGCAATAATTAAAAAACCTCAAACATTTAATATTTAAAAGGATTCAGTGTTAAAAAGTACCTTTTACTGGTTTTCCATTAAAAAAAACCCGTAACACTAATAAAAACGTAAACGTTAAACCGTACCTTTTCAATATTAACAAATTTTGTAAGTAGACGATTCTCTCGAAAGCTCAGACCTGTAGTAAAACTATATTGAATATTTTATTGGTGTTAGGTCTCTAAAAAGGACACCTTTTTGGGATATCTAACATCAGTAACATGCGGCCAGAAACTAAGCAAGAAAAATGTGCTTATTGTATCTTTTTTAAAAGTCTATTTTCTAATTCAAAATCTTTAACTACTATTATGAAGATAGTTAATTTTACTTTCCTCTGCACAAGTTTTTAAGAATAAAGACATTCTACGTTTCTATAATAGTTTAGACAAAAGGCTAGAATCTCGCTAACTAGTAACTTAATTTCACCTTCAAAGTTCGCAAACTTAATTTGTTTATAAAGTAGTCCATTAACGTTGGTCCACCGCAGATTCCGGACGTTATCTCCTCCATATATCTTGGGGCAAGACGCTTTATCTCCGTCAGTGTGGCGGTCAGTCCACCTCCGCTGACTTAATTACTCCATGCCTCAAATACAATGTTTTACTTTTATATATTTTATATGTATTGTTAAAATATTGCAACAAATAAGATTAAAAGATTACTATCATAAAGAAAGTCCAGGCCATTTCTCCACCAGGCTGACAAATATAAGTCAGCGGATATCACATGTCCACTGAAGCACATGTCGATTTTTCTGTTATTTTTGCTTTCACCAGAAGCCTAAGCTTAGTGGGTGCTGACTATTGGACTCTTGGAAAAGTCTAACAAGTATGAACGCCTTAAAAATTGAGCTGTCATTGATAGTGTTGTAATAGGTCAAAGTTTGACCAATAGATGGCAATGTTATAAACAATTATTATACAAAAATATTTTTGAATTATATTTTTTTATTCCTTATAGCAAGGAACATTTAAGTGGTTCGATTTATGTAAACTTTAGTCAAGCATTAAAAAAACCCTTTAAAAATTCTGCAATATATTATATACATATACCCTGATGGTAACTGACACAGTGCCATGTAATTAACCGCTCAATTGGTGCTCACCAAAATTTAGTCAATAACTTTTTAAGTTTCACGTTATAGTATTCGTTTCAGGTAAAACATCTAAACTGAAATATATTATAGATAGAAATGTTATAAATTATATTAAAAATTTTCTTTCACTTAGAAAGGCTTCGTGCTCTCGTATTTGGAGGTGACCGCGATCACCGACGCGATAGGCGAGGTGAGCTTCGAGTTGATCCAGGGGCAGACTGGCGCGCGCAACATGGTCTTCCAGCTGATCTCCAACAACAGCGACTTCCTGTCCTACACCTACTTGGCGTACGGAATCAGGGAGGAGGAGTACAAAAAGGTGACGTCTGTATCATTGGGAAGTGGATAGGTAAAGTATATTAATGAATACAAGATGAAATAACAACCGGAAATGGAACGCCAAAAAAGATGATCACAGAAGTTTTGGAATTAAAATTAGTTGTTCAGCTTTCTAGTACCATCTTTAGTTGAATTTAACCAACTTGATACAGTGATAAAGTTTTTTGTTTCTGTTAGTAATGTAAGTCTCCACAAGATGGCGTTGGTATATATTTGTGAAATATTACTTGATTCTTAAAGTTTATTTAAGACATTTTGAAATGATAGTTATTTTAGTTTTATTAAAATTTATAATAATTTCGTTTGTTCTGTTAAACAAGTTATTAAGTTAAGTAAATTATAAAAATTAAATAATGAGTAAAAAAAATAAGAGATGTCATTGCAAACGATAAAACTATTAATATAACAAGATTTAGTGATGAGAAGAATAGAAGCAAAATTTTTACATGATTAATAAGTCTCTAATATTTTGTTTATTAAAAAAGTAACAAATTAATATTCATAATCAACTGAAAATTTATTATCTGTATAAGTAAAGTTTGTCATGATTTGTTTTCAGGTTGCAAACATCATAACTCTACCTGTGACGAATAAAGCTACCGCACCGAACTTCACTTACTTTATACTTATGTTAAATATATTCTTTGTTAAGTTATTTATATGAAAAAAAACGTTAATTAAAACATATATTGCACGACTACCTTTGATATTTGAAACGGAGTTACCATTAAAAAAATTATGCTATACTAGGTAATCGTCTTCACTTGCCGATGAGCGTCATAGGTCTCGACGATCTGCTCATAAATTGGTCCCACATCCAACGGTTTCTTCTGACCCTCCACATCGTCGGTCGAATGAAGAGGACTTTCCATTTCCATCCGTCAATCAAGAAATATTTAAGTTATGTCAGTGCTGATTGCTTTTTGTCTTTATTCGACGAATTAACGAGACGAGCGAGATGTTTACCTGATAGTACGTGATACGCCTGCTTCATCACGACGTTGCGAAAAAATTATATACCCAGCACCATTTTGCGCTCGTCAATTGGTGACATAAGTTGTTCAGACTACTTACCCCAGTAATTTCACTAGCTAAAGCGACTTTCAAACCGAGAATAAGTGCTGCGATGCCTGCCTAGTCGATCTCCAGCACAAAGACCTTACACCAGTAGAATTTTTTTGGATAAGTTCAAGTATAAGTATAGTATTTCAATGATTTTTATTAAACAATTAACAATAGAAGTTTTCATCGAAACTTATAAGAGTATAAATAATATATCACTAAACATATGAGAGGTGAAGTATTTTGTTGATCGCGTTCAAGTATTTAGATAGAGGGCCCGTGTAGTTCCCGTTAGCTGGGCACTTGTCCACGCTGACGCACTCCCCGTCGCTGTTCCGCAGCAGCCCGGGGGCACAGACGCAACCGGCGTTGCAGACTTTCGTGCAGACAGGGTCTGGATCGCTGCAAGTCGGGTCGCATCCGACGTTACACATGTCGTACACCTCATTCTCTTTGATACACGGCTCTGGAAAATGTTAGGAATATAGTATTATAGCAACGATCAGTTTATAAAACGTTTGTTTGGACCCGATGTGCTGGACTGGCTAATGGAGAATACTTGAGCCGTTCAGAGATTGTCGGATTTTATCTAGACTTAATCACAGTTCTGTTTATATTGATAATAATAATATATAATAAATATAAAGTTATACTACCACCAACCTGCATTCAGCTGGCGTGATGGGAAATAGCCCAAATCCTCCCATATGAATGCTTATCGTTGAGGAAAGCCCATGTCCAGCAGTGGACATCTATCGGCTGATGATAATGATGATATAGTTATAATAGCAATATCAAACAGGGTCAAGGGTGAAATGTGTGAAAAAATTACTTGGCAAAAATAGACTTTATATATGTTTTAATATCAGAACCTCCAATAAAACTTTATTTTAATATATCCTTCTTTAAAAATTTGTTGAAAAATATGCTTTCTATAAATTTTAGCGGTAGAACGAAACATCTATCACCAAGAGACATAGCGTCAATAGCTCATCAATACTAAATACTTGCAAACACACTACTAATATAAAAAAGCCAAGATGGAATCATCATTATCACCATCGCTATCGCCAGACCTACCCCAAAAAGTCTTCAAGTCAGTCTTCAATCTTCATCAATCAAAGACCTCATACAACGCAAAAACATTAAATTTATTAATAGTTTGTACGCTAATTCAAGAACTACTTACTGATTGAACACTTATCCAATATGACACATTTATTGGTGCTCTCGTCGCGATAATACCCGGACTTGCAGAAACAGCCCATGCTGCAGGACAGGCTGCAGACCAGGGGTTCGGGCTGGGAGCAGGTCGCGGGGCAAGCGCTGCCGCACGACATGAACTCCTCGTTTTCGCCGCAAATACTCGCCGTTCTTGCTAAAATGATAACTACATGTAAACTTCCCTTGGTATGGTAAATTGATTTAAGCGCCATCTAGTCAAATGGAAATGAATAATACAGTTAAAGTTAAGCGATTACCACTGGACTGCTAATAATCATCATTTTACAATTTTAATAGATCCTACACATATTTTTTTTTATTTCAATTAAGCGACGAGACAAGCGGGACGTTCACCTGATGGTAAGTGATACGTCTGCCCATAACAACGTGGCGCTAGAATGATGTACACTGTACCACATTGCATTCGTCGCTTGAGACATAACATGTTGAGACTCATTACCCCCGTAATTACACTAACTACAACGCCCTTCAAACCGCAAAATAGTGATGTTTGCACATCACTGTTTGACGGCAGAAATCTTCACTTGCGTGGAGTACAGTACGTTCAGTTAGCGAAAAGGGGAAATCGCACGCTTTATTATCCCTAATTTTTATATTTAAAGTATCTACCTGTACAAAGAAAAGTATTCATAGTCGTTGGAAAATAAATCCAAGTTCTCACCGTTGACGCACTCCTCGATCGGTACGCAAGTTCCGGTGTCGTTCCTAAGGTAGCCAGCTACACAGAAGCAACCCTCGACGCACTGCGGGGCGCAGATCACGCTCTCCGGCGGATTGGTGCAGTTGAAGGGGCAAGCTGATCCGCAGAACAAATACTCCTCGTTGGGGGGACATTCGCCTGAAAGGGAAACATCTTGGTTGATGATAAAACATAAGTACTCATCAAATACTATCGTCATCATCACAAGCCATTAGACGTCCACTGCTGGGTATAAGCATCCTCCAAAGATCTCAAAATTGATCGGTCTTGTGCTTTTCACAATCAGTGGTTTCCCGCGACCTTACGGTGAGTATGGTTTCCCGGTACCATTGGCCGTCGTTAGTAGGGGTTCATGTGGGCGGATTTAAGCCAAGTCCCACCACGCTGGCCCAATGCGGGTTGGTGGGAGCCAGAGCCTCATTTGTTGATTAGCAGACAGCACCACGAGAGGGTGAGGTTGGCTTGGGACCCGTTAACTGTTGTGCGGGACCCGTACACCCCTCTATAGTTTTACTTACTGCTGTTCGTCGGTAGAGATAAGCGCTGCGGTGGTACCAACCTAGACGGTCTCCGGCAGCAGACACTTCTTCCGTATCAAGGCGACGAGCGCAATATGGTGCAGTGTATATCGTCCTAACTAGCACCGCGTTGTTATGAGTACCACTTCGTAGAACAAACAAAATCAGCAAACACAAACACATGTAAGTGTTCAATCATAAAAAAATAATTACAATGCAATAAGAGTTGGACCGCCGTTTAATTAATCATTTACTTCCTACCGTTTCTTACTGCCAATGAGTAAAGCGATAGTAATGCTATATTTTTATTTGTTGGTTGATCAATTGAGTGGTAACATGTTGAGTGAGTGATCAAAATTTACTGTTCACCACCCGTTGCGTTTAGAAAGCGTGGTCAAACTATTCACACACAGACTCTTTACAGTAATCTCTTAGTTATCATTAAGTTTCATCACAGTAAATGTACAGTAAGTTTTTATTACTGTAATTAAGTAACAGAAATTTTAATAATTTTATTTTCAAAACCAACAAAACAGGCTGCTGCTTTGACGGTCACCATCAATCAGATAATTTTGAATAGCAATATCACTTGCCATCGCATTAAAGTCTATTGCCAATAGTCTTGCCAATTGAAGTATACACAATTAAACGACTACATTTAATGTTACAAATATTTGTTACAGAGAGCGAGTGTCCTCATGACGAAGTCCACAGATCCTGCTCCTTCTACGAGGAGTACACCTGCTGGCAGAGCGAGAACAGAGCCAACAGAGTGAAATCTGTACCGAAACGGCTCCCGCACTGTAGATCCAGCTGCTACTGCAAGTGCGTGTGATCTTTATCTTTCATTCCGCGATACGAATGAGACGTTCACTTAATAGTGAGTGATACACCTGCTCATGACAACATATGATATGGTATACACACCACTACATTGTGCGCGTCGCTTTAAGACATAAGATGTTAAGTCTCGATACTACGATAATTTCACTAGCTGCAACGCCCTTCAAACCGGAACATGGGGAAAGGAGCTACGATTATACGTACGTGTCAGACAACCACCGCAGGTTTTATTTGGGCCGCGAAACAATGTCCCTGATTATATAGTTTTCCGGTATGAAGAGCGCTGTAGCTGATATAATTACTGGTGTATCGGGACTTAACTTCTTATGACGCCATCGACGAGTACATGATGCAGAGTATACCATCTAACTAACTCCACGTTGTTATGGAAACCATTAAGTAAACGTCTCACTCATCCTGTTGCGTCACAAAGGTTATTTCTTTTTATAGAAAAGGTCTAGTGCGAGCCTACCCGCAGGGCTCGTGTATCCTGGCCACGTCCTGCCGTAATCAAGGATTGAAGGAATTTCTTAGCAGGCTGCCGTCATCTTTATTGGATTTCTTTTAGATTTCATGGCAATAAACGTCAATTTATTCTAATCGTTCTTACCACCATCACCATCTCACCATCGTCCACGAGAAAAGCAAATTGTAAAGCGCGCAAAGAAACAAATATATAAACAATTTTTGGTTAAAAAGTTTACATCATCACATCATCAGCCAATAGACGTCCACTGCTGGACATAAGCCTCCCCCAATACGGGAGGATTTAGGCCATTTCCCACCTCGCTCGCCCAACGCAGGTCGGTGGGAGCCACAGCCTCGTTTGTTGATTAGCAGGGTGCACCACGAGCAGGTGAGGTTAGCTCAGGTCCCGTGAGTTAACATGCAGTACCCCTTACACCCCTAAAAAGTTTAAATTAAATCCTCCCCAGGTTTAATGTTGAACAGTAGATACGAAACCACAAATTAGGTGCACTGTTTCATGTTGAATATTTACTTCGATTAAAATTTCTTCCAACGAAAACAATTTTTTCAAAGATTTTTTCTCAGATAACTAAAAACACAAAAGTCGCTAAGACTAAATGAAAAAAACCTAATAAATATATGATATATACTACAAGACTAAATAGAAAAGATAAAGAGAAGACGCGAGATAAAGCTGTAGAAGTTAAAAAAGCATATGAAAGTCAAAGATGTTATGTAGGTTCATAATTTAACAATTCATTGTACGGGTTCCGATTTTGAAAATGCAGGTTCTAATCCTGAATTTCTACTTTGTGATCTATCTCCCGACACAAGCGAGATGCTTAAATTGAATGAACTGGAAAATTCCACACATAATGATATCAGATTTTTTAAAGCAATTGCAACAGACAATTAAATAACCTAAATTAATAGTATACGTTAATTAGGATGAAATTACGGTAAAATTGATGCTAATTATGAATATATGATTCGTTACGGGAGTAATGTAAAGTTATTATGACATTATCATTACTTACGTATACATATTTTTGGAAATTTCTGCTTAGTAACAAAAATGGTAAATGAGGCAATAGTTTGATTAGTAAAAGAGACTGGCGAATAAAAATCTACAACAGAATATGTTAACTACAATCAAAACTAATGGAATGGTTTTTATAAAAGATGAAAGTAATAGAAATGATAATAATGATGATGATAATACATAAATAAATGATAATAATACTGATAACTATAACTTAGATGCTAAAACAAATTCTTCGTGTACTAATTTTACTTTACCAGACTACGGTCATAATTAACAACAATGGATTTCTTTAAGAGTTCTCTGTGGTATGGTTAGTAGGATGATCATCATCATGAACCGATAGACGTCCACTGCTGGACGTAGGCCTACCCCAAAGATCTCCGGACCGATCGGTCAAGCGTTACTCGCATCTAGTGAGTTCCCGCGATTCGCACTAGATCGTCGGTCCACCTTGAAGCCACCGGGAGGTCTCCGAACACTACGTCTACCTGTACGCGGGCGCCACTCAACGAAATTACCGCCTCCTCGGCCGTCGCTCCTTCGAGCAATGTGTCCTGCTCACTGCCACTTAAGTCTAGTAATCTTTTGGGCTATGTCGGTGACCTTACTTCTTCTGCGGATCTTCACATTTCTGATTCAATCGCGCAGAGACACTCCGAGCAGAGCCCTCTCCATTGCCCTTTGGGAGACTTTAAGCCTTTTTAGAAGGCCGACAGTAAGGGACCACGTTTCGGTTTCGCGTGTGAACACTGGCAACACGCACGAGTTGGTATTGTCGAATCTAAATAATTGCTTATATATAATAATAAATAAAAGGAAAACAAATAAAAGAGATTTCTATAAACAATATCATAATAGTTGAAAAGAAAATAACAATAAATGTAGACAATAAGCAAAAAGTAATGAAATTGAACAAGAATAATTGTAAATGAACAGAAAAGTAAAAATTAAAATACAGTAAAAATAGAAATTTAATTATAAGATTGAGCAAGTAGAAATAAAGCTAGGTAGACCAAATGTAAGTAGTGAAAGTAATAAAATAAGAGGAAGAAAGCGCCGAATAATAGAAAGAAGGATAAGCCGCAAAAAAATCAGACTAAAAAATAGAAATAAAAAATAATATCCAATAAATCAGACAGGAAACGATCATAAATATATAGACGTAACTAAAGCTAATATGGAAAATGAAAGACTTACCTTCAACTGTGTAACCGCTAGCAACGCAGACAGATATTAATAAATACACAACCCACGACATCGTATCGGGACAAAACTACAAAGCAACCAAGACCACGGAAGGTTGTATTCGTTCTGGTGCAAATTTCGCGGAGACACAGCTTCTGACCTTAGATACAGTTGAATAGGCGGCGATTAGGGCCGATGGAAAAAAAACTGTGCCATCCTTGGATGCAGTTAAAATCAATGGAGCATTACAAAGTGTTGCACGCGGAAAAAAATATAACGATGCAATTATACTGATACAGAAGCTGAATCACAGAGGTCTCTGGTTCAACTCTGTGTTAACTACAGTGGATTATTATCATAATTACTGCCTGTTATAACTACTGAACATGAACTTCTTCGATTTATTTCACATTTAAGTCCAAAACCAGCGTGGGTCAACCAGGTCTCGGCTAGAATTATAGTGCATAGTTCATTTTTAGATCATGGTTAGGCTTTTCATTACCATAGTTAATTAGAGTGGTATTTTCCAACTGCCGCCATAACAGATTTGTTTTCCATTAATCATGAATTTTAGACCCTTAGTTGAACTTTTGTGTCCGTCTTACTGGTTAGCAGTACTCTCTTGTTTAGATAATTACCACCGCAGCTCCCGTGTCTGCCATTAAATAGTAACGCATCCTTACTAGTGCCCCGTTGTTATTGGCAGTAATAATACCACCAGGTGAACGTCCCGCTAAGCTTGAAGCTTCGTCAAATAAAATAAAAAAAATAGTAAACTCGAAAACAAATAGAAATCATCAGTCACACCAATTATGCGAGATAATTAATTTGTTGTTAATCTATTCAATGATGATTATTAGGCGTTATAAAATGGCGACAGTCACGAAGAATCCAAGGTAATGGAGTCATTGAGTGGTTTTAAATTAATCTTGGATTGATTAAATCAGTCCCAGGGAGACTATTTGACTGTGACCTGGATGTATTATTTGTCTTAGTGTTAAATGATGTAAGCTATATTTCATCATCATCATTTTGCGGCAATCGCTCTCCACGGATCTAGGTCTAGATCATCACAATCGAATTCAAGCGCAATTGTTTCGATATTAACTTTGTTATGATTACTGTTTGTTATCATTTCTTTCTTATCATCATCATCCCAAGCCGTGGTCATTCACTGGTGGACAGCCTTCTTTCAGAAGAGTATCAAGGCAATCAATTTATCACGCTGTTAAATTTGGATTAGTGTATATCACATGTTCATGAAAGCTGTTGTTCTTAGAACATGTTGGACACCTCGCAATGTTATCCTTCACCGGAAGCTCAAGCTCAGTGGAAATCCAACCAGCGCCTCTTCAAGATATATAATGAATTCTGCTATTTAATAATACATTTTATATATTTAGTTCATCTTTATTTCTCGATATAATTATTCTGTTGATGAGTCTTCCTTATCTTCGTTACATCCTGCGTTGAGGAGTAGTAGTAACGACACGGCATTTATATCATCATCGTTCCAACCGGTGGACATCTACTACTGGACGTCCTTCTTAACAACGTAGTATTCTCTTGCTGGACACCGTCTCATTGACTGTCCACCGAAGCGTCAATTCCTTTCACCTTGAAATAGTATAACAACACTACTTCTTTGTGTTAGGTCATAGTTGCCGGAAACTGTCTAGGTCACTACCACCGCAATATATATTTCTGTCTGTGTATTACTGTTTTCCTATTTGAAAGGCACTGTAACTAATGAAATTACTGGAGTAACGAGACAACATATTAAAACCCAAGGATACTGGATAAACGTAGTGCAGTGTACCACCCAAAATTAACGCTCGGCGTTATGATCTAGTAGATGGAGAGGAAGATAGTGGTAATATCATCAATATAAATCGATGCGTCTATAAATAACATATACTACCGACAACATTTAGGTAATAACAATATTTACACTGCATCACATAACGTTCATTGCTTAATTTTAATACATCACAGTTTTATAATAAATATGATCAAGTACAGATAATGAATTACTTAATATCAAGTGTCTGCGAGCTGTATTGGAACAAACAAAATATTAATTCAGTGTACAGTGTAAACAATTCAAAAACATTGTTTGCAGTCCGGCGCGCACAGTGGTCGTGTATCGAGCGGCATGCGTCACAAAGGCCGAGTTATATCCACTTCAGCTATCGCATTACCTTGATTGGACGGCGGCCGGACAAACAGACGGGCCTTCTTTATACGCAATATTACTAAAGGATTTATTATATTGCACCGTAGTGTTGAGAGGCCCCCGAAAGGTGGACCCACGTACTAGTGAGAGTCGCGAGGCCACTGGATGCGAGCAACGCGGCACCGATCCATGTGTAGATCTTTGGAGGAGGCCTAGGTCCACTAGGAGGACGTCTATTGGCTGACGTACACAACTCGCTTTACTTCCGGAATGTTTTGGTAATGATACTCAACGCTTACCTGTAAAGCGACGACACGAGAGAGAAGTTCATCTAATGGTAAATGATACGCGTTCCCACAACAATGTGGCGTTAGTTAGGATAGTATACCCTCCACCATATTTTGCTTGTCGACTTGAGGCAAAGGATATAAAATCTTATTTCCTCAATAATTTCACTAACTACGACGCCATTCAAACAGGAACATTAATGTTTGCACACTACTGTTGGACAGAAATAGTTACGGCTGCGATGCTGCCTAGACCGTCTTCGGCAACAGAGACCTTGTGTCCTGGTTAATCACTTTATTCATATTGTAAATCTGCCGCCATTAAAGCAGCTGCGTATTGCACTTCATCATCCTCGGGCTCATTATCTTGTTTCATCATCACAGATTGCTATTACAGGTACTGGTGGTAGATCTCTGTTGCCAAAGACCGTCTAGGCACCATCACAGCCAGCCTATTTCAGCCGTAACTGTACTGTGTAAATATTATTATTCCGGTTTGAAGAGCGCTGTAGCTAGTGAAATTAGAGAGGTAACGGACTACGCATCTTAATATCTAAAGCGAGAATGGTGATATGAGTGAATTATCCAAACGTTGTTATGGGCAGCAGTATTAGTTACCATCAGGTGAACGTCTCGCTCGTTTCATCGAAGTTGTTTCCTGTTAAACATAACGCGACTGTATCAACGAGATTAAAATATTGACGCCATGGAAGCTACCTTCAAATCTGGGAAAAGGATAAATATGATAGCTCTCTCATTTCCCCTTTCATAGAATAAATAAATTAACCATGTACCGCGAATGTGTTTGGAGATAATTGTTACATCAATTAGCTGGAGTATAAGACTTTATAATTCGTCTGTGCCCACTAGACGAGCTGGTTAATATTATGCGGGTAGCACAATATTAATATATCTAAGTAGTAATAAATTTTATATAAACCTTTCGTTTCGATCCAAAGGGTCTAGGGGTTTTTAAGATTTACTCGAGAACGGGCAGGTTTAAAGGTAAAGTGATCTGAGAGAAGACTTTACTTTTTAATGATACAGACTTCGATAACAACAATTACAGTAATTTAATCGGTAGTGATAACACTGATGAAACCCATTTTGCCCTATTTTTATATTTGTAAATAAATAACTTGTTAAATACTAAGTTATATATCGATGAGGTTATTGAGATTGTTGTTGTATTAACCATCGTCTGTAGTTCAAAGTAGCGAGCCTCTCGGTGTTTTACTGGTTGCGTTTCGAGGAGTATGTCTAGGAACTATATGATTTGATTCCGCCATCGCCCTTCTACCAGCGGACGTACAGATCATCATCCATCATCCCTACGTTGTCGAGATCCCGCGCATGAGGACGAAGCATTTCGCTTCGTCCTACTTAATGCGAACAGCGAAGGGTTGGAAGTCTGCTGGCGTCAATATTTTTGTCCAGATATGACGTGGGAATCTTTAAGAGAAAAACGAATAGGCTACTTTTAGACTAGTGCGTTTTACCACCAAATACTACATTGCCGCTTACCATCAGTTGGGATCGTAATCAAGCACTAGTTTATACACTTAATAAAATTTTGTGAAGCTTGCAATTTTGCCTAAAAAGTTCTTTCTGTGACCTTAAATAGAAATTTTCACAATTCCTAACATCACTAATACTGATATCTACCTGTAGCCGTTAATTTCGTGGCTCCGCCGACGACCGTCCAAAATTTCTACACTGTTCCCCCTCTCTCCTGACAGCTCTTTGTTCCAGTGAGAAATGATTATTTCGTTTTAAAATCTTTTGTTTAGTGTGACACGCGAAAAACAATCTTTTGTGAACGTAATAAGAGATATAATCAACCGCAGGGTAGTTTGCTTTCGGATAGTCTAGGAAAACTATAATTCATACATGAAATTGATTTATAATAGCGAAAATCCCTGGTTCAAGACGTAGCGCTTTTGTTTTGCTGCTAACCCTCGCAGTTAAATAGCAATTACTACGAGAATTAAGATCGTTACGATTTTATTTAAAATTCAAATTGTATCTTACAAATGACTTGTTTTTGTTTTATTTCCATTTAATAAATTCATCATCATCATATCATATCGTCGTCCATTGCTGAACATAGATCTTCCCAAATAGTTTTCGCTGCTACCAGTCCAGTGGCACTTGCATCAACAAT
This sequence comes from Ornithoptera alexandrae, assembly GCA_029030555.1. Classification (NCBI taxonomy): domain Eukaryota; kingdom Metazoa; phylum Arthropoda; class Insecta; order Lepidoptera; family Papilionidae; genus Ornithoptera; species Ornithoptera alexandrae. The sequence continues at coordinate 6,632,510 of JARDVY010000064.1, read as the reverse complement.
TCCTTGCAGTCTCTGTTAGATCATCAGTTCATCCAGCGAGCGGTCATCCTATACTGCACTAATCTTCGCTCCAGGATCTTTCTGCCTCTTCCAACTCGGCTGTACGGCCCGCTCATTGCTTCTATAGCTTACTAATTCGCCGAGTCATTTCACCGATTTTTATTCTTCAGATCTTCCCAATCATATACTCTTTTCTCGTACAACCATGTACAGTCCGAACTTATTTCCCTCCATAGCTCCTGAGCAACTTTGAGCTTTTTTATCGCTATCATTGTAACAAAATGCGTGAAACTTATTTTATTACAAATTAGGTCCTTACATATGAAACTAGCGTTTTGTCGTACTGACCACTTTGATCTGAAATATCTCCTCTTTGGTTAAAAATTCCAAATTCAAATTTATAAATTCATTTAGCTGCTACATTTGAGTTTTGGAAACAGTCATTCATTTGTTTTTTCCTCATTGTTTTTTTCTTTGGCGTCGCTTATTGCCGCACAATGGAAAACGAAATATCGGTATATTTAAGACTACGAGTTCTACCGTGGCACCAGTACCAGTGCTGCAGGAACAACTCAAAGGATTAATGATGTGTACGACGTTTTCGTACTGGAAATATCGACCTTCAGAACCAGCCCCGTAGACGGCCAAAGACCAAAGTGGAAAATGAAGAATTAAAGACTATTGTGGGAGCTGATCCCTCACAAAACACTTCAGAGATAGCTGCAGGCTTCGGGGTAAATGACAAAACTGTATTAATCGACTTAAAGCAAATCGGGAAAGCAAAAAAACTTGAACAATCGGTACCTCATGAATTGAGGGAATCCAACTTGCGAACACGCGCCGACTGCTGCTGCTACGTTACTTTGCTCAACCGACACAATGATGAAGGGATTTTAAATCGAATCATTACTTATGATGAAAAGTGGATGCTGTACGACAATCGGAAGCGCTCGTCACAATCGTTGAACCCTGGAGACCCAGCCAAATCCTGCCCTAAACGAAAATTGACTCAGAAAAAGTTACTTGGGAGTGTTTGGTGGACTAGCGCCGGTGTCGTTCACTACAGCTTTCTAAAATCTGACCAAAATATTACGGCAGATATCTATTGTCAGCAACTGCAGACCATGAAGGAAGAACTAGCTGCCAAACAACCGAGATTGGTCAATCGCTCTAGCCCACTGCTGCTTCAGGACAACGCAACACTATCACCACAAACTGCACAACAAACAACCACTAAGTAAGATGAGCTACAATTGGAATGTCTGCGACATCCTCCGCACTCCCCGGACCTTGACCCAACAGATTATCATTTTTTCCGGAATTTGGACAACTTCTTACGTATGTAAGGATTTAACATAATTACTAGAAGAAAACCGTACAGCAAGCATATTGTCGTATTGTGTTACTCGGGTATTGTCATTATACTGCGCACCTTAGCTCATAGGACACGTCTAACTGGAAAAACCTTTCCTTGCTTCGCCAACATCACCAAATGACTCTATTCTTTCTCTTTCAAGTTGTCGAGTATCATTACCCATGTTTATTGTTTTATTTTTCTAACTAATTCGATATCGTTACATTTTATTGACTACGTATTAACATTAACTTTTAGATACTCATAGATATAGTAAATATGTTCTATCTGCTTGTAAACAAACAATCCATTCAACTTAAATTGTAACAAATCTTCTTAAACGGGTAATTAAGGGCCCTCAGTACTAAACTATTTCGTTGCAAACGTTGTTCGTTACACGGATTCTGTAAATTCTCCTTCATTACCAAACAACTCGGCTCCAACTACAAGGTTTCCTATTGTCATCATTATCCCAGGAACGCCTCTTCCCTGTTCCACTCTATCAGAATCTCCGTTAGCTACATCCGAACGATTTTCAACTTTAGATCTTCGTACACAAGCATTATCTTCTGGTGTGGCTGAATCGGAAGGCTCTGAACCAGCGGGTACTTTGAGCCGCTGACGAAGTTCGCAATAGTTCATTAAATTTGAAATGTGCCGGAAACGTCGGCCATTTAATGCAATTACAGGAAGTAAGCTATTTTTGCTCGCGAAGCTTGTTATTTCACGTCAATCGGTTTATTAATCTCCGAATATGTTATATAAAATAATGTCTACACTAACTACATACAGGGTCCACATTTTAGACTATGGTCAAGAATGGTTTATCTGATGATGATGACGATTATATTTAAGATATTTATGTAAAATTATGTTGTTATAACATAATTATAGGATTTTCTAGATTTATTATTATTGTCGATACTTTCAATTTGCAATTTACGAATTAATATAAATATATATATATATAGATAGGAACAGAAAATTATAATCTTATTCTTGGAAAGATAAAAATAAAGATTTTTGTAGAAGTTTTGCTTCCGATTTATATTCTCGTTTTTCTTACGGATGCGTAAATATTTTCTATTCATAATAATACGAAAAAATTGTCGGTGGCAGTTGGAAATTGGAATGGAAAAACAAAAAAAAACTTACATTTAAATGATGCTTCTATTCTAACCTAGTTGCGTATAACACGGATTCCGCAGCACTCCATCCTTCCACTCTACTTACTATCAACAGCTTACCAATGCAAGCGAGTGTTGTCAACACGAACACCTGTATTGCTTAGGGGATAAAGTGTAACTTTGTCCGACCTTTCAGCAAATAAATAGAGGAATTTAATTTGGAATTTAAATGGTAGGCCAGGTTTTAGTTCGGCTTGCCTTTCGGATGAATGAGCCCCTCGCTTCGTACCTTCGAATGCAGCCGCTGAATACTAAAGAATATTTTTCGTTGCTAAGAACAAATGTAAAATGTGTTTACGGGAAACGGGACGCGATTTTGAAATAGTTATACAGAAAATTTCAATTTCTTTCTACACACGCTTCAAGATTAAAATCTTGCGAAATTAATTCAAAAGACAATATGGTTAGTAACGAGATTTTTACTTGATGGAAAGTAAGAATAGTTAAGACAATATACACTACACCACATTGTGCTCGTCGTTATGACTTAAAATATTATATCGTTAGATCAGTAATTTCATTAGCTACAGCCCAATTGAAACCGGGACGCTGTAATTTTTCCACACCACGGTATAGCGGAGAAATACGAGATGAGGTGGAACTTGTCTAGATGGTCTCCGGCAACAAAGACTTCCCATAAGTAAACTGATTGTAGGTCTCTGTTGTCGGAGACCGTTACGTTAGAAGAGAGTCATAGTTCGAGAAATTAATGGGACATATATTTAACTGTTCATGTCTTCAGTTGTGGTGCAGGGTATATTATCATAACTACATCTTTATGTGCAAGGTGTCGAGGCAAATCATTGAAAGTCGGCCTCCTTACTCACCTTTGTTTATTGATTGTAAACTAAGTAGAGAATTGGTATTTAAAGCTTACAGGCTGCGCTCTGGGTACTATCCATCCGCGAGATTTGTATATCTCATCAGCCCACCGGTACACATCCGAGGTGAGTTCATAGAGCTCACCTGAAGCGGCTGCCTCGGGCCAGCCGGGTAGGTTCCTCTTTGCTTCACCGTGGGTGACCAAGCCACAGCTACTGAACACCACCTCTACGACAAGGCGGGAACGTGTTCGAGGGAGTGTGAACCAAAGTCTGGGGCAGCACAAGATTTGTTTGCTATGTTGTAACCACAGTATTAGCAGCCTATTGTTTTTTTGTGTTGTGTCTTTTTTTGCGCCAATGGAGTTGACATATCGCTAATGGAAAAAAGCTACCCCAAAAAAAATTATAAACAAAAGTGTGTCGTGGCTTAATAAAAAATATCTTTGCGTTTTGTATATTGCGACAAAACAGAAAGATAAGAAGGACGTTAAAAATATTGAAAATTAATATCCATGAATGAGATGTAAGGGTTTCTTCCTACCTCGCCTACCCGTGGTGCATCCTGCTAATCGACAAACGAGGCCCCGACGTCTACCAACCCGCATTGGGCCACCATGGTTGGAATCGGCCCAAATCCCCCATATGAATCCCTACCCGATCCTGTAGGTATCTTTCGTGGAGGCTGATGTCCAGCAGTGGACGTCTATCGCCTGATGATAATGATGATGATATCAATGAAGATGTATTCACAGCGAGTTATAAATACCTTGTTAAGATTTAAAACTGGTTCTATAAGCTTCTAATTACATTTCTGCTTCTGCCATTTTGCAATACTACCACACCGAAATTTGCACACTGCAAACTTTGCAGAAGTTCAAACTTTGCAGAACTCTCACTTCTGCAACACACTTTCCAGAAGCGAGACATAAAATCGACAAAATAAAATAAAAATTATCAAATGATATACTGCAATATAGTCAAATCCGTCTTAGACCGTCGTAAACCTGGGGATATTAACGAGATCCTTCTGTCTAGGGCTGTCAAACATTCATACTGTATAAAGTTACGATAGTAACACATACGGTCAGGATCGCCTTCCCGACAACTCTGAAAAGGACCAGGACTGTGGAAGACGTGGTCTCCAGCCGTCGTGATAATACGCATGAAAAAGCTGAGCAATCCCGGACTATAGTAGTATACTATCAAGGTGGCGTCGTTTGTCTTCTAAATGTATATCCTCTGACCTCTCTAAATGCTGAGGATTACTATCGAGGTGTTAGAGCGGGTGAAAAGCTTCACATAACCCAGGCTTTCTACTACTAGGAAACTCCAGGTAACGTGCAGTAGTTTTTCGGACGGAGTTGGATTTTATGAAACGAAAAAGTGTAACGAAATACGGACAGAGAATACAATGACATATAAGAAATTGTTAACGAATTCCTCCTTCTCTCAAACTGTATCACTGCCCCTCTTTCTCCCCCTCTCTCTAATTCTCTCTTTCTCCATTCTTATCTCTCTCTCCTTTCTAATTCTCTCTCTATCTCATCTCCATTACTCTTTGTCCCTTTCCATTTATCCATCTCTTTTCTCCTCTCTATATGCCTCTTCCTTAATGTATTCATCTCATTCTCTTAGCAACTGATCCGAATACAAAGTGTCACTTATACTGTGATTTATCTCGATCTTGATTTTTCTATTCAATATAACTTAACAGTTCGTTACCGAGTTCAATGACATGTACATAACTTAAGTACTAAAGTATTGTCCAGATTAGACACTTACGAAGGCCACTGATGCTTTGTCTCTCACTGTAGCCTTTAGCACACGAAAGAGAAGAAGTAGCCTTTAGCTTGATTTACTCACAGTATGCGCACCCCTACCATCACGGTGTGCTGGTGGCGGTGCTGGTGGGGGCGCGGCCGCGCTGAATATTCCGACCGCAATAAATTCCCCACCTTCCTATCTCGTCAATGTCCCTTTTCAACATATTAAGGTTGTAACTCTCTCTGACCTATATAATAGGTTTAGGCTGCCGGCACAAGGGATGAAATCTACCCAACTTATTCAAGTAATACATTAAGTAATAAAATTAGTGTTGTATCGAATTACAGATGACTACATTACAGTGTGTAAATTTGCGTTTTGGTGGTGGTTTTGTTATATTCTCTCAATTATTATTTTTTTTATTCAACAAAGCGACGAGATGAGCAATACCTGTTCACCTGATGGTGAGTGGTACTAATGCCATAACAATGTCGAGGTAGTTAGGATGGTAACACAGCACCACATAGCGTTCATCACCTTGGGGCATAAAATGTTGTCTCTTTACCGCAGTAATTGCACTAGCTACAACGCCCTTCAAACCGGAACACAAAAATGTTTTCACACTGCTGCTTTGGCTGCAACAGGCGCTGTGTAACATCATCATAGCTTTATGTTAAAAAAACTGCTCAAGATTGTGATATTCCACTTTTGTATTGTTTTATCATCATCATCATCATCAACGTTAGATGACCAGATAATGAAACCTGTTCCGGTGCTTAGATGCAAATTTCTTGACAATACATAAGAAGTTTTCTTTTCTATATGCAGGATATACCTAGAGGTTCATTTACTCATCACGAGATCTCCAACACTATTATACTTAAACACTCAAAATTTGGTAGAGATGTTGCCACTGTTTAGAGGGCAGCTAAGAATGGATTATATAATTCCTTCTCCAGGAGTTGCAGGGGTGATACAGAGCACAAAGAGGATGGGGTGCAGCCAGTACTATACATCACTTCACATGACTGATGCATTGATTTCCTTCGCGCTGTAGCTTTTAAGTAAAGTGAAAAATTTAATGTTAGAGTGCGTCGCCGCACACTCAGACGACTGTCTGCCAGTAATGTGCTGAAGTCTTATGACTGGTGGAGAAATATCTTACTGATATCAGCAGCAAATATATTGAAAGTTCTCATACATTTTTATCCTACATAACTACTATTATCCCTTATCATCTTCTTTAACCTTACATTAGTACCCATTGCTGGAGGCCGTCAAGGTAAGTCCCACCGCAACAACTGTCTATACCCTCAAATAGTACAATGTAAACATTACTGTTTTCCTGTTAGAAGGGCGCCGTCATCATCATCATCATCATCACCAGCCGATACACGTGCACTACTGGATATACACCTCCTACAAAGATGTCCACGTTTGCAGGTGTTCATATGGACGTATTTGAGCCGTTTTCTTCCACGCCAGCCCAATGCGGGTTATTGGGTTGTCAGAGCCTTGTTTGTTGATTAGCAGGGTGCACCACGAGCAGGTGAGGTTGGCTTGGGTCCCTTGAGTGGATGTACGGGACCCCTTATACTTCAAGAGCTAATGACGCTGTAGCTAGTATTATTACTGCGGTAACAAGACTCGATGTCTTATATCTCAAAGTGACGAGGACAACGTGGTCAAGTGTATAACATCCTAACCAGTGTGATGTTGTTATGAGCCGGCGTATCACTTACCATCAGGTGAACACCCTGCCTGTCATATAGCTTCGTTGAATAAAAAAAAAAAACATTTTTAAAAACCTGCTAAATTTCTTCTAAATATTACTGGTGGTAACCGTCTAGGTAGATTACTATCACAGCGAATATTTCTGTCGCTAAATAGTGACGTGTAAACATCACTGTGTTCCTGTATGAAGGGCGTTGTAGCTAGTGTAATTACTGAGGAAACAAGACTGACTATATTGTCTCAAGCGAAGAGCGCAGTTATGCAATATATATCATCCTGATTAGCGCCGTGTTGTTATGGGCAGGCGTATTACTTACCACCATGTTATCGTCCAACACATCTCGAAGTGATCTTGGAAGTTCGTACAGAGTAAGTGAATTTCTATGTTATTCTATTATCAGTTCCCAAATTTGCTGCTGTCACAATCAATTTAGTTCTATATACGAAAATGAAAATGGATTTTAATGTAGACGATAAAATGTAAATACGAAGGAATACTTTGAAACAGAACTAAGCGAGCATTCGGAGAGATCCACGACCAGCACATGGTGATTCTTTATCGTACACACAAGAAGACAGAATGTCATACATTAGAGATGAGTCCACGGATAAGCTTAACCTTAAAAGAGTTTAAAGAGATTCAAATATTTCGAACGGAGAAATGTTTGCTGATTCCTACCAACCCGCATTGGATCAGCGTGGTGGGAAATGGCAAAAATCCCCTCATATGAACCTATACATACGATAGCCTCTAGTGCCCAGCGGTACTGGAAGCCATGCTGACTGTATGTGGAGATTTTTGGTGAGACTTATGTCCAGCAGTGGACGTCTATCGGCTGATGATCATCAATGTTCGCTGACTACTGTTACAGCGTAAATAATTGTCACAGAATTAAGTGTTAGAAGAAAAAAAGGATTTCTTCTTTATTTCTTACGAAATCACCATCAGCTGATAGACGTGCACTGCTGGACATAGGGCTCCCCAAACATCTTCACATGCAGTCAGCATGGCCCAGAGCCCAGGTACCAGATTACCGCAGGGCACTAGTAGCTGTGGTATGTAGGGGTTCACGTGGGGGTATTTGGGCTGTTTCCTACCATGCTGGTCCAATGCGGGTAGGCGGGAGCCAGAGTCTCGTTATTAGCAGGCTACACCATGAGCAGGTAGAGTTGGCTTGGGTCTCGTAAGTTGTTGTGCGGGATCCCTTACATCTTTCTCACGAAGTAGATCAAACAGTTGACATCTCTATATATACAGAAGCCAAGATGTATTCAATATCTACTGCTGGTGATCTGCTGCCGGATACCGTCTAGATACTACCGCAACTCCTATTTCCGCTCCAAACAGTAGTGTGCACATATTACTGTGTTCCTATTTGGAGTTCGCTGTAGCTAGTGGGGTAACTACTGGGGTAACGAGACTCAATATCTTAAGTCCCAAAGCCATGACCACAACGTGATCAAGTCAAGATCAACCTTCTTAACTTAGTGACTTACTTACCATCAGTTGAACGTCCCGCTCGTCTAGTCGCTTCATTCAACAACAAAAAATCGATAACAATGTTTTTTCTCAAATAAAAAAAATCCAGAAACAAAGATAACATTTATTTTAACGAATGAGTTTTTAATTTGATAGTAAACGATACGTCCAATCATATTGGGGCGTTAGGATGGTATACACAACACCACATTGCGGAAGTCGCCTTGAGACAAGACGCTAAGTATCGTTTACCTCAGCAATTTTACTAGATAGAGCGTCCTTCGAAACGGAACACAGTAATGTTTTCTAACAATTGTTTGGCAGAGGAAATGAGAGCTGCGGAGGTAGATAGACGGTCTTCAGCAACAGAGACCTACCATCAATATTTTTTTTTTCAGATAGTATCAATACGAAGCGTCACTGCGTCTAAAGTACTTCTATCTGATCGTTCATACAACAAACGCTATAATAGACTTTATTGTGATGGAATAAAGTCTAAATTAAAATGCTGCCTGTGTGGGTAGGGCTGGAAAATTTAATTTAGAACCGATACCGCAGGCTAGGTTCCGGTTTCACAGCACTCGCTGATTAAACCGATTTTGATTGCAATAAATTTCATTACAGCCACCTATTAGGGTCCGAATGTGCTAGATTTGTGGCGAGGGCGTCGCGACTGCCCTAACCTCAAAGCTATATCAAAATTTCAGATTTCATGGTTAAAACCGTGCTTACAGAGATTTTTATACTATTGAATATTAAATTTAATGGAGCTCCAACTTCCGCTAGTCGGAGAGGCAACTTAAGAAGAAGATATTTTTATCGAATGCCTTTAATGATTAATCACTTGCAATACAGAGGTCTCTACTTTGATTTTGGGGTCACGTGTGAAGGAATTTTATTTACAGTATTATATTAATAATAAAGATTATTTTCGATTTAAATGTAAATTATAAATATATACATAAAAATCTCCATTTCCTTTCAATAGTGATATATAGAGCGTGCTCTTCAAATATCTTCGCAGTGCAATAGAGCGTCGTAATGGGAAATATTTGAGTCGGCTGCGGTGCGGTGACGCGCGCCGGGGATGCACCGACCCACCCCGGGAATCTCTCATAAGATGAACCATCAGCTATTTCTTTGTTTCCTCCATCTCGATTGTAGTTTGAGAACAAAGCAACACGACCTCGAAGTAGGGGGCGGATAGGATCAATAATTGAATGAAATTTTAAATCAAATTATACCTGCAACAATTCTGTCTGCTGGAGATCGCGGCAAACTGCCGGATGTGCACAGCGCAATATTGATCGGTGTGGTGATGTTTGCTAGTGGACTATGTGATGATGATGAAATAACAAATTTTACAAATTATTTTACATAGTTTCATAGTCCCGAAAAAAGATTCTAATTAATAATGGAAAATCAATAAAAAGACGACAGTGAAGTTTACTTTATTGCAAGAAACATAGCTGCTTACAATAAAGAGATGATAGTGTGAATATTTGAGATAGCAGATGATAATACTCAACTAAAAGCAATAGAGTCCTTCAAACTGAAATACCGACATCAGCACAATGCTGTTTTGCTAGCAGTAATAGGCTTTAAGATGGACAGTACCTGGATGATAACCCATCAATTTTGCTGAGAGTTATCGTCGACCATTAGTTCAATATTTTGTTAAAATGCAATTGCTTTAGTAAAGTACATCGTCAATAACGTTGTGACAGCGAACTTCGTAACACGTTAGCGGGTCTTCGCTTCACGTGAACCGTCGGACGCCTCATTACGTCCCAGGTATCCTGCAGAATGTTCCGGCGACAATAAATTTCCAACCTCTTTCCCTCTTTCAACCTGTCGTCCCGTCAATGACCCTTCTGTGATATATTAAAACCGGGATGACATATATGTATTAAATTTTACGAGTGTTATAAATGTGGACATAGTGCTAGCTAATCTATGTCTTGTTAAATGAAGGACAAGGATTATTCGAAGACATTGACATTCCTAAAGTGTTGGACATACTACCACAAAATTTATGACCTTTATTTGTTTTTTCTCGGACAATGTGAAAGCATATAGACGTATTATCCAGTTCCCAAGTTCTAAGTGTCCTGATAAACCAATAAGGTTGTGTTGCAATACTTCTAATAATTTTATTTCTCTAAAAGCAATTCAATTGATTACATCCAGGGCTTCAAATCGGGATCCAATCTTCTATTTTTACTGCGCCAGTTTATCACTTTTTACATATCTTATTCGCCATCAGGTAGAGATAGCGTTAGATGATAACTGTGTTAAAAATAAACAAATCTATAAGGTCCTGATCTACAAGTAAGTTGTTTAAAAGTGTAATAAATAGTAAGGATTTTTTTTAAATATAGCCAAATAAAAGAAAAAAAATTATATTCCCACAGCTGGGACTTAAATGTTTCAAGAGATTCAAGACCATTTATCCACTACATTGGTTAAATATAGGTTGGGGGTTGTGACTTTACCACCAAAGTACTCTTTCTTGATCGGTTTCTTCACGTTGTATTCCTTCACTGGTAATTATCATTTGATGGGATTCAAACCTGCGCTGTTTCGAGATATATTGCAAACAACCCTTAAACAGCTTCGTTTTTTTTCTATTTCAATATTATAATATCACATATATATTATTAATAAAAATTATAATTCCGTCATAAGATATTACAACATAGCCAGCGACAGAAACTATTTTCTTTAGGAGTTCATCAAACTTTCTGGGGTAACATGTGGTGGAATTTAATTAGGTGGTGTAAGGATAATTAATTGTAGTTTATCATGTGACCAAACGGTAATATGTAAACACTTTTGGTAATTTAAAAATAGTAAAGCAATTCGGCAGTGTGCGAGAAGCCTGCGGACTTTATGAGAATAGTGATTGATTTAATGGCCAATATCGATGCGAGGAGATAAGGGACGACTTCTCCCTACTCTTCCGTATTGTTGAAGGAGAATTTCGATTATTCGTGTAATCGACATCTCTTACGAGACTATCCCTCTTAAGTTCATCACTGAAGCGTATGCTCTGTATTGCAAAATTTGGTTACAGTAAAGTTTTTTTATATTGCTTCTAGGGGGTACCAATGGTGTTTTCATTTATCGGAAGCGCAAGCTTAATGGTAATCGACTTGATCATTATATATACCCATCAGGTCACCCCTTTAAATTTCCTATCTACTATTAAAACATCTTAGACATTATCTCATTGTGGACCGACATGCGCTAAAGGTCCTCAGCAACTAATGATTAAGGATTATACTTACTCAAAAATCTTTCTTAACCTCTCGCAGGATCATAGCTACATTTTACTTCGCGAAGACGATCATCAGTTATTTCTTTTCCTTTGCACTTCTTCTAATAGCATCCCAATTACTTGGTCATTTATTGATAAAAATTTAGAGAGGTCTCTTGGCTCCTGTCCAAGCCCTGAATGAGATGATACTTGACGTTTGATGCTGTCATAGGCAGTCGTCAAATTAAAAATATTTTTACGGCCGAAGCTTAGGAGGATCTTCGCTTCTGTATACTCCTTGTTTGAAACTCAAAACTCCCATTTCGTCTTAACCAAACCTTTTATGACTAGTTGAATTCACAAAGTTTGTCTTAACTGTGTTACTTAATATTAAATATAAATGATTGCTAAAACTGTTCAGTATTCAAACTCTTTAACTTTTTGAGTATGTTCTTTAAGTCATACTGACTATTATGATTTTTACACAACGCCACATTGCCTTCATCATCTTGGAACATAAGATTTTAACTGTCTATAAGTAGTTAACTATCTGAATTTTACCAAGTTCTTTAACGTTTTCATACTACTGTTTAATTCCACAATCGGGAATGTGAACGGAAGTTAAATTAATAGACAGATTGGGGCATGTATCTTGGTACTGTGTAAACATCAGGATTGTCTTCGGCAGACGTATTACTAACCATCAAGTCAACGTGTTGCTCGTCTGCTCACTTAATTAAATAAGAAATAAGCACAACAGTGAGTGCTTAGTTGCTTGTTTGTATATTTTGCTGTAGATTATGAAAAGCTTGGGCTTGAGATGCACAGTAGTCCTCTTTGTTCCCTCGACAAACCGGCATCGTAAGACCGAACGAAATTTTCAAAAGCACAAATAAAGCCTTTCGCAAACCGAATACAGCACATCTCGGATAACTTAGCTCACTCACGATGCATAATAGGAATTCGAGCAGCCACAATTTAAATGCACCAGGACCGCTTCGTGGATCGAGAGTAAAACTCAAACATAAGCAGCTTCCTTCACATAGTATTAAATTCTTTTCATATCGATGTTAAGCTCTGATAGTCTTTAATACGTTCAACAAGTAGTTTGACTTGATTGTTTAGAAGTATAAGTTATTGTGACGAAATACTAAATTTGGTACTCTCTTATCAAATCCGGACTCAATCAATAATTAGAGGTGCTCATGTTTAATAAATCAGTTTTACTGGTGGTAAGTTTCTGTTGCTGGAAACCGTCTGGGTACCACCAGCAGCTCCTATTTCTGCCGCCAGTCAGTAGCTTACAAACATTACTGTGTTCCACTTACCATTAAGTGAATGTCTCACTCGTCTCGTCGCTTCGTGACAATACAGCCTCTTCTAGAATATTCGCCAGTTGTCACCGAAGCCGTGACAACCACCAAGGTCAGTAGTGAAGAAATCGATGATTATAGGAAAAAATGCAAAAAGTCAGCAAGCTAGAATTAACTTGTTAACAAATTTTCTCTTAAATAAGTTTGTTCCAATGTAACTTCTTAAATACTGATTTCAAGCAAAGGAATATTTGTTAGAATGTTTAACCTGTATATACTGCGTTTTCATCATCAGCGATAGATGTCCACTGCTGGACATAGGCTTCCCTCAAATATCCAGAAATTGATCGGTCCTGCGCTGTCAGCGTTGGCACTGAAGGCCTTTGTTATTGCTAGGGATTCATATTGGGAAATTTGGGCCATTTCCCACCATACTGGCTCAATGCGAGTTAGTTAGTCATTTGTTGATTAGCAAGGTCCACCACGAGGAGATGAGGTTGGCTTGGGCCCCGTGAGTTGTTATGCGGGACCCCTTACTGCGTTCTGCCTAGAGATAAGTTGATTCTTATAACCCTAGTAATCTCACCAGCTAAGACACCATTTTTACCTGTACAATAGAAATTACTGTTCTGTTCCTGTTTGGCGACTGAAAATTATATAGTAGTTCACTGCTATAAGAATAGAAGTCCAGTTTATATTCCCTACTTTTTAAATCGGAGGGATTATACAGGGTCAAAGTAACATGGTGGTTTACCCGTTAAACTTGTTGGCGGTCCTCAGCGTTTGGAGACAGATCTTCGTTCAATACTAGAACACGAACGCTGGGCAATTATTGAAGGCCTCAGCGAGTGCTATTTAGATGTCTGAAGACTTCATTAAACCATCGTCCCTACAACTTTATGCGGAGATGTAACTTTAAACCTTCATCGCCCACAACACCAGATGAACAAAAACGAAAGACCATTCAGCGGATGGCATAAGTATTTTTTTTTAATAATCAAAATATCTTAGTTTCATGCAATTTGACAACTTCGCGTTGTTTATAAATATGCAAACGTTATTATGCGCAGGCACCGGAAGCTTTACGCCGCGGTCACGGTGTTACGGCGGGCGGGGGCGGAAGCGGGCGCGGGAGGACAATAGACTTTATAATATGGTAATTTAGTGCATTTTCACCTCCCGTCACAGCTCCTTGCAGGCGGCGTAAGTCACAAGAGACACGCTAGATATAAATGAAAATAATATATCGCGATATATGAGATAAAATTAGGTGATTTTAAATGCAGTCTTCCTCCAAAACCCTCGCAGCTGATTGGTCCTACGCTGTCCGCATCCAGCGATGCGACTTTCGCCTGATCAGTCCACCTGGTAGATATATCTGATTAACCAAATAATATGGATAACTTTTTTGCTACTGCAAGAGGTCATTATTTACACTACAGCACAATGACAAAAATACTTACTCCTCTGGCGCAGCGACCCAAAGTGAGTCTTGGTCTCCGACACAAGAGAGCGCCAGAGTTATCCGTCTCACACTGCCTCTTGCTTGATGCTCGCGCAGGTCGTGCTGTACGGCAGACTTCCAGCGGTATTAGAGCTAGTCGACAAGTCGGCGCCCAATCGGGGTACCGAGAAACGCTTTTTTGACTCTACAATCGTCACCCATCTTTAGCAAGTGACCGATCCTGTAGGCTTTGGACTTTGGATTCACCCATGATGTTCGGTTCGCCAACCAGCCTCTCGATTTCGATATTGCGTCGGGCTCACCACCTACCGTCCTCTCTCTAGGTCGGGCCGAAGATCCTACGCATGAATTTCCTCTCGGTAACTAGGAGCCGCTCCTCTTCTTAAAGCGTTTAGACGTCATTATTTACACTACAGCACAATGACAAATATTAAAAATAAAATTTTGGACAACTAGACGAATCGCAACAAGAGAGACCAGTGTCCGTGGGTACACTTGCCGCTTTCCGCTTTCCGCTTGCCGCTCGTCACCCGTACTGCACAGTGCTACAGTTAGACGTGTGTGCATTTATGTGATTTTAACAATGCATTTATACGATGGCGGTCATTAAGTCGCATTATATGGATATTTTATTTTAATGCGGACAATTAATGCGATGACTGTTAAATTTCGTACAACAAAGCAGCCACTCCGCCGCGAACACGGCGCGACCGGTGCCCACGTACACCGTCACTACTTCCAAACAAGAAAAAAACTACTTTAATGATAATCACACTTAATATTGTTTATAAGTGTGATTATATTAAAGGAGTTTTGTTGTGATGGTCCCCGGCAGCAGAGACTTACCACCAGTAAAACATGTCACTGTGGTGGACTGTATAGCCACGAGGCTCTCGTAGGAGAAGGCTTGCAATCTCAGCTGTGGGAACAAAGTGGGCTTATTATGTCTTGTTATATATGATAGAAGTATATAGTATAGGTTTAACCGTTAGCACTTCACCGCCAAGTTTAACCGCTTAACAATTATAGTTAGGTTGGATATAAAATCATTTTCAATCAAAATGCCTGGAATTACATGTCTACGAAAGCTGTCGTTATTGTAATATGTCGGTTTCGTCAATAGGTTTCTGTTACCGGAAATAGAGTAGCGGGAATCAAACCTGCGCCTTCTGGACTTATCTCCATATGTTCGAGCGCGGGTTCAACCGCATTATTAAACTAAGTTACCATCAGCAACGGCGGCAGTTAGTACTTCAGTAAAGACATTTCGAGACAAATACGACAGTAAGGAAGCCCATGAAAGAAACGGAATGTTTGTTGTCGAAACCAAAATGTTTTTTTTTTTAATAGTGAAAATAATATTCTTTTGATAAAAATAATGAAATAATGAGAAACACTTTGTAAATGTAAAATACCAACATAATTACTATGAAACAATGAAAATTTTCAATCGGTAATAAAAACGTTCAGTATGTAAAGAATTCCATCAGCGGGCGGACGACCGGTTCAATTGTATGGAGTCGGACTCGCTTCATTGTTTCCGGTCTCCGGTCTCCGGTCGCCGGTCTCGTACAGGTTTAATTCAATTCAATGATACATTCGACGTATTCTCTTTAACTAAAATGATTGATGGTGTAAAAAAAAAAGTTATTGTTTAATGAGATTAAAAGAACTTTTTAAATTATAGCGCCAATGAAACACATTATTTTCATAACAGTTATATCTCATCTTCAACACCAGCCGGCAGACGTCCACTGCTGGACGAAGGCATCTGCCAAAGATCTCCACATCGATCGGTCCAGATCTGTCCGCATACAGCGGCTTCCCGCGACCTTCATTTGTAGAGGTTCAATTTTCATTTGGGCCATTTCCCATCACGATGGGCCAATACAGATTGGTAGGTGGTAGAGCCTCGTTTGTTGATTAGCAGAGAGGACCACGAGCGGGTGAGGTTGGCTGGGATCCAGTGAGTTGTTGTACGGAACCCTTTACACCCCAATTATATTTACTTGATATATACAAAAAAAAAATTTTTTGTTTGTTAAAAATGGCTAATTTGTATAAGGCTTTAAATATCATATAGCTGATGATTTAAGATTTGGTACGTGATCGTTGATCTTCTTTTTTTATGATGAAGTTTCCGCCGCAATTTTTATTGACAACTAATGCAGCTTCATCGTACTCGGACTCGCGGATCTGGTAGCTGCGAGCTGGCGAGCGTTCATCTCCGAAATCATAACGTAATGATCTAGAAAAATTTAACTCAACGATTAAAGGTATACTCTTGTGAGGAACCAGAACAGAATTATTGTCCGAATCGAAATATTGAAGAGTAAAGGCTGATAAATACGAAAGCTTTCAATCATTTTATAAACGAATGAATGAATGAACGGAATTGATTGGGTAAAACAAATAAATTGAAATAAAATGTATGAACGTAGTTAATTGAAGTAATGAAGGCACAGATAGGAATAAATAAAGGCAACAATTTTATGAATGAACGAACGTAATAGAATGATTGACCTAACGTGATTGAATGAATAATCGAATAGATTTGAATGAAAAAACTAAAGCATTTGAATTATAGGTTGAATGATATAACGTATATATATAAACTGTTGCCATTATATGAAAGAAAGAACGGAATAGAATAAATAAACGAATGAAAAAGAAAGAATGAACGAAAAGAATGGAATGAATTGACAAATGTCACTGAATGAATGAATAAAGCTTAGTGAGACACCAACGCAATTAAATGAATGATCGTACGGATTGAAATGATGCAAAGAGCGGAATAGATTGAAAGAACGGAGACAACTGAATGAATGAACGATAGTGAATGAAAAACCAACGCATTTGATAGAATGATCGAAGGGATATGAATGAATGAAAAAACGGAATTAAATGAACGAACGCAACTAAATGAATGAATAAACGTGAATGTTACACCAACGTAATCGATAGAATGATCAATTGGATTTGAATGAATGGAGAAATGAACTATATTAAATGAACAAACGCAACTAAATGAATTAATGAACGAGTACATAAAATCGACGCAATGGATAGAATCATCAAATTGATTTGAATGAATGTATGAACGAGAATGGAGTAAATGAGTGAACGAAATTGAATGAATTATATAGCTCAGGGGTCCGTTTATCAGGGGTTTTATTTAATTTTGTTTCCACGGTATGTTTAAGGTCTCCTGTTTGTTTGTGTGCGTAACCAACACGTCTCTTACTTATGAGGCAGCGTGTCAACGTTTAAATATAATTTTTTTTCTTGTATAATTAGCAGTAGATATATCTTGACCATTAAGTGAACAGTTGGGAAAGAGAAGAGATCTCGTTCGGATGATGCTGAAGGTTTATCAGTGGTAGGTCTCTGTTGCCGGAGACTGTCTAGTACTACGGCAGCGCCTATTGCAGCCAACAAACAGATGTGTACAAACATTACTGTGTTCCGGTTTGAAAGGCGCTGTGTGAAATTACTGAAATAACGAGATTCAACTTATTATGTCCCAAAGCGAGGAGCCTGTGGTGTTGCGTATAGCATCGTATCTAGCGCCACGTTGATATGGGCGGGCGTCTTATTTACCATCAGGTGAACATGCCGCTCGTCCCGTCGCTTCGTTAGATGAAAAAAAATGTGTTAGTTGTCCAAGATTTTTTTTTATGTAATTAAGTGACGAAACGAACGGGACGTTCACCTGGTGGTAAGTAATACGCCCACCTATAACAACGTGGCGCTAGTTATGTTTGGAAACACTGCACCACATTACGCTCGACGCCTGAGACATAAGATATTGAGGCTGGTTACCCCAGTAATTACTCTAGCTACAGCGCCTTTCAAACCGGTACTATTTGGCGGCAGAGATAGGTGCTGCGGTGGTAGCTACCTAGATGATCTACGGCAACAGAGACCTACCACTAGCTCCCTGTTCTAACCACATATTATATACTAGTAATTTTTATTATTATGACTTGACTGTAAGCAACATAAAGTATACTTAACAAATTCAAACGACAGTTTAAGTTATAACATTGGTTCAGAAGCTGACTACAATTTCAATAGTCCGGATTATATGCCAATTACTGAAATGGTGTAATAACCTGTTTTGAAATTTAAAGGTTACCTTTAAATGTCACCAAAACTACTATAAGAGGTAAGCGGTATAAAGTAGGAACCATGTTTTAAGTTAGATAACTTAACTATAAAAATATAAGTACAATTAATTCGCTAAGTTATTATTAATGTATGTGGCGGCGTATAAACGGAGCAGCATCAGTCGCTCACAGACTCGGTTAAGTTAGATACTTAATCACACAGTTACAAAGTGAGCGTTGACTCGGTTATTACTTAACATCAACTCTAAGTTACAGTTAACGATCTCTGAGTGGCGTGTAATATACTTTATTGTGAATTATGTTATAATATTGTGTTAATGATAAAAACTTGCTCATGTTTATGGAGATGGGTGGTAGGTCTGCTGCCGGAGACCGTCTAGGTAGGTATCACCATCCTGTAGCCCTGTAGTCTGGGCCTAATAATAAGACTTAGGTAAGCCCTGTCTATCGTAGAAGGCGACTAAGTGTCTAAAAGTATCTCAGGCCCTGAGTGGGGAGGCCCTTATCTCTCAGCAATGGTGCCTAAGAAAGTCAAGCCCCTCCTCAGAGACGTGTTAACACAAAGTGTAGAGACGCATCGGTGCGTTCTATAAGAGATCCCGGAGCCTCTCCGAATGCACTGATGCAGACCACCGATGGGGTTTTAGTGAGCAAGAATCTCACAAAATCCTGACTTCTTCCCAGAAACAGGGTATCTTTCCAAGATTCCTTCCATACCAAGATACCATCGCAGCGCTTATTACAGCTGCCAAACGGTAATATACAAACATTACTGTGTTCCGGTTTAAAGGGCGCTGTAGCTAGTGTAATTATTGGAGTAACGAGACTTGGTATCGTTCGTCTGAAAGCGACGGGCGCAATGTGGTGCTGTGGATACCATCCCAACTAGCGCCACGTTGTAATGTTGTCCGCATTACTTACCATCGGGTGAACGTCTTACTCGTCTCGTTGGTTAATGGAGTAAAAAAAAATATTTATATAAACGATTACGATCACTTAATAGATGTCTAGATATAACTTGTAGGCGTTAAGTTTACTAAGTCTATGAAATTGATTTTGTCAGTACGAACTTAAGTTGGACCTAACTTTATTAATGTTAAGCGGTTAAACTCAGCGGTGAAGTGCTAAAGGTTAAAGCTATACTATATACTTCTATCATATATAACAAGACACATTATAAGCCCACTTTATTCCCACTGCTGAGACTCTACGCCTTCTCCTATAATGAGAGCCTCCTGGCTATACAGTCCACCACACTGACATATTTTACTGGTGGTAGGTCTCTGTTGCCGGAGACCGTCTAGGTGGGTAACACCGCAGCTCCTATCTCTGCCGTCGAGCAGTAATGTGCATACATTGCTTTATTCCGGTTTGAAAGGCGCTGTAGGTATTGTAATTATTGAAATAACATGACTACATCTTATGTCGAAAGCGACGAGCACAATGCGATGTAGTATATACAATCCTAACCAGCGCCACGTTGTTCAAGTTGTTGGTGAGGGATGCATGTGGGGGGAAGTAGGCCATTTCCCACCACGCTGGCCTAATGCGGCTTGATGAGAGCCAGAGCCTCATTTGTTGATTAGCTGGCTGCACCACGAGCAGGTGCGGTTGTCATGGATCCTGTGAGTTGTTGTGCGAGACCCCTTGTACCCTCAAGTTGTCATGCTTAATAATAAATTACTTTACTTACAAATTTTTCTATATGTAGCACGAAATGGAGCTGAACATACAACTTGACAAATGGCGGTCGGGTTCACTTGACTATGATGAATTACGAAGTAAGTTACCAAGTTAGTCCCCGGACCCGTTTTCATTTGCGCGATAAACTTTCATCTCTGGATTTCAGTTCGAGGATTTGATAAGGCATCAGCGACCTCGTTAAGATTTAATAAAGTTGCAGCGAACTTATTTAATTATAACTTAACTTTATGCACTTATCTCATTTTTTAAGTTAAGCTTAAGATATATTTAATATTATTTGAACAATTACATTACCAGTTTTTATATGACATATTAAATATGCGAGCAACGCGGGACCGATCCATGTGGAGATCTTTGGTGGAGGGCTACGTCCAGCAGTGGACGTCTATTGATTGATGATGATGATGATAAAGTTAATCTCGTTCCTGGTGACTCGATCGGAACTTATCCAAGTCATCTCCTTTGGAGCTTTTTTTGTACCAGGTGTTCATCAAAAAGAGCCTTTCCTTATGGAGGAAGTCGACTAGCATTTATCCCTTATGATTCCTTGACCCCAAACCAAACCCTCCAATGCCCCCCAAGGCCGCGAATAGCCTTAGATATGTCATCGTAGGTGTCCTCGACCTCTTCATCTGAGTCACCGTAGCAACACATACTTGAATAACTTTCAACTGTATATATAACTTATATCCATCTAAGTGTAAATGATTCGTATATATAGGTCGATGTAGCGCATTGAGTTGCACCTTGTGAGAGAAGGCTTCGAGTCCCAGTAGTGGGAATATTACGTGGGCTATTAATCAACTATCATGTACATATAATAATAAATCTCTGTTTCCGGAGACCGTCTAGATACCACTGCAACCGACAAATAGCAGTTCACAAACATTACTGTGTTCCGGTTTGAAGGGTGCTAGTGAAATCACTGGGATAATGAGGGTTCTTATGTATCATGGCGATTAACAAAATATGCGGTGCATGTCATCTTAAGCGTTACGTTGTTAAAGACAGCTATATCATTCACCATCAGGTGAACGTGATCTCGTCGCTTTATTGAAGTAGATATATTGCATCGTGTACTGTGTATGTATGGAAGCTGCAACGATGCTACATCCCCGTATAAACATCACGAGGACATGCAGGAGCGCAGAAGGATAAAGCAAAGCTGGAACATCCCCCGTGACTGTGACAAATGGTGGTGCGCCGGCCGCGGGCGCACTTTGATTATCAGCTTACCATCATAAGTCAGAGTCAGTTTAACGAGCGATCAGATTAGAGGGGGCGTTCATTAGTACACGGAATGAATCTCTAAATAATGACCTCCCCCCCACACACTCACTCACACACACACACACACAACGTGTGCATGTCGCAGCTATCTTGATCTACATGAAAATATACGTAAAGACTATTTATATATAGATGCACTAAAGTAAAAGCAAGTCCTGTGAAAGATGAGATGCGATGTGTGGAAGAGAAATAGGGAATGGATGAAAAATGTGTATGGGAGAAATCTTGATGGGTGTAAGATGGAGGAGAACAATATAAAATGTTAAAGATAAAAGGAGAAATGGTATATGAACATAAATAAAACGGAAAGATAGAGCTTTTTATTGTTATACTAATAATTCGTCTGAAATGATCCTTGAGAGCAGATGCGAACGTAAATTAATGATGCTGTTGCTATAGCAACCGTATAAATAACATCAAATGAAATTTTTTATAAAGGTTAATTAGAAATAAAATGATGAAGGATCTATGACATTGGAAAAGTAAATAGCCTATAACCATCTACAGATCATTCCGCGTCGAATGCTCATGTTCCCGTATCGATACGTTCACCAGTTTTCACGTGATGGGCGAACAAAGGAAACCCATTTTCAATATATATATATATATATATATATAGATAAAGAAGGAACATTTACCGATAACATAACAGATCATAAAGCAAGAGGAAACGACCACGCGCCGGTGGCTGCAAATGTGTGATTTATGGCGGTGATGAATGAAACATGTAGGCGCTGAAAACAAACCGTTCGCTGAAATACAGCCGCGTCCTACTGGAGCAGTCGGTTATCCGTTCACTGAAACATCATGCCATTAATATCGTATCGACGGTAGGCCTCTGTATCTGAACACCGTCAGTCCACTGCCATCGACCCACCGCTGATAAACTGAAGATACCACCAAGATAGAAACCACAATCGAGGACAGGAAATTCCATATATTACATAGGCATCCTGTAAATATTCATATAAGTTATAAGCAGTTACTTAAGCACATATACTTAAGCTTTACTCACCTTAAGCTGGAGAAGAAAAGATGAGACGGACAGGTCAAAGAAGCTGTTGAATTTCCGGTGAATGATATATACATACGACGCTATATATGTGACGGAGAACAGACAGGGTCGGCGTAATATAATCAGAAGCTGGAGCCACGACCCTCGGCAATGAAGAACTGACTAGACCTGGAGCTGAAGTTGTGAGGAGTTCATATAGTTTAGAATAGCACAGCGCGATTGAAACATAATGATGTAATTACTAAACCAATCTATACAGTTGTAATTACATGGAAACTTGAATGGGCAAAGTTACCAATTAAGTAATAACAAGTGTCGGCGCTCAGGTAACTGGTTCTGAACTTAGACAATGCGGCAGGAAGTTGCCGACAGCTCCGGCTGCAGGCCCAGGCCCGCTGTAACCTGAACTATCAGCCATCTCCGAGTAAAGTTTACGTTTGGATATAAGTATATAAACGCCTTTACACATACGTGTGATAAGTGAACAGTTCTGATGATTGACCAAAGACTTGGAGTAGCTGGTCCGACTCCCCAAGGAGGTTCACTTTTCGATTTTTTAACATATGTCTATTCAATCCCTTCCACAAAATATTAACAATATAGTTACTTTTACTGGTAGTAGGTCTCTGTTTAGGGTAGGTACCACCGCAGCGCCTATTGCATAGTACTGCAAACATTGTCGTGATCCGGTTTGAAGGGCGCTGTGACTGTTACTGTTAGTAGATAGGTCTCTGTTGCCGGAGACCGTCTAGGTAGGTACTACCGCAGCGCCTATTGCATAGTACTGCAAACATTGCCGTGATCCGGTTTGAAGGGCGCTGTGACTGTTACTGTTGGTAGATAGGTCTCTGTTGCCGGAGACCGTCTAGGTAGGTACCACCGCAGCGCCTATTGCAGCAAACGAACAGTACTGTACAGAACTTATATTTCGGTTTGAAGGGCGCTGTAGCTATAGAGAAATTATGTTTCAAGACGTCGAGCGCAATTTGGTGCAAATCATATCCTAAATGGCGCCTCATTATTATACGCAAGCGTATCACTTACTATCAAGTGACCGTCGCGTCGCTTTGCAGAATAAGAAAAAAACAAAGAGAAGATCGAAAATCTTTCAGTGAAATACGTCTTCTAATGATAAATAGAGTTACGAGTAAATCTGTAACCGGAAGTGGAACCTCTGTCACGAACAGCAGTGAAAAGCTCCGTAGTTAAGTTAAAGTATATTCTTGTTTTTATTTAAGGCAGCGACGAGACAAGCGGGACGTTCATCTGGTGGTAAGTGATACGCAAGCCTGTAACAAAGTGACGTTATTCGTGATGGTTTGTACACTACGTTTTACACGTCGCCTTGAGACAAAATGTTGAGTCTTGTTACTCTAGTAATTTCGCTAGCTACAGCGTCCTTCAAACCGGAACACAGCAATGTTTAAACACTGCTGTATGCAGTGCCACGCAGGTTCGCTTCTTGAGCGATGAGGGACCCCTACCCTCAAGGCCCGCGAAACTCCCAGACCCTTTTAGTCGCCTATTACGACAGGCAGGGCTTATCTTACTCCTATTCTTACTAGCCCAAGACTACAGGGCTGACGTGTTGGTGCGTCCATTACCACCTTCTCCACGAATTCAGACAGAGGCATTTGCAAACAGCGGTTGTCTCTAGTCACCTTCGGACTGCTACGAAGCGCTGCAAGTTCGGTCTCCGACCAACGAGAGACGAGGTCTGGTCTCGTGGAAGGCAAGACTGGGAAGTCCCTACCACAAAATTAAATACAGGACTTTTAAAATTTTAAGTAATTTACATAGAAAAGCATCAGCAATTGACCCTCTCGCCGAGGTTCCGACCGAAGTTATCAAACTCGGTCCGTTATGCAAAGAGAAGCGGGTTTTAGTGATCATCAATAAGTTCCGTGGCTCGTTGAAACTCCTCAAGTCCCCACTTCCGCTACGAGGCAGCGAAACAAAGACATCCGGAGACAGCCGCCATTAAAAAGTTACAAGTAGATTATGTTTGCTTTGAACATTGACTATGGAAATATTATTCAAACTTTTACGGCAAAATTACTGTATCATCATCTTTATTATCATCATCACCAGCTGATAGATGCCCACAGCTGCACATTAACTATTGCGACCGTGTACTCCTGGTGGTGGTCTCTGATGCCGGGAGACCATCTAGGTACCACTGCAGCGGCTATTGCAGCCGACGAACAGTATTATGCAAACATTACTGTGTTCCGGTTTAAAGGGCGCTGTAACTAGTGTCACTGGGGTAACGAGACAACGTCCTACGTCAGACGGCGAATGCAATGTGAAGCAGTATATACCGTCCTTACTGAGGGTATTCACGCTGTTATGGGCAGGTGGTATCACTTACCATCAGGTGACCGTCTCGCTCGACTCGACGTTAATTGAAAAACAAAAACGCTGCTTAAATTTTGAATTTTAAACATCCTCATTTAACGTTTCCCATTTTTAACCCTCAATGATCTTTGGAGGAGGCTTATGTCCAGCAGTGGACGTCTGTTGGCTGATGATGATAACGACTGAACGTTTTCTTATTTTATATACATTGAAAACTCTATTCCTTTTGCCTTCTATCGCTCCTGTTCTCTTTTACTCTCTCCGTCGTTTTAAAGATTAATTATCATTCTTCTTACTCCATTTCTATATCTCCCTTCTTTCCTATGTTTACATTTTAATTGTATTTAAGCTTCACCGTTCTACTGTCTACTCTACATAGATAAAGTTTGCCAGTTAAAAAAAAAAAAACGGCAATTTACAAGGCGACGATAAATCTTCATTAAAACGGGATATCTCGAGAAATGAAACGGCGCGGAAGCTCCAGCCACTGGAAAGCGGCGCGCTCCTGGCGGATGGATGGCCGCTTCAGACGCTGCGCCCCTTTGTGCTGGCGATAAGTCGCGCCGCGGCCGGCGGACCGGCGCACGGTTGATGCCGCCCCGTTACCGGCCACCACGCGCCGCTCATTACTGCACTCTGGAACTTGCCTAACCGACGACCGGAAAGGCGGGCGATGTTTTGTTTAACATGAAGGTCGTCCACGAGCTGATATACTCATGACAGGCGCAGGAGCATCTGCCATTCTTTCTCTGAAACTATTCTCTTCTTAAGTTTACACGTCAGGAATAAGGTGAAGTTCTAAACTGATTCACTGAAGATTAGGTGAATGCATTATTTATATTAATATTTTTTTCATTTGACTAAACGACGGGACGAACGAGGCGTTCATTTGATAGTAAGCGATACGCTTACTCCTAGTGTACAGCTAGTTAAGATGATATACACTACGCATTGCGCTCGTCGCCTTGATGTTGTCTCATTACTACAGCATCCTCGTAGGGCAAAAATTAAATTAATTTTAGTAATTAAAGGCGCAAAAAAAATTAAAGTAATGAACGGAGGACTCATTGCTGCCACTCGTATAATTAAGTTAAGGTTTTTTATCTTATTCTTTCTTCTTCTCATACTCCTCTTTTCACACACAAGCGTATACATACACACATATATATGCACACAGCATCATCGAAAACCACTGTAACACTTATACAAGAAACGCACAGAACTTTTCTATTTTTTTTTCTTTTATTTAAACTTTATCAACATTGTAATTTCTATATTTTTAAGAGATTGCATTTACTTAACGATGAAACTGGGAGAGGGCGCTGCATCTTAAGATACAAGTTAAAGTCCTAGTTCAGGAACCAGGGGCTTCAAATATCGAACATGCGTAAAATAATGCAATAATCTTTATCTTTATCCTTCAATAAATACAGTAATACTTGCACAGCATCCCAAAGGTCTCCAGCAGCAGAGACTTACTACCACCAAAATATGTTACTTAATATTACTTAGCTTAATATAATCACATCAAGTGTTCATTGATTATAAAGTTTATAACTAAATCTGTGACGTGTCACAACAACGGGCCCGTTTTAATTTCCTGCAGCATCCGAACCAAATGAAGATTTATCTCGCAGTTTGATAATAACTTAATGACGGCAGTTGCGCTGCTTGGGGGTTCCACTACATGAATAAATAATGACATGAGTGACTTAACGTAACCACTGTACGTCGTTGACGTTAAAATTTATTAGATAACTATCGCGCTAATTAACTGTCACAGTTATTTTCGCTTTGTATGATAAAAATATTATAGCAGATCTCTTATGCTGGAGATTGCCTAGATAGGTACCACCGCAGCTTCTATTTCTACTGGAAAACAGTATTGTACAAACATTACTACGTTCCAGTTCGAAAGGCGTTGAAGCTATTGAAAATACTGAAGTAATGAGAGTTATCATCTAATGTACAGCATCTTAACCATCGGGCGAACGTCTCGCCTGTTGGATAAGATGTTAAATATACTTATTGGTTAATTAGTCGTTTAACAGCTGTTATCGTGTTATTTTCACAGTCGTTATCGTTCGTTATAACGTTACAACCCCGTCAGTACATCTCACCAGTACAAACATACATTTTCTTTCACAATACGTCGTCCTGAACCAGCGCTGAATAGTCAGGCTGAACTGTATGGTCGCGTGACCTGATTCCTCGGAGCTCCTCTCTTAGCCGGGCCCCGGTTAATTGCCAGTTACGTTTCCAAGTTGAGTGCCACACTCCTCGCTGAATGCGACCTGAAAAAGAGCTCCAGCGTCCGTAAACTTGAACGGGGTTACTTTTTCTCTTCAAATTTATTCCACAATAAAAAAGCTCTTATTAATTAAACCATCATGGATTCTATGTAACCATAGCTTTGTATTATCAATCATCGGTACCGGAAGTTATAAATGATATTACTGGGGAATGACAATTAACGTCTCATGTCTAAAAGCGTCGAGCATCATGAGCTGTGGACATGAACCTAACTAGCGCCACGTTGTTATGGGCAGGTGTATATCATGAGCATCTCGTTAAAGAGCGATGTAGCTAGTAAAATCACTGGAGAAATGAGACTCGACATCTTACTGCTCAAGGCGACGAGCACAATGAGGTGCAGCCATATAACTAGTGTCACATTGTTATGGGCATATAGGTTACCATCAGGTGAACGCCCAGCTCGTCCGATGGCTTCCTCAAAAAAAATCCTAAAGACAAGCCATGGGTTTCTTAAACATCTTACATAGGATTCCGTTTTGACTGACCCATAAATAACTTCCGGTATCATTTACCGTTGGATGACCATCTGGCTTATTTTATCGATTCATAATATAATATATATCTTTATCATATATATATCATCATCATCAGCCGATAGACGTCCACTGCTGGACATAGGCCTCCCCCAAAGATCTCCACATCGATCGGTCTACTGATCGGGTCCGATCGGTCGGCGCTGCCTTTAACAGTTCGTCGGTCCACCTTGGTACATACATATATATACATAACCTCTTTGGTGGTTGTTTAAATAAACAAGGGGGATGTTTCCGTGCTGTGTATCGTTACGCGCTTAGCGGCGGCGGCTCGCATGTCGCCAGGCGCTTTGTTATGATTGCATCCGCTGCATGATTTACGGCACGACCGCTTCGCCGGGGCTTTTCTGGGACTCCTTCCAAAACTAAACTCTACCTGATTAACTACACGTATAACATCAACTTACTTTATTTGATGTAGAGCGTTATTCGATTCAATAATCCCCTAATTGTTCAAGGAATAACAATGGTTTCAAAGGTAAAACGCAAGCGCGCGACTACGGCGTATATTTAAGGATACTGCTATCCACTGCTTATAAGGGATGAAAGGAGGTTCTATATGTTTATAGAATATACCTTACAGTTCATATGTTTTGTTTATATTCATATTATATTGCTCTCTTTTTATTCGACGACACTCCGAAACAAGCGAGATGTTCCTACCTGCCACCAGTAAACTTTACTATACCCTTTGAAGTATTTAATAATGAGATAAGTAGATTGTTGTGTGAAGACGTATTTATCAAGTGAACGTCTTATCTGACTCTAGCTTCATCATCAAGATCATCATTAAGATAGATTCACCTCTGGACTAGGCCTCTCTTAAAATTATCCATAGCGAAAGCACCTGACCATTTGTATACTTAGTTGTAAAAAATTTAAGCTTTTCAGTGTTTAAGCAAAAACTTATATTTATAATGTTATTCTGTCCGTTGGCTGATGATGATGATGACTTACAGCAACTGTTTTTCTTTGCAACGATTAAAAAAAAATAAAAATTACATATTAATATTTTATATCATTATCATCACGGCGTTTTCTTCAAACTGATTATTTGGTAGAGATTTCATTTGCCGTTATTAAATATAGCAACGAATTACTATCAAGCAGTAATTAAGTGTTAAGTAATATTACTGCGATTCATATTGAATGCGGGCCCCCACCCCGCTCCTAGATAAATATTTGCCAGCTTTCGCAATATCGGCTGCCGGCATGAGCGCGGTCCCCATGCCAATATTTTAATGTAGTGTGCGGTTTGTGTTTGTGTATAAATCTCTTTCCAATTTTAACCTTCGGCTTCAGCTCCTACTTGCCCCAGTGGTGCAGTGGTTAAGGCTCGTAACACACTAGTCCGTGGTTCGATGCCATAGCCTTGGGATCACGGTCATCATTGTGTTCTGTCAGTGTAGGAGAGCCGCAATAATCCGAGCGAGCACAGCCTGTATCTACAAACCGATCGTCACTTAATATCAGGTGATATTGTAGCTCTATTTAAAACGATTGATATCAATCTAAGTATTTATACTGTGTTTATATTTTAAAGCTTGATTTTTTTTTTGTTATATCATCTTTTGCGATGATTTTGAAGTTATCATCATATATTAAGCTTTCACAATATTAAACGATTTTCTTCAGAGTTTTTCTCATGAGATCATCATCATCATTTCAACCGAAGGACGTTCACTGCTGGACATAAGTCTCTTGTAATGTGTTCCACAAAACATTTTCTTACGCTGTTTGAATCCAGTGGCCCCCATCATTTTTTTTATAACCTCTGTCCACCTAGTGGAGGGTCTGGTGCCTGGTGTCCTTACATGGCACTCATGAGATGATCGTTTTAAATTCTAAATTTCGTTACACAACGGTATGAAAACTATACAATTTAAACAGTTACAAAATCAATTACTTTGTTTAACTTAATAAAAATATCTCCGGTATAAATATACTTATCCGAAACTTAACCATAGAAACGACTTTATCTGTGATACTTTTTCCCATGAAAGTCGAATATCAGTCCCCACGCCTCTGTTTGTTGAACGTCAATTTACATAAAACATTATCGTGTCCCCCGGCCATCGAGCGCGATAAACGGAGTCGCACGCGCACGCACACGCACACGCACACGCACACGCACACGCACACGCACACGCACACGCACACGCACACGCACACGCACACGCACACGCACGCACACGCGCACGCGCACGCGCACGCACACGAGCACGCGCACGCGCACGCGCACGCACACGCACACGCACACGCACACGCACACGCACGCGCACGCGCACGCGCACGCACACGCACACGCACACGCACACGCACACGCACACGCACACGCACACGCACACGCACACGCACGCACACGCGCACGCGCACGCGCACTCACACGAGCACGCGCACGCGCACGCGCACGCACACGCACACGCACACGCACACGCACACGCACGCACACGCGCACGCGCACGCGCACGCACACGAGCACGCGCACGCGCACGCACACGCACACGCACACGCACACGCACACGCACACGCGCACGCACACGCACACGCACACGCACACGCACACGCACACGCACACGCACACGCACACGCACACGCACACGCACACGCACACGCACGCGCACACGCGCACGCACACGCACACGCACACGCGCCTCACACACACGCACACACACACGCACACGCGCCCCACACACACGCACACGCGCGCAGACACATCCTTTACCAAGGACATTAGTGTTGATTTCATAATCATCAGCCGACATATATCAGTGTGGGTTTACTTAAACAAAATATCTTGCTAATGATGACAAATATGGAATAAATTCATTTACAATAGCGGGGTCCTAGAGCCAGCTGTATCCTCTGTAACTTCTTCATCAGTCGATAGACGTCCACTGTTGGACGTAGGCCTCTCCCAAAGATCTCCACGTCGATCGATCCACAGTCAGCATGACTCTCGGTATTGCCGGGCACTAGGAGCCGTCGTTTGTAGGGGTTCAATTGAGGAGTTTGGGCCATTTTCCACCACGCTGGTCCAATGCAGATTGGTGGGAGCCAGAGCCTCGTCTGTTGATTAGCAGGGTGCATTATGGGCAAGTGAAGTTCGCTTGGATCCCGTAAGATTTTGTGCAGGAACCCTTACAACCATCTCTTTTGTAACTTACTTACTCCTCTAGCGCAGCGACCCAAAGTGAGTATTGGCCTCCGAAACAAGAAAGCGCCAGCGTTGTCTATCCTGCACTGCTTCTTGCCAGTCCACTGCTTAAAGCTCGTGCAGGTCGTTCTCTACAGCATCTTTCCAGCGGTATCTGAGCTAGCCGACAGATCGGCGCCCGATCGGTGTATGATAGTCGCCTTTTTGACGCTACGACCTTCTCTCATCTTAGCAAGCGGCCCATCAAGCGAAATCTGTGGGTTTTGGGCTTTGGCTTCACCTATGATGTTCGGTTCGCCAACCAGCCTCTCGATTTCGATATTGAGTCGGGCTCGGTGACTTCGTCTCCAACTCTAATACACATCTTCTGCAACTTAGACTTATTGCAGTGTAACGCAGATGTGTTCGGTTCGTGTGTACCAGATCCCAGGAAGTAACGTAAACCCTCATCACTTTGTTATATCCTTCCTTAAACTATCTAAAGAACTTTTATCTAGTTTTTCTAAGAAGTTTACTGTTGGTAGAAGACCATCTAGGTAGGTACCACCGCAGCGCCTATTGCAGCCGATAAACACTACTGTGCAAACATTACTGTGTTCCAGTTCGAAGAGCGTTTTAGCTAGTGTAATTACTAGGGTAACGAGACTCAATATCTCTCAGTCTCAAGGCACCTTCCTTCTAGTTCTAACTAGCGCTACGTTGTTATGGGCAGACGTATCACTTAACATCAGGATAACGTCCCGCTCATCTCGTAGCTTCGTTCAACAAAAAAAAATTACAGTTTTTACTCGTAGAATATTAGAAAACTATTAAATACTATTAAATATGAAAAACACAATGTTGGCATTCCTCTCACTAGGTAGTCCGACGATCTGGTGAAGGTCAGGCAAAGCAGCTGATCGTGGGTAGCGCAGAACCAATTGAAGTGGAAATCTTTGGGAGAGACCTATGTACAGCAGTCGACGTTTGTCGGCTGATAATAATGATGATGACCATCATAGAGTGTGAAAATAAGTTTTTTTTATTAATTATGCTTTAACTAATGATGTATAGTTATTTTCGAAATTA
Organism: Ornithoptera alexandrae; assembly: GCA_029030555.1. Lineage (NCBI taxonomy): Eukaryota > Metazoa > Arthropoda > Insecta > Lepidoptera > Papilionidae > Ornithoptera > Ornithoptera alexandrae. The sequence continues at coordinate 6,600,559 of JARDVY010000064.1, read as the reverse complement.
AAGTTTTAAGTGATACGCTTTACTCACAACAACAGGTTTATAAGAAAATAATGTAACATCAGTTTTAATTGTATGGAAACATTATAAGACCTTTGTTGTGTATGAAACTTTCGTTTTTTTATCCAACGAAGCGCCGAGACGAATGGAAAGTTCACCTGATGGTAAGTGATACGTCTACACTGCACCACGTTGCGCTCGTCGCCTTGACAACTAAAGTATGAAACTTTATTATCCCAGTTATTTTAGTATCTATAACGCCCTGCAATCCGAAACACGATAATGTTAGCACAGTACTGTTTGTCAGCTGCAATAGGCGCTAAAGTGGTACCTAGACGGCTCCGGCAACAGAGACCTGCCACCAATTTCGCTGATGAATTATTAACGAATTATTCATGAAAATTTATATAACTATACGACTTTACGAGATCGGTATTTTGTTGTAAATTATATAATATCATAACAACGTCAATAATTCATTGATACAGGCAAATTAAAGCTCTGCAGAGGCCCGATCAGCTGCACCAATTAGGCGCCATTACGTGCGGGCGCGGCGCGACAACATGGCGACGTGCGAAACGCGCGCGAAATTGATATCGCCATATTTCGGCGCGAAATTATATGAAAACAAATGACAGTAATGCGAGACGTCGTTTGGCGGGAGTGGAATTTTTTTATTGGTGTTTACATAAACGTTATTTATGAGGTGATTAATCATTCTTATAATTGAGGGTAGGCACTAACAGCGACAGAGTTTGTATTGTTCATAATTTGTAAATAATAGCGCCGCTTGGGCCAACGAGTAAGCTATTTCAAGTATATACTAAGTGCCAATAAAGTACAATTATAAGCTGAACCCATTGTAAACACACATATATATTCTCTAACAGTCTTCAACAATTCAATTAGTAATCCAATGCACTATTGCTGTTAGGCCTTTCTTACCAACTACCGTCATTAGACATTGCACTAATGACTTTACTTCTACTTTTGTCTATAAACACCCACTGCTTGACATAGGTCTCCAACAAGGATCTATCGATCGGTACTGCGCTGCTCGCATTCAGTAGTTTCCCGCGACCGTCATCTGTAGGGGTTTATATGAAGAGGATTTGAATCATTTCCCATCACGCTGGCTCAATGTGGGTTGGTAGAAACCAGAGCCTCGTTTGTTGATTAGCAGGGTTTATCGAGCAGATGACGCCTTCAAGTCGCAATAGGGGCGATCATATCAGTAAAATTACGAAGGTAAAACAATCATTTTAATATCTCAAGATGATGAGAAAGTTGTAGTTGCAGTTCAACGTTACCAGCGTATAATTGTTACTAGCTGATAGTGACCACCGCTGGCATCACCACACAAGTTGACAGGCATTACTTAATCTCTAAAGTAATTATGTAACGGTTACTTGAAATTAACAAAATAATGAAGAATAGACAGAACTACAACTTTTTATAATGTTTGTTTGGGCTTGCCATATGGGGTGTAAGGGGTCCCGCATAACAACTCAGGGGAGCCAAACCTACCTCTTCTGCACGTGGTGCACCCTGCTAATCAACGAACGAGGATCTGACTTCCACTAACTCGCATTTGGCCAGCGTGGTGATAAAAGGCCCGTTCCACCAATATGAATCTTTACAAACCACGACCCCTAGTGCATGGCGGTTTGGCGGTAGCACAGGATCAATCGATGTAGAGGTCTTTGGGGTAGGCCTATGTCCAGTAGTGGACGTCTAACAGCTGATGATGATAATGATGATGGGCTGGTCGTGAAGTCGAGCTACTACGGCATCTACCATCAAGTGAATGGAGTGTTCTCTTCATGGTTATGTTGTATACGACAAGAGTATAAAATTTTTTTAGGTGTCGTTCGTAATGTATGTCTTTATAGACACTTCCCAGATTAGATACGACACGACAGTTGACGTGTCGAACGGGTTCCGTCGGTTGCAATGGCAACACTTTAAATGGAGATGACGCTCACCGTCTGCTGATGAGTTAAGGTTTAATTTCGCCCGATCTGAATGCACTTTTGCTTTGTTAACATCTTTATTATGATTAGACATGTTAAAGTAATGTTTGCGGCGTGGGGTAGGTTACGAGCTTTCGACATGATAAGGGTTAACGCCGTATTTCATATTGATATCAAAATATTTTTATAGTGTACATTTTTTTTTTAAATGATTTTGATTGTTTACGATCGTTATTTTTTATAGCTTAGTGTCTAGACGGAGTACCTTACCTGATGATAAATTATATTCATATTATGGAATTGGTGGCATGGTGATATGCCTTTTGTTCGTATCAATGTAGAGTCTACTTGTTCCACGAAGCATTGACTTGCAAATATTGCTATATACTTATTTAAATGGCGAAATAGCTTGAGATATTACAGAGGTAACTTCGCACGATTATAATACCAAAGCTGTGAATGTCGAATCATTCTAGTGGTAGATAGACTTTAAAATAATCTAACCTAGTGTGAGAGAAAGTCCTCGACGAAAGTAGTAATTAAAGGAAAGTAAAGACAGCAGGGGAGTAAGGGTACCCGCACATCAACTCTCGGTACCCAAGCCAACCTCACTTGCTCGTAGTGCACCCTGCTAATCAACAAACGAGGCTCTGGCTCCCACCAATCTGCATTGGGCCAGCGTGGTGGGAAATCGCCCAAATCCCCCCATATGAATCAGTATCCGATGTGGGAATCTTTGGGGAATACTGTCCAACAGTGGACGTCTATCGGTTGAAGATAAAAGTCAGTACTTGTGTGACCATTATCAGTAGACTGGTCTGGCCAACACTAATATTTTTATATGATATTTTGGATCAGTAATAGACCTTAAAGAGTATTCATTCATAAGAAATAGAATACTATTATACGTGTTTGAAAGTTTAAAAATATTAAACCAACACACTTGATGTTCAATACAGCTTTCAGAGCGTGAAAGGTTCGTGCATTGAAAGTTTTGTTAGAACTGTAAAGAGTTTTACTTTCAGTGGGGGAACTAACAAAGGGGCGGCAAGCGCGGCGCAACAATCGTTTGTATCAGCTGTCATAACTTGGAGATATTGTATCTTCGCGAAAACTTCGCAAACTCTCGCCGATTTACTTACTGTGGTACAGGAGACCATACCGCTGTAATTTTATGCAAACACCTTGAGGATAATTTAATTATAAATCTAGTATTTCAATGAACACTAGTATAGTCACGATTGGTTTTGATAGGTGTGTATTATTCAAACCTGTAGTCTCGGGCTAGTAAGAATAAGACTAAGGTAAGCCCTGCCTGTCGTAGAAGGCGACTAAAAGGGACTGGGAGTTTCGCGTCTTGAGTGTGAAGGCCCTTATCGCTCAACAAGAAAACCTGCATATGGTGCTTAGAAGACTTAGGCTCCTCCTCAAAGACGTGTAACACAAAGTGTAGAGGGGCACCGGTGCGTTCTGTAAGAGATGCCGGACCCTCTCCGAATGCACTGATGCAGACCACCGAAGGGGTTGTAGTGAATAAGAATCTCGCGTAACCTTGACTTCCCCAGAAGCAGGGTATCTTTCGAAGATTTCTTCCCTGAAACCAAAAAAGAAGCCTGTATTATTTAACTTTATATACATTATGCACAGGCGGACTTAGCGCCTAAGATTATATCTTCCAGTCAACCTTGAATGATACAGAGACACTACATGCATATTTTATAATATTTACAGCTCACAGATAAACATAATGCAAATCTATGGTATTTACAGCTCTTAGAGATCCCGTAAAACCACTAACACTCTTCTATAATACTATTGTAGGATGGATGAGCGATGGATGCTTGGAACGAAACGTAAGAACGAGACAGTAAGCATGAGCGTGAGGGAGAGGGATAGACCAGGATGTTAAAAAGATACCTGTAACGATGGTGAATGTGGTAATAGCTTTTTCTATTATAAAATAAAAACTATTGTTTTTGGAAAAGGATCTCTTTTATTTCCACACCCTTTGTCCAACACTATTCATGTTATTTATTCAAGTAAAGTATTACCATATAGGTCCTAGACCAAGCTGGCCTTAATTATTTATTAAAGCGTATGATACAATATTGACTGTAGTAACTACGTTCGCTGAAGAAGTTTTTTAGCTTAGACTCCCAATAATATTCGTAGCTTACAAACACGAGGAAGTAAGACAAGAAGTTGAAGTAAGTAATATGTTTACTACAATATCTTTGTTCAATTTTAAGTCTTTCGAATATTAGCTGATACACAATAGAAACGAGTTAAACTACAACGTGCTCCTTCTTAGACTGTAGGATATATATTTTACATTACATGGTTTGAATACCCCGACTCCTGAACGTTTCACAGCCGTCAGGTGTGTTTGGAAAGTTCCGGCGGAACATTTCGTACCGTTGACGCGCTCCCAGTTCGCAGCGCGATTGTATTGAGTTATTACTAAAGTTTAGCGAAGTTTAACGTTTCTACTTCAAAATATTCATCTTATTTCGTGTTTATGTGATATTTGCAATGTTTGTATGTTGTTTTCAATACACAGTACCTAATTAGTATGGATACATTTTAATAAAGTACTACCATGAAAGAGAGTAAGCATAAGCACATTTTGAACACCAGTAACGGCATTATGAATGGCTACAGAACGAAAGCATCTATTGTCTAAGTAAGAGTAAGAGGATAGAGATATACTAAGTTGTTTTAATGTCATAAAAAAAATAGATCGTGAGAGCTGAAAACCATCCATCGCAGCGCCATTACGGCCACCAAGCTATACTGTGAATGTCTGTTCCTCATTATTCGCCATTTAAGTAAGAGCATTTATCAGCTGCCGCCAACGAAATAAAAAATAGAGCTTCTCTTAAACACGGCTCCTGCTGGCTACCGCGATACGTAGTTTGAAACCAAAAATAACACGGACAAAGTAGGGTAATTAAACAAGTCTACCGCTTCAATTTAACCGTGCCATCTGCTAACACCCGCGTAGTCGATCTCGGCCCACGGGACCAAGTAAAAAATAACCCCACCGAAAAACATAGGAATTAATTATGAGTCTGGAGAGAGATAAATTGTGTTGTTGCGAGAGATTCAATTCTGTTCTAAAACTTTGTAGCGGTTCAGAATCGTGCATATCTCGATGTAACATAATCGATGTAATGAACTGTCTTTGTACTGGAAGCGACGATAGGAGCGAGACGGTCGTATGATGGTAAGAAATACAACCCATTCTACGATAATGTGCTGAAACATAACAAGTAAGTCCCCTTACCCCAGTAATTTCACAAGCAACAACTCGCGGGACCCAATCCAACCCCACCTGCTGCTGCACCCTGTAAAAAACGAGACTGAGCCGCACAAACCTGCATGGGATCAACGTGGTGGGAAACAGCCCAACCCCCCCCCCTAAAATGAAAGGCGTATAATTTAGGCAAATTTTCTTATTCCTTTTCTCAGGATGTATCCGGTCTTGTGATGCTTCCATGTCCGTTCTATCCTAGGAATTATCCTGAATAAAAACCCAATTCTTCATGTCGTTCATAACGCCAACTTAATATCCATCTTCCCTTCCGCCTTTGATCAGTCTAATTACGAGGAGTATATGTCATTGCGCTAAATCGATTAGGGGATGTCGCTATCGTCCCATCTGGGACAATAAATTCGTAGGAATGTAATCTTTATGCTCGCTGAGGAACTATTAGCACGGGCCCCCATGCCGTGCGGGGAATCGTTTAGATATGATACATCTTTAAATAAATACAAATGTTCATTGTTTTTTTAACTACAACCAGCTAAAACTCTTCATCAACTTCACACTGTGTTGAAGGCATTGAATGACAAAAGGAATATACCGTCTCTCATATGTCGACAATCGCAACACAGCTATGTTATGACATATAGCACCGGAGCCGAACCTGCACAGACAGTTGAACTTCTTAACTGTCATCACAAGAAACATGATTGAAGATCTTATTGTCTGTTATCGACGGTATGTGCCAATCACTTCACTCTTGCCCAGCGTGGTGTATAACCTTCATGAGAAAAGGCTACGTGTCCCTGCAGTGAGAAAATGCATGTGACTGTTTAAAAGAATGCGATAGGACGTAGATCTTCTTCTCTTTCGTGTACTTCATGACTGAAGGTCGTGCTAATCCTGAAATGCTCTTAATGACGCGTCCACCAACTGTCCCCACACCGTTATTCTCGGCACGTCTCCGTGCATTCGGAATGTTGATGCCCAACATCGTCTATATCCCGTCAGACCACCGGGTAGATGATCAATCCCGTGATCTCTTGCCCTCGATCTTTCTTACAACCAACTTATCTAGATTATCTGGTTGTTTCCGGGCATTATGGCGAAAATAACTTCGTTTGTAGCAAATGATATAGATGAACATAGATATAATATAAAGCGCAAAATTTTTGTTTCTTTTAAGGAAGAAATTATAATAAAAAAAATTATACAAACACAGTAACTAGAAACGGAATAATTTACTTGGTGTAACGTTTGTAGTGTATCGTTTGTTCTAAACGTAAAGGGCAGCGGTTAGCTTTGTTCCATTATTCCCCCCAGCCCCGAGGCGTTTAGGAATTGATATTTCTGTTTGCGAACGCCTTTGTTACTACAGGTTTGAAATTGTTTTTTTAGTAGTTTGTATAATAAGAAGTTGTTTATTTGTTGTATTTTAATGCCGTAATAAAAGATTTGTTTGTTTTTCAAAGCCGCCATTGAGACGAAAGTAAATACAGTTCATGTCCGTTATCGCCGGCGCTAGATGTTGCTGCGACACTCCATTCGCACTCTCAGTTCATTATCTAATGTAACAAAAAAAAAATATCTCACAGTCGCTGAACGACGCGCTAACGAAAGCTAATTTCACACTCTTTTTTGCGTATCAATCATCAATACGATGCGTCCGATTAAATAAAGAAAGTAAACGTTAAAGATAGACGATAAGGTAATTTGATAATTTCGTATACAGGTTCTTTATGGGATAGATTAATTTACTTTCGAGTATGTTATAATAATTACATTTCTTTACAAATTAATTAGTGTAGCTAGTCGGGATAGTTCAAACGTCCACTGCATGATCTAGGTTTTCCCCAAGGATACTATTAACATATAGTCCTGGAATCGAACTAGGGTCATCTTCGAAAACAAGTGTTTAGCCAGAACGTCATGGAGGCAATAACTTTTTAATTAGTTCTTCTCGTATGTGACACTGTCTTTAAAAACATGGAGAGCGTTGCTTGCCGTGTTGGGCGCCGCGTCAACGGAGTACGGGCCCCTTTTTTCTCCCTTCCTTATCACATGAAAAAGAGTGTAAGTTTGAAGTATTCGAGAATGATAATATTTTGACACTTTAAGATTTATGTGCGTTATATAGAGAAGAATCCTTTGACAAATTCTTTACATTCATAATGAAAGAAAAAATTGTTTTTTTGTTCACTAAAACCACTTCCGTGGTCGGTCTTGTTGTACGTTGTACTACTCCGAGATTTCTTACAGACTTTTCTCCTCTTATCTCTTCTCCTTATCCTATTTATTGTCCCCACTACCACTAGAACATTGTACAAGAGATTATTCACGATATTAGCCAATGTGCGGTTCCGTAGCTTATTTCACAAGATGTTAAAACAATGAAGCCGAAGAAAGTAAAGACTAGATCAGAATACTATACATTAGATTTATTATTTTTGTAGTGCTTAAAAATGATCTAGATTCAACAACATAAAACCTGGCAGTCGGACTAAAGCCTTCGTTGTTACTAAGCTGTAACCGGCTGCGGCAGTTAAATTACTTGGCAGAGATTCGTTAAGTGCAATTTAAGTAATACGATTCACATAACTCATAGAGTAAGCTGGTAACCTCAAACAGCACACGGGGTAAGAAGTTAAGTATTAAATAGGTCAAATTACAGTCTCAGCTTTAATCCGCCAGGATATGGGCTGATAAAGGAGTCGGAGCCGGTGTGGGGTTTCGGGTCCATTGTTGTGTGCGGACTTGTTCGATGGGCGTGTGCCGGTAACCTTGCCGCTGGCTGTACCGTGGGCAAAGGAAATAAAATAAAAACACTCTGTTTCAAGTATTATATATGTGTAGCTATATATTCAATTATTACCTTTCATGTATCTCTATTCTCTTCTTTAAGAATATTTTCCGTATATAAAGTCCTCATTATAAAGTGACGTCACGAGCTAGACTTTCATCTTGTAGCTAGTATTCCTGGCAAAATAAGTTAGAGTATTTACATAGGCATTACGAAGGGCATATCTTAATAAAACATCATATATATAATATTTTGACTAAAGTAATTTCTCCACTCCAAGCTACTTTTTTTATACATGCTATTGTCTACATAATATTTGGATTGATATCGATTTACATATATATAGGCAGGACATCTCCACATTTATGGAGATTCATGTGGGGGATTTGGGTTATTTCCCACCTCGCTATCCCAATGAGGGTTGGTGGGAGTCAGAGCCTTGTTTGTTGATTAGCAACACGATCAGGATAGGCTAGCTTGAGTCCCACGAGTTGTTTATAGTCGATAATCTCTAAATGTGAACGGCATGTTGGTAATCATAGGAAGAAACATTGCCACCATCACCAGCATACTTATCACCAAATATTTCAACAAACAGACAGACAAATAGTTTATTTTAATGTTAAGTTATTCATATTCTGTCGCTACCCGGATCCCGAAGGGGTTAAGCGGTTTCGGAAGCGAGCTCAAATGATTCATAAAAGGTCTCTCCATTTGAATTTCAATGGACAGTTTCGGATTACCTACCATTTTTATCCCCACTCCTTTTGTAATTATTGGCGCTTGATAGCGCTGTTTGGTGGGTGGAAAGTACAAGCTCATAAAGAGCGTTGAAGGTCAAAGTAACTTCAACTAACTGGTAACAGACATTCACAAAATCAACATCATATATCATCAGATCAGTATCAATGGTTATTTTTCATTATCCTTACTATACACTAACTATAACTGTGGTCAGGTAGTAAAATTTTGTTCAGTAGATTTGTTTCTCTTACTGTGTCTCCATCTCTCTCTGTCTCTCTCTCTCAGCTTTTGCCCCGTTTCGTGACTCGGTCTGCTTTTCTGCTTCCCTCATTCCACTTCGCTCAATCCGCTCTATCCTTGTGGATTTCACAGTATCCATATCAGTGGATTTGCTACCCTTAATAATCAATACCCCTAACAGATAATACTACTATTAAGTTGGATAACTAATATTTAACATACGTTTAATATTATTCATCATCATCATTATCAGACGACAGACATCCACTTCTGGACATAGGCCTTCCGTAAAGATCTCCACGTCGATCGATCCTGCGCTGCGCATCCAGCTCCTTCCGGCAACTTTCACCAGATCGTCGAATTATCTGGTGGATGGCCAGCCAACACTACGTCTTCTGGTACACTGTCGCCATTCGAGGACCTTGGTGCCCCATCAGCTGTCAGTAGTTAAAATTATTACTTATATCAATACTATAATAGAAGTTATTGTTTGTTGACGGTTTGTTCTAAGGAGTATCAACAGTGTTGCCGCCACTCGGAACGTTTGAACATGTCGACACTGGACTCATAACATCAAGACGTGATGATGATATATGTCATCATTTCAGCTGACTGATGTATCCAAATATTTCCTGCATTCGTTGCGGATAGCGAGGAGTTGACGACTGCAATAAGCTAGTTAAAGTTACAGTGAAAGCTGCCCGACTTTACCCTAAAATTAGTGACATTTTAGCCGAGGATAGAATAACGGTAGGTACAGGGAAAAGTTGAGGGGACCAGGTCACGAGGAAGAACGCCTAAGAAATGGATTGACCAGATAAAGGCAGCAGTAAATGTCTCATCATCCTTACCACTATATGAGTGCACTAGGAACGCGGCCATCAGAGAGGAATGGCGACGTATTGTTACGCTTGCCACCAACAATTGAAGTGATGACCACGACCACTCCGTCAAGAGTGATACTGATGAAGAAAGAATATACTAGTAAATCTCCTAATCATGAGATATACCAATAAATTATATATTTTACAAATTGAATGAACATTGAAACTGTAACATGGAGATTCGGTAGAACAAGGAGTTGCGGTGGTTTCTATTAGAAACTGCTTCCATTAAAGCTTAGAATCATGTTTAAATTTTTTTTATCCCACATAGCGTGAGAGCAGCAAGATTTTCACCTCATGGTAAATTCTTGCCATAACGATGAAGAGCTAAAAGGATGCTACATACAACACGTTTGTCGTAATGAAATATAAAATATTAAGCATCGTTACTCCAGCAGCTTCATTAGCTGCAACCCCTTCTACCAGTAGAATAATGATACCTCTTAGTAACTTCAGCACCCTTTAAACTGTCCCACAGTAGATAGTCCACACGTGTTTTAAGCATAACACCAGAATAAAGAAAGCAAGCTTTCACAGTGCTATGAACTTAGGACTGTTGCAGACTTGGCTTTGAAGTGTAAGGGGATGTTTACAGTGCAAGCTTTCGTGCTTCATTAGTTCCGCAAAGGGTGTGTAAGTGCCCGCAATCGATGCCCACCCTACTCCCTGTTAAAGGTTAACCGCGGCGGTACACTTGAAACGTATTTGGGTTTACAAATCGCGCGAGTACCGAACACAACTAGTGGAGTATTAAACCAGAAATTTGGTACATATGATGATCTGGTTTTGCCAACAGTTTGAGATCACTAAGTTAATTGTGGTGTGAGGGGTGTAAGGAGTCCCGCACAGCAACTCATTGGACCCAAGCCACCTCTGATCGTGGTGCACCCTGCTATACAGCGGGTCAGCTTGATGGGAAATGACCCATATCCCCCCATATGATCCTATACAAACGACGGCCCCTACCGCCCGGCGTTGCCGAGTCATGCTGACTGTGGACCGATCGATGTCGAGATTAGGGCGAGACCTATGTCCAGCAGTGGGCTTCTATAAGCTGATGATGATGATGACTAAGTTTTTTCTATTGCGCACAACTTTTGTTATAAAAACATTTTGGTATAACTTAAACAAAAGACAGGCTTAATATGTTTAAACTTTATCTGGTGTGGGAGTGGAAATATTCTTTGTTTTAATCCAACGAAGCGAAGAGACGACCAAGATGTTCACCTGATGGTAAAAGATATGCCTTCCGATAACAACGTAGCGCTATGTTAGGACCGTATGCTGCTGCTAACTGCACCACATTATCTTCATCGCCTTGAGACATGATATGTTAAGTTTCACTACCGCAGTAATTTCACTAGTTACAACGCCCTTCCAACCGGAACACAGTAATATTTCACACTTCTGTTTGGCGGCAGAAATAGGAGCTGCGATGGTACCCACCTAGACGGTCTCTATCAATAGAGACCTTCCACCAATCTTCATAAGATACCGTGCTTCTATGAAGAGAGTTATTTTGGATTTATATCCACTTAATCCTCTCGGTGGTCTTCTTCAGTTTTGGGACAGAAAACAGGATCTACGGGACTCACCAGTGACTCTTAAGTACTCTAGTTTAGTACGTCTCAAAGAAGATTAAGACTCTGCTTTAATCCGTCGCTAGAGCAAGAAGGATGCTAATGTAGATGCTGCTCTAGACCCGCAGTTAAATACTAGTTGCCTTTTACAATCAGGACTCAACTTAATTCTCCAAGAACTTAACTTTCAATTTAATAGTCCAAGACTATAGAGCTGGACTTTGTTGACCAAATGAAAATAAAAAAATGTGTGTTTCGTCCTTATTTATGAGAGAGCGATGAAAGAAAGAAATAGGATGGGGAATGAGAGAAAAGAATAGAAGTGTGTATGACGAAAGAAAAGAGGAAAGAAAGATGAGCATGAGGAATAGAGAAAGGATTGTGATGAAAGATATAAGAGATCGCAGCGTCAGACAACTGGGTATAAAAAAAAATGTTGACTTTGCAATAACGCTGTAGAGTATGACACTGATTATGTGATAGAAGATAGAGAAAGACTAAGAACGTATGCGAAGTAAAACATTGGAGATACATATCACTATAACTTTAATGTCCACCCTAAAAGGCCCCTTAATGAGGAACATTCGTACGGAATGAATGGATATAAATTCGTAATCACGGTGTATTTTCGCTCAATACCTCTCGATGGGTTTGAACCCAATACGGAGGTCAGACATTCAATGGCCCTTTTATGGGCTCCATATGTCCTGTCTAGGAAATGGGTTAAGGGCCCTTTGATAGAGAACGCGAGAGCCTTTGTGGTATTAATTCTTTTAGGACCTTATTTTATATCTCCTTACAAAGATGTTTTTTTTTTAATTATCAAATCGAGAAACGCCGGATGCTGGTTTGTTGAGTGGTCGATGATAGACGAGAGAGACATTCATCTGATGGTAAGCGATATACCCTTACATATAACGCTAGTTTAGACGATATGGGAGTGTAATGGTCTCGCATAACAACTCACGGTAGCCAAGCCAACTTCAGCTGCTTGTGGTGTACCCTGCTGCACGAGGATCTGGCGCCCACCAACTCACATTGGGCCAGAGTGATGGAAGTTTTTTTTTCTCGTTCCCCCGGACATTTTTGGACTTGGGCTCTATTTCTATCTCTTTGACAAATACTTTGTTTTACTTTCTTTCTCCATCCTAATTCTTTCTCTCATACGTTACGCTCAGAGTAAAGGAGACAATCGTTCTTTATTATCTTTCTTTTTCTTATTCTACTTCACATTTTGCCTTAACTATTACATTTTCTTTACTCTATTCTAGTGAGTGGTGGAAGTTGGCCCAAACCCCTCATAAGAACTCTTACAAACGGCTGTTCGTAATGCCCGGCGATGCAGGCAGCGCAGGACCGATCGATGTGGGTATCTCTGAGGGAGGCCTAAGTCCAGCAGTGGACGTCTATTGGCTGATGATGATGATGATGATACATCTTAAAATTTGCATACTATGAAAAATAATTAATTTGTATTCACTAGTGGAGGTTGGCGATCAGCGTGGTACAGTCCTCCTTTCTGTCTCTGGTTCGGCAGGACAATTCGGACGCCCCAGATATGCCAGTAAATTCCCTTATACTGCTCAACTATTTTTTCCTCTCCCTTCCAATCTTCACTAGTTGAATAAGCACATCGATCGGTCCCGCGTTGCTCGCATCCAGTGGGTTCCCGCGATTCTCACCAGATCGGCTACCGGTATGCGGGGGTCACTCGAGAATCTTACTACCCCATCGGCCTCCGCTCCTTCGAGCAATGTGCCCTGCCCTCTGCCACATAAGTCCAGCAATCTTTTGGACTATGTCAGCGACCTTAGTTCGTCAGATCTCCACATTTCTGATTGGATCGCGCAGAGTAACTCCAAGCACAGCCCTCTCCGTTGCCCTTCGGGTGACTTTCGGCCTTTTTATAATGCCGATAGTAACGGGCCACGTTACGTTTAAGATATATAGTTTCCTCGTTTTCTATTAAAGGATATATAAAGTGTATATCTTTTGTGACATGATGAAGCGTAACTAACGGACACGTTAACTGCGCCACCCGTATCACAACCCGAGACCGCGCGATGACGAACGCACGCCCCCATCCGGCTCCAGGGCCGTATCAAAGCGCGTCTTATTACTGCACCCGTCTGTCTGTCTGTCTGTCTGTCTGTCTGTGCCGAGTGCGTTATTAATATCATCTTCCCGCTGTATGGGTCCATTCCGCCTCGCTCCCCCGATATGAACATATAAAAAATTTAATAAAAAAAAAATATATATTCCTTTATTTTATTAAGCGACTAGACCATCGCGACGTTCAACTGATGATAAGCGTCAGGCATGTCCATAAGCACGCGGCGCTAGTTAGGATGATATATACAACACCACACTATGCTCGTCGTTACCACAGTAGTTACACTAGCTACATCGCTTTTCAAGACACAGTAATGTTTGCTATCTACTATCTTACGCCTGCAACAGTGGTACCAATCTAGACCGTCCCCAGCAATACATTTCATTGCTACCTATCATACAGGACCTATATTCTCTATATATGTACATATATAGACATTATTTATTATTTCGTACAATCTATATATATACATCCAGAGATCCATTGCCTCATCACGAGATCTTCGAAACAATTGGAGATAAACAGTCAAAATTTGGTAGAGATATTGTTTCTGCCGTTCAGAGGTCAACTAAGAATGGACTTTACCAAAAATTTTCCCGAAAGGGAGTTTGCAGGGGTGTCACAGCCAGTAAAGCGGGTGGAGTACAGTTAATTTTAGACAATAATTAAAGAGTTGGTGGAGATTGCAAAATACTCATAATTTGATGGTGATGGTAATGGTAATACATACAACAAAAAAATATACACGATAACACTTGTCAGTTGTAAGTCCCAAGTGGAACAAACTGTAATCGCAATAATATTACTTATTTACTCGGCTCAAGTCGAGGCGGCGCCTCCATCCGACTCTTCCATAGTAAGATTGTCGGTGTTCAGATAGGAATGCTACACTGCAACCATACGACAACACACTTACACATTTACTTAATGGCAATTGAATATAACTGGTGGTATGTCTCTGTTGCTGGAGACCTTTGCCTATTGCTACGAGCGCCTATTGCCGCCGACGAGCAGTAGTGTGGAAACATTACTGCGTTCCGGTTTAAAGGGCGCTTTAACTAGTGAAATTACGAAGAAATAAACTTAGCGTGTTCTCTCGAGGCGATGATCACAATGCGATGCAGTCCAGATGTAAATTAGATATAAGAAAAACATGGAAACGTACCGAAGATGACCTTTCATGATTTTAAAGTCTCTTTCAGAAAAGAAAACAAAGTGGGAGACGACGGTCCTTACTTAGAAGAGGAATGGTAGAAGGAATTGGTATGTACAATGAGAGGTAAGAAGTCTGAGAGAAGTGCAGAGCGTGCAAGATATTAGAGAATAGAAGATGAGAATGAGTAGGAAATAGAAAGTAGGAAAGTGTTGGTAAATATAAATCACCCTAAAGGCCACGGTCAAGTTGTTGTAGACAGGCGTATCATTTATCAGATCTCCATCCTGTATACATCAAATGAAAAAAAATGATGTCAGGATATTTACACTGCATTGCGCTCGATTTCTAACAGAGTTTGTTAAGCAACCTGCAGTAAGTTCTCCATCTTCGCGGAACAGTAGCGGCACTAGCGAGCAGTCGGTCTCAGGTACTAGTGTGAATTATTTACAAGATATCGGCGTTTGGTTTCTCATTATTTCCATTATCCGCACGACACTGGAATTCGAGTGACATCTGCCGCCCCACATACGTCTGATCCCCGACAAACAAAAACTTAAAGAGCTATGTATAATTAATGAAGTAATTAAGCACAAGTGAGCCGTGACAAGAGGCGATATCGGGAGTGAGGGAGACGGCTGTGGGGGTTGCAGGCGACGGGGAACGGGGATGGGGATGTCGTCATTTGCGCCATATGTCGTGATACTTTTAATATGACTGTTAATATTCGAGAGCATTTATTACTTATGTAACATTAAGTTAAACAGTATCGCTTCAATGTTCAAGCGATCGATGTGGAGCTTCATCTAAGCACATCACCCTACAGTAGTACTTGTACACTGCTTACACACTTAAGGAAAGCTTATGGCTTTAACTTAAACTTGTCACTATTAAAAGTATGAATATTTTTAATATTGCAAGACGAGAACCTGACGTTAAATGATGAATGAAGGTAGTTAGGATGATATACACTGCACCACTTACTAACCTAAACGTTCTATGGCAACAGAGACTCAAGAAAGTAAACTATTTTTAAGAATCGGGGGAAGATTGAAGGGATGTTAGTTCCGAAGTAAATATCTAAAGTGTTGCAGCCAATACCGTTTCAAGTTATAGTACTAAGTTAAAGTTCTAAGTAGAAGCGAAGATCGTTTTCTCAAGCGGCGCCTCGGGTGAAACATGTCCGGCGCTAACGGCGCCAGCTTCCTGGATACACTGGAGTAGCAGCATTCCCGCTGTCCCGCTTTAGATGTCTGTTAATGGTAACTTGACTTAAAAAATATATAATTATGCTTAAGCAATTAAGTACATGAAGCAATTATAACTTTAATATTCTTTATACTTATATACTTATATACGTGATATGCCAACTCGCATTTGACCGGAGTAGTTATTGACGTTGACTATCTACTTATATAAACACAGCCCAGCTGTGGGCATTAAGTGAGCTTAATACTTTACCTACATAGAGTTACTTAAACTTGACCACATTTGTTTCTTTGACAAATACCGTCTAGGTATTCCAGCAGCGAATACTTAGTGTAGTATACTTAGTGTAGTATACTTAGTGTAGTACTTACCATCATATGAATGTCGAAAAAAAAACTTATAAGTAACTTAACTATGTTACGGTATAATGATAAATGATTCGATGTAAAATGTTAGATTAATGTGGATTGATTAGAACGGTCGGCGCGGGGTATTAATAACGCGAGAGGGCGCCACAGGGGTAGAGGTTGGGTAGGAGGGGTTCGAATAAACGACTAGCAAGCGTAGGGGGTTCGAACCCGACACGTGCGGTCGCAGCTGACGCGTGGGGTGAGGGTTTTTTTTTTTAAGAAATTAAAATGAGTAATTGGATGTTGTTCTGTATTTGTTAATGTAAATATATTATGTTTTGATGTTGAAAATTAATTGGAGTTTTTTTTTTTGGTAAAATACCGTGCTAGTGGTGACTAAGGCTTTATAACCTGGTACCATGATACGTGGTGCCATTGACTCAACTGACGTCCACTATTGGACATAGGTCTCATGTAACGTTTAACGTAGTACGCGGTGGTGGCTTTTATTTTATTATACGGAGTATGGAATTAAGTTATTTATTATCAAAGACACATCATCATCATCATCATCATCAGCTGTCCAGGTCTAGATATAAACTTTACCTTAAATCTCCACCACGATCTGATACGCCCATAACATTCAAGAAGTGTCTCTGTTTCCGGAGACTGTTTAGGTAGGTACCACCGCAGCTCCTATTGCAACCGACAAACAGTAATGTCCGAACATTGCGGTGTTCCGGTTTGAAGGGCGCTGTAGTTAGTGTAATTACTAAGGTAATAAGACATAATATCTCATCTCTTACGCAACGAGCGCAATATGGTTCTGTGTAAACTATCTTAAGAAGTTCCTAACTAGCGCCACGTTTCTTCAACTTCAACCACAACCCCCAATAAAAAAGTGTAGGGGTGGTGGGTAGTGGTGGTGTGGGTAAATGATATTATTAATATTGCACAATTTTTTTATCAATTTCCGGTGAAGTTATATCTGTTTTCTTTAGTTGTTTAAGTACTCGTAATATACACTACGAAATTGAATTATACAGTGAAATGCTTAACGTCTGTCTGTTCTGCATAATGCAACCGCGCGATGCTTTGACGGAGTGCTAATGCACTGCTTTACCCCACCACTCCCCGCCTATTCAACCCTCACTTCCCATTAAGTGGTAAGTAAATGCAAGTGTTAGCTTAGCACCTGTTAAAGGGAATTGTTAATACCGCTCGTTTCGATTCCCGTTGTGGATTTA
The DNA here is from genome assembly GCA_029030555.1 of Ornithoptera alexandrae. NCBI lineage: Eukaryota > Metazoa > Arthropoda > Insecta > Lepidoptera > Papilionidae > Ornithoptera > Ornithoptera alexandrae. The sequence goes on along the minus strand of JARDVY010000064.1, from coordinate 6,583,004 downwards.
TATGTGAATACAACTTTGTGGTACAATTTATGATTTATCAAGACATAAGATGTCGAGTCTCGTTACCCCAGTAATATCACTAGCTACGGCGCCCTTTGGAACCAAAACATATTTATGTTTGCACAGTACTGTTTGTAGGCTACAATAAGAGCTGCAGTGGTACCAATCTTTATTTTTTGTCATCAAAGGGAAATCTTCTAAAAATATAAAGCCTTTGGAGGGATTTTTACCCACTAAAACCCCTTCGCTGGCCATCCTCTGGGCGTTGCGGTGGGTCCTGGACCTCCTACGGAACGCAGCAGTGTCTCTCAGAGCTTCCTCTGCGCCCTCGCTTTAGTACGAACCACTAGACTACCTCGTACTTATCGTTCATCTTGGGCTCGCTTAGTGGACAATGCGAACCCCCTCCATCAAAATCCACGAACCCGAAAACCCTCTTAGTCACCTTGTACGACAGGCAGTGTTTACCTTAGTCCTATTCTAAACAGCCCGATACTACAGGGAAATCGGTGGTACCTACCTATACGGTCTTCGGCAGCAGAGACCTATCACCAGTAGAACTATTCAGAAACACTCATTTATATTATTCCTATTGTCATAATTAAACCATAATTATTTGTATGAATTGTTCAGCCGACAGACGTCCACTGCTGGACATAGGCCTTCTCCAATATTTTTCGCATCATTTGTTGAAGTACATTGAGGGGATTTGGTCCATAACCCATCACGCTGGCCCGATGCGGGTTCGTAGGTGGTCAGAGCCTCGTCTGTTATTCAACAGGGTGCACGCAGGCGAGATTGACTTAGGCTCCGTAAGATGTTGGGCGGAACTCCTGCTAGATACAGGCCTCCCCCAATTTGGTGGGATTCCGGCCATTTCCCACCACGCTGGTCTTATGCGGGTTAGAGGGTTTTAAAATAATATAATAAATTTGTACTAACGTAACATTATTGGGAAGCAAGAAAAAAATCATTTCTCATCACCTATGTACTTAACCTATGTCTATATACCTATATCTTCTTTTTTTACCTTGGAGGATCTTGTGTTACTAAATCTTTTACTACCTTCAGTAGATACTTAAGATGATATAACATAAGAATAACGTAATCATCATCATCATTAGTATTGGGTCTCCCTCAAAGATCTCCACATCAATCGATCTAGCGACGGCCCGCATCCATAGGCTTATCACCACGCTGACCCAATGCGGGTTGGCGGGAGCCAGAGCCTAGTTTTTTGATTAGCAGGGTGCACCGCGAGCAAGTAAGGTTGGCTTAGGTCCTGCGAGTTGTTGTACGGGATCCATTACACCCTAAGAATAACGCAACGATGTATGATTCCGCGATTCCTTTAACGATAATTATAACCTGTGCAATATAAATCGAATCAGCTCATAGTTAACTGGAGTTTGTTTACTGACCTTTTTTCATTCCAGAACAGGCAATCTACGTCCACACTATTGGAGCACAGGCCTACCCTCAATATGAGGGCGATGGGCCATAATCACCGCGCGGGCCCAATGCGGATTGGTGACTTCACACACACCTTACAATAAATTCTAATTCATGTGCAGGTTTCCTCGCGACGTTTTCCTTCACAGTTTGTAATACGCTGCTGTTACTAAAGTTCACAAATGTACATAACTTAAATATTAAAGTCATCCGTACATGCCGAGGTTCGGACCCGCGACCTTCGCAATGAAAGCCGCACACTCTAACCATTGGTCCAGCGGGCTACTTCATTTTCATTAAAACACAATAATAACTCGCGCGCAGTTCCAAACGAGCGCACTTGAAAACAAATCAATACAAAGCTCTCACAATAGAGGAAATAGTTTAATAATACCGTACTAGTAATCGCACCCTCCCGCCCTCCGCGCCGGAGGGTGCGGGTGCACACTGAGGCGACACGTGTCGCCCCAACGCCCTGTTTGTTTGTTTGTCGGCTCGAATGTGACGTACGGACAAAACAATGTGACTTTGATGGATGTAATTATTTGTGCTGCAGCTAACAACACTCCCAGGCTCACGTGTTACCTGCTCCGGGGTTCCAACGTTCATCAATTACAAGAATATCGAAACTCCATTTACCACGGAAGTCCCAGGTTTGACTCCAGTGCCGCACATGACAAATTATATGGATGTAGTTATTTCTAACTCTAGTATCTACGACTCTTAATTCAGGATCATCATCAGCCGATAGACGTCCACTGAAATAGATCTTTCCAAAGATCTCCACATCGATCGGTCCTTCAATAGTCAGCATGACTTCCGGTACCGACAGGTACTAGAAGCCGTCGTTTGTACCGGCTCATGTGGGCAAATTTGTGCCATTTCCCACCACGCTGTGTCAATGCGGGTTGGTAGGAGCCAGTGCCTAATCTTTGATTAGCAGGATGCACTACGAGCAGGTAACGTTGGCTTAAATCCCGTGTGTTGTGAGGAACCCCTTACATCCCTTTATAGCCCTAATTCAGATTATCCGCCACTTTGTTTCGTCTAAATATATGAGTAATTAATCTAAATAAGTAAGGTTTGATCTTCGACCTCATTGTCACTTAATATCGCGTGAAATAAAGTGATTGTAATTTAAAAAAAAAATCTTTAAATAAAAAATTTTATCACTTATCTTTTACAATGAATTTACGGAGGACAACTACAGTCACTAACAAATGAGACGGGTAAGTTATCGTTCTAAATTTAAAAGGCATTCAAACGCCTTTGTCTTATACAGGGCTTCCCAACCATTACTATTTTGTCGGTTATACCATCTTACTGTAGGCATTGGATGTATATTCAAGCCGAAGGGTCCGACTTGATTTAGTAATGCATCATCAGCCTTTATATCGCTACTGATAAAAGGCCTTCAACAAATGGTACTCAGCTTCTCGCATCTTAATTTATCATGATATTTGTATGATCACACCACAGCTGGCGAGATGATATTTAGAACCAGTGCAACAGGAATACTCCCTACAGTAGTATCTTCTTCACAAAATACTCTGCTTCTGGAGGGATGTGGGATTAGTATCTTTAAATGCTTTAGAAGATCTACTAGAGGTAATTCTAAATCACTAGCAGCAATATCTATCAAAGGAGCGCTAGTAAGGATGACATACACTGCATCACATTGCGCTCGTCGTCTTAAGACAAGTTGTTGTTTCGTTCCTTCGGTAATCTTAATACCTACAACGTCCTTCATACCGGAATACAGTAATATTCGCACACTAGTGTCTGGCGGTAGGGATAGGAGCTGCGGTGGTCCATACCTAGATGGTCTTCGACAAAAGAGACCTACCACCAGTACTTATCTAAATCCCCAGCAGCAACATCTTAACATATTAGAAGACATTTTTTTGGGCACTTTGCTGGAAGGATTGACTGCTGATGACGCAGTAAGGTCTTCGAGTGGCGCCCGCGTACCGGTAGACGTGGTGTTGGGAAGCTTCCCACAAGGTGGACTGACGATCTGGTGAGAATCGCGGGAACCCACTGGTTGCGAGCAATGCCGGAATGATCGATATAGAGATCTTTGGAGGAGGCCTATGTCCAGCAGTGGACATCTATCTGCTGATGATGATTTTTTTTATTCGATGAAGTTCTTAGACTGGTGACAATTGATGGTAAATACGCTTTTCAATAACACCATGGTGCTAATTCGGATGATATACACAGCACCAAATTGTACTCGCTGTAACACATATGATGTTATATCTTGTTACCTCAGTAATTCATTAGCTACAGCGCCCTTCAATAGACGCAGTTTGCAGTGTAATGTTTGGTGGCGGTAGTTGACGCTGCAGTGGCAACTAAACTGTTCTCTTTTTTTTTTTAAATCTCTCTCCTGCCTATGGTGGGTTAGGGTCATTACATTTCTTTTCAATTACAGTACTTTCTTACTCTATTTTCTACTCATACTCATCTTTCATTCTTTCTACTCTTTCATGTTCTGCTCTTCTTTCAAACTTCTTATCTTCATCATTCTAGATCCCAATTCTTTCTATCATTCCTCTCTCTCAAGTGAAGACCGTCGCTTCATGTTTGACTCCCGGTTGTAAAAGACCTGAGTCATGAATGTTTTGCTAGCGTATTTTCTTCTGCTTTCTTCCTTTTCTTCTTTATTGGACTATTTCATCTTTATTCTCGTTACAATTATTTGCCGCTTCTTATTTTCTTAATTACATCCGCTAGCTACCGAGCCGAATATCAAAAACATTTGACTGTCGTCTTCACTCATCAGATAGGCAATAGCTTCCTTGTCCATCCGTCTTCCTAACTCAATCTCCGTATCCGTTCTCTCTCTCCCGTACAAGGGACGAAACTAGACGGTTTCCGGTTGATAGATAAATTCCTAAGCTAACAATTTGAATATTAATTTTCTAAGTTTGTGATACCACGGCGCCATTGTAGGGGCGGTTGAATATTTGTAATACGGTGGTAAAGGTTGGGAACGTCTGGACTAATGGATGTTCTAAATCCGGTCTGTTTACTTGGATAGCTTAATGCGCATGCGTCGCGATTGTGTCTATTTCTGTGTGTATAAGATGCAGTGTGCTCCTTTGTCGCGCCGCGAGGGGAACTGTAAATAGTGGATGGTGACGTGGTGACGGCGTTTGCTTATCCACCTACGTATGGTGACAGACTAGGTGACGAACAGTAGTGTTCAAACATTACCGTGTTCCGGTTTGAAGGGCGCTGTAGCTAGTGAAATAACCCGCGTAAGGGGACTTAATATCTTATGTTTTACGACGAGCGCAATGTGGTGTACTGTATTCCATCCTAACTAGCAGCACCTTGTTGTGAGCTCGCGTGTCACTTATTATCTGGTGAACGTCCCGCTCGTCTCGTAACTGACATATCGATGGTGGTATGTACCACCGCAGCTGTAATGGCGTATAGCTAGTGAAATTACTAAGATAGATCAGGATGCTATGTATATCATCCTGACAGGCAGGCGTATTATTTGCCATTAGATGGACATCTCCTTCGTCTCTTCGAATAAGAAGAAGACACGTTCTAAGAACGACAGTTTTAGTAGACAGTTGCCAGCGTGGTGTACAAGAAGCTTTGACTCTATTTATAGAGCAAGCCCCAGAATCCCACATGTGGGAATAGAAAGAGGACCAGTTGTTTCACATTCTAAATATCTCTATCAGCTCACCATTCTCATAATATGTCATAGTCGACTTCAAAAATACTAGACCATTTTTTTATTCGACAAAGCTTCTAGATGTGCTAGACTTTCATCTGATCGTAATACGTCTGCTCGTCACAAGGAGGCTCTAGTTAGGATGGTATACACTGCACCACTTAATCATCGTCGCGATTGACAGTAGTCACGAGTAACTACAGCATCTTTCAATAGGCACAGTACTGTTCATGTTCAGGTGTGGGAGTTAGCACTTAGAGAGAACAAAGACCTACCAGCAGACTAAGTAATATTGACTGTAACAGCCTGGTGTCAGGTTATTAGAGCTAATTACTGCAGCGCGATTTATCATAATGCACCCCAGGTGCACCCGTGAGTCCACGGGACCCATAATGAATCGGTCCAGACATCGCGGTACCCTAATTACAGGACCCGTCGATCGCTCACCCCGCAACGTGAATTATTGTTTATTCGCCCTCAACATATGGTCGGCTTAGAGTCAATAGGGGTTGTACGCGGGGCGAAGTTGAAAACCTTTGAAGGTCTGTTATATGTGTATTATATATAATGTATATTATTTTTAAAATTAGTATTTTTTTAAAATCGTCATGGTCATCACTTGACCAGGACAGCTCTCAGTAGAGCAACAAACAGTAGCGTGTAAACACTGCTGTTCCGGTTTGAAGGACTGAGGTTGTGACTAGTGAAAGTACTGAGGTAATGAGACAACACATTATGTCTCGAGGTGTCGAGTACAATGTGGTGCTGTGTATATCATCTTAATTACCACCACGTTGTTATGGACGTATCACTTACCACCAGGTGATCAGTATTAGGCACCGAAATCAATGTGGATACTTTCGAGTTACTAAACATTTCAAATGGATTAAATAAAACAAGCACTAAACTATTTTTGAACGAGTTACAAGTGGAAGAATGCGCGCAATAATCAAATCAACGTCCCACCCTCCACTAAGCGGCGGGGGTAGTTTCGCTAAGGCACCAACAAGTTACCGCCAACTTAATGAAACCTGAGCACAAACTACGGCCAATTTCATTACGCGAGCACCAACGGTACGCCGCCAATTTCATTAGGCGATGGTGCTCGCGAGTGACCGCCGCGGCCGCGGGGCGCCGCCCGGCGCAGTGGTCGCCAACCTTGTCACACGGACGAGACAAATGTATAACGCAAAGCTTACTGGACAAGTACTAGACACTGGTTGTAGGTCGCTGTTGCCGGAGACCGTCTAGATACCACCGCAGTGCCTATCGCACCCTATAAAGAGTACCATTTAAACATTACTGTGTTCCGGTTTGAAAGGCGTTATGACTAGTGAAATGACTGCGATAATGACACGCAATAGGATATGTCCCAGGCGATTAGCACAATGTGGAGCAGTGTACATCATCCTAACTAGCGCCACGTTGTTATGGGTAGACATATCGCTTACCATCAGATGAACATACTTAAAATTAATTACTTATACTTAAAAAGGGTTTAATGGGTTCCGCACAACCACTCCCTGGATCCAAGCCAACCTCACCTGCTTGCACCCTGCTAATTACCAGACGGGGCTCAGGCCACCAACCCGCATTTTTTTTTATAATACTCGTTCCCCCCAGTTAGTCTGGGGACATGTCTTCCTTTTATTTGTTTTACATAATAATAATCATCACATCTCTTACCCTATCCTTAACTCCTTTCTTTCTTCCCTCCTTTCTTTCTTTTCTCATTTCTCTTCTCTCACTCACCATCCTATTTCCTCCTTTCATCCATCTCTCATACATGAATACAACTTATACCAATTTTCATTGTATCCATTCCTACCTACAATTTCCATCCCTCTCATTCCTCACAGTTTTCTTATATTATTATTTATTTATCCTTTTTCTCAGCATTAACATTTCCTTCTTCCTTTGGTGTACATTCCATTTTTATTTCCTATTTTATCAGTCTTATATATATCACAGTTTTTCTTTCTATTACATTATCTATCTAGATCTTTCTATTTCTCCAGGTTCTTCGCTTACTACTGTACTTATTCGTTATTGCTATTTATTACTTTACCTATTACTCTCTTGCTGTACTCCAGGAATGTGTGCCGACTGCTGTCCTCACTCATCAGAGAGGCGATACTACCAGCGCCTGTCGCTTTCCCCAATTCGGTCTCTCATTCGTGGCGCTCTTTCTCAAATACGGGGCAGTAAGCGATAACGTGCACCACTGTCTGGTCCACCGCCGGGTCACAGATGCACGAGGAACTCTTCTTGAGTTTAAACCAGTGCGGGTACTCGGAGAGTCCCCCGTGCCTCGTGAACATCTGGACCAGAACCGTATCCAGCTCCACACGACGGAGTACGCGGTAGGTCAAGGCGACCTCCGGGAAAAAAATCTGCGTTGTTGAAGCCGTCGTGCCTTCCACGTAGCGCCTGTTCCATTCGTCAATCCTACTCAACGAAACAGGACAATCCTTGTATTCTGGTCTCCTTTTGCTTCTTATGGCCGCATCCTTGGCCAGTTGATCCGCCCTCTCATTCCCCTCCGTCTTCGCGTGCGCTTTCAGCCAAAACAACCTTACTTCCTTCCTTTTCTCTCTCGCTTCCTTAATGTTCTCTTTCACACACATCGCTTGAGGTTGGAGGGTGTCTGGTTGTGCGACAGTTTCGAGAGCGGACCTCGAGTCGCTCATTATAACGCAGCTATGCGCTGACCCGCCGGCCGCATACCCTCTTGCTTTCACCAAAGCCAGCAGCTCCGCCCGGTAGAACGTGCAGAAGTTGGCCAGCTTGAGTTCCTTGTTGGTTATCTCTACGGCGTCCCGCATTACGCAGAACGCCGCACCCACCTTCTCGTCAATCCGGCTGCCGTTCGTATAGATCTGCAGATTGGCAGCCGGGGTGGGAAGCCGGTGTTCTTCCGCACGGTCACCCAGACAGGAGAATTCCACACCAACTTGATCAGACGGGTGTGGAAGTCTCTTAAAGTTAGCCGGTACCACCAGGTCTCGATCGCCTATTACCTGCCTATAAATGACCACGTTTAATGTCATATAAGCGGCTGCTTCCTGGACCCGAAGGTCCAAAGGAAACAACCCGGCAAGTCTCAGGGCCGAGTTCAGCGACGCGGTCCTATGGGTCTTCGCTATCTTCTGAGCGATACCCCTCTGCACCGCGTCTAACTGCCTGCGGATTAGCTGCTTCTTAGCGCCGGCGCCCATACACTCGCTGCATACAATATGATAGGCTCCAACACTGCCAGGTACATCGTCCTGATCACCTCCGGGTTCAACCCCAAAGAAACCTTCGCGGCCCTACATAGCTTGGGCCTTCGTGCTCACGTTCTTTACAGGTGTATTGAACGTGAGCCTATGGTCACCAACCCGCATTAGTCCAGCGTGCCCCCCCTACAAACCACTCGATATGAAGACCTTTGGAGGGGGTTTATGTCCAGCAGTGGACATCTAGCGGCTGATGATGATAATGTGAACACTAGCGTTGCGTTTAATTATAAAGTAAAAGTAAGTCAGCTTTGTATGTGGTAGTTAACTTGGAGTAAGATGTCAAGTTATGTGTAAGTAATTTTTTTTTACTGTATACTAAGTAAGGTAATAAGTAGTGTACCGAAACGAGGTAGTCGATGATCTGATGGTAAGTGATACGTATGCCTATAATGTAGCGCTAGTTAAGATGACGTACAAAGCATCTTGTGTGTAAGATGTAAGAGGTACCGCACAACAACTCCAAACTCACCAGCTCGTGGTGCAGCCTGCTAATCAACAAACGAGGCTCTGACCAGCTACCAACATGCATTGGGCCAGCGTCATGAAAAATGGCCCAAATCCCGTCCGTATGAATGTGAGAATCACTGGGGAAGGTCTATGTCCAGCAGTGGACGTCTATCAGCTGATAATGATGGCACTGCACCATATCATACTCGCTTTGGGATACATATTAAATGCCCTCGTCTCAGTAATTTCACTAGCTACAGAGCAGCCTTCAAACGGAAGTAATATTTGTACACTACAGCGCGTATAGGGTGAGAGCCGCGGTTTGCCGACCACTGGCTTAATGCAGTGCCCGCTTTTGAAAACAATGGCTCTTTAGTCGAGAACAAAATTGAATTTTTTAATTCCAACTCCATTATGAATTAATTTCGTTCCGTTGTGATTACTTACACCGGCCAAATGAGATCCTGAACACGATCGTAGCTGGCGGGCTCTTCAGCTCCGAGGGTGTAATTATTCTACTTCATTTCACGGATAGCACGTTCAGCTGATGGTGAGCAACCTGCTAATCAGCAAACGAGGCTCTGCCTCTCACCAAACCGCATCGGGCCAGGGTGATGGGAAACTGTCCAAATACCCCCCACATGAACCCATAGAAACGTGAAAATCTTGGAGAGAGGTTTATCTCCAGTAATGAACATTTATCGGCTGCTGATGATTAACACTATACTATGTTATACTTGTCCATCTTGCTCTAAGCGAGTTTACTAGCTACAGCGCCATTCAAACAGGAACACTGTAATATTTACACACTAGCATTACTACTGTTACCTTCCCGATATCTGTATACATATCAAGATTTGAGCTTCGAGTTTGAAACTCACAATTATAAATTAAAATTAAATCTCTAAGGTCGTTCCCTTATGTCTGAGGATCGTGGTCAGCGCTAAGGTTGCTGTCTGGAGCGGACGATCTGCTTCCACCGACTCCTGTCCAGTCTTACGATTGTCCGGTGAGATGGCGCCGGGTGTCAGCCGGTTCGCCAGACTGTTCCTAGACCTTCCATACCGACTCTCTTGAGAAGAATAGAAGCAGTGGTTTCCTGTTGCCTTCTGCCCCAGACATTTTTGTAATTACTTATACTCCAAAGCCACTGATGACTTTGACCGGTGATATGGTTATACCGCCATTGCTCCGTCGCCACAGCCTCGTCCTTCTATCAGGGAGCACCGCGTCGCTCAGAGATCGCCGCCGTCGGTTCCTGACGAACCATCGACGCGTGCTGGTGAGGTTGACTGTTGGGCCGGCTAAAGATGTTATTTCCGGTCTCCCTTTACATCCCAAAAGTAAATAACAAAGCAATAGCACTCCATTATTTCGTAAAGCGGTTACGGATGTTTGTTAGAGACCAACCAGCAATTATCCTGTACATAAAATACAAGGAAAGCAATATGAAGAGAAATATTGCCAATATCCGGTTGTAAAACGTTGCGCGCCCGCAACACTGAATTACGCGTGATCGGTAAGAAAAAATTAACCACGAACATTACTTACCCATGTGCAAGTAACAAGTGTAAATACAAAGCGCGGCGCTGGGTTTAACATTAAGTAAGGAGGGAGTTTATCTCGTTGCAGCGGCGAGACGAGCGGGAAGTTCACCTAATGGTAAGTGATACGCCTGTCCATAACAACGTGGCGCTAGTCAACACGGTATACACTGCACCTCAATGCGCTCATCGCTTTGATGAGATGTTAAGTCTCGTCACCCCAGTAATTTTACTAGCTACAACTCCATTCTTCAACTGTTTGGCGGATGAAAAAGGAACTTCGGTGGTACCTACCTATACGGTCTCCGGGTGCTGATGCCTATCACCTGTAAAGCTGGAACTTGACCTTAACTTGACATTAAGAGACGGTAATCTAAAGACTGAGGTATACCGACTGCCAGTAACAATAAAGTGTCTACATAACATCTCATTATCATGTTCGGACTCCTTTACTCTTTGATGCTATTTTCCAAGGATACGTTTATTTCCTTTCCTTTTTTCATTATATCTCGAATCCTCAGTAGTTCCTTCCTACTCTTTGTTCGTTGCATCTTTATCTTCTTATTATGTGTTTATTCTGCTGCCATGTTATAATGCATTTTTCTAAGAGATAAGGTTTCCTTAGGCCAGTAATATTACATTATACAGCGTTATAACGAACTTAAAGTGTGCACACTGACACTTAGTCGGAAAGTACCAAGAAAAATAAAGAGGGTAGTTTAAAAAATACTATGTAATATCAGAGTTAAATCTTCAAATATTAAATAATAAAAATTTTAAGTGTCTCTATAATTTCCTAGCTCTGTGGTGATAACGGAAATTCACCGGCGTTGAACGTGGGTTCTGTAGACCAGCAGTTGTCAACGCGGTGGTCAGGTGGTCATTACTTACGTATATTTTATGGGTGCTTAAATCACATTTTTTTTTTATATATTATTAATACCTGGTTGTAAGGGGTTCTGCCCAACATCTTACAGAGCCCAAGTCAACCTCACCCGCACACGGTACACCCTGCTGAATAACAGGCGAGGCTCTAACCACCCACCAACCCGCACTTGGCTACCGTGTTGAACTAATGACCAATTCCCCTTAATGAACTCTTCGATGTGGAGATCTTTGAGATAGGTCTATGTTCAGCAGTAGAAGTATCGCCTGATGATGATGATGATTAAAAAAAATCTTATCATTTGTCCGCGAGATTTATATGATAAATTAAAAGGCCCGCGATGTTCAAAAGGTTGGCGACCGCTGCCATAGATCACTCTAACAGTTCCTAGAAGTGCTATAGACTCATCGAATATAGAGACTCAGTTCGATTCCAGTATCTTTAAGATATGAAATATATATTTATTTACTGACAACTATGAGAAGCTGTGGCTGCTAGCAAATATGTGACCGCTGTTCACGAGACCCAAGCCAACCTCACCTGCTAATCAACAAACGAGGCTTTGGCTCCCACCAACCCGCATTGGACCTGCGTGGTAGAAAATGGCCCAAATCTCCTCTAATGAACCCGTACATACGACAGCCCCTAGTATCCAGAGGTATCAGACGCCATACTGACTGTATGTGGAGATATTCGGGCGAGGCCTATCACCAGCTGCAGACATCTATAGGCTGATGATGATGACGATGAAGACAATCCCTATAACAAATAACTTGTTCGGTTTCTATCTACCGTATTTGTACAATTTACCGTCTTCGTAAAAGAAGGGTACACCATTAATCCCACTGCCAGCAGACTGGGCCTTCTCTCACCAGGGTAAGCAGCTGCCTTCCAATACCGGCATCCCTGGTTCGATTCCGGTGGTCAATGTTATCAAGTTTGGCTGATGGTAATTTAGCTAGTTTACACAAACTCGTTTGGTTAGCTGCCGCCGTCAAGTCATAAATCACTACAACAGCATCGCTATGTTCCGGCTCTCATCCAGACCCTGATCCCGGGAGACAGAAAGAGATCTTGGATATGCGCTCCATAATCTATGACCAAAGTAACCTAAATGAGTATATATTCGATAAAACAAATATTTAATTATTCTTTATCTTTCTCTGTTCCAAAAAAAATAATACATTTAAGATGTATAATGATCATCATCATCAGCTGATAGACGTTCTCTGCTGGACACCGGCATAGATGTATATACTGATCAGTTAAGACCTAAGAGATCTTTAAAAGAGACCTATCCAATTAGACCTACATCGGCTGATGATGATTTTTTTTTATTCAACGAAGCGACAAGACCAGTGGGACTTTCACCTGATGGTAAGTGATACGCCTGACCAAAACAACGTGGCGATAATATGATTCACACTGTACCACATTACCCTCGTCACGTTGTGACATCGAACGTTAAAGATACCACTGGTAATTTCACTAGCTACAGCGCCCTTCAAATCGGAACACTAATGCTTGCACACTACTATTTAACGGCAGGAATAGGAGGAGGAGGATATAAAACAGCTAAGAACAGTCACCACAGCCATGTATAGTGTATACATTAGTCTTCGCTGAGGAGTATGGACTGGATCACTGGATGATGATGATGATGATGTGTAGATCTATCCACGTTTTAGTAAAAGTGTGATATTTCTTATCGAGATTTTTCGTTGTAAATAATATTTCCGGCTGCCGTCTGCTGGTCGGGATCGGGCGGCTTCCCGACTCCACTCGAGGTCAGGAGCGAAGTAATTTATGAACAAAGTGCCGTTTATGGCACAACTTTTCCTCTACACCCCCCCGCACCCTCGCCACCTCCCCGCACCATGGTTCCACCGATTGTTCGCGCGGAGTTCCGAATGAAACAACTTGTTCAGCCTCACCGACCTCTGCTCTTTTCCACTCAACTTTCCCACCGTCATGATGCTGTGTATTTGTATGAAAAATCATTTCCCCAAGTCGTCTTAAACTGTTTGTAGTTGGCTAAATGTGGAATGGTTTTATTTCGATGATTCTTCAACAGCCTATTCGTTAATAGGCTGTTCCCCACTGTTGGGGCACAGACCTACCCTCAATATGAGGGCGATGGGCCACAGTCACCACTCGGGCCCAATGCGGATTAGTGACTTCATATACATCTTGGAATAAATTCTAATTCACGTGCAGGTTTCCTCACGATGTTATCCTCCACCGTTTGTATTTCGCTGTTGTTGCTAAAGTTCACAAATGTACATAACTTAAACATTAAAGTCATCGGTACAGGCCCACATTCGAACCCGCGACCTTCGCAATGAAGGCCGCACGCTCTAACCATTAGGCCAGCGAGCTTCTTCGTTAATTCTTAGTCATATTTACTTCTATTGATAACAAGAACTTTAAAAAGATAATATTTAATAGGGGTGTAAGGGGTCCCGCACAACAATTCACGGGATCCAAGCCAACCTCTCACCTGGTCGGAGTGCACCCTGAAAATCCATAAACGAGGCTCTGGCTCCGACCAACTCGCATTGGGCCAGCGTGGTGGGAAAAGGCCCAAATCCCCCATATGAACTCCTAGAAACGACGGTCTGGTGCCCGGCGGTACCGGAGGTCATACTGATTGCGTGATAGTCGCACGCAAGCAGCGTGGGACCGATCGATGTGGGAATCCTTGGGGAAGGCCTATGTCCAGTTGTGGATAACTATCGGCTGATGATGATGACAGAATATTTGATACAAAAATTGCCAATGAAACTTGTATGATTTGAATTAAATTAAGACATTTACGGAAATAATAGTCATTGTGGGAATGTCTTAAGGTAAGTCCCAACATAGTTATCGTTCCCAGATGTCCTAGCCGCTAAGTGACGGTGACCAGCAACGATCGAAAAATAACCTTAAGTGGTATTGGAGGGTTGTTCAAAAACAGTCGATCTCGAACTACACCTCACCTGGCGCAGAACAATAACTACATTTAAGGCGGCTAATGCATTTGTAGCCCTCTCTGTGAAAACTTTCAGCTAAAACCCGCAGCCACCCGGAGTCAAGTGACGTCGTGAAGCGAAAGCAAAAAGCTCACCACTCACCGCATTAGAGTGATGATACTTTGACAAGAGGTAGCGATTTTGTAAAGCTGTCGATTAGAGCGCTATTCAAAGTTTCATTGAACACTTTACATCTGACTTATCCTCCCTCCTTCAGCAACTTAAGCACTTTTTACATTACTTATTACATCTCATCAGACGTATTATATCTCATCTTGTGATGAATGATACAATCGAGCAGGATACTCTTTCTCTTGTATATATTGACAATCGGAACACATTGATACAACCTCCACATCAGTAAGCAGTTACCGGAATCTGTATCCAGATAAACCTCATCAAAACTTTTATAGACAATCTGGTTAGTGAATACAAAAATCTTAGCTGATGTGAAGATCAGTTTATACCCTGTTGGTTCTTGATGGAACAATCCGCTGGTAGCCATCAGTGAAGGTTATCGTCCCTCTCGGCTGAAGGCTCAGCCTAACGCCTCAAGAGGACTCTTTGTTGTATGAAGCGGCATGCCTTTGACGCCAGCTGGACATTGTTCTTTTGTGTTTCACATAACGCTGCTTGAGGGAATTAGTGATGTTGCTGTTTGAGCACACCGCGAGAGCACTGCATCAATTTGCTTACATCAAGCGCCGTTGGGAGCTGCGGATCCTCTGTAGGCACATCGCCACCAGTGCCAACATACCTCAGAACCATTCAAAATATATGTGACTACTTTAAACTTGTATATAACAATTTGATACTTTGGGAGGATCCAGCCTAGATTCCAGAGCACCATATTGTAAAATTTGATTCGCCTTCTCCTCGCTAAGACCTTATCCATCTTTACTTGGAATCAGCCCTCCTGATCATTCTTTTAAATCTATCTATATTTTGTTTCATAACTTCTGCCAGTTTGTTATTCTTTAGATCTTTACTGCTCATTGCCAACCAAGTAGTGGAGGGTCTCCTAGGGCCTCTGTTTTTAATTTCGAGATCCAGCGCTACCCTTACCTCATGCGTTGTTGGTCTTCGCATACCATGGCCGTACCAGCGCAGATTTAATTCGTGGTAAGAATTATTCGGACCATGATATTGTAAATCTATTGCCATAATAGCTTTGTTGCATTCACTGCTTCAATATTCCTCATCTTCGGCTTTATTAACATAAGACGAACTTAGATGAAAACGATAAGTCGTAAAAAAAGAAATATATTCTCTGTGGATCTCTATTCTAGATCATTTTGAACTAAAAATGTATTTGGATAAATATAAATGTTAATCAAACTGAAAGGTCTAAAGATATTTGTGTATCTCCAGTACATAATTCTTGCTGTACCATAAAAGCAGTTGAACTTGCTCTTTACGCTTCTTCCTCACTTTTCTTTTCTTTTTTATTAAATGCGGGGAAATCCTGCATGAACACTCTCCCATTGTAGAGGCAACTCAACTCGGCCTCTTATAGCTCACGAAGCTCACCTAGAGCGGCCACCCGCGCCGGCCAGGCCTCTTAGCCTCGCTGTTGGTGACCAAGGCACGGCTACTGACCTCCACCGCCACGACAAGGCGAGAACCTGTTCAGGAGGCCGACAACAGAGGTCTACCACCAGTGCAATAATTAGCTAGACGTTAAGTTCTCTCCTCAATCTTAAAGCAGTTAAGAAGGATCGTGTACGTGTTAGTACATATACAGTAGATACTCTTCGCTGTAGATTATGAAAAAAAAAAGAAGCAGGCTCTTTTTAAAATTCACGCACGACAAAATTAAACTGACGCTAAAGCGCTTTACGCTTTCAATCCGGATTTCCCGACGAAAAATTTTTCACTCCGCATGTAGGTTAACCATTATGCCGGGAAGGCGGGTACTGTTTCACTACTTGTCGCTTTTTTTTTTAATTCAAAAGCCTGCCTCGTTAACTGAATGCGTTAGTTTGAACCGACAGTTATATAAAATTTATTTATTTATGCACACGCAAATCGACCTGAATGTATGACGTATAGAAATTAGAAGCTAAGGCATTCAGCCCTGTGGTCTCGGGCTAGTAGGGATAAGACTAAGATAAGCCTGTCGTAAAAGACGACTAAAAGGGTCTAGGAGTTTCGCGGGCATTGACGGTGACGGCACTTATCGCTCAACTAGTGACCCTGAGTGGGACAGCGTATGGCTCAGCGATGGTGCCTAGGATTTGGCCCTTCCTCAGAGACGTGTTAATACAAAGTGTAGAGGGGCACCGGCGCGTTCTGTAAGGCCCGAAGCCTCTTCGAATACACAGACTAAAAAAGGAATTTTAATGAGTAAGATCTTTCGAAGGTATCCATCCCAAGACCAAAAAAAAGGAACTAAGGCAATACTTCTTTGTGATATTTCGTTCAGTCCACCTCGGTTATTATTATACTACACAATCACACGTACCGCGTGTACTGTAGTGCTTCTGGAGAGAAGATAAGGTTACGTGGAACTTCTACCCACTGTAACCTGTCCTTCAGTGCATTAGGAGGGTCTCCGGGATCTACGGAATGCACCGGTTTCCCCCTACACTCTTCCTAAAACATTTCACAGACGGGCAAAGTCCTCAGCATCCACGCCGTTGACATCCACAAGACCACCATGCATTTGCCGTTCTCTTTACGCTCGTTTATCGAACTAGGGGACCCTTTTAGTCGCCTTGTACGTCAGGCTGGTTCTATTCTTAGTAACCCGAGACTACAGGACTGATATATTATATATCTGCCTTTGTAATAGTAAAGCTATTTAGGCTGTTAAGATACGTACATTAGAGACGCTGTTGGTAAATTCTTCACTGTCAAGCAAAGACAGTTAAATATTTTTTTTTAAGTTATAAAAAGAATATCTGAATATTAATAATCAGATCAATAATTATAATAACTACGTTATTCATTAGACTACAGTATATTCACACTACTACTGTTGTTCTACTGTAGGCTACTTTATATACATTCACAGTATCTGCTGAACATAAGGCTAGGTGTTTCAGCAAAACCAGTCCAATGCCAACTTCTTCTAACGATTCTTAGCGTCCGTCAAGTATTTTTCGCTCCATCTGACCATCTTCTTAGCCCTGCAGTTGTTGCACCTTCGTAGCTACATCTGGTTAATCATCTTAAAGATCGACGGATCTTTTTATTATTGATTAGTAAACCATCGAGCACAAACCCGTTCAAACTTTCACAAAAGAGAGATCGTTGTAAATGTAAAAAAAAAATTTAGAAATTTTTTTTCAGGAGACTGTTCATGGAATTTTCTAAGTGGTACACCCTAGAGACAAGACGCGAAGGCATAACCGGAAGTAAAGGGCATCCTCCGACGTAGCCACTCTCAGTAGCAAAGCGGCCGCGAAATGAAAACTCGTGTGGAAGTTTACACCACGGGCTCTCACACCCTCGCCGCCGGCTCTTCTTAACCGGTCGGCTTGATCCGGGTTTCTTTCATTTATTTATTGTTATATATATATACATATACATACATAAAGGTACAATATATATCCATATTAAACAATATCTTATCACACACTACTACTTCACATGTAAATAATAGAGGATAAATTCAATATCATCATCAGCCGATAGACATTCTCTGCTGGACATAGGCCTCCTCAAAAGATCGCCACACCGATGGGTCCTGCGCTGCCCGTTTATCCGAGCATCAGGGGCCGTTGTTTGTAGAGGTTCATGTGGGAGGACTTGGGCCATTTCCTATCACGCTGCCCCAATGCGAGTTGGTGGGATCCAGAGTCTCGTTTGTTGATTAACAGGGTGCACCATGAGCACGTGAGGTTGGCTTCCGTTCCGTGAGTAGTAAGACGAGACCCCTTACACCCCTACAAATTAAATATAAGAAGGGTGTACTAACATTTATTGCGTTATAAAATTTCATCCAATAAGCATATACTGCTGATGATCTCTGATACCGAAGACCGTTTAGATAAGTACCCCAGCGTAGCTCCTAATTCCACAGATAAGTAGTGTTGTCCAAACGTTACTGTGGTCTAGTTTAAAGGTGTTATAGCTAGTGTAACTACAGTGGTAATGAGACAACGTATGTCTCAAAGTGGCGAGTGCAAAGGGGTCTTGCACAACAACCCACAAGATCCAAGCCAACCTCATCCGCTCATGGTGCACCCTGCTAAACAAGAATTAGGCTATGGCTCCCACCAACCCGCATTGGACTGTGGTGGTGGGAAACGGCCCAATTCCTCCCATATGTGAACTCCTACATACGTGGAGATATTTGAAGGAGGACTATGTCCAGCTGTGAACGTCTATCTGCTGATGATGATGATGTCATCCTAACTAGCGTCAAGCTATTATGGACTCATACTTATCACCAGTCCAACGTTCGCTTGTCTTTGCTGAAGGAAAGAAAGTTAATATTCATTACTGAAGTAAGCATTGTATATAAAATTACAGAAGCTGAAAAAAAATTATATTCATACACGTCAAAGTTATTATATACTACTTGTTCCCCTGACCCTTTAACACTCCCCAATTCCTTTTGCGGAAAGAATTTCGTAAAATCAGTCCTGAGCTGACCTATACTCGGCAAAAAGAATATTAATACCAAATGTCAAGCCTCCAGGACTTACGGTTCCAGAGATATCATGATGAGTCACTACAAAGGTATATATCTCTTATGTGTACATACATACAAATGTCTGATGGTATAATAAAAGCGAAATATAATACTAAAATGTTTTATTTAGACCTATATACTAATATCCTAAAGGATCTAAATAAAACGTACTATAAACTAGTATAATAATACTTTAAAAAAAAAGGAAAGTCTAAAGGAAAATATATATTTTCCTCCTGTTCAGTTAAAGCTTATGGCGCAAACGGGAAACTTCAATAAGTTTTTCCCCGGTACATAACTTGACAGTTCAACGGGAGGGACAAAGAGATCAGCTTCACAGTGATGCTACGTACATTTGAAACTGTTGCGGTATCCTGCCAAAAGGATAATAGTCCTTCAGACGCGTATCAAAGAATGTTTCGGGGTTAGCGCGTCGGTCGGCTAAATCTTTTCATTTCTCATATGTGCAGTGCACTTCCTGCGCGGAAGCTGTGCGGCTCCGCGTCGATCTCACGGCCCAATTTGTTCCACAGAGGTCCATCACTTTAGTAAACCCACATTACACCTGAAAAAAAATCATTTATAATGTATAATCGAAGGTCAAAGAGATTTAATTACGGTATACCTTCCTGATGTTTAAGGAGAAAGTAATTCTTCATGTTATCGTGATGTACAGTCTCTAAACTTTGGTCAAAAGACAGATTATTAAGTAACAAATTCATAAAGTTACTGGTGGTAACAACGATAACATCTACCTGCAAACGGTGATGTGCAAACATTATCCTGTTCCGATTTGAAGGGCGCTATAGCTAGTGTATTATTAAAGTAATGAGACAACATCTTACGTCTCAGACGACGAGCGCAATCTGGTGCTGTAGGTGGAAGGATGGTATCTATCTAGCGACAAGTCGTTATGGGCAGGCATATCACTTACCATCACCTGAATATCCTACTCGTCTAGTAGAATAAAAAAAAGAGACGAGCTGTAGTCCACCTGACAGTGACCCGCCAGCCGATAACATGGCGCCAATTAGGATGATATGACCAGCACCACATTGTGCTCGTCGCCTTGAGACAAGATGTCAAGTCTCATTACAGTAATAATGACCAGCCGCAACACGCTTCAAACCGGATCACAACAATGTTCGCACAGTACTATTTGACTGTAGGGATAGACGCTGCGGTGGATCTCCGACAACAGAGACCTACCAGTAAAAACTAATGAATCAAAACGATGATGTGGTGCAGTGTATATCATCCTAACCAGCGCCACATTGTTATGGTGAGGCGAATCACTTATCATCAAAGTCCCGCTGGTATCATCGCTTCGTCGAATTGAGTATTTTTTTCTGTTAGTCCCTTAAAAATTAATAAAACCATTACAGCTCCATATTAAAATTCCGCCGACATTTTGTCGATACAGACCAAAGCATGTTTTGGCGGGACCGTCCGCCATATTGGATTAATGAATACGTCACTTAACTGGTGTTGCTAGGTCGTCACTGTTACATTATTATTTTATATATTAAACATGTGACAGACCTTTAATTAATTTTCAATACATTGAACAATAATTAATATTTGATTTTCCGCTACTAAATTATCCATATGAATATGCAGTAGGAACTACTGTATAATGTCTGATGTTCGTTTGATAGTTTATTTAATTAGCCACCGAGCTGGTCACCTTGTCTCCATTCATCATTCATGAGATTTACTTTAAATATTTAAAATGGAGAGTCTGTAAATGAAACGTCGTTTGAAAACCAGTTTCCAAGTGATAAAGGAAAAGTGAACGTTTCTAATTGGTGAAAATAAATATTAACGATCTGATAACGAAAAAAGAAAATCGATACTCCAGAGATGTGTTTCCGGAGAAGATGGCTTCATATAACTTAGACACAGCTCCAGAAAAACTTGGCAATCATCAAGGAAGTAGGTATCAAACTGTGTCTCTCTTCCATTGTTCAATGTTGTTGTAGGTCTCTAACTTGGTAGACCTATTGCAGCCGACAGACAGTAGTGTGCAAGCATTAGTGTGTTCCGGTTTAAAGGGCGCTGGAACTAGTGTAGTTACTTGGGTAACAAGACTCTCAGGCGACGAGCACAATGTGATGTAGTGTTAAACATCCTAAGTACCGCCACGTTATTATGGACAGATGTATCACTTACCATCAGGTGAACATCCCACTCGCCTCGTTGCTTTCTTTAATAAAAAAATTATAAGCAGCGATATAAATGATACCATTCATCAGAATGTGTTCATCGCTTTAAGATATATGATTTCAAGTCTTACCAGCTGATGAACAGATCTCACTTCACTGCCATCATCCGAATGATTTTCCAAGATCTTCACCAGATCCTCGGTTTAGTTTCCAACATTCTAGTAATGTATATTGTGATGGTATGGATTCTCTCCTTCCGTATCTCCTTCATATAATACTTAGTTATCAAAGTAGAACTTTCGTACGGGAAGAATAACGACAAATTTCTCATTAATCACCCCCTAATAAACTTGTTTGCGCGTTGTTTATCCCCACTGTGGGGTAATTAGACTAATGTCCCTCCCATTTGACGAAAACAATGAACAAAATAATGTGTTATAGTAATCATGTTATGTTATACTAATCAAACCATACCACTTCCACTTAGGGGTCTACTGGTGATAGATCCCTGCCGAAGACCGCCTAGGTAGGTACCACCGTAGCGCCTAATGGTAGTGTGCAAACATTACCGTGTTCCGGTTTGAAAGGCGCTGTAGCTAGTAAAGTTACTCAGGCAACGAGACAACATTTTAAGTATCGCAGCGTCTACTTTTATGAGTCTACAGTTTGGTATTTCATGGTACTTGGTTTTATTACAAGTGTTTTTTTTCTAAATTTTATTAACTTTATGTACTTTCTTATACCTTGTCGGATAAGTATTGAAGTCAGGTACTTATTTATGTGCTTTATACATATTTTTTATAAATAAAAATTTATTTTAAAATTAAATAAAAATGTAAGTATGACGCCTTATTTTTTACTGTCACGACTTTCAAAGAATTTAATTTAATTTAATAAAACAATTATTAAACAACAATTATTACATTAAAATTTGTGTAGAAATAAGTAAGAAATAAAATCATCGAATTTTTTCCTAGAAAATCGTGAATTTTTTGTAAAATATTTAAAAAATGAATAACTCCAAAATCATTGTGTTTGTATGGTGTATTCCATACATAGATAGATAGGATACGAGCTAGACTTTAGCGCCTCCAAATCTTTTACACTTCACCAAATATACCAATTTGGTCTTATGATATGAACCCAACCATTTGACAATATTTTAACATGTCATCGCAAACCATAGAAGGAGAATTCATGCCCATATTATAGAATCGTGATGGTGAAGTACGGTTCGGAACAAGAGTATTTTTTTTTTCAAGAACCGTCAGTTCCTGTATCATCAACTACTTGGTTAATATTTCCCAATGAGTTATTGAATGGGTAAAGTGTGATAAAGTTTTTTCAGGATTGACAAGGCGCTGGTGATGTCTTATATTACAGACGTCTATAGGTTACCGAGTCTGCTTACCACCAGGAAATACGTCATCGTGTTTACCACTATAGCTTAATTAACCTATTTAAAAAAGCAGCTGGATGCGGGAAGCGCAGGATTAAAGATCTTTGGAGGAAGCCTATATCCAGCAGTGGACGTCTGTCGGCTGATAATGATGATGATGATTTAACTCAGGATTACGTGACCATAAATAACAGTAAGAACAAAAGGAAAGCAGCTACGTCTAACGCACAATATGTAAACACTTGCCGCTTTAATATACTAATTAACTGACAATCCGGCCATAGTAGACTTTTAGTGTTGCCAGCTTAGACTCACGAATGAGGTCAGAATACGGAACTCGCATAATTTCCCTGTTTGTCTCGGTTTTTGTTAGGACTTTACCTCTTTTATTAAAAAAATGTAAATTAAGCCGCCGTCTCAGCGACACAGTTACACGTTGAACATTTTCGTTCATTTAAGAGAGACGTTTCCAACGGACACTTAACTAGATCCACATAAATACGTCGTGTTACAGAAAAGAAAGTGGTGTGGGTACGAAATCATTGCTAATGTTGCTGCTTTTTTTTTATATTTACAAATTTTTGTAATTCTTGAAGCCGAGATTTTTTGCAACGGTGCCGTCGTCGCCATGCCTAATTCGGAGCGACAGCTGGCGACGATGATATCAATTCATTAAACCAATGTTCAACATTAGTAAAAAAGCAATTACTTAAATTAAAAGATAACATATATAGATTACTAAAAGTCCTGACATCTCTTATAATAACATTTTACTTGTTCGACCAGATGACGAGACGAGTTCGACCTTCGCTTGCCTTTCCTTTTACTGACACTGGTACAGCTAATATTAATTTCTCATTTCCTTTTAATTATTTATGGTATTAAATTATTTGTTTCTAAATTGTCTAATAAATATTTATTAAAAAAAAATTGCTGGTGGTAAGTCTCAGTTGCCGGAGACCGTCTAGGTGGGTATCACCGCAGCATTTATTGCTGCCGACAAACTAATTCACTAACATTAATGTGTTCAGGTTTGATGGGCATTGTTGCTAGTTTAATTACTGGGGTAACGAGACATCTTGTTTCAGGCGATGAGCACAATATGGTCCAGGATATAACATCCCAACTAGCGCTACGTACTTACCATTAGGTGAATGTCTCTTCGCTTAATTGTATTAAAGAAAAAAAATTAATATTCCTCTATGTTTATTTTGGTCTACAAAGGTCGGATATGTTTGGGTGCCCACTTAATATTTTATTGTTTCCAAGACTAACCCGCGTTCATTAAAACATTGTTAATGCCGGCATAAATAAGGGCCACTCCACTAACCTTTGTAGTTAAATTTAAACCATATTTTAAAACACGTGGCCGTTAACAAAAACGCGCCAACTCTCAATTTGTGCAATCCGTACTAAACAAAATGCGTGCCATGTGGTCATTCCCGGTCGCGGCGGCGCGATTCCGCTAACTCCGCTCTCCGGCATCGTGCGTCTCTTTCACTCGCGCGCATTCGCCGCTTGAATTGCGCTCCGACCTTTCGCTCTCTCTCCCGCGCGCGTCAGTTCGTAACTGTCGCTCGTACGGTGTGGTTGTGTCGCGCATTCGTTTGAACTCGCGTGATAACTTTCGTGGGGAAAAAAAAAATAATTGTTACACTTTATCGTGTTCGCGAGTGTTGTGTTTATTGTGGGCAGGACAACTGATTTTTAGTGCATAGATTGTTGTTGTTGTGTGTGTGTTTTTTTTTGTTTGGAATGTTGCTAACGCAGGTAGTGTAGCAGCGACGTGTGAGCGAATTTCTAAGGTAAGTTTCTTTTTTCTTATCAACTCACAGTACGGTTCGGTTTGGTTTTTGATAACGTTATCGGTGCTGTATCGATCGCTAGTGTAATTCGAGTTGTACGTTTATATACGTTAATAATACTGAAGGTAGGAACGGCGCAGGTGGACCCGCATTTATGAATACTATCCAAGGATATTGACAATCGCATTGTATTATCGGACATTTGTGTAAATACCCGACGCGCAGCCTTACACAAATTTACTATGTAGATATATTTCATGAGGTTTTTCATTTAAGCCTTTTTGTGTAGACTTTGATCCCTTACTCTTCCCTTGTGCATTATCAACACACTTGTTACGTTGTAAGACTGATTGACAGTTCGTGATGTCTAGTGTTTATAGAATATCATAAACAATGTTAGGTATTTTAACGTTAAACACCTATACGATTCAAGTTATTACAAGATAACAGAAGTTTGAAATATTTGTTATCCGTGTTAGACATTGTTTTATATAACGTGCCTTGGAAGTCATACTCTGAATTCTATTTGAGATAAGGATTCTTACGTGCGCAGACTGTAATACTTGACATAGATTAGTGAGCGATTAAAATTAACAGCTATCTTAATGTTCCCACTATTGGGACTTAGAGCATTTTCTCATGAGAAGAGAATCAAGACCATTTATCTACACTGACCACTTTGTGAATGTTACATCTATGCAAAAGTTCTTTGCAAAATTGTTGTTAGAACTTATCAGTTACCTCACAACAGGCCGTGGACCCGGGCCCACCAGCCCAGTATTAGATGAGCTGTCAAAATTACTTCCAAGCATCATCAGAAAATAGACAGTTTCCTCATTATGTTTTCCTTCGCCTGAAGCTGAAGTTCAGTGGGAATTGGACCATGTAAAGTGCTTTATAACAGCTTCAAGAAGTATGCCAAGTTTATAATTTAATAGTCTCTTTTAATAAGTTTCCGACTTATTGAAAAGTTATACGGGAAACATGTATTAGGATGATCACTTAAAATTATGTAATGAGTATCTTTGATTAGCAGTTTCTTTAAAGTGAAACTTGTATATTTATTTTACATGCAAACATGCATATACTTATTTCTTGTTTAGAATGGCTTAACTACAGATCTCAATATCATGTGGTGTTAAGATAAACAAACCGAATATGGTAAATGGTGCTTCTCACAATACTCCAGCTCTGATATATTAACCGCTGGAATAGAGCGATGCTGTAACGGCAATCAAACAACCATGGACCATGGACAAGCCGAGACCAAACAATGTTATATGCGGAGACATCGCACAAATATTACCGTTAGTTACGGTAACTATAATTCAATGTTTTCTTTGATCTGAACGTGGAATTACCAAGATCGATTATAGTGAATGGCGGTGTTCAAACAGTCGCATGATAGGCCTTCGGAAAGTACTCGGGACAGTGGTACACCGGCAGCGTCACGACTTATCTCCATGCACGGCTTTGAATGCGGTGCTTTTCAATTTATCGGTTCACTGCGGTGTAGTTAGAAAGTCCGCTTTACTACTCCATGTACCGCCAGTGACATCGCCGAGGATTTATACAACAAAAGTAAGATTATTTATATTAATATCCTCATCATCATCATGTTAACTGATGAACAATACAGGTGGTAGCTCTCTGTTTGATATCTCTAGATAAGCACCACCGCAGCTCCTATGGGAACCGACAAACAGTAGTATGTAAACATTGCTGTGTTCCGGATTGAGAGAAGTTGTAGCTAGTGAAATTACTAAGATAACGAGACTTAACATCGTATATCTGAAGTGACGAGCGTAATGTAGTGTAGTGGTTATCACATAAACTAGCGCCACGTTGTTAATGAGCAGGCGAATTCTCATCCCGCAGATCCGGAATCGCTAATCTAGATACTCGCACACTACTCCACAAAACGATATTTCACATCAGCTATATGGTAATTCCTTTCGATTTAATTATCAAGTTTTTCTATACATGGGAATTACTATTATTACTCAAGTAACACAATTAAAACACATTGACTACGTAACAAGTCTGCATCGCAGGTTTACGTGTTCGTTATGTGTTAACGTAATAAAACTTTACAACCTCTGCGTAACCTTCGAGCTGTTACAAGTAATAAAAAAAAAAACTTAATTGACATACGAACGTTTCTTAAATTAAAGTGAATTGAGATTTCAATATTGTGACTCGTTAATAGTAGAAAAAAAAATTGTTTATAGTGATCATTGATTACTATGATTGGTTTCCATTAGCTTTGTACGATTGTATATAACTAATGTATAGTGGCAAAATCCGAGGTACGTTGTACGTGTATTTGTGTGTGCTTGTATGTATATGTGTGTGTGTAATACAACTAAATGTCGTCAATTTAAATTGGCTTGAGTCAACAAAATTACTTGTCATCAATATCATCAGCTGATTGACGTCCACTACTAAACAAAAGTATCCTTCAAATATCTCCACATAGATTTGTTCTCTTATGACAGTCTGTGTGATTTTATGACATAATATATTATGTGATATAGACTGTCTACTTTATATTCCCATTGCTGAGAGTATGACCCTCTTAAGAAGAGAATCCACATGATGAATCAATGATCTGGTAAAGGTCGGGAGAAGTCGAATGGAAGTTCAAATTTAATCTATGTGGAGCACCTTAAAAGAGTAATAAAGTAACGAGTATCGTTATTCTGTTGTCGCGTTAGATCGAGTAGTTCAAAAAGGTTTATTTAGTACCAAGTTAAGACAAAGGCGGTGTAAATGTAACTTAGAAATAGTTCCATAGTGTCAAGTTATATTTCATCCGAGAACTGGCTCGAACAATAAAGATTGTGTTACCGTAACACGAATCGGCTCAACTCGCCGATGGTCCTCAGCAATAAATCTATGAAGACGTTGAAAAAGTAATACCAAGCAATTAACGCCTCTATTTATAGAGATGAACTAGATAAATATGTGGAGGGTTTTGAGAGGAATTTAGAGGAGGTTTTAAAAGAAGAAAGTTGCATATTCATAAAGCTAACCATGTGAACTTCAACAATTTTAGCTCATTATCGAAAACTTAGTCTTAATGGCGATTACACGATATCATGTAAAAAATATAGGTCGTGTTACTAATAAAATTTAAGTTAGAACTTCATATACAAAACTACCCCAAATTCACTAGCAGCACTTAATAATGTTTAGGAACCACTGTTTGTTGGCAGATTTGTTCTATGGTCGGACGGAAGTCCTGGGAAGTCGAGCGTTAAGAAACAATCAGCTGTCTGAAAATACTAATTAGTCATAAATTTCATTAAAAAAAAATCTGAATATATTGGATCTATAACAACGTCCACAGCTGGACGTGGGGTAGTGATCAGTATTACTCATCGTTAGAGATGATAAGTTCGATTGTGCTTAATTCGGGTTAAGTGAGGTCGTGTCGGCGAGGTGCATATCTTGAACTTCATAAATTTTCATTATGTATAGTAATGAAGTTGCAGTCAGGTCTTTAAAAACTGATAGTTAAAATTTAAGTTACTATAGTAAAGTAAGTTAAAGTTTAACATGATCGTATAGTATAAAACTATCTGTTTTCCGCCCGCTTTGCTGGACGTAACACCCTCGCAAACCCTTTTGGGGGTAAAAATACGTACAAACCATTCTTACCCCCATGGCAAAAGGAATGTTCATACCCAAATTCAAGTCTCCAGGCTTTACGGTTCCAGAGATATCTTGATGAGTACTCTACATAGGCGGAAGTTTCTTATAATTATCTCTTCTTATAAATATCTTATATAATCAGTACTTAATATATAAATCAGTTGCTTCCCGCAACCTTCACCAGATAGTCGGACCTGGTGGAAGGCCTGCCAACACTACGTCTTCCGGTACACGGTCGCCATTCGAGGACCTTAGTGCGCCATCGGCCGTCAGTCCTTCGAGCGATGTGTCGTACCCATTTCCACTTAAAGCTAGCAATATTTTCGAGGCTCAGGTTCCCTCCAACCCTCATTGAGCCAGCGTGTTGAGAAATACCACATCATCACCATCACCCATATGAACCCCTACATACGACACCCCTTAGTGCCCATTGTGGTACAGGAGGCCATGCCGACTGTTTGTGGAGATCTTTGGGATGTTGATAATGATGATTATATTCTCTCCTTGCACAATTACAGTATAGAATAATCTCTACTAAGTACCGTATGAAGGTGATTAAATAAAATCACTTACATATATTATTAATACGTATAAGAGATAAATAAGTATAAAAAAAAAAAATCGCCTGTCGTGATTAGAAAGTACTTGTTTCTCTTTTGTACTGATTTCATTGTATGCGTATTGGTTACTACACCGCAAAGTGAGTGTGGTAAATATTGTGTTTCTCTCTAAAAAACTACATCAGCTGTAGCTAGTTAGACTACTATGTTATATATATTTGTATTATATATATATATATGTATATAAGTTTTAACTACATATATAAATATACGTTGTTAGTATTGCCAATATAGTTTAAGTCAGTAGTTATCACTTTTTTTTTTTTTTGTTTTCGGAGGGCGGAAATCTTCGAAATGATACTCTACCTTCTAGGCGGCAATCAGAGTTACATGAAGATTTTTCCCCATTAAAACCCCCTCGGTGGTCACTTTCAGCGTATGGAGAGGTGCAGGGGTCTCCGTTCGGAACAACCACGGCCCCGCTAACGCTATGCTGAGAAAAACAAAAAAAACGCTATGCTGGGTTAGCCCGTCTCGAGGTCTGCTTTATGCAGACCCTACCAGCCTCGTGATTACTTCAACGGCCCGAGATCACGTCCTGCTATCGTCCTCCTCTGGGTCGTTATTAGAACCCCCATCCTAATTGCCAACGCCCCCAAACAGTACTTATCATTCACCGAAGGTCGGCTGGTAGAGAATACCAACCGGCAATAAGCCTGCCTATTGTATACCTAGCTGTAAGCTTTTACAATGAAGTAAAAAAATATATACTCGAGTAACGAGACGTCTTGAAGAGACGAGCACGTGATGCAGTGTATATCATCCTAACTAGCGCTATCTTGTTATGAGCTCTTTTCTTATTCAACTAATCGACGCATCGAGAGGAGCAGGACGTTCACCTGTGTGGCGCTAGTTGTGATGATATACTTAGCACCACATTGTATTGGACGTCTTGTAACGCCCTATAAACCGGTACACAGTAATGTTCACACAGTACTGTCTGTCGGCTGCAATAGGCGCTGCGATGGTACCTACTTAGACGGTCTCCGGCAACAGAACTACCACCAGTAAACCATAAACTCACCATCAGTACTACGTCTTTTTTTTATTCCAACTAGGCAACGAGAGGAGCGCGACGTTCACCCGATGGTAAGTGATACGCCCGCTCATAAGAACGTGGCGGTAATTATAATGGCATACACTGCACCACATTGCTCTCGTCTCCTTTAGACATAAGATGTCGTCGAGTCTCGTTACCCCATTAATTACACTAACTACAGCGCCCTTCAAATCGGAACAAAGTAATGTTGGGACAGTAGTATTTCTCGGCTGCAATAGGCGCCGCGGTGGTATCTATCTAGACGATCTACCTTCAATGAAGTATAGTCCTGCTCCTGACAATATTTGACATATTTCGTTTTTTTTTTATCAAAGTACCCACACAAAAACGTTTGAAGTTACATTCAGTGTCGCGCCTGAAATGCGTTTCAATCCTTTTAACGTTACTTTTCAGGTTTGAAAGATGTCTGTCTGCAGAGAGATTCGTTTGGCTGAAACGCGGCCGTGGTTGTGTATGCCTCCTTTTGTTTCCATGGCGACACTTTTAATGCCGTGGTCCGTAGGATTAAAATGGATGCTTAATGGCCGCTGTAACGCGGAATCCATTAAACCCTGGGATGACGGCGTATATATCTTTTTGCACTTAGTTTTGGCTAAACAACTTAATCGTTCGTTAACCTTTAAATAATATGTTCGTTGGCGGTAGGACTCTTGCCGAAGACCATCTAGGTGGAATGGTGAATGGTGAAATCGTTGGGATAACGAGACTTGACATCTTGTGTCAAGGCGGCGAGCGCGGTGCTGTGTATATCATTCTAACCCAGCATCAGGTGAGCGTTCCGCTCGCTCAGCCCCTTCGATCTTTAGCAAATGCCAGTGTTCACTCAGTGAAATACTATCTGATGATGATAATGTAATCCAACTATCATCATCATTATCATTATCAGGCGATGGACGTCCACTGCTGGACATAGGCCTACCCCAAAGGGTAGGGATTCATATGCCGGAATTTGGGTTGTTTGCCACCACCCTGGCCCAATGCGTTTTGGTGGGAGCCGGAGCCTCGTTTGTTATTTAGCAGGGTGCACTACGAGCAGATGAGGTTGACTTGGGGCTCATGAGTTCTGTGAGATCCCTTACCCCCGTTAACTTCTTACTCTGACAATGTCTTTGGCTGCAGCATCATTCCAAACAGTAATGTCTGTCGACAGAGACAGGAGATTGTGTGGTACCTACCTGGTAGGTCTCCGACCTTCCATCAGACTATATAGACTATTTTAAAACATTCTCTTACTATATCGATGTTGGTATTTAAAACTCAAAACAATCCACCCTTTCCTCATCAACAGGCTGTTGTGCGGACGTTTCTCAGTACAAGTCCGCCTAGGTTCGGCGGGTTGGTATTCCAGGAATTTATGGTCACATAACCCATTACATGTTCTCATGTTGCACGTTTGCTGAACCCCGCGCAAACATGTTCCGTGCGACGCGAACGTTCATACTTAATGCACAATTTGACCTTCAACGCTTTGTAAGTTCATTTTCTTTGCCATTTGTTTATGTCTTATTGTTAATGTTAATAATACTTATAAATGTCGTTTTAACTTGTTTTTGCCTTTTATTAATTCTTCATCTAAACAATGGATGAATAATAAGTTTAAATTTGTTTATGGTTAATATAGAATCAAAGAATAACGTGAGGAGGAAGCGATTGTTTCTAACGGAACGGATTCGGAAACTCCATAGGATGTCACCACAGATGGGAATTTAGTGGATAAAAATCTCCACATAACTTTAACTCCCCCTTAAAAGGCAGATTATCTTTGCGAAGTTTTCTCCCTCCCATATAATACACTTAAACTATGTTATAAATCATGATGCTTTTACTACTCGCAGTAAAATGATCACCTATGATAGAGTTTCCCGTAGGTTCTTATTTATAGCATACCTAGGCTGACTTATTCATCAACGGGATAATACCCACTGCTGGACATGGCCTCCCATAAAGATCTTCACTCCGATCGATCTTGTTGATTTCTGATTATAATAACTTAGTATGTTATTTTTATAATAGAGGAAAGGTGAAACACTTTTTATCACTTTAAGAAGGGTTTGTTGAATAAAAACCACTGAGTTACCCTATACACTTAAGTTATGTATCGTGACCCGAGAGAGAGAGACAGAGAGAGATACCCATCTCTGCCAGTCTCACACTAATAATAATTGAAGCAAATAAACTAAATTTTTCGAAGCCTTGGCAAGTAAGATAAAACTACCTGTTATAAAAAGTATATACATATAGTATTTTTTCATGTTATTGTAATAGTTTTACTTTTCTCTCCCGTATTATTAATTTACTACTGGTTCAAGTAATACTTATATCTCACTTTATTTTTAGTTTAGTGTTATTATTTTATTTTGAACATTTCTTCAGTTGTAGATCTTTGGTAGTACAGACGATACTTCGTACAATACTAGGTGAAAGACTGCGGAGTCAAAGTCGAAACCTCTCGTTCATTGATTCCTTTCGTCCCTCCCATCCTCTCGATCCGGCTCCCAAGGAGCCGCTCGTTATCAGTGTTCTGTTACCTTTTTCTACGTGCACGAGCTTAATTGGAGGCTTTAACGACTGCAGCGCTGCGGGCGGCTACACTTACTCGTTTTCTTATTTACGAGAATTTCACAAGGTCATTCAAAGGTTACAGTAAATATTTTCTAGTGGTACGTCTCTGTTGCCGGCGACCGTCATAAATTTATTTTATTTACAATAGACTACCTATGAACCTCTGTTTCTTCATGATACTATTTCTTCTTCACTAATAAGAATAGAGTTAGCACCTGAATTAAATAAATTATCTTTACTTATAGTCTTCTATATGTATAATCATCAACAGTATAAAAATCTATTTGTCCGTCTGTTTTTTTTTTTTTAAATATTTTGACAGGATTTTCTCATATATATGTAAGCTATGAAGTTATTAAAACGGGTCCTTTTTTACCAAAACAATCTATATATAAATTTTTAAATGTGATTTGAAATATGATTAGAGAGAGATTATTCATCACTATACCCAGAAAGATAACTAAAGATGATTAATATATATATATATATGTTAACTAGATAATATATATTATCACCTTTATTGTAGTTCGTCAGTAGATAACATCCTCAGTATATCAACTTCTGTACAGTCCAAACAATTCACATGGAGATTACAAAGTATATCATTAATCATATATATATGTATATATATTTAAATACATAGCTTATATTTTTTTTTTTTTATTTCAATTAAGCGACGACATTTTAGGGATGTTAACCCGATGGTAAATACGTTTGGCCATAACCCGGCTCTGGTTAGGACTATAGATTGCACAACATTGCGCTCGTCTTCTGAGATGTCGTCATCTTTGAAGCATTACTCATCCAAACTTACTATATTGTGTATGTGCTTACTATATATTATCAATATCAAAAATATAGCATCCAAGAGTTATCTGGCGCCCGTGACAATATAACATAGCGTCTGTCTACGAGGAACAAGGGAACTGGTTTGCATCAGCCGCGGCTGCTTTTGATACTACCCATCAATATACATTATAATTCCATCCTCTTAAAAATTTAAATATATTGAACTTTTTTTTTAAAAAAAAAAGAGAATAACAGATGGACCGACGACATCATCACAGCGGTCGGAATGGGTGTATGCGAGAAGCTGAGGATCGCATTTAATGGAAGACATTGGGGAAGGCCTATATCCAGCAGTAGATAAACGAAGGCTGATGATGATGATGAAATTAATTAGTTGTTTCCCGTGTACTTCAAGGGTTGTTATTCGAAATATTCCGGGTTTTAATATTGCGAATGCGTCTCACCGGGTCCTGCCTGGCGGTACTGGTGCTGAAGGCGTACTCAACGGCGGTGGCGCCGAAGGCAGCTGGACCGCATTACCGGTTCGAGTGCAGTCTTGTCCTACCTAGCTCATTGCTCCTAAATGCCTGGTAACGAAAGATTTGAGTACCACCGATCATATAAAAACATTAAATAGAGGGCGTGGCGGAATTAAAATCCAATTGACAGACGTCGAGTCTCGTTAACCCAGTAACGCCCAAAACGCCCTTCAAACCGGAATACAGTAACGTTTGCACACTACTGTTTGTCGTCTGCAAGATGCGCTGCGGTGGTACCTACCTAGAACACCACCTCTAAAAACTGTTACAATCACACTGTTTTTAACACCAGGCGAATCAAAAATCAAACATTTTCAATCCTGGAGGTTGTTCTCCGATACCCTCGGTTGCCATCATCAACCAGTGTGCCACTTGTCCCACAGTATCTCACCACGACGTCAACAAACCCATAAACGAAACATAAAATTATACCATATAAAAACTCTTTACATTATCTTTAACTACGGACAATAATCGCTTAGAGCAGCGGTCGTCAACCTTTTATATTTTTTTTACTTTAATTTCTAAATAACCTAAAATAGGATTTTCAGTTCTTTACCTCATATTTACTAGATACCTGTCGCCAGGTGAAAGTCGTGGTCACGGCATCACCTGCTTCTCCGGCTAAGCAATAATGTGGAGGCTTTACTATGTTCATTAAATTACAGAGAGGGACGTTCACCTGATGGTAAGTGATACGAGATATCGAGATACGAGACGCCTGCCCATAACAACGTGGCGCTAGTTAGGAGGATATACACGGCACCGTATTGCCCTCGTCACAGCTACAGCGCCCTTCAAACTGGACTCTTTGTCGGCTGCAACAGTGGCTGCGATGGTACCTAGACAATTCTGACAACAGAAACCTACCACCAGTTGTTCAGAAAGATGTCAGTAGCAAGCGCATATCCATAGAGAATATCTGATTTAATCCAACTTTGATTAGGCAAGTATATATATCTTTCTTTTTGGTGATAAGTTAACACTTGATTTTTCACGCGTTATTAAGTGACATTGAAGCCGTGAATAATTATTCTCGCTCAGAATACTTTGGTTATCATATCTTGACGGCTAGAAGACAGCAATACCATTGCGGTTGATTTCATCATCATCAGCCGATAAACGTCCGCTGGTAGCCAGCATCCAGCAGCTTCGCGCCACCTTCAGTAATTTATAGGGATTCTTATGGGGGAGACCATGGTCATTTCTCACCACTCTGGCCCAATGCGGGTTGGTGAGGACCAGAGCCTTGTTTGTCGCTTAGCAGACTGCACAACGAGCAGATAATGCTGACTTAGGTCTCATGAGTTGTTGTGCGGATGCCCCTTGCACCCCTCGGTTGCAGTTGATTTTCTGGTTTCGAAACCATCATGAATCCAACTCGATAACATGTGGCCTCGGAATCGAACCAAACACCGCCTTATTTCTAGGCGAGTGTTTAGTCACAGCCTCACGGAGGAAGTCAACTTTCTTATCTTCATGAGAACGTTCAGCTTGTCTCGTTCATTAATGCTATAAAGCAGTCATGTAGTTTTATAGCAGCATTACTCAATATCGAGTCATCGTGTATTTATTATTAACATCCGGTTTGAAGGGCTTTGTATCTACTGCGATAACTGGTCTTAACAGTTGTCAGAAACTGACCTGCGAAATGATGCGAATGTCTTTATGAGCTTAAATACCTACTCATCATCAGATCTTTTTTTTATTCTACGAAAGGACAGAACGAGCGGGACGTTCAAGTGATCGTAAGTGATACGCCCGCCAATAACGTGGCGCTAGTCATCACATTGCGCTCGTCTTCTGAAACATAAGATGTTGAGTCGTCACCTCAGTAATTTCACTAGCTACAGCGCCGTTCAAGCAGGAACAAAGTGCTGTTAGCACACTATTTATTTCGCGGTACAAATAGGCGCTGTTGTATCCGGCTACAGGACCTACCACCAGTACATTGAGAGACAAGGACAGATTATTAATAAATATATCCTTGTGACCAAGGATCCGGAACGGGAGCAGTCGCGGACATCCTTAACATAAATCAATTAGAAACCAGTCCATGTCACAGGGTTCTATCCTCACCATGCTCAGAGTCCACATCACTGTTCAATTTTGTCCTAAAATTTTATCAAGTTTTGAGGACATCTGGACAACTGGGGAAATGGATTTTACTTATGGTTCAATAAGACTGTTATGATTGTTAATTGAGTCCTAAAAATAAAAGTTAAAAAAAGGATTTAATAATATGTTTTTTTTTTCCTGAAGAAATGTTCAGGCGGTTAATTTGTGCTTGAGGTCTATGCATTTCTATTTTTATTTCAGTCCCTTCTATCATTATATTCCTTCTTACCACTCTCCCGTTTCATCCTTTTTTTTTCCATTGCAGTTCTCGCTTTCACATTCTCCCTCTCCATCATTCTCCATCCTATTCCCTACTTTCGCGTTTCTCTCAAACGAGGACACAGTCTGCACTTCATCAATCAAATTTTTACTTTTCTCTTACCCATCTCATAGCTACACATTGTTATATACTAGTATCATATTTTTATTATCTTATTTGAGTAAATTCTCTGTATTTTCTCTTTTAATTACAATCACAATTTCTAGATCATAATTCTTTCTTATACTAGTTTTAGATTCCAGGTTTTGTTTTGCTATATAACTGTTTGTATTAAGTTCTTGGCTAAATATCCGTCTGAATGTTGGCAACCGCTGGCTCACGTCGTTTTTGCAACGACAGCGAGATAATCAAGAAAAACCAAAACGAGCCGGCTGCGGAAAAAAGAAACAAAAGATTATACCTACTCTTGCTCCGATTTCTTTCGGCGCTGACCCTGGGGCCGCTTACGAAGGGGCCCTGCACGCTTCGCCTAGAAATTACAATAATAAAGCAATCTAGTTATACACTGGGTTTTTTTCCCCGACATCGCTCATGAGCTCCAACGCCATTAAGAAGAACGGTGTCATTTGCGGTGTTTCTTGAAACTGCCGATACGATTTAAATCGCATTTAAAAAAAAATAGTTATACAAATTTGCCCTTTATTCCGTACGCGGTAAGGTTCAATATTGAAAATGTTGATTCGTTTTAAAAGAGCCATCAGTTACATTTTAATAGGCATGCAACAGTAAGTAGACTAGCATAGCATAGCGTTTGTTTCTGCTGGTGAGTTCCAGTGTGCAAACGTTGCAGGGGATGTGGAACATACTATCATATGACGATGAACCCTATGAGGATTGATAAACCCCTTAATGGTAGCTTCTCTATAACTGGAAACCATCTAGATAACACTGCAACTCCTATTCCTATCTCCAAATAGTAATGTGTAAACATTACTGTGTTCCAGTTTGAAGGGCGCTTTTTACCCCAGTAATAGCTAATGTAATTACTGAGATAACGCGACTCGATATCTTATGTCACAGCTATTCAAATTACTAGGGTATTGCTAAGTTACTAGACCTAATATCTGTCTCAGGGCGACGAGCACAATATTGGCGGGCGTATCATTTACCATCAGACGAACGTCGCTCTCGTCCCGGTGGTTCATAAAATACAAAAAAAGGGGAGGAGAACGGTCCAATTTTGTCGGATAATTTCAACAGGCTAGAGTCAGGAACTCGATAATGCTTTTCCACTGCTGTTTGGTAAAAAAGGAGTTATAGGACTAATGAAATTTGGTTAAATCTCATGCCATAATTTTTAATCTTCATCGTAGTTTAAAAGTTCGGATGAAAGCAGATTACATGTGGCCGAGGTGCGAATGTTAAGATGGACGTGTGGCGTGACGAGGATGGATAAAATTAATAATGAGGATATAGAGGAAGTCGGAAAGTTGCTCCAGTGACAGGAAAATTGAGGAGCAAGAGGTTAGTGTGGTGCGGGCATGTTGTGCGGAGGGATGAAGGTCATATATCGAAGAAAGTAATGAGGATGAATGTGGATGGTTATAAGGGTAGAGGAAGACCGAAGAAAGTGTGGATGGGTTGTGTGAAAGATGACATGTGTAAGAAAAGTGTGAATTCAGATATGACGGCTGATAGAGGGATATGGAAGAGAAGTACATAGCTGGGAAAAGGACAGGAAAAAGAAGATCGTATCTTAAAGCCGGTTGTTCAAGGGTTAATTATCTGGAACCTCTTTATCGCTTACTTTATGCGTGATTAAGCGTTATAAAAAAAATGCTATTTCTGTCTCCGCAGCGAATCTCGTTAATGCTGAATAAATCTAAGGTTGTTGTTACTGCGCCTGCCCACGTCGCGTTTGGTCTGGCTAATTTAGCATTAAAAACTAATAAACATATCAAGTTTTTATCGATGTTAATGAAACACTCTTGAATATTTATAAACGATGCAGTGTAAATTAATGATGTCGAAAAAAAAGTGAAACATTAAAAAACGAATTGAATATTCAAGATGATGTTCAAGCTAAGCTAACGGTGTTAAGTTAAAACGCACTATGCGCAAATAACGTGCAACGATCGCCGCGAGCGAAAAAGCGTGTGAATTATTCTTTTGAGGTCTTATCAGCCGGATAACAATCACCGTTTCGCATAGCCCTCTCTCAAAGAATCCTCATTGAGGGGTAATTAATCTTAGCTTCACCACGCTAGCTCATTGCGGGTTAGTAAGTAGTCAAAGTTTCTGTTTGGCAGAATGCACCGCTTGCAGGTGAGGATGATGACTTGGGCTCCGTAAGATGATGAGCAGAACCTCTTACACCTCATCTTCTATCTTCTATAGAAGTCGTCGTATAGAAGTCTATTAGCTTCTATTATCGCTAAAACATAGTAATAATTTTATAGTTTAATGGCGAATATTGTGCGATTATCGCTAACGCTTGTCGTTCGCACCATACATGATAACACTAACAAAGCAGCATTTCACTACAATTTCAATTTTTTATTTATACAATTAAGTGACATGACGAACGGAACGGTTATCTGATGGTAAGTGCTACGCCTACCCGCAACAACGGAGCTAGTCAGGATGATTCACACTGCATCACATTACACCCGTCGTCTGAGACATAAGATGTGGTGTTGCGTTACCCCAGTAATTACTAGCTATTACTGGGGTAAAAAGCACCCTTCAAACCGGAACACAATAATGTACGCACACTTATGTTTGACGGCAAAAATAGGCCCTGCGCTGGTACATATCTAGATAATTTCCAGTAACAGAGAGCTACCACCATTAAAATTTCAAATGGTCTTGAAAATAATGATGTGATGATGAAGTGTGCCCAGTATATTCTTAATCTCATGTGGACTTGGAATGGAACCAGGAACCTCCGCATTACAAAGCAAGCGTTTAACCACTGCATCGTGGAAGCAGTTAAAAATCCGTACCGCGATATCTAAAGGCTGATCGAAAGAATAAAGCTCCGTGATGGTTTTCGCAGAACCGGTCCCCGGACAGAAGACCCCAGCGATGTCGGAACACGTCCCGACAGGTTAACGCAGAGATAATTATGAAATTATTTCGGTATCGATCGAACAAGTTTTATAATTAACTATTTAAACATGTCGCGAACTGATTTGTGGATGATGTGACAATTTCGCGTCACTCATTACTGATTGTTGATAAAAAAAAAACTACAACATCGACGATATCGATAGTAACATGACGACATCACCAGGACGGTTGGGAGTGAGCGGGCGGGAAGCTGTAGATCGCATTTGGGGAAGGTCTACATCTAGCAATGGATAAACAAAGACTGATGATGATGTAGATGACGATGACAACATCGACACCGGGGACAATTTTAAATTTACGAAGGTGAAATTAAAAGGGTAAAAAAATTTACATGCAATGTCATTGAAGTCGAAACAAAAGAACATTTCAAGTTTACCTCATGCCCAGGGCTGATTACTAAAGTCATTAGCAAACCTAAAAAGCAACTTTAGTAAAGCGGACATGTACTAACCTTGACACTACAGGATAAAGTTACATTGGCGAGACTTATCAATGTCAATAATCGAAATTTCAAAGCTAAAGATAATCTAAGTGATACCTTGATCGCTTGATTTTGATACTTTAGCCGCTGCTGTAAAAGAGAAGGCAGAAAATAGCAGCAGTAAAGCTACTCGAAGCAGTAAGGCCTCTCCTTGACCTTTAACTATAGTATGCCATTTAGACAGGACACAATATTGATAAAAATAACTAAAATTATACTAACTATATAGATTATTAAACTTCTTAAAGTACCTCTCCAATTAGTGAAGGTTGGCGATCAGCGTGGTACAGTTCTTTCTGTCTCTGGTTCGGCGGAACAATTCGGACGCCCCAGATATGCCAGTCCATTCTCTAATATTCCACCATGACTTTTTCCTTTTCCCCCCACGTTACATTTTCCAGAAACTTTTACCTTTTGGCGCCTTTTATCCATTGTAATGAGCTGCAGAAGATCATATCGCCGATGACGGGTACATGTCCGAGGTAAGAGATTTTATATTTCTTAACCGTAAACATGAGATTAAGCTGAAGCAGTTGAAGAACACTGTCATTGGTCACTCTTTGAGTTCAGCTAATGGACAACATGCGAATATATGACTACATCTCAAAAGCTACAATATGTTTTTTAAGATCTTCAATAGTTCAATAGTCCATAAAAATAATGGGCCATATGTAGCACAACATGGATGTTCCTGATTTCAATCCATACTAGTCTTAGCAGAGTGTCCATCGGCTAAGTTCTAACTTTCAAAACTCAAGATTCAAGTTATATTTACATCAGACGTACCTTATCCTTGAACATAAGTACTTGGATTTCATTTTATTTGAAATGTTATTTGCGTATTTAATATTATTGCGTATTTATATATTGCGTAATTTAATTTGAAAGGAATCATCGTCATCATCGGCTGACAGACATCCACTGCTGGACATAGGACTCTCTCAAAGATCTCCAGGTTTGTTGGTTCATATGGGCGATTTGAACCATTTCCTAGCACAATGGTCCCATGCGTGTTATTGGGAGCCAGAGCCTCGTTTGTTGATTAGACTTGGATCCTGTAAATTGTTGTGCGGTACCCGATACAACCTTCGAACAGAATTGTAATGTCAATACTGCAATATAAATTTACGAACTTCGCATTAGTTGCAGTGTAAAGATTTAAAAAAAAAAAAAAAAACAATTGTTATTTCAAGTGTTCAGTAGAAGTCTGCAGGATGTTATCGTTCAGCGCGCCGCGGACTCGCTCTCAGGGCGCTTCGTTTTATTAGCGGTGCCACTCGATCGCAACAAAGTGGTATTAAGTGCCGCCATGTGGTCTTCGCAACTTCTAATTGCCGACTGCATGGACCACTGTGAGCAGTGCGATTGTTAAACGGTTTCGTTTTAATGCCTATTAACATAAACTGTTTCTTTTTTACCATAGAGCGACGCGGCCAGAGGTCATACGCTAGTAACTGATGCGTCTGCTCTGTAATCTTCAGGCGTTTGTTCTACACCACATCGTCCTTTTTGCTTTGATACAGAATGTTTAGATGCCAGTGTTTCATCAGCTGCTACTTTTAAATTGCGCCATATTATTTGTTCAACACAATGTCGACAAATTTTATTTCGTTAAGAAAACTTACATATATATTATTCGTATTATTCTTTAGTATGAATTATATTGTAATGGGATCACGCAGGGTTCTTTGTAATAAATAAATCCAAACTTATGTATTATTGATGACTTTGCTTGATCTTGTTAGTCCTACTT
Source organism: Ornithoptera alexandrae (assembly GCA_029030555.1). NCBI lineage: Eukaryota > Metazoa > Arthropoda > Insecta > Lepidoptera > Papilionidae > Ornithoptera > Ornithoptera alexandrae. The sequence continues at coordinate 6,541,741 of JARDVY010000064.1, read as the reverse complement.
GGAGAAATATCGTTTCGTTGGATAACATTACAAATAATAGTATGGAAGCGTTGCCAAGTTTTAGTTTTTTTTTAACTGTCATAGTACGATAGGCAGACCACTCCTCATCTTTCTATATGAGAATATAGACATACTCGACATTGTTATGTTTAAGATTGGATAATGTCAGGCCAATAGTTCCATCAGCTATCAGATAATTTTATTATTCAAATATTAACTGATGCAGCACTAGTAAACAGTATAATTATTGGACTTGGATCCTCACCGCAAACTATTGTCCTATTTTCGTAAATCGCGATATGTTTTTCGGGCCACGGACACCCATTGTCTCCGGTCGGAACTCTCGAAACTAACGTCATATAAAACTTTGTTTGACAAGTCCTTATTCTACTTCCTATTATGTCATTGTTTGCAAATTCTTTTCACTACTGTGAATAGCGACACCTTGACGATAGTTTTTGTGTTAACGTCTATAGTTTTCGCTCAATCGTTACTGCGTTGTTTTCGCTATAAATTTACTGGGACGAGATCTAAGATTGTGTCTTTATGCTGCTAAATATGTAGCCAGTTCAATGTACGTGTTTCTATCAGCAGCCGTGTCGGAGCTCCGGTCGAAGCAATCTGAGAAAGTTAAATAATAGCTGTTTACTTTGTTCGTTGAAATACGTTGTTATATGTAATAGTGCGTACAGTTCGTTAGGACGACGTAGGAATTAGCAATTCAAATGGCACGACCTCAGCCGCCTATAGAAAGACGAGAGATATAAAAATTGATTGAATCTATTCAGGATTCCGCATCGCCTTGACTTCCTGCATGACTTTATATTATGCGAGTCTGACGTTATACGCCTCAAATGGAGTCTGCGCTATGATATCTAGGTGTATATTTGTTGTTAATTTTATTCTTTTATGTAGATAATTAAATTCGTTAAGTAGGACGTTCTTTATATTGGAACTACTCAGATGGCCTTCAACATCGTAACAGGCATTGAAGACTTTTCAACAAAAAAATTAATAAATGGACTGTTCAACGATCTGAAGGAACTTTTGTTGTACAATAAAGTGGGAAAAAATAATTCAATGTCACGAGATGTTTTTATCATTTGTGCGGTAAGGGATAACGGTATACTCCTAGGGAACTCCTCGGAATTGTTGACAATGCAATGCGATTATTCAACAAGTAGAAAAAAAATTGTGTACATTTTGTCCTAATTGCAAATAAGTTCGTTCGATATGATTAAACTGCACTTAAGTTCTTGTTATCATTCGCCAGAAGAGTTTTAAATAACCTCTTTCATATTGCCTAAATCCTCAATTTCCACATGTTTCATTTCATCAGTTGCTAGAAATGAGTTGCGAAATCAAATTTTATCATGTCCTCCCCGTACCGGAAACAATCATCGAATCATCTCCCCTTCATCTAAACTGTCAAAATATAAAATTCACGGCAATGGCACCTGATAAAGTAGGTTTCCGAAAAATTCTCCTAACCTCAAAAATAAATTGTTCGTAATTTACGAAGGAACCTGTAGTACACCGGAACGAGGAAGTTAACGTAATTCGGCGAACGTGAAAAAGTTAAAGCTGATAGTGCCAAAAAAGTAGTAAATTGGGGTCCCGCAGGGTTAAGCCCATTATCAATGTATTGAACGTTTCATGTATACCGGCGAGATGACGCTGAACTTAACGAGATTGTATTAACTATAAAATATACGTTTCAGGTATATACGTTATTTTGTGTGGCGGTTAGAGATGACAGATTACCTTCTTTTTTAACCAAACTAAAAAGACACATTAAATATACTCGTTCCATCCTTTTGAAAATAGGTAGTATGTATTATTGTTTAACGTTTTAATATTAATACGAATGTGCTATTACTATCGGTTTTAAGGGTCTTTAAAGACCCTTAACTTTATACTCATTATAATAGTTAAAGAGAAATGCATTTCTACTTTCTACATAATTATAATTAAAAGGCTAACCTTACTTTCTTACTTTCAAATACATGAACATAAGTTAAGTATAAACGATCAGGTATAAACATAAAGCGTATATGAAAGTAATACTTAGTTGTTGGAGGTCTTTTCAAATAGTGACCTAGCAAAGGTCGAAACATTACGCTCTTCTGGACTGAAGAGCTGTATAGCTAGCGACATTACAGTGCTAATGAGGTATTTCATCCTGTGCCTCCAAGATACGAATGCAACATGCTGCGGACAAAACCAAAATAGAAACAAATGTATGGAGCTGATTTACCAAAGACGAAAGTCTTAACTCGCCGCTTAACGACGGTAAGTAAGGGTGTGTAGATATTATATTGTTTTATCGAATTATCTTATATATATGTTGTAGATATTAAGTTTGTAAATATTTGTAGTATTTCAGGATCGTAATTTTTAGATAAAATTTGGCAGTTACCTTAAAAAGTTAACAAATTTGAATACTTTATTCTTATAAAAGGTTTCTTCTATAATAACAGTAAGGTTGTTAAGTTAAATTGTGTCGTTTGTTTATTCAAGAAAATACAAATTATACTTTAAATTGAAACTTCCTTGATAAGAGTTTAGACGTTTAACAAAGAGTTTTAATATGTAATTTTGGAATCTGCTGCGAATAAACGAAAAATTGTGGATAACTATCATTGAGCGAAAATTTGTACGTGAAATGTAGTCCAAATGTATGGAATTCGGAAATTTGATAAGCACAAGAGGTTTACTAAATTCCACAAAACCATCGATGGGTTAAGATGATGATAAGATAGATTTAACAAATGATTGGAGGATATTTACTGGTATCAGTTCTTCTCGATAAATATGCCTTGGTATCATCTGCGAAGTACAGCTGGTGGTGTTACAAAGAAAAAATGTAATAAACTCCGTAAATATTCACATAGAGGACTGCGCTGCGTGAAAAACATCATAAATCTTCTTTTATCTGGATATTAGAACAGAGCCTTACGCCCACAGTGCAACGAAAGTGGGTCGACGTCTCAGCGGTGGGTCTCGAGTTCATTTGAAGCGGATCAAACCTGATACACGATTATCGCCCTTATCCGCATCGCTCGGAGCGATATGGGCACAGATGCCGTGCATCCGCTCGTCCCATCGAGGATAGAATTACCGTTCCCACATAATCTCAGGCTGGAAGCCTCGGTGTAATTAGGGTTAAAAACTTGGTCAGTACCCACCTGCTGGCCCATGTGGCGCACTCGAATGCAGTACGGCTTCCCATCTCAAATCTTACAACAAAATAATATTCGATGACCAAGTGCAGCCGGATGTGCCAGACATTTAAGGTGTATAAAGGAAACTTCCGTTTGAAGTGCAACAAAGCTGATGTTACAGATGTAATTTAGATACGTTTAAATTTATTTGTATAAATCTTGTGTTAGAGTCGTTTGCGTGTTGACGCTGATGTGTGAGGCTATGAGCTTTATCATTCGTTTCTTTTGATAAGAGCACAAAGATAACACGATAACGCATTGTTAATAACGTCTATAACATTTGAATATGTATAAGCGGCGTTCAAGGTACGCCGGTTACTTCAGTAATTGCGTCAGCTACAGTCACCTTCGTATACAATAATACAGCAAACCTTCGCTGCGGCAGGACGAAACATGACGCGCAATATATTCGCGACAGATGTGTGCAAGTTTGTCCAACGTCATCCCCCGCTCGGGAATCGTATCGGCGTCTATTATTACCGGTAATAACAGCCGGTAAGCGAAGTAATTTGACGCGCTAATTAAACTGTCGCTATTTATTTGGTTCGCGGTCGTAATAGCCGAGCTGATGACGAATTCACAATCGGCTGACTGTTGCGATGTTCGAGTTATGTAAAATACATTCAAGGCGTACTGTTGGTGTAATCACTGAATGGAGCGACAGCCTGGTAAAGACCACAACTACTCGTTGGATGTACAGGATCTCGCTTGAATTTTTGAAGGCTTGGGTTCTACAACGGTCAACAATACGCTGTGATGACGATGATGTGTCAAATTATAATTTTCCTATATACAAGAAACTTCATGAGAATACCAATGATTCAAAGCACCTCGTGTTGTTTATCGCCTTGAGGCTTAAGATACTTAATCTCTCTATCGCAATAATTGCACTAACTATTTAAGACCTAGCCATCTACCTATATCCTCGCAGATCAGAATATCGGGATGTAAAGGCACACAAGACAAGGGCTAGCCTCTCTATTAATAATGTTTAACAGTTGAGTAATCTCTTTATAAATAATTTTTTTGTCAATAAAATCAATCATAATCATTATGGACGTCCACTGCTGATATTAACCCTCCCCTCAAGAACCCAAGCCTATCAGTTCTGCACTGTCTGCATCTAACGGTTTCCCGGAACCTTCGTCCATATCGTCTTGGGGAATTGTTATCTGTAATTAAATATTTTTATTACCTTAACACAACACTAAACATATATTTTCTTTTTAACAATTGCTAACGCGTGATGGTAAATAAACAACTTGTAGTCCGTACCTAACCTACCCCCACCTAATCCCCATGATATCAGCAAATGGAAAATGAAATGGAATTTTCTTTAAGTACATATAATTATTGAGAAAATCTCAATTATCAACTTCCTTTGTTATTAATTTCATCTTAGTAATAGATTCTTCTTCTTAAGGTACGTGTCCGACCAGCGAAAGTTGGGGTTCACCAATATCCTTCATATAATAAAATTAAATTGGAGAAATGTATTCAGAATCCAAAGCTTATATAAATATTTTGTCTCTCCGAGAAATTATTTACAATACTGAGACTACGAAGAATAAACTGAATTTCAGTTTAATATTTATATATAGTATTGTTTCATACTAGCTGTACCCTGTCCGCTTTGCGGCTGTAACACCCCCGCAAACCTTTTCGGGGGTGACATTTCGCAAAATTCGTTTTACTTTGCCCTAAACAGAGCATAAGGAATATTCCTACCAAATTTCAAGTCTCCAATCCTTACGGTTGCAGAGATATCGTGATGAGTCTCTAAATAGATGGAAATCTCCCGTATTTGTATAGGTATGTAACTTATATATTAGTCACGGCGTCTAACTTTCCAAATGATTGTCTGGAGACGGTGGAGCTGAAGGTGGAATTAGTCACGGCCTTAGCTCCGCAATTAGCAATTCAAACATCCGACGCTAATGGCGAACGAGCCGCTCAGCTTGCAGATGGAGATTTATCGGGACAAACATGTGAGGTCCGCGGCAGTGTGCAGATTCTAGTCTTCGTCTCGAGGAGAAGCTGGTTCGAATCCCAATGAGCTAACGCTTCCGTTAAAGAAAAACGTAAAAAAAAATCTATTTCTCAAGGTCATGTTATGTACTCCAAATCGCACTTAAATTTAAGTCTCCAAGTCCCACCAGTGGGATCATGAATACTGCTTTTTTTATTCGACAAAGCTGATGGGGATATTTACATGATGGTAATTTTTACGCTTGACCATAACAACGTGGCGCTGGTTAGGACGACGCAGCACCACATGACCCTCATTGGCATAACATGGTAAGTCCTGTTACACCAGTAATGTTTGCACTGCTGTCCGACGGTGGAAATGATAGTCGTAACCTGAAAGGGTCTCCTGCAAAAGAGACCTACCACCTCCAATCACTGTTCATACGTTTATATCGTGATAAATAGCATTATAATTCCAACAGCGTCCTTCAAACCGGTATACAAACGGTAGCTACAATGGTACTTCACAATTAGGCGAAGTTATGATGTTCACTACACTGGGGGTAGTTTTTTAATTAGTAAACCAACATATATAAAATTCCGGTTTAAAGGACGCTGTAGTTAATGTAATCACTGGGGTAAAGAGACTTTAACAATGTCTCAAGGTATCGAACCCAGTGCGGTGCAGTGTATACGATCCTAACCAGCGCCACGTTATGCGCAGGCGTGTCATTCGCCACCAGGTGAACATCCTGCTCGTGTTGTCTTGACGTATCGACACGTAAGTTAAACCCAAGTATAATATCAATGAGTTTAAGTTATAAGAAATAAACAGTTCCGAGAACGAACGCGCCTTATCTACCGTGGTCTCCGGCGTCCACCAGATTCCTGGCCGTGCGGCGGTCAGCCGATGCATACGTAATCGATCCGTGCACGGTTTAGTAGTGGTAGCATTGAACGCCGGGTTCGAATACGCGACAAATTTATAATTTTTTTTTTTAATTCAATCGACGAGCAGAACGGTCACTTGATGGTTAGTAATACGCTCACAGATTTCTCTTATCATCTCAGACATAAGATGTCGAGCCTCGTTACCCCAGTAATTACACAGCGCCCTTCAATAGACTCGGTAATATTTACACAGTACTCTTTGTCGGCTGCAATAGACGCTGCGGTGGAACCTACCTAGACGGTCTGTAGCAACAGAGACACTACCGCAAGCAATAGCTATTGGTCCTTCAAACCGGATCACAGTAATGTCTGCATAGTACTGTTCGTCGGCTGCAAAAGGCCCTGCGGTGGTACCTACCTAGACTGTTTCCGGTAACAGAGACCTACCAGCAGTGATATTGTTATGATACACCTACTTGTCACGTGGCGCTAGTTAGAATGATATACACAACATCACTGAGCTCGTCTTTAAGCATACTTGAGACCGTCCAGGTAGTTACTTTAGTTACCAGGTAGTTACCAGTAGTAAATAATGGATGGTGACATGGCGACGGCGTTTGCTTATCTACTCACATAAAATGATAGCAATGTTCATTGTTGTTAACTGGTGGTAGATCTCTGATGGAGACCGTCTAGGTAGGTACCACCGCAGCTCTTACTGCAGCCGACAAGCAGTACTGTGCAAACATTACCGTGTTCCGGTTTTAAGGGCGTTGGAGCTAGAGAAGTTACTGTGATAACAAGACTTAATACGTATTAAGACGAAGCGCACACTGTTCAGTGAATATCATCATAACTAGCGATATGTATTGTATTGGAGCGTCTCTTACCATCAGGTGCCAATCGCCTTTAATAAAAAAAATTTCGTCAGTAACAAATCCCTCCAAACCGGAACAGCACTGCTGCATCATCAGCGCAAACACGATAAATTTAACTGGTGGCAGGTATTTGTTGCCGGAGACCGTCTAGGTAGGTACTGCAACTCCTATTTCTATCGACGTACAGTACTTTGCTAACATTACTGTTCCGGTTTGAAGGGTGCTCTAGCTAGTGAAATTACTAGGCTAACAAGACATTTTACAATCCGACGCGACGAGCTCAATATGGTGCTGTATACTGCATCAGTAATATACATATCATTATAACTAGCGCAACGTTGTTACGGGAAGGAGTGTCACTTACCATCAGGTGAACATCTAGACCGTGTTGTCGCTTCGTAGAATAAAAAAAAAATAATCTAGTTCCGCGAATCGCGTAATAATATAGTATATTATTACGTCATAATTCAAGGTTAACAATGAACCAGGAAATGTCTCCTCACCGCCTTTGCAATACGAATGTATAAAAGTTTACTGTTGCGTAGTATTCAAGATTTATGGTCCATCACTACTAACGATCCTATAAATTATTATGTTTATCACAAAAATATATACAAATGTGAAGGAATAAAGTAAAAAATACAAGAAAATTACAATCATTCATTGATTATTAAAACGCCGCCATTTTGTCGCGCTCATTCCGTGACGTCGGTTATAATCTGTACGCGGGAAATGTTCATCTTCATACATATATGGTGTAAGAGGTCGCACAACGACTTTCTGGACCCAAGCCAACCTCACTTGCTCACGGTGCAGCCTGTTCATCAACAAACGAGGCTCTGGCTTCCACCAACCAGCATTGGACCAGCGTGGTGGGAAATGACCCAAATCCATCTATATTGGGCGAGGCCTATGTCCATCAGTGGATGTCTATTGGCTGATGATGTGATAGATTTATCTATTTTTTTTTTATTTAACAAGCGGCGAGACGAGTATAACGGTCACCTGATCGCCAGTGATACGCCCGTCCATAACAACGTAACGCTAATCAGGATGATATACACTACACCACATTGCGCTCGTCGCCTTATAACAGAAGATATTAAATCTCTTCCCCAGTAATTTCATTAGGTACAACACCCTTCAAACCGGAACACGGGAACTTTTGCATACTATTATTATGGAAGTTCAGAAAGCAGTTACTACTGTAACTCCTAGACTATCACAGAGACCTACATAGAAACGGAACAATAAGCTAAAACTTGTTGTGATGGTGTACGGCGACGTTACTTGTCATTCCCACCAATGGCGTTGCGTTTTAGAAATGCAAACGAGAAAAAGAAGTTAGAAAATAAATGTATACGTTATATATTAGAGCAATAATAATTCTCTCTCTCTCTGTCTCTCTTACAAGCTATTATCCCATACGGCGATGTGTGTCAACTTTCTTCATAGCCATGAAGTTTGCTGCAAAACATTTCAGCCACTTTGAAGTAACAGATATTCCTTATAAGAATACCGCCTTTGACCTTGTTGTGGATTTATCAGCAGCTAATCCGAACCGGAAAAGGAAGAGTTTAAAAATTAAGTCACCATAATAACTTACCGTCTACTGAGATAAGAGAGGGTCTGCGGCAGCAGTCGAATGGTTTCGAAGTATTGATCTCCGATTGGTAAACCACAGTATAGAATATTCCGCTAGCGGTTCACTGCTTCCACGGCAGCGTATTTCCGTCTTACGATGCAAAATTCACAGTTCTTAACCAACGATAAAAAGGAGAGTAAAAAACTATTTCGATTATTTTGGACGTGTATCTTGTAATATAGATAGGGCACAATCCTGATGACGGCTGATAGGGCTGTAAGATTCTCGAATGTTCGCTCCTTATCTGTAGGCATAGTGCTGTGGCGTCACCCACAAAGTAGACCAACGATCTGGTGACAATCGCGGGAACCCGCTGGATGCGAGCAACGCGGGACAGATCGATGTGGAAATCTTTGGGGGAAGCCAATGTCCAGCAGTGGACGTCTATCGGCTGATGATGATCAAGGCGTAGGAGGATGTAATATGTCTTGGAAGATGTAATATAACGGTTGTGTTTAATATGTTATGTAATGTTTACTACAAGGCGGAGTGGGAGGATATCGTGACGTCGAAGAGTGGAACCCACCAGCGTTTAATTGCTTTTGAAGATTTCATTGGACAGTGGTCGGTGGCGGTCGTTCGTGTATTAACTTTTCCTTGTATTTACGGACTTGCGGCGGGCGGCAGGCGGCGAGCGGCAGGCGGCGGGTCGGAGCCGGCCCTTGTTAACGTTTTCCTTACTTCAAAACGAAACTTCAGGAATTCTTTTGTTAGAAGCCAATTGTCTGCTTCTTTCACTTTCCGCTTTGCTGAATCCTTGATATTTTCAATTAAGGAAGTAACGGACCAGAGTGAGTCGGTGGCCGGAACCCCCTGTTCGCGCAGCGGCTTCTGTATAAGTTTCCATTTATTATTCAACGAAGTGATGAGACGAGCGGTACGTTCACCTGATGGTAAGTGAGAGTAATGCCGATAACATAGCACTAGTTAGGATACTATACACTGTACAACATTGCGCTCGTCACCTTGAGACATAAGACGTTAATGTGGTGCAGTGTAAATCATTTTAACAAGCGCCACGTTGTTATCATCATTATCATTAGCTGACAGACGTCCACTGCTGCACATAGGCCTCCCCCAAAGGACTCCACATCGCTCAGTCCTGCGCTGCTCGCAACCTTCATTAGATCCACGGAACACTGCATCTTCCAGTACGCGGTAGCCGTTCGAGGACCTGATCCCGTCGGCTGTCAGTCCTTCCAGGGATGAGCGATGAGTCCGTTGTGATAGACAGGTGGTATTACTTACCATCAGGTGAACGTCCCGCTCGTCTCATCGCTTAGTTAAATAATTTCAACTACACCGTTATAATTGGCGTGTGAACGTCACGTGAAATTATGTGAAAGTATGCACAGAACCGCACACCCATTATCATGCAATTATACTACAATACTAACGTGGGTTGATGCACTTAAAAAAAATTAATGATTTAATTGGGTAACCCAAGTATTCATACCTTCGCGTGATGACCAGCACCTAATGACATCAGCGCCGTCATTCTGTAGATGAACTCGTCACCGATATAACCCAATGCTAGACTTTACTGGTGGTAAGTAAGGTACCACCGCAGCGTCCATTGCAACCGACAAACAGTACTGTGCAAACATTACTGTGATCCGGTTTTGTAAGGTTAGGTATACCTAGACGGTTTTCGGCAGAGACCTCATCCATCATCAGCCGATAGACATCCACTGCTGGATATAGGTCTCCCCTAAAGATCACTTTATACAGTCACCGTGGCTTCGGTTCCTCCGGAAGTCGAGTTGTCGTATGCAGGGGTTCATATGGAGGGGATGAGACCAGCTAGTAAAAATGTCGACTTGACGTGAAAATAAATAACGCGTATATACAAATCCACATCAAAGACGCCCATACGGTCGTCTTCCATTTACGATATGCTCATTGGTCCATTGTGCCCCACGCTCTGCAGAGCCAGCAAAAAAATAATGAAGCCTTTTGATGTGGCCCCGGGGCTGATCCCTATCGCGAAATTGAATCTTGGACGTTCTATTCAACGGCGTACACACCAGCGCCGGCGGGATGCTGCTAATTGATATTTAGTTATCGCCTTTCCATTCGGATACAGTTTGATCGTGGCCGCTGTATATGGAACATATATACCTCTTCCTCTCGATGTGCTACTTCCTCATTTCTTAACGGATCCTCTTCCTCCCTACGTTTTACTATAGAAGAGTATTTTACTGGTGGTAGCTCTCTGTTGCTGGAGATAGTCTAAGTAAATACCACCGCAGCGCCTGACAGTACTGTGCAGAATATTGTGTCCGGTTTGAAGGGTGTTGTAGCTAGTGTAAATTAATGGGGTATCGAGATTGGACAACTTACATCTCAAGGCGATAAACACACTGGTGCGGTATATATTATTCTAATTAACGCCACGTTGTTATGGTAAGGTGTATCACTTACCATCAGGTGATCGTCATAGAATAAAAATAGGAGTTGAGATGGTAGGTACCTTCTTAGACGGGGTCCGCCAACAGAACTACCACCGGTGGCTCGCACTATCAGGTCAATGTTGCTCAACAGGCAACCGAATCCAGATCAGGGGTTGCCAACCTGTGTCATTAACACGTAAGTGATGGTGACTCATTTGATATGTTAAAATAGTATACATCATCATCAGCCTATACACGTCCACTGCTGGACACAGGCCTCCCTCAAAGATCTCCTCATCGATCGGTCCCGCATTGCTCGCATCCAGTGGGTTCTGGCAATTTTCACCAGATCTTCGGTCCACCTTGTGGGAGGGCAAGGTGTTTACTTCACCGAAGCTCACTTGGAATCGAACCCGCATCACTTGCAAACTGAGCTACCACGTCTCCTCTACATAGCTTGTATAGATACTTGTTCCTATTTATTTGAAACAAATCTAAATAAGGGAAAAGCTATTGCAGTTACTTAGTGATCTTTCAAGTTCTCTTTAAGTTAAGATGTAAAGTAAATTCTTTGATTAAAAAAAAAGTTATCAAGTTACTTTAAGTATGGTGATATCTATATATGGTAGGATTCTTTGTATTTGATGTATCGAATCTTAATGTATGTCCTAATTAAGTACAAACTAATCTATATATATATATGAGACTTCCACCTATTTGGAGACTCATCATGATATCTCTGGAGCCATAAGACCTGGACACTTGAAATTTGGTAGGAATATAGCCACGTAAAAGGCAGCTAAGAACGAATTTTACAAAATGTCACCCCCAAAAAAGGTTGCGGGGGCGTTGCGTCCAGCAAAGCGGGTGAGGAACAGTTAGTTAAATATTCAATACTGTTGGTAGGTCTCTGTTGCTGAAGAACATGTATGAAGCTGCCGCCGCAGCAGACAAACAGCAGTGTACAAACCTTACTGTGTCCGGTTTGAAGGGCGTTGAAGCTAGTGAAATTACTGGATTAACGAGACTTAACGTGTAATTACTTAGTGACGAACACAATACGGTTTTGTGTGATAGGATGCTATCTGTCTGGCACCAGGTTGTTATGGAAGAGCATATCACTTACTATCAGGTAAGGGTTTCGAGCATCTCGTTGTATAAAAAATTAGTGTATTGTATACACTTCTAACTTCTTACTTTTGATTCCTCCGATTAGAATATCTTCATTACTACTCTTCCTTCAGCGTGTCGGAAGACATGATTACTTAAAGGAGGTATGAATTCTAAGGAAGAGGAAATAGCTTTCCCTTTGCTCTGATTATCATAATTATCAACCAATAAACGTCTACGGCTGGACATAGGCCTCCGTATAGGCTCGCATCCAGCGGCTTCTCGCGCCCTGCTGGGCACTGGGAGCCAGGGCTTTACAAAGTGCCACAACCGTTTTTATGCTGTCATCATCATCAGCCGATAGACGTCCAGTCCTCGACATAGGCCTCTTTCAAAGATCTCCACATCGATCGGTTGTCTTTATGAGCTCATATGGTGGGATGTGGGCCATTTTCCAACCACGCTGGCCCAATGCGTGTTAGTGGGAGCCAGAGCCTCGTTTATTGATTAGCAGGCTGTACCACGAGATGGTGAGACAGGCTTGGATGCGGTGAGCTGTTGTTGGTGTCCCCTTGCTCTGATGAAGATATATGTTATATAGTAAAGATATAATGATTATTTTATAGGTTATTATAGTATGCAACATAAGTTTATCACAGATAATATTGATGTTTACTGTCGTGTAAACATCTTCGCGTAGGGAAAGTAATAAAAATGGTCCATTAATGGGTGCGAGCTGGTCCCGCTTTAGTATCGGCGATAAAACTACTACGCGAACGAGAATGACAGCAGTAAATATAAAAACACTATGAATTTCTATGCGGTACGAAAATGGGACGACTCCATGCATTAATATTACCAACCGTAATAAATTGTGATCGTGGGTTATGAGGAGCAGGAGGAATATCCGCCGTCCGCCGTCTGCTGGTAGGTAAAGACCTATATCCCGGATACCATCTACGGAACTACCACCGCAGCGCCTATTGCAGCTGACAAACAGTAGTATGCAAACATTACTGTGTTCCTGTTTAAAGCTAGTGTAATTACTGGTGTAACGAGGCATCTTATGTCCCAAGCGAGGAGCATAATGTGGTGCAGTGTATAACATTCTAACACGCGCTAAATTGTTACGGGCAAGCGTATAACTTACTATCGGGTGAACATCTCGTTCGTTCCATCGCTTCGTTGAATAAAAAAAAAGTCCGAGTTCCAGGTATCTTAAAACATATACAGAACCTTTATCTAAGTACACCATCGCAGGAACTACTGCCAACGAGATTTCCGGTTCAGAAGCACCCTATACTACAACTGTTTATTATTACACGCTTCAGAACGGTAGTCATAATCCTCGCCTTGTGTAAACATCTTAAGTAGCAGTCTCATATTGTTGTACTACTAGGTGCTATTCCTGCCGACAAATACTGGTGTGCATACAAACCGGGTTCCGATTTTTTTTTATTTTATTAAGCAACGAGACGAGCGGGACATTTATCTGATAGTAAGTCATACGCTCGCCCATAACAACGGGGCGCCAGTTAAAATGATATACACTACACCATATTACGCTCGTCGCCCTGGAACGTATGATTTTTTTTATTATTTTTTTGAGAGGCTTTTAACTCTTAGAGATATATCAGCTTAAAACTTAAGATGATGAGTCTCACATCTGTTTTACACTAGCTACACAACTCCCTTGAATCCGGAACACAGTGAAGTTTGCACACTGCAGTTTGTCAGCGGTACCTACCTACACAGTCTCCGGCAACAGAGACCTACCAGCATTAAATCTATCGTCTCTAAATGAACATAATATGGTGCTGTGTACATCATACTAACGTTGTTATGGGCGAGCGTATCAATTACCATCAAGAGGTCTCGCTAGTCTCAGTCTTTGTCGAATGAAAAACGTCGCAGGTAATAAAACCTTATAAAACAACGATAGATTGAATTGTGAACAAGTGTTTGTCCATGTAACATGGGTCCAGAACTTATCGGACCTCATTCTTGAAGCAGATAGGAAAGTGTGGTCAACTTGAGCAGAGACGAGCGCGCGCAACTAGATCGATTAAAGGAAAAAAAATGCAGATAAAAAATAAAACCAGTCTCGGACAAGTACGGGGCGACTTTCACGGTCACTATGGTGCGAGAGTCCAACCGTTAATTTTTTTATTACTACACCCACAACAATTGTCATTCTGGATTACTGGTGGCAGGTCTATTACGGCTTATTACCGTGTTCCAGTTTGGAGGACATTGTAGCTAAAAAAATCATTCTCGCATCATCACTTCATCTCATCGATATTACGGATTCTTCGTCAGTCATTGCTTATAGGTTCTTGTGTCTCTCTTTAAACTACTTTCTCTTAAATGCTTTCAATACTGCTACATATTTACAATATTTTCCAACAATTTACTTCTACTTCTAGATCATGTCTATCTCATTCTGTATTTTCCAGAGCTAGAACATCTTAAGTCGTTTGATCCAAAGCGACCACTCTTTTATTATCAAGCGGATCGCAAACTATAAAGAAACCTTTTTCTCCTACAATAGTTAACACTTAACTTCAAATTTACATGAATGTACGTAATAATAGAATATAGTCAACTGTGCTCACTTTGAGTACTTCAGATACTTTGGAACATGATGGTGACAACCGGAACCCAGCAGTGTTGTTGTGTCTGCAAATATCTAAGAAGAGTATGGTAACTGACGGGTTTCTAAGAAACCTACTACCGAAATCCATTACGTGAGGCTCCGAAATTGAGAATCCGGAGCCGAGATCTCTGTATATAAAGTAGAATTAGCTACTCGAGCAGGTATACATCATCAAATAACCTAATACAGATTTATATTTTTGACCCTGACCTTATTCAGCGGCATCAGATTATGTATTCAATCCGCCGATATGGAATTGATCGTTTTAGAAAGAGAGCGCGGCGCCGATTGATCGGAGCGTCTCTGAAGCAGTCGGCGGCGGTGTTCGGAGATAAATAAAGTCACGAGCTCGTCCGCGATTTTATTACTTCCACATAGCTTCGCTTTTATCGATGGCATCGATTCAGAGCGGGCGAGAAGCAGCTTTTTACGGCGCAGCTTTTAACTTACGGACAGGAATTCACTGAAGTAAAATATTAAATAGTTATATCCAGCAGACTATCTCTAAATCATCTTTTGTATCCATTGCAGCATCTATTGTATTCCTGACAGATGATTATTTAGTCAATACCTACAATTTTAAAATTTCTTTTACTTCCTCGTACGACACAATGCTTGCCTTCTTCTGTCTCAATTTCTTTCTTTATCTATCTTCGCTTTACAATGTTGTTTTCGAGGACACCGTATCTCATCAGAGATTCTATAAGGAAACAATGCTTATATTATATTTTCCTCTCCAACGACAGCTGTAACATCTTGGTTTTTCCATCCAGCTAATCCGAAAGATCCCGTTCGATTAGTTAATTACGGTAATTTTGATTGCAACTGTTGTAAAATATTACTCATGAATGATATCTGACATTTTTGGATTAACATCAACAGCGCTTGTATCCATCGGGACTTTCGCCAACGATAACCTATCACTAATAAATCTAGGCTAGTCATAATCCACGGTAACCCTGCTTCCTGGAGTCATGTTTAACACATTAGTATGTATGTTTACAATTCTAAAAACATGTCGGCTCCGGATATCGTGCGTCCCTCTCAAATGTAAATCAACACTGATCGGTTGCCGCCGAGCGTAAACAATTGGGAGACCAGCTAGTGCGCGCTTCACAAACAATATTAATTTTAGTGCGCGTAAAGCCGTCGGCGGTCGGAGCGCTACTTGGAGAAACATACATGACGGTGCCTTTTGATGGAGTATAGCTTGGCGCAATGGAAGCGATACACTATAACCAGGCGATGCTATATTTGACGAATTTCGGAACAAAAATCCTTCGGTTAGATTTGTCGCAAATGAAGCTAATGGAAAGGGTGGGATATAATTGGTTGGCACAATAAGGGTACGTAAAACAAAAAGTCATGTTATTAGAACAATGGATACTATGCTTGACGGAAGAGGTCTACTTACCCAACACAAAAGAGAAGGTATGGCAAAGAATGTATGAATGAAGAGTTAGTGCTGGATAGTAGGGAACGCTTGAAGATAAGTGAGAACAGACCAGGAAAAGAGAGGGAGATGATGATGCTGCTACATATCCCCTCCTTTCGCCTGATCAATAATACGAATTCTCCATCTTTCCAATTTTTTATTTTCTTTTTTGTTTTTTTCGTGATGTTCTTCAGGAAGTCGTCATGCCGTTTTAAACATTCTGAAGTCTTTCCTATTATGAATACTGTTCTCATCTCTTCAACTTATATTTTTCTGTTCGATGGTTTTGATACTTCTCATCACATCTTCATATTCACTACTTACGTACCTATGCTATAAACTTTATTAAGGTATTTAAATTCGTATATATGCACTACATAGAAAATAACTGTCACTATATACGCGTATTTATATATTTTATATATTATAAGGTTGACGGTAGCAGGCCACGAGGAAGATCGCCTATGAGATGGACTGACCAGATAAAAGCGGCAGTAAATGGCTCATCATCCTTACCACTATATGAGTGCACTAGGAAGGCAGCCATCAGAGAGGATTGACGACGTATTGTTACGCTTGCCACCAACAATTGAAGTGATGACCACGACCACTCTGTCAAGAGTGATACTGATGAAGAAGATATAAATATTTCTATATATTGTGTTTATTTTAAGATGAAAATAAAATACACTCATCACATATATATTATAGCTACGCTTCGCTTTCAGTGGAAGTAGTTCCTCTAAATCGTTAGCTGGACGAGGGCTACACGAGAGAAATATATTTAAGTGATAGTAACATGTTGGTAATTAGTACGTCGGTCGTAATGTGGGGGGGTGGCCGGTTTATTTGTAAATATTTTAAAACGGCCCTACCACAGTTAAATTTTAATCTGTTAACAGACAAGTTCCTACATACATTAGGCGGTGAGATAATTATGTCACATCTGGTGGTAAGTGGGTGATTATGAAGTAGACACTGGTTAGGATGTTTACACTGCATGTTTAATCTCATCCGCATGTGATGCAATTTGGATTGTGTTAGAGTTTTAATCACATGATTAGATACTGTCTTTATTGTGTACTTCCGCCATAGACTATTCCTCTATCTCCATGTATACTAGTAGTCATATGTATGATTGACGAAGAAACGACGGTGACCATTCTTTACCATCTACGTTTTTATCAGTTCATATAAAATTGAGAACAATTACATATTTTCATAAAACTTTTAAAGTACTAAAGATATAAACATCCAAATGACATCACCATGAAGTATTGGCTAAATGTAACTCAGCTCTTCAGTAATTTCAACAGCTACAGCCTCCTTCAAACTGGATGAAACATTCATAGCAACATAGTAAAGTTTCCACACATACATAAAAGGCTTTCAGTCCGAAATATCACTTGACTTCACTTATGACTTCCTAGCTCCAAGTTATCTATAAAAATTACCTCGTGGGAATTATTGTAGCGGGTTGGAAACCCTGCTGATGCTCTTACGCAATTACAGCCCGTCTTCCGTGCCATTGGAGACCAGTTCGCTGAAACGAGAGCCATTTAGAAATCAGCAGTTACCAGTAATTACAATACTCGCGCATTGAAGGTTATTTTCGCTTATAAATTACTTAAAGTTTTACGAGGAAACGTATTAAGTAATAAAGTACGTACACCTGATGGTGAAGGATACATCTGCTTGTAACAATTTAGTTTATAGACCTTCATATCATGCAACCGTTTAACCCCTATCTAAGGGAGGCTGATGAGGAATGAAGACAGTGATATTTTTACTGGAACACAGTAATCCAAATATACTAATGTTTACTATCACGAACTTACTATAGCTCCTACTTCTGCTGCAAAACTGGTTAAAGTTTTAAGGGATGATGAGAAAATTACTGAGGTAACGAGAGAGACATCCTCTGTTTCAAGACGAGTACTATCTGATGCTGTGTATATTGTTTTAACTAACGCCACGTTACAAGCAGGCGTATTGATCCGGTGAACATCTCGCTCATGAAGATTAAAATATTACTGTTTCTCAGTAAGAAAAAACTCCTAGTTAGCAGGTTGTAGACAGGTACACATGTGAATCCCCGATTGAATATATTTCCTCTGAACAAATCAATAAAACAAAGTGTAATTCTTAGTCCGAAGTGAACAGGGGCGTTTGTCTGTTGGAATCCCTTTTCGGTGCTGATGCGGAGTTTGTGTAAGTTAGTTTGTGGAGTTTGCACACGACGAGCCCCCTGATGTGGGATCGATTCTGTCGCCGGTTAACTCCCCGGTTAAATTAGCGGCGAGACAACAGCCGAAGACAAATGTTTGACAACCCACATCCGTGTTTTATATGTATAATAGATGTATCGTAGAGTGTTCCTTTGTACTAAGAGACATAATCAAAATATATTATATCATTTTTTACACTTACACACACGCACGCACGCACGCACGCACGCACGCACGCACGCACGCACACAAACGCAAACACACACACACACACACATACACATATATATATAACTATGTGAACCCCTAAATACGAGAGTCCTTAGTTCCCAGCTGTACTGGAGGCCATGCCAACTGTATGTGGAGATCTTTGGGAAAGGCCTATGTCCAGCAGTGGACGTCTATCGGCTGATGATGATGATGATGATGATGATGATATATATTTTATATATATATAATTTTGTTTTGGAACCTTAAGATACTATTAAGTATATCTCGCAATTTCATATTGCTGGTAGGTCTTGTTACCGAAGACTGTCTATCTAGGTACCACTGCAGCTCCTATAACAGCCGATAAATTGAAGTGTCAAATATTACCGAGTTCCGGTTTGAAGGGCGCTGTAGCTAGTGAAATTATTTGGGTGAAGAACTTGAGCATCTTGTCTTAAGGCGACGAGCGCAATGTGATGCAGTATATATCTCCCCTGTCACTTAACTTCCGTTGAATCACACGTGTCGTCGCTTAATAGTTTTTTTATATATTAAATTATTTTTACTACTTACCAAAGAAATAATTATCATTTTGATATAGATACATATTTTTCTATCTACCGCCCTAAACAATAATATACAACGAAACGAGATATTAGTTGTATGCTAATATATATATATCTAGACAGCGCCGGAAGGATCAAATACACAGGTATTTAATCCTTCCGGCTCTGGTTGTATATATGAGATACATACAATACCAATATACGACGACGCAGATAAAGTGAATAATTGATATATTACTATTGTAATAATAAAGCGTAATTGTTGAAAGCTCTGTGTGACGTCACCAGTGAATATTACAGTATAGTGTTACTGTGGTACTGTGAAGAGTTTCTCTGCGTGATCGAGTCGGAAATGTGGAGATGCGCAGGAGTAATGTCGCCGACATAGCTCAAAAGATTGCTATACTTAAGTGGTAGTGAACAGGGCACATTGCTTGAAGGTCCTCGAGTAGAAGCGGTGCAAGCAGGCCTTCCACAAGGTGGAGCGACGATCTGGTGAGAATCTCTTAATGCGAGCAACGCTGGACAGTGGAATATCGGCCGATGACGATACGATGGTAGATCATCAAGCATTGATATACTCCCGTTTGAAGGGTACCAGCTAGTGATGTTACCGAAGTATACATCTAATATAGAAAGGAGGACCGTCGATATATCGATATGGGCTATCCGCGAGGTTAATGCTTCCGTTAGTTTCGCCGTTTTGTTATATATATAAAAAAAATCTAAACACCTGTCAAAATAATTACACCTGTCACCTTGACGTTTCAATGTCAGATACATCAGCAGATACCGTCAGCGAGCTGTCAATAAATCGGTCGCGCGTTATTGACATCACCAGATGAAGCGGCCTGCGGAAAAACATGAACTTAACTGCCAAGTTTAACCGATTCCGGTTATATTAACCGGTGTTTTATCGTGTTGAATTATCATAAATGTCCAAGATTATCTTTACATATAGTTAATATATCTAAATGCAATAAAACATATGTCAATTTCACTTGTACATGGAAATAACGTTGGAAAGTAAAAGTAGAAAATCAATCGAGCTGTTAATTTCCATAAGCAATTAACTGTAAAATTTAACTGTATGTAATAAATATCGTATTACGTGTGGTTAACTGGTGGTAGGTGTCTGCTGCCGGAAACAGTCTAGGTAGGTACCCGCCGCAGCACATATTGCAGCCGAGAAACAATAATGTATATACATTAGTATGTTCCGGTTTTGATGGCGCTGTAGCTAATGTAAAGAAAAAAAATGGTTAAATGGGCTCAGTTAAAAAGAACAGCTGAGGATCGAATTGGTTTTCTCAATCAGATTCACAAACTTCAGTTTGAGGGCACCAAATGATGATGATGTAGCTAGTGAAACTACTTCGGTGAGACATCTTAAGCTTTAAAGCGACGAATATAATACAGTACTGTGTATATCATCGTAATTATCAGGTTCATCATCATCATCAGCAATAGACGTCCTCTGGTGGACATAGGCCTCTCCCCCCCACCACCCCAAAGATTCCCTGATCGTTCAGATGGGGATTTATATCGGAGGATTTAGGACATTTCTCGCCACGCCGGCCTAATGAGGGTTGGTGGGAGCCAGAGCTTCGTTTGTTGATTAGGAGCTGCACCACGAGCATGGAGGTTGACTTTGACGCCGTGTGCTGTAGAGCGGGAATCCTTACACCCTTACAACATCAGGTTACAATTACTGAAAGGCACCTCCTCCTCCAAGGCAGGCTCGGATGGATGTTCAATGAATAAGTTTTTCTATTAGAAAGCATGTACAGCGAAATTTACTGGGCGACTATTGACTGCTCGTGGATAAGGAACGCTGCCAAATCACTTTTCGTATTGCGCTACTGTGACTGCACCGCGGGTTTCTACAGGATAAAGCCGATTCTCATCATTTCACCCCATACACTGCTTAAGTAAAACTCCTCAAGGATTGAAAAAACCAGAAAGTTGGTAAAGATCAAAGGGATCATCTTTTACGATATGTTGGGGTAACATGACATTAATATTCCTCATGAAATACAGAAATATTACTAAAAAAATTCAAGCAATAATTTACTACCGCAATACCTGAAGACAAAAGTCTTCGGCCAGGGCGTCCTCCCACCCTCACTTAAAGCTTATAGACATGGCTCCTGACCATCGAGCTGGTCCATTGTATCAAAGTAGCACTTCGAGCGATGGAGAGATGTGCTTGGTATTTCTCCAAGGGACAAAATCCGAAACGAAAAAATTCCACGGAAAACTGAAGCTGCCGACGTAGCTCGTAAAATCTGCAAGCTGAAGTGGCAGTGGACCGGCCATGTCTGTCGTGTCAGTGATAGCCGATGGGGAGGAGGAAAGTGTTGGATGGACTGACGATATCATCAGAGTGGTCGGAAGGGAATGGATGCAAAGAGCTGAAGATCGCATTTGGTGGAAGACATTGGGGAAGGCCTATATCCAGCGGTGATTAAACAAAGGCTAATAATGAATGATGAACGAATGAACAGTTTACTGTATAACGATAACCAGTTTTATTCATAAAGAAACTTTATTTTCATGACTAAATTTATATTAATGATATAGGACAAAAATTATTTTTTTTATGAATTTATTCTAAATTATAGATTTCTTTGTAAAACCTGTAAATATTTCAGTGCAGGTGTGATGGTTTACGTGAAAAAAAAATAGCAGACTCAAACAGAAATCTCTTTCAATCTATAAGAGAAATAATGAAAATCATTAATCATAAGATTTTGTAAATATATCTTTCTAACTAAATACATTATCACCATCATCAGCAGTAGCAGCCGATATATGTCCACTGCTGGACATAGACCTCACTTAAAAATCTACACAGAGTTCATTGAGAGGAATTGAACCTTAGCCCAGTAGGTGGTCAGAGCTTCGTCTATTTTTCACCAGGGTACATTGCGATCAGGTGAGGTTGACTTGGACTCCGTAAGACGTTGGTACAGAATATTTTAAGAAATGTTTTCGGAGGCTGTCCTGGGTATTGTGGTCACCGTCGCCAGCAATAACAATAATGATAGCTTGGCAGACTGCGTCGCATTTGAGTCTGGCGCTTAATGTTTATCGCGTTTTTGGTGCTCGGGGGTTTCACCGTATTTTATCATCACATCATGAGTAGTAGGTTCCTAAAAGAACTACTACTCATGATGTGATAAATACTGCACAGAGAAGGTACTGGAGATATATTAGATCTCAAAGAGAAATGACCGTAACATTACTTCAACCTTGAACTGATATATATAAATAATTGAATTGACCTCTTCAGCGATTTTTAAATTTATAAAGGATCGAATTGCACGCGAATGAAAGTGTTAGGCCGTAGATGGTGAAGCGTATGGAATACCATATGCTCTCGTATATGGACAGCTGGAACAAAGCAATGCTGTTACGGCTGGTTAAATTGTATTTGTGAAGGTTGTAGCTAGCCAAGCTGTATTGAAAAAATCCTTTCGATGGTTGTACCTCCGAACCTCGAGAGCCTCGTTCATCGATCTACAGGGTGCCTGGCCGGTAGCTTTGGCAGTTGGAAATATTGACTTGGACTGTCTTCTTGATGTACACAGGGGACTTATAAGTGCTAAAATGGCTACCCCGCACCGGAAAGCGCAGCGTTGGCAAATCCCCCATCATATTAAAGGACTCGCTGGGGCCGCTGGAGTTAGACAGCGCAAGGGTGCCTTTGTGAAACATGTTACAAGAGACCTATGTCTACCTGTGGATGTCCCTCGGTTGAATTGATGAATGGTGATAAGCTTCGTGGAGACCAGACAAGCGCTCAAACGCTGCGCAGTAAATTTGTTTGCTGCAAAACAAAAACAATGAATGCAGGAAGCGCGTGCCGTAATTTTCACTTTATGCGCGGACATTGCATTCGTCTAACACTCGGGCTGGCGCGTGTGCCAAATGGCCCATTGAGCCGTTGCCATGGCGACCGACAGCCGCTACCCGGCCGGCGGCACTGCCGTTTGATGATGCCGACGCAGTGTGAATTACATTTGGCAGCGGCGGTGGCCGTCATGCCAATTCGGCTTTTATATTCAAATTCGAGTGGCCCGATGGAGGCTGCGGCGTCGGCATTGTTAGCAGTTTGGTGGAACGCTCCATTTGCTTCTATCGGCGATGAAGCTTTTTGTTACACCACCGACAAATCGAAAAATATATTACATATTTACTACGGAACCGGATGAAAGTTTTAATTATTCCTAGATTGTTAAGAAGATAAGTTATAGATTTTCATTTTAAATAAAATTCCCTCTGCTTGTTTTGGATCAGGGCTTTTGTACACATTTCATTTACCATCTATAGTTAATTTCTATTTCCAACATCCTCATCATTCATTCTCCTCTACTTTCACACTTCTTTTTTATTTCTCTATTCCATATCCGTCTTTCATACCTCTTGCAAGAGAAGATCGACGTCTAACGCCTTCTTTTCCGTCTGAAAGAAATCTGAAAATCATTAAAACTATTCCCTTCTGGCATTTCCAATTTTTCTTACGGTTTCTAATGGAGAGATTAGATCAGGTTAGTCCATTTCTTCTTTTTGCTTCGACAATGACCCAACTCTTAACCTCGATTCAATATCATCATCATCATCATCATCAGCTGATAGACATCCACTGTTTGACATAGGCTTCAGAAATATGGATATCCGCAGAATAACTAAGTTCACCGACATAGCCTAAAAAATTACTAGACTTAAATGGCAATGGGCAGGGCACATTGCTCAGAAGACCGACAGACGATTCTATATAAAGTTTATCATTTATGTATAGTATACGGCTTTTAGTAATCATCATCATGATCTCAATTGATGACATGTCCACTGCTGGACTTGTCACTTGTTATATATTTTACAGAACAGTCTTGCATTGTTTAAACCCATTGGCTCCAAGCGATTCCTGTAATGTAATCTGTTCATCTAGTCTATTATTATCAATCTATTCTAAGTTTTTATTAAGCTATATGAATACTTAAACTTAAATCCCAATTCTTATTTTAGTTGTTTTTTAAATAGCTCGTTTCCTATCTACAGCTATACGGAAGCTCTTAAATAATAATGACACGAAAATATTTCGCGTGTTACAGCTCTACTTATCTTCAATGATTACGACCTCATCTCGTGATGATGTACACCATGTTTTCCGCTAAGATTCCGTCTAACCACATTATACGCAACGCTGGAGCAACTGAAAATCTCAAATACTCTCCTCATGAAATTTCGAATTTAAAATAGACCTTATTTACTCCGTAATAAAGGCTACATTACCATCAAACGCAGCGGCAGTATCGTCTGACCATATATATTGCGATAAAACGTCGCACCATGTGCCGGATGCGGCGGTTTTTGTGCGGGTTTCCGGCAGAGATTTACAAATTAAACACCTTGTATTTAAAAGACTAATTTATACCCCCATCTTTGAACCACACTTTGCACTGATGTTACTAGGGTTATTCCGTTGGTGGCAAGTCTCTGTTACCCGAGATCGTCTAGGTAGGTAGCGCTAGCCCTGTCGTAGAAGGTGACTAAATGGGTCTGGGAGTTTCGTGAGCCTAAGGGTGGGGGCCCTCATCGCTCAATAAGCGAATCTGCGTGGGATAGCGAATGGCTCAACGATGGTGCCTAGGAAAGTTAGGCTCCTCCCCAGATACGTGTTCACACAATGCGTAGATGGGCACCGGTGAGTTTTATAAGAGATCCTGGAGCCTCTGCCACTACACCGATGCAAACCACCGAAGGGGCTTTAGTGAGTAATAATCCCACATAACCCTGACTTCACCCCAGAAGCAGGATACCTTTCGAAGATTTCCCCCCGAAACAAAAAAAAATGTAGGTACCACCACCGCATCTCCTGTTACAGCCGACGAACAGTAGTGTGCAAACATTACTGTGTTACAGTTAGAAGGATGTTGTAACTAATGGAATTACTGAGGTAACGAGCACATTTTATACCTCAACGCTATAAGCACAATATGGTGCTGTGTATATCATCCTAAGTAGCTCCACGTTATGGGCAGACGTATCACTTACTATTAGGTGAATGTCTCACTATTCTCGTCGCTTCGTAGAATAAATACAATACATTCAGGAATGACGTAGTTAATATAAAAATGCAGTAAACATACCGACATAAACTTTACTGCAACATCGCATGGTTTCACGGAATCTCGCATAAGTAAGTTATCCTTCAAGTTAGTTTAACGCGAACCCTTATAACTTTAACACGGGGTGCTGGAGTCAGGGAATTATATATGTATGCTACGTATTGTTTTATGTATGACTAGCTCTCGCCCCCTGGCGTCGCTCGTATAAAATTCGCATTACTTCAGCATAAAATCATTACACTTTAATTGTAACTTAAACTGGTTGTAACTTAACATCAAGTAAAGGTTTTGCTCGTTCCGTCACGTAGTCGAATAAAACTTAGTACTACAGTTATAGAGGGTGTAAGATGTTCCGAGTCCAAGTCAACCTCACCTGCACGCGGTACACTCTGCTGAACAACAGACGAGTCTCTGACCCGCACTGGGCCAGTAACCCTCAATGAACTCCAACAAGAGACCGCCCCAAGTGCTCGGCGGGACCGACGGCCAGTCTGCGATGCAACGGTACCAAGGGTGCGAACAATCCCTGGGTGGCGAAGATTTCCTGTTAAACGACACGATCTGGTGAAGTTTGCAGGAAGGAATAACACTAAAAAGTTACAGTAGAAGAAATGGTGATAACCTTTATATCAATGAAGACTTTTTTTTTAATGAAGCGATGAGACTAGGGACGTTCACCGGATGGTAAGTGCCCCACCCGTCCGAAACAACATGGATGTTATACACTGCACCATATTGCACTTCTCGCCTTGAGACATAGGATGTTAAGTCTCATTACCTCAGTAATTTTACTAGCTGCAACTCCTTCAATCCGGAACAGAGTAATGTTACCTCAACGATCTTCCGGTAACATAAACCAACTACCAAAGACGAGTGATAATCGAGAACTACGACTATTTTTTTTTTTTTTGGTGCTGGTTAAATTACTACCAGGGACTTCTTTACAGTTATCAGTTAACGTATGATAGACAGGAAGAAATCAAACCAGAACTACGGACCTCAAGGTAAAGGTAAAGGAAAAAAGGATACAGTGGGTGTATTTACGGGGCTTCCCCCGCCGTAGGGGAGTCATAATCAAGCTGCAACAAGCGCTGCCCGGGGGCCGGCGCGTGGACAAAGCGCCCGGTCAACGGTACTGTGCCGGATTAACGACAGGGCTGTCAAAGAATTTTTTTTCTATATATTTTACCGCCGCGACGAGACGTCTTACAGTAGGTAATACATCCTCTTATAACAAAGTGGGCTAGTAAGTATGACGACGAAATAAGCGAAACGGTGACCTGATGGTAAGTTTACTGGTGGTTGGTCTCTGTTGCTGGAGATCGTCTAGGTGGCTACCAACCGCAGCGTCTATTTCTACCGCCAAACTGTAGTGTACCAACATTACTGTGTTCCAGTTTGAAGGACGTTGTTGCTAGTGTAGTTACTGGGGTAAGGAGCTTCAACATCTTATGTCTCGACGAACGCAATGTGGTGCAGTGCATATCATCTTAACTAGCGCCGCGTTATTATGCGCGGGCGTATTACCATCAGGTGAACGTGCCACTCGTATAGTTGCTTAATCACATAAAAAAAAGTGATACGGTAATAATAATGTGGTGCTGATTAGGGTGTTATATACAGCACCACGTGCTCATCGCCTTGAAACATAAGATATCATCATCCTCTGACTGAACAAGATCTCCCTTCTGAGATTTTTTTGTATGAGTGGCAACCCTACGCATATAGCGTGCGCGCGCCAATCTTATCTATTGCGAAGGCAGATGCAACAGGGACAGAGATACGCATTGTTAACACCTAAACTGAAAAAGAAACTGACAATACAGCCATTGTATGCAGTCCACATCTTCAAACGGAACCAGCAGCTGTCTTAAGCAGCTGCTACCTGCTGCTGATATCAAGGTGGCAGCAACGATTACCGTTTTTTTTTCTTAACGCGAAACTCTCTACTTGACAATAGTTAACAGGCTGTTAAATTTGCTAGCAACACTTTTTGTAACAGCAGACCGTTGTGATGGTAACCTTAATAATGGAGCTGGTGATCATGATGTTTCTTCACCATGTTATATCGATGGTTTTAATTTACACCGTTCGGTCCAGCGCTCTTCGCATCCAGAAGATACTCGTAACATTCATACGTACGCGGTCGCGACTCGAGAACTTTGCTACCCTTACTTTACCTTACCCCTACTTTACCTTTGAGGGAAGCCTAAGTTAGACTACCTTTTGATTCCTAAGACGGCGATGTGACGAGCAGTCCATGTTGTGCATCCGTATTGATCATTATATACGCGTCCATGTATTGCCAGTTGTTCCCTGCTCGCTTTTCTGGTCGTAACAACCCTGCAACTGCCTTTGAGGAAACTAAATGGCAGAAGCAATATCTCTACCAAATTTTCAGTATTTACTTTCGGAAATCCTGGATCAGTTAATGAATCTCTGGACATCTATATATACATAGTAGTTGTTAACCGCCCGCTTTGCTGGTCTTAACCCCGCAATTCCCTTTGGGGTAGGAATTTTGTAAAACCCGTTCTTAGTCGAGTTGTACTAGGCAAAAGGAATATTCCTACTGAAGTTTAAGTTTCCAAGTCTTATGGTAACAGAGATATCGTCAGTGTCTCATCATCATCAACCGATAGACTTTCACAGCTGGACATAAGCCTCCTCAAAGATTCCCACATTGATCAATCCTACGCTGCCCTCAACGCCTGACACCAGGGGTCATCGGGGTTTATTCGAGAGGATTTGTGCCATTTCCCACCACGCTGGTCCAATACGGGTTGGTGGGAGCTAGAGCCTCGTGTGTTGATTAGCAGGCAACACCACAAGCAGGTGAAGTTGGCTGGGTCTCGTGTGTTGTTGTGCGGGACCCCTCACACCTGTGTCTACATAAGTGGAAATCTCTTTATAAATATATATATATAAATTGTACAAGATCAATAACTGCACCGGAAGTCGTTTAATGTTGGAAAACTGATGGAACAGATCACCAATGGTGTTCGTTTCATTTGACGAGGCAATAGCCATTCGATATGGCTGATCGCGTCACACTGAACAGCCGATTCGTAATGTGGATAAATTGATCTAGATATTGCCCCGCCGGCACACTTAATGTGGGGTGTGGGGTGTGGGGTATTAATCATTTTAACGGAAATATTCTGTAATATGGAGTTGCTTCACCCTTACGTCAAACCTATACGCAGGATGTCCTATTTTCAAATATAATTGTATAAATCTTTGAATGGCGGCAACTCTCCGTTGTTCAGCTCTATATTCTCCGACTGGTAAGAATAGGACTAAAAGGTACTCCCGGCCTGTCGAAGGCGACTAAAAGAATCTAAGAATTTCGCGGGCCTTGACGGTGGGGACCTTTGTCGCTCAACAAGAGAACCTGCGTAGGACAGCGTATGGCTCAGCGATGGTGCCTAGGAGGGTAAGGATCCTCAGAGACGTGTAACACAAAGTGTAGAGAGACATCGATACGCTCTGTAAGAGATCCCGGAGCCTCTCCGAATGCACTGATACAGTCCACCGAGAGGAGTCCACAGGAGGTCCACTATTAGAAGCAGGGTATCTTTCGAAGATTCCTCTACCCCCAAGCATAAAAATTAAGGTCTCTGTTGCTGGACACCGTCTAAGCAGGTACCACCGCAGCTTCTACTGCAGCCGACTAATAATAGTGTGCAGACAGTACTATATTCCAATTTGTCGGGTGTTACATTTAGTGAAATTACTCAGGTAACGAGACATCTTAAGTTTCAATAGGAGTGAGCGCTACGTGATCTGGTCTACCAGTGGAACCTCACATTTGTCTCGTCGTTATAACAATCAAATAATCACATGTTTTCAATATAAATATACTTAATGTTTCAACGGTTAAAATCTGACTTTCGAATGGCCCGTAACCGGTTCAAGTTAAATATTTAACTGATACAGCATTAACTGTTGGTCAGTTATAGATACAGCTATCGTGCGGCACGCGATAGAGTACTCTTAACCGGAGATTAACCAAACGTTAATTACAACCAATGGATGGAAACTCGGCTTAACAGGAAGTTATAAAATTTTTGTCAGGGTCGAAATAATCATTCAAATGTGTATTTACAGTAATAACCTAACGGATGGAGGTACGGTCAACAAAACATAGCGTTAATGTTTAATTTATACAACGGAGAAGAAATTGTAAATACCCTGATGTGGTGGTGACAAGCTTATCATTTATCGTGAAGCTGGATACTTTACAAAGCACTACACTGTTCTTCTTTGAAACATACAAGTACTTTATTTTAGTATCGGAGGAAATCTTCGAAAGATGGGGGGGAGAGTCAGGATAATGTGAGATAGTTACTCACTAAAACCCCCTCTCGGTGGACTAAGTCAGTGCATTCGGTGAAGACCCGTGATTCCTCAGAACTCACCGGTGCCTTTCAACACTATTTTAGCACATCTCATGGGCCGGAATCCTAAGGCATCAGCACGCTGCTCACGAAACTCGGAGACCCTTTTAGTCGCCTTTTACGATATGCAGGGCTTACCTTAGTCCTATTCTTACCAACCCGAGACTACAAGGCTGAACCTATAAGTAGCTATTGTTATGTTTGTTAGTACACAGCGATCTTTATATACAAGGTAATATCGGTCGGTAGAAACACTTCCAACTTATTGTGTTGCGGTTTGAAGGGCGCTGCAGCTAATGAAACTACCGAGATGACCAGGTAAAATTTTTATCTGTCAAAATAACGGGCACGAAGTTACATTCAATCTCATTACTTTCTTTATGTCCTTCATCTCTCCGCACAACACGCACGCACCACGCTAACCTATTGCTCCTCAACTTCTCCGTCACTGGAGCAACTTTCAGACTTCCTCTCTCTTAATTTTATCCATCCTCGTCACACCACACCTCCATCTTAACATTCGCACCTCGGCCACATGTAATCTCCTTTCATCCGAACTGTTGCTGGCCTCAGCTCTATACAATACGGCAGGTCTAACTACCGATTTTTGGATCTGTCCCTTAAGCTTAAGGGGCATACTGTGCCGACCCCACATATCTGGGAAAAGGGCAGGAGAAAGAAGAAAGTGACGAGCACGATGTTTGGGTCAGTGTATATCATTATAACAAGCGTCACGCTGTTCCAAGTGTATAACGTATCATCAGGTGAATGTCTGGTATGTCGCGTCGCTTCGCCGAATAAAAGAAAAAACTTGGTATTGCCATTATAAAAAATCGAAGCGATTTGAATAAAATCATATAGGAATACTTCCGTTGGTATATGGCATTGACGAAATCGAACATCCTGTATAACCGGCGCTTTCACCTTTTGAAACGATACAGAAAACAATATTTGCGAAATGCACAGATCCCGTAATCGCATGCGACATATTTATCGCCGGCCGGGGGGCTGTGCCGTGCTCTCATTGAAACAAACCACCCCTCACCCCCTCGGACGCTGTGCATTTATGGATTTGGGAATTATTATAAGAGCCGTTTATTGAATAACGGTCCGGCACCTTTATTAAATAAATGGCTGTTACTTTATTTTATTAAATGTTTTTTTTTAGGGGTGTGTTGCCACTGCGGGGCGCATCGATATAAATAAACAAATCGACGATAATCGTTTATATCTAAAACATATTTTAATTACTAATAACTCACCGCAATTACTGTTATGTGCGTAACTGTTCCCTGCTTGGTGGTTTGTCTGTAACACCCCCGCAACTCCGTTTGGGGAAGGGATTTTGTAAAATCTATTCTTTGCCGACCCCTAAACGGCTGAAGCAATATCTCTACCAAATCTTGAGTGTTTACGATTAATAACTTCAGAGATCTCGTGATGAAGCAATGAATACCTCCCACATATATATTTGTCGATTAGTTCCTTCCCATGATCTGGTGAAAGTCGTAGTAGACCGGACGTTTATCAGCTGGTGAGGATAATAAAAATTATTATTTATATTATATTATAGTCTTCAGATCCAAATCCCCTCATATGAACCCCTAGAAACGAAGGTAGCGGAAAGCCGCTGGATGCGCACAACGCAGCACCGATCAATGTGGAGGTCTTTGAGGAAGGCATATGGACATATGCTTTCCTCAAAGTCCACTGATGGACATCAGCGGACGTCTAACGGTTGGAAATGGTGATGATGATGATGATAGTCATACTTATTACACTAATCACTCGTTTGTTTATTTTTTTTGTTTAACGTGGGGGAAACGCCTGCCGCATACCCGTCCTCGCGGGGTTTTCCACGATGTTCCTCCTCGTTGTTTTATAGCAGGGTCATGGAAACGCTTTCGCACACATCCGTGACCCCTCCAGCGCCGGCGGCACAACGTGGCCCCACCTCGGGAGCGAGGGAAAAACTCATCCTTTCCACCTGTGTAGAGTCACGCTGGAACACACAGCGCACCCCCTCCTCGGCCTCTTTTACTCGGGCGGGCAACGAATTCCTCCGAACCCGTCACGTAGAGACCATGGGAGCCAAGAAAGAAAACTATCCCGACTCTCTGCGGCGGATCCGATATTGGGCCCGCCGCCACCCGTTATAAAACCGCGGAGGACAGAGAGCGGCGCATCGTAATACCGACACTCCTCTTCCCTCGCGGCCCTACCGCTGTCGCATCAGCGGTGCGGCACCGCTTAGTTGTAGAGGGTGCTCTCTCTCCACAACTCCACCTCGACTGCAAAGGGCAGTAAAAACCGCCCCTGCAGCCCACCGTCATGTATTCGAGGTGAGCTTAACGGTGGAGAACCGGAGCTCTAACCTGGAGCGGCCACCTCGGGCCGACTCTACATCTCGAGCCGGCCCGGTAGGTTCCTCTTTACTTCACCATGGCTGACCCACCCACGGGTATCGAGCCTTTGCACCACGCCAAAACGGGAACCTGTTGGGGGGACTCCATTGTCTATGGTGCATTTGGATTTAGGATTTTCTAGTGTAGCTCAGACTGAAATCTAAATTGCAACGGACCGAGGAAGAATCTTTTATTATTATAATTTTATTAATGTTTATGAAGGTTATATATTATTACAATGTTTTTTTTATATAAATAATAAATTAAAAAATTCAGTTATTTATATTCTGATAATTTATCTCACTAGGCAGGTCACTCTTTGCTCTTCCTTGTCGTCTTGGACTATTCATAAATAGAACTTAGGTAAGGTCTGCTCATCGTCGAAAGAGACTGAAAAGGACTATTCTTGTCGTCATACAGTAATGTAGTAACATTACTGTATTCCAGTATGTTACTACATTACTGTATTCCAGTTTCAAGCGGTGTGCATATGTGATGAAGACATCCGAAGTAACGACTGAATTATGTAAACAGTTGTTTCTTTCACCAGCCGGTGAGGGTTGCAAATTTTTTGGAAGTTAGAAAAATTTGTGGTACCTATAAGCTCAAGTTCTAAACCATTAATATTCAAAGCGGGGTGGAGTATCGATCAGGAAAAGTTTTTTAATTTCGCAAACGTAATCCTCTGGGGTTGCCGATACATAAAGCCTAAGGTCATTTTAATCAAGTTTATGTATGTGTACTTGATTCTCAGATTTTTCATTCACAAGGGCTTTTTATCAATTTTTTTTTATTTGAGGAAGCGATGACAGTAGCGGGACGTACACCTGATGGTAAATGATACGAAAACCAATAGCAAAGTGGCGTTAGTTAAGATATTACACACTACATACATTGTGCTCGTCGTCTTGAGACATTAGATGTTGGGTCTCGGTTACCCCAGTAATTTTATCAGCTATAGTAACTTTCAAACCAGAACACAGTAATGTTTGCACACTTTTTGGTACTACAAAAAACCATCAAAAATATGGAGATCTGCAGAAGAACTAGGGTCACCGATATAGCCCCACGAGTCGTGAGGCTGAAATGGCAATGGACGGGGAACATAGCTCGTAGGACCGATGGACGTTGGGGTCTTAAAGTGCTGGAATAGCGACCCCGCACCGAAAAGTGCAGCGTGAGCAGACCTCCCAGTAGGTGGACAGAAGACTTAAAAAAAAATTGCTGGGCGCCACTGGATTCAAACAGCGCAAGACCGTGGTTTATGGAAGACATTACAAGAGACTTATGTCCAGCAGTGGACGTCCATCGATTGAAATAATGATGATGGTGACTGTTTGGCGGCAGAAATACGCCCTGCTATGGTACCTACTTACACGGTCTCCGGCAGCAGAGACCTTCCACCAGTAAAAGAATTTATATTGCTCTACGATAATTCAGAAATGAGTTAATGCATTGATGGATACACTTGTTATTCTAGACGGAGACGTTGTATCGGAATCCCATCCGGTTTCCTCAGCAGACACACAACATTGGGGTGCTCCATTAAAATTTTAATAAACATTACACAAAGGGCGCACATCCCAAGACCTAAATTGATTTGAATTTAAGCGGATTAAGCAAGGAAACTTGGCTGAACTCGGAACAGTATTTCGGCACACGTACTCAGGGAGAACTCGCTTAAGTATTCAGTACAAAGTTGTTCGACTTAAGTCTTCAAAGAGATGTCTGTATTTAAGTATTAACTTAGTTCGCTTAAAATATAAATAGGGGTTCCGTTAGAGTCCTCGGCGAGACGTTCGCCGGTATTTGCCCTTAATAATTTATACGCGTAATAATTGAATATTATCAAAGTTCACCAGCAACATGGAGGGAGGTCATACTTAATTCCTCTAGACCAATCTATTTCTATTTCAAAATTAAGTTATGTATTTTTAGCTTTAAATTTTAGTATCACATTTATCAATTACAGATATATTTACATCCACACTGTTGGGGCGCAGGCCTACCCTCAATATGAGGGCGATGGGTCACAGTCACCACGTGAGCCCAATGTGGATTGTCGACTTCACGCACACCTTAGAATAATTTCTAATTCACGTGCAGGTTTCCTCGCGATGGTTCCCTTCGCCGTTTGTATTTCGCTGTTGTTGTTAAAGTTCACAAATGTACGTAACTTAAATATTAAAGTCATCAGTACGTGACGAGATTCGAACCCGCGACCTTCGGATTGAAGGCCGCAAGCTCTAATCATTGGGCCAGCGAGCTGCTTACTAGAGATGTATGTGATGAAAATAACAAACGCAACATAAATAAAGACAATAAAGAGATACAGATTTTTATAAATCTTGTTCCTAGGTACACTGTTAAAAATACTAATATAGGGTGACGCAAAAATAACCTTATAAAAAGTACCTTATAACAAAGGTAATAAGGTACTTTTTATAAGGTTATTTTTGCGCCAACCTATATATAAGAACGTAAATACCCTAAGACGTAACAGGTAAAGATTGAACAAATATATAAGTACTAGCTGTTCCCCGGCCGCTTTGCTGGCCGTAATATAGTGTTAGACTCGAACTGCAACCGCAAGTGAATTGCTATAGCAACAGTTACTATAGCAACTGTATAAATAACACGAAATGAAAATGTTTATAATAGTTAATTAGAAACAAAATGATGAAACATCTATGTAATTCTAAAAATAAATAGCTGATAACCATCTAGAGATCATTCCGCATCGAATGCTCATGTCTCCGTGTAGATACCTTCACTAGTGTTCATGTGATTGGCAAACAAAACCTATTTTTTTTTTATATAGTGTTCTAGTCTATATATATATATATATATATAGACTACTAAAAGAATATACTATACTAGAAGAGCAATCTATTCATGTTAAGATTTAAGACATTTAACATAGCAATAGTAATCTATTGCTGGTAGTGTCTCTGTTGCCGAATATCGTCTAACATTACTGTGTTCCGGTTTGAAGGGCGCTGTAGGTAGTATAATAAATGGGGTAACTAGACTTGCATTTTTGTCTCAAGTCGACGAGTACAACAGTGTGATGCTGTGTATATCATTCTAACTAGCGCTAAATTGTCAGGAGCTGCACGGGTATCGCCTACCATCAGGAGAACGTCCCGCTCGTCTCGTCTCGTCGTAGAATAAAAAAAAATTACAGTTGTATAAAAACCCCACTTTGTGTGTGCTTTTGTTGCAGGTTCGTTTGGCACAGTTCGTTGAGGTTAGAATGTGCTAGTGCAGGATGCGACCGCGGCGGCGCTGCGAGCGCGTCACGTGATCTCGAAACAAAATGGCGGACTCCAGTCCCGCCAATTCCATTATCGAGGGTACTGTGAAATTCCGCGACGGGAAAAAGGTGAGCTTTATATATCTAACAAAAAACATCTAGAAACTTCTTAACAACAAAGTGTTTATGTAACAGATTAGAACAGCGGATCTTCTCTTGAACGATGCTGAATAAACTGTGATTGCAGCTCTTGTTAGTTCCGTCAAACTAATGCCTTTTTTTATACGACAAAGCGACGAGACGATCGAGATGCTCACCTGATAGTAAATGACACGCCTGCTTATAACAACGTGGCGATATCACAGCTCCCCATTAGGCCCGTCGCTTTGGGACACAATATGTTAAGACTCGTTATCCTATTGCATTAGCTAAGACGCCTTTGAAACCGGAATAGAGTAATGTTTGTACACTACTGTTTGTCGGCTGCAACAGGCGCTGCGATGGTACCTACCATCAGTGTCCACCGGCACTATGATTAAAGCACATCCCAGGATGGCTACAGCCCCTCTTAGATATTCTCGCTTTTGTACGACAAGAACTAGACTACCTCGTACTTGTAGTTGATCCTTCAAAGCCCATGAAGCCGAAAACTATTTTAGTCGCCTTTTACGACAGGCAGGGCTCTTAATAGCCCGAGACTGCAGGTGAAGATTGGTACCTATCTAGAGACAGTCTCAAGTGTTTCCTTTGGCGGCAAGTCGTATTTCTGCTGTCAAACAGTACTGTGCTAACATTACAGTGTTAATCTTCGAAAGGCGCTGTAGCTAGTGAAATTACCGAAGTAATTAGACTCATGTGGTGCAGTGTATATCAGGTGAAGGTTTCGATCGTCTCGTCGCATAAAAATAAAACTCGTCGCGCATTGTGTATGCAATATCAATTGCCCTTTACAAACGCGAGTTCCGACCAAGTGAAAGTGGCAAAGATCAGGTTCTCTTTCGCAAACCTCATTCATTTCTGGAGATGAAATTAAGATAATAAAGTGTCCGTGTTTCTGCATACTGCGAATGAGAATTTCCGTAATTATCGATAATATATTATAATTAACTTTTAAAAGCATGTGTAAAGAATCGATATAAAAATCGAGTCGGTTTTGTAAAGACGAAAACAAACATAAATTACACAGATAAGCACGACGACGACAATCATGAGATATACAAATTTAATCGCACAAATATATTGTATACCTACATAAATAAAATAATACTGTGTTGCCATAGACCATTTAAGAAGTCAGTGGTCGGCAAATATTTCGTCCAAAGAGCCAAAAGTATTAAATACCAAGTAGACCATTTTCTAAACTAAGTTCCTGCAAAGCTATATATATATAAATAGGATACAATAACGTATATAAGAAAATGTATAGAAATTTTAACTTTTGATGTTACACAGTAAAGAAAATTAAAAAAAAAAACTAGAAATTAAATTCAATAGAGTCCAAATCAGCAGCTCTGTAGTCTCGGGCTAGTAAGAATAGGACTAAGGTAAGCCCTGCCCGTCGTAGAAGGGTCCAAGAGTTTCGCGGGACTTGAGGGTGGGGGCTTTCATCGGTCAACAAGCGAACCCGCGTGGTACAGCGCATGGCTCAGCGATGGTGCCTAGGAGTGTTAGACCCCTCCTCAGAGACGTGATAACACAAAGTGTAGAGAGGCACTGGT
Organism: Ornithoptera alexandrae; assembly: GCA_029030555.1. Taxonomy (NCBI): domain Eukaryota; kingdom Metazoa; phylum Arthropoda; class Insecta; order Lepidoptera; family Papilionidae; genus Ornithoptera; species Ornithoptera alexandrae. The sequence continues at coordinate 6,504,624 of JARDVY010000064.1, read as the reverse complement.
GCTTTCTATAAGATAGCTCGGAGCTTCTCCGGATGCACTGATGCAAACCACCGAGGAGGTATTAGTGAGTAAGGATTTCACATAACCTTGACTTCCCCCCAGAAGTAGGGTATCCTTTGAAGATTCCCCCCGAAACAAAAAAGGCTAAATCTAAAAATACAACAAATATATTATCTAGAGTAACTTTCTTGTTACATGTACTTTACTTTTTACTTCTAGAACAAGTTTCTAAAATTTCTTTTTAATCTGCTCCAAATTGTGATACTCCAAAATTGTCGTCAGAGCCACAAGGCTCGCCAGCTGAAGCTTGCCGACCACTAGCCTAAGTGGACTTCCTCCGCAGCCGTTTCTATCGTCAAACAGTAGTGAGCAAATACCGTTGCGATCCAATTTAATAGGTATCGTGATTCACTGGTGGCAAGTGTCTGTAGCTGGAGACCTAGGTAGGTACTACCGCAGCTCCCATTGCAGCCTACAATCAGTAGTGTGTAATAACTGTGTTCCAGGTTGGAAGAGGGCTGTAACTAGTTATATTACCAAGGTAACGAGAATGAACATCTTATGTCTTAAGGCAGCGAGTGCAATGTGGTGATGTGTATAACATCCTAAGTACGCCACATTGTTATGGGCGGGCGTAACACTTACCATCAGGTGAACGTCTCCTCGCTTCGTAGCATAAAAAAATTATATATATTATGGTGACTATAAGGTGACTACATTTTGAGCTTCCGAATGAAGACCCTAACTTGGAGGTCGTGGAAAAAAAATGTGTACTTCATTTTTGTCATCCAGGTCTATTTTACATCACGTTAGGACAATGGGCCCGTGAATGCAGAAATACCGACATCAATAAATATCGTCATGGTGTATATCTCATCGTCACAGTGAAGTTATGCCGTTGTGAATGCCATCCATCGATGTCACATGCTTCCTGGAGTTGCATTTTATTGCACGGAACAAAGTTCGAATTCAGTTGTTAACCAGTAGTACGATTTCACGAAACATAACCATGAGATTGAACATCCGTTTCCCCCCGTCTAACAAACTTCACTGGATTCCGATTTCGAAGGCTTTGTAGATAATGAAATTGTTAATTAAAATTAACTTGTGTTCCAAGTTAAAAGCGCAAATAACTTGTTAAAATTCATTAAAATAGGAATCCTTATTTTTAACTATCAAGTGAACGATTACGTTTAGATCTACTTCATTAATCTATTTACATGTCTGTCACCTTATGTCTATCTCGTTCTTTATACCGTCTCCCTTTTTATATTCTTTTCTGTCTTTATATCTCGATCTCTGTTTGATGACCGTTTCTATCTTGAAATATTTACCTCTTTCTTTACATCTTCATCTGTATCTTTTCATGCCCATATCTGTCTCTTCATATCTATTTTTCACTTTGTGTCTAAAAATCTCCAATGAAATTTCTGCTGTAGTACTATTGGTACATTACCATCACCTCTGCATTTTATTTCCTATTCATCATCACGTCTACTGCTCGATGTAGGTGCTTATATATATTGCAAAAAACACAATCTTGCGCCGACTTCTCGACTTCTATTTTAATATCTCTATCGTCTTTCTTTATTTCTGGAATTTCCTTTTGCTAGTTGGATTTGGATTTTTACTCTTTAACAGTTATGCTATGAAATTGTTCGCACAGTAATACTGCAGTTAGAGTGTTAGTTACTATTTAATAACGGTAAACTTTAAAAAAAGGCGAACTATTTGTTTGTTTTGACACTAAAACCATTATCAAATATTTGAATTGTGTTATCCGTCGAGTGAAGTGCAAAAAATAACATTAAAATATTATGCAACTCTGTAAATATCTTAATATTGTATTTAATATCCAATTTTTCCCAAACGATTGTAGTATTTAAGTACATATAATAGAGTCTATTGTTGTCCGACATGTTCAAGTACACTAAGATGTTTTTTCCAATGGTAACAATGATAGAATTGATATGTGCCAAGTCGCGTGACGGCGTCTCAAGGATTGTTTTAAGTGCTTTCTATTGGATTGTGCAAACAAATCTAGTCCATGGGCATCGGTGATAAGGATCTGTATGCTACACCGTGCTCCATCAAACATCTGGCATTGTTCTAGAAATGTCCACATTTTCATCGTAATGGACACTTACGTGAATATTAGAATCAAACAATTCACCGTTTGTTTTGTAACTGAAAAATTTACTACATCTCCATTGAACCCTACTTAAGACGTTAAAAGTTTCATTCCTAATGGCACACATACATAAGATAACTGATGCTGCTTGAAATGTTCATACTACACCATAATTTGCGTATCACGTTTTTCATTAGCATCTGATAGTGGTAGGTCTTATACAGGAGACAATTTCAATTGCAATTGAGAGCAGCGAGCAAACTTTACAGAGTTCCGGTTCGAAGGGCGTTGTGGAAACGAGACTTGACATCTTGTTTTAAGGCAACAAGCACAATGCGTAGAGTATATTATCCTATCCAGCGCCAGATTGTTATGGGCGGCCGTATCAGTTCCTATTAAATGAACGAGTGAGACATTAGCTTCATCACCTCGTTAAATTAAAAAAAAAAGGATTTATCCACCTAAAACCCAATTGTGGTAAAGTACACAACATGCAAGATGCGCCTGATTAATTATGTAACAACTTGAGAGTTTAAGTAAGAGCTTTGTTTGTATGGAAACCGCCTGCAGCGTTAGAAACCTTTGCGATTAAGCAGCGAAGCACCTTGGGGTAAAGACAGGTATTCATTAACAACTAAAAACCCTCCAGTGGTAGCTGCTGGTATATTATCAGAGTCTAGCAGGATTTTCTAAAAAGAATAGCAAAGCGGAAATAGAACCTTACCATTGATTGCAAGCGACAATTAACCTGCAAAGGTTAAATAAACCGACGAATGAAACATATTTATAAAGCTTCCCAAGAACACTTGTCTACCGCGTTATCACTGATAAATATATCGCGACGTCAATACTGTCATGCGATAAGCAAATATCATTGCGACATTTTATCTGGTAACCTACGCCTGTGCTAATATTGACTGTTCATACGGTTTAATACTCTGCAACTTCGGTTTAAAGTATATTACAGTTAAACATAGCAGTTAAAAATCTAATGTCGCTGATCGGAGACGACTTGAAATTTATGAATTCGATGGTTTTAATGACTAGTAAATATTTTGCTGTATCTTTCTTGCATTTATTTCCGCCGCCAGACGGTAATGTGAAAATTTTACAACGTACCGGTTTGAAGCGAGTTGTAGTTATTGAAATTATTGGAGTGTTATTATCATTTTAACTAGGGCTTTATTATTATCAGCAAGCAGTTACTATCAGTTGTGTATCCTACCTGTCGCGTTGCTCGACTATCGTCACATCTCTTGTTGTTAGATTTTCTAATTTTATTGAACATCTATTCGTGTTAATGACAAAATGATGATTGTTGGTCATTCCGTACTTTGCCGCGTATCATTGTTGAATCATAATTTCCGTTCTAATAATATATTTATAATGCGAAATACACTTCCGCTTACTGGCCGCTGCTGCGTGCTTCTGGTTCGTTAGTATTGTTTTAAAATATTTACAATTCTAACGCTAATATAGTATACAGTGTATATATCTTCTTCCTCCTGCTCTTTTCCCAGCTATGTGGGATCGGCACAGTATGTACTCGTACTTTTGTTCTTTATCCCTCTATCAGCCGTTATATCTGAAATCAGTATATATATATACACCTCAATTCTTGTAGTTAAGTTATTATCTTTAAATGCAGTTATCCAATTCCTTCGCAGATGACCATTGTAAACATGTATATCATCTGCCATTTTACCATCATGAAGTTAAACATTAACTTGTAAAAATTTAAAGGACCCTAAAATTAATGAAATTATCAGGATAATAGTACTATGTATCCGGACTTCAAATCTTATGTTTCATAGCGTCGTTCAAAGTATGGCGCAATATTTATCACTAACGCCACATTTTTATAAGCCAAGGGTATTACTTACCATCAGATGAAGATCCTCGATTTATTCGTTTACATTACATTAGTAAAAGAAGTTAGTGTTACGAAAAAGAAAATATCTTGCTAGTTATATATGTGCGCATACCCTCCTTTCCGTTTATATCGAGAAGTGCAAGTTTTTAGTAAGCATATCCTGAAGCACTTACACCAGCCCATAGACGCAGGCTATCGACGCTGCAGTATCTGCTTGTAGTGGTTCGTGGAAAAACCAGACTCGTGACGCGTGTGCCCACTCGACGCGCCCCTTTGTTACGTTGAAAATCGATATTCGCTTGCAAAATTAAGGCGTGTTAATTCGACCTGTACCTTGTTTAATTGAAGGTACTGAAGTCATGAAACATCGGAAAACGAAGCCGGGACAGATCTCTCACTAGGTGGACAGCAAACATCAAAATCATAGCTGGGAGCCACTGGACAAATAACGCGAAACCGTGTATCGTTGATACCTATGTTTGGCAGTGGACGTGTATCGGTTGACATTTTGATGATAACAGACAAGTGGCTTATCAAATTTATTTCCACTTTGGGAATCTAGTAACCAACTTCAATACCTTTTCTTTACTGCATTTTAAAATCTAAATCATTACTATATTTTATTTATCTCATATTTATATAGTTCTGTTCCTTCATGAATCTATTTTTCGTGGATATCTAGTACAGAGATTCCATTTTCTATGCTTCCCCGATTCTCTTGCTTCTTCTTCCTCTTGCCCTTTTCCCAGCTATGTGTGGCCGGCACAGTATGTACTTCTCTTCCATATCTCTAACAGCCGTCATAACTGAATTCACATGTCATCTTTCACACTTCATTCGGTCTTCCGCTACCCTTATAACCATCCACGTTCATTTCTCTCGCTTATTCCGAATTATATTTATCGATCTACCTTAGTTCTAATACAGTTTGTTTACTTTAATCCACACTCCTTTCCCTTTTATTTATTAGTTCATCTCGTGTAAAGTTATAGAGGTCATCTTAAATTGTTTATATAAACCACCTGCGGTCGTATTAACTTCTGCAGGAATCACCTCATTCTACATCTACCTGATAGATATCACCAATAACAAGTTACCATACCCAGGCTATATTCATTGAAACGGCCATCTGGGTAATACGTTTTTATAGGTGAATTTTTACAGCCATCGATAAATCTGAATTAGTCTGCCCAGTTTTATGGTGTCGTCCGTCGTTTTGTTTTACGGCCGAGTTGCATTTGTCATTTTATGCGTTTTGCGCAAGAAGCTACCAGCTACTGTTCTACCCATTTAGAATTGAAGAGACTGGGAGAATTCATAATGCCAATATTCATGTCTATTGTTATGGACATTTAAGATCTGATATCGGAATCAGAAAAACTTGCAAAATTTTAAATACTCCATATATCCCAATTCATATTTTTTATCGAACTTCACTGCTACTAATCTTCCGATTGATAATTGCAGATCAGGTAATGACCTAGGGTAGTATTTTAAGATTTCATTCCTAAAATTTTTATAAGGTCATCAAGTTATAAGTGTATATTAGACGAAGTCTAGGTGAATCAGTTGGACGGCCTTGAACTGATGACGTTTAAAAAGACGATGGTACAATAGGACAGAAAAACAACTCACTACTACTAGTGCCAATTAAATAGTTTCTATATACTCTTCTTATACATATAAAAAGAATAGAAGTATTTTATTTTAATATGTAAGAACTCGTTATAACAAAATAACTTAATAACTAAATAATAGCTCGAAGATAATCTTAACAGAATACCTTCGGAGCGTTGAACTTGCTTCAAGGCCTGTGCAAACCAATTAATAGGTAAACCTGTTGTGAATAACTAAACTTGCTGTTAACTATTACGAAATAACGATTTCGTTATACCGACTACAAAGCACAACATGATATTAGGTCCTTACATATGAAATTAGCGTTTTGTCATATTGAACACTGATCTGAAATATCTTCTCTTTGGTTAAGTTAATTCCAAATTCAAATTTATAAATTCCAAACGATTACGGCAGATATCTATGTCAGCAACTGCAAACCATGAAGGAAGAACTAGCTACCAAACAACCGAGATTGTTCAATGGCTCTAGGCTACTGCTGCTTCACGACAACGGGACACCACCACCACACACTGCATAACAAACAACCACTAAGTTAGATGAGCTACAATTGGAATGTCTGCGACATCCTCCGCACTCCCCGGACCTTGCCCCAACAAATTACCATTTCTTCCGGAATTTGGACAACTTCTTACAAGGAAAATATTCCGATGCGGCAGTACAAACCGCCATCAAAGAGTTCATTGATTCTCGCCCCCATGGTTTTTTAGTAAAGGGATCAATGAACTACCTATGAGATGGCAAAAGTGCATAGATAACAACGGTGCATACTTTGATTAATTAAATATATTTTACAAAAAAATATTACTTTATATTCCTCCCGTACAAAACGCCAATTTCATATGCAAGGACCTAATATATAAATTAAATATTTAATTCTACGTATTGTATACCTTTATACGAATATTCCGAACTATAAAATATGTAGACATTTGATGATCAGTTTAAAAGCCTTTATCGTCTACATTATGTCACACTAAAGTTGATGTTAAGGCAAGTTTGGATTCATTAAATTGTTATTTAACTATCGGCAACGGATCCGATTTAGTCTATTGATTAATAATAGTTCTTACACGAGTAGTATATATATTTGATCCAACGGACTGTAGGCCGAACAACACTACTATGCTCTGTCTGAGCCGAAATGACTCAATTCCTACAGGTGTCCGCTTTTTACAATGTAACGATATTTCTATTCTGCCTTTCAAATAATCAATACAACTACTTTATTATTTTAATTATTAATTTTCTAACAATTATGAATTAGAAATTACCAAACGCTTATTGAAAAATATACACAACACAATAAAATAGAATAAAGCTATTTATTCTTGATCCATTCTAGTTTCTTACGAGTCAATAGAATTTATATTTTTCTAAGAAAATATTTTTCGCTGTTAAATATTTTTCTTAATCATATCTAATATGTAAGCTTCGGCGAAGATGTTCTGAATCATCAGATCTACTAATTACCTACTGCCGAAGATGATCCGAAAGCTGTACTCTTTAAGCTGTACACGTATGGCGGCAAAAAAAGTTGCTTCATTGTTACTTAACCAGTTAATCTCCGAAAAGAAAGGTTTTCCACACGTTTCAAAATTATTTAGCAAAGGTTAATTAAAGATACGACACGGTAAGTTTACGGACAACTCATCCGGTTTTGTGGCATCTGAAGGTCAAACCGCGATTTTCTATACTGATGATTTTTTTTTTATCCTATCACTCAAAACGTGGAATGTTATAAGTTTAATATGTCAATAACAAGTTTTTATTTATATGAATAGATTTAAGCTGCGTTCTTTAAGTATAATAAAAAAATGTCTGTAGATTAGCGGTTACTTTTTCTATTGTAGGTATTTTGAAATATTCACATCATGCCAGGGTTAAGGTTGGGTTTCACATATCAACCACAACGCAGTAACCATTTGACGCCCCAACTATGTTTAAATTCATTAAACGCTTGATTAGTTGAAGCCACATCAAAGAGACGGCCGACGGGATGTTTGTTTTAGCTCGTGTCCAGATAAACGTCATCATTGCAGTCGCACGATAAATACTGCCTTTGGCCAGATTGTGAAAATATTCCAGTGTTCCATATTAAAAATATAAGTCTTATATATTATATAACGTATTTTAAAGGAACAAACACGAGCCTGCCAACTTTGCGTTATATTTCAACTTAAATATCACCACATTGTCTGGTTCAAAGTATACTACCGACCGCAATTTAAAGTCGCCAAAGATCTCATGTATTTAATCGAATAATAGCAATTTCGTTTTACTATTAACACTATTTTTATTTGTATTTGTAAAGAAATTTCGACAATATAAATTCAATGAATCATGGTAATATATTTTTGATATATTCAGTATGGGCAAAAATGGGATAAGAAACAACAAATAGTTCTTAAAATTTCACTCTCGTCTAATTAAATATGTCAAAGTCCCATAAATTATTGCGTCTGCACATTCCTATCATACCGCACCGTCTATTCGTATCCAGTACACCCGTAAAGTATTAATCAGACAGACGTCCAGACTCCGGGTCGTTTTATTCTGTTTAGCGATGCGTTGAAAACAAACCCACGACTTCACGGCGGATTGAAATGGCAACCTCTAAATTTATAAACGTAAGCCCACTCATAGATCATCATCTAAACGGATGATTATTATAATGATAGTGTTTAGAGGTACGTTAATAGATCTTTATATTTTGTAAAACTTTGTGAAAAATAAGACAAGTTCCATGAACAGCAACTTACGAGCAGATACGATATCCGCCAACATGCACCCGCCCAGGGTGGTTGATAAATGACTTCGACTCTTTTATGTAAGATGACCTTAATTTCCAACAGTGGGCACAATAATGGGGCTAACTTTTATTGCTTCTTATTTATTCATAATAAATAAGTACTAATAAAAGTTCCCAACTCAATTTATTGTCTCGTAATTTTAATGCATGTACAACGAAGAATTGAACCAGTTCAATGGTATAAGGAAAGCATTTAGTTTGCTATGGAGGTAGTAATGCGTTCTGATTACAGTCAAATATTATAAATCATTGTATTATCTATACACTCTTCAACAATTCACAGTGAATAACAATTTTTATTTATTTAGACGCGAAATCAAAAGGGAGTCTGCCGTGGGGTCGCCGTTCATTATCAAAGCGCGATGGCTCGAACGAAAATAATTGACAATCTCTTGTTCCTCGATTTGCACCCTTTGACGCTCAACCAATTATTTCATTCCGAATAAATCAAGTCGCTATATTGTATCTATTTACTGTTATTTCAAACAATTCCCGTTGCATCTCTGTTGTTGGATGATATTATGGTAGGTCGATGTAGAATTAACGTTGTAATAAGACTTAACATCTTAAGCTTTAAAGTGACGACTTCAATCTGCTGCTAACTAAAATACAGCAAAACTATAAAGACAAATACTAGACAGTGCAAGTTTTTTTTATATGAAACCTTTATCGAATGTTTAACAAATACCTCATCCAAAGAACTCGATATAACCCCTGCGATGTGTCCCTTCATTTGCCTAAGCCGTATTCAATGGATAATCTTGTAGACACCGACATAAGCACTTGTACGTATTTATTGATACTGGTTAAAATACCTTAACTAGATAAATTGCAAAAAGTATCTTTTTAACTGCCTCCGCGAAACAAAATCTTGCGTTGTAATTTTATGATGATCGACCGAGTAAGTATCGTCGAAGGTAAACATATTTAAAACTCAACCGTTCAAACTTCGCATCAATGGAGATATACCTACCTCGCTATCACTGTATAAACAATTTGGGGACGTACACAAATTTGGGAATTGTAAATGTCAAGTGGATTTATTGAGAGCGTTGCAGTGAAAGAAAACTACTCGTGAACTTGTCGGGGAACAATTTTTAAAAGCAATGTTCTGTCTGCGAACTCCCACAGGAATGTCCGCACACGCCGTAGCTGTACTATTTCACGGAACAGACAAATTTACAGTCTGAAGCTCGAAAAATGGAAGCCATTCTTTATTAAATCATATTTCTTTCCTAGAATAAAGAGAAAACATTTACAAATTAAAGAACCTAATCCGGAAATAACTTCAAGAATTCATTATGACTTTATCTATACCATTTACTATGTACTTATCTTTTCTTGAAATGTGTTCTTTAATACATTCGAGATTTCGAGGAGTGGAATTTCTGCACATAATCCAATTTCTTAAAATTAGTAATCAGGAACAATATGAACTGCCGGTCATCATAACTCTCATCCTTCTATACTACTTAAATTTATCCAATTTTTTTCTCTACAGATCTATTCCTATCAAAATCACATTACCGTTTATAGGCGTCTTTCTTCTCAGAGTTATCTGGGTTTCTTAATTCTCTCGCATCAGTTTTATTTATAAATTTGTCAATAATTTCTTCGTTTTTGAAATCCATGACCAAAGCAACAGAAATTTCGTTATTATCGTTTTTGATTGCAACATTGGAAGTGATTAGGAACGATATCATATCAAAACACTCGCACATTGATCTCTTCTTCATCTGATAACTAGACTTCTTCTGATCCAACTTCTCCCGCCCCTGACGGCAGAGCTTCCGTGTGAAGCACGTCCGCGGACTCTTCCAGGGCTTCTGAAGTTCGCGAACTGCAACGTTAAAGTGAATTTTATTCGGTACAAAGTTTTTCGCTGTTCAGACGCACAACATAAAACTGTTACTCAAGTTCCACTCGAAAAATGTTCCCCTAAAGCTAGTTGTTGCCGCCAGTTCTAAATTATCTGGCTGCGGCCGCCGCGCTGTAAATAAAACATGCTCTCTTACGTGCTGTACACGACTTCGACCATCAATTGGATTGATTCCACTTCGTCTTCAATTTTCCTGACACTCGCTGGGGTCTCTTGAATTAGTTACGACTTGACGCTTACCATCAAATTCATAACCTATACACCTCTGTAGAAGAAAGTTAATATTGTAAATGTTCTATTGATGTAGATATGACAATGAGTTGGTAAAGAGATAACTCCCTTCCGCCGTTTTTCCTTTTTTTTTCATTTGTTTTTTACACTTACATTAATAAGGTTCCGTAAAAATAATGGCCAAGGCAAACGAGTAAATTATGCATACGGATTAAGATATGTATCTGAGATAGATTTTATTACGAAAGAATATATGTTGTGCTGTTTCATTATACACATATATCTACGTATATTTATATTTTCGAGATAACCAAGATTTTTCCTATAAATTTTTTGATTTTATTTCTATTTTATATTATTATTTTTCTTAACTCTCTAATATTGTAGGTATCTATTGAAGATGCAAAAAAGCTTAGGAAAAAATGCATTTAACACAATTGAATTGCCTTTGGAAAATCTGTTACGATCTTTTAGCTATAATGAGGTGGTTTTTTTTCTTTTTTTTACTTAGCATACTTCAGCTACAGTTTCACTTAACATCTGTCTATCTTTGCCTTATTCATCTACATTGTTTTATTCTTCATACTCTCCTTTCATCCTTTTCTTTTCTTCCATCCTGTACTTATCTATTATACTTTTTGTCTCCTATCATACTGCATTCCATTTCCTTCTTTCATACCTCTCGCAAGTGAAGACAGTCGCCTGGTCGTTTCTCCTGAAACAAATCATGCCATTTTCGTTTCATTTCTTCTTTCTTCTTCTTCCTTTTATGGTTTTACATTTTCACCATTGTTTTTCCCTTGTTTTGTCTTTTGTTTATATTACAGTTTACATTTTATTGATATTTGTTCCTATATTTTATTTATTTTTATTTAATCTATAGCCGGCTTTTATAATATGTTATTTTTTGTCTTCCATCTAGTATTTACATTACCTATTTCTCTTTATAGTTTCGGTTATCACTATTTTACAAAATATAATAGATGTTTGGCGATTTTCGTCTTCACTCATCAGGGAGGCAATGACTTCCGTATCTATCCTTTTTCAAATCTATATCTCAAGATCTGTTCTTGTAATGAGGTGATTACTAGACTTGCTATAAACTGACAAAATTTAGTGCCGTGTAAACATCTTAACAACCGCCTCATTGTTACGTACAGAAGAGATGCACATGCTTTTTCTAATGTTAGTTCTCTGTTGCTGTATACAGTCCAAGAAGATACCACCAAAGTACTTAACCAGTAGTGTGCAAACATTATAGAGTCCCGTTTCGAGGGCTGTGAAATTACTGACGAGCGCAATATGGTGTAAATATCATTTCTGATGGTGCCTCGTTGTTAGGGACGGATGTCATCTATCACCAGGTGAACGTCTATCTCATGTCTTCGCTTCGTTATAATCTTAATTCAGTGTACCACAACCGGACCCCTGGTTGGGCCACAGCTCTTTCACATTGTCCACGTCGCCGTGAGATCTGCGGTGATACCTATTTAGAAGGTCTCCGGCATCAGAGGCTTATTAGTAGTAACAATATGTATTTTTTTGTTTCGCCACTGTCATATGAAGACATAATTAGAATATTCTATTTTGTCCGCAGTGGAAATCGCGATGGTGTGTCATGCGAAAGCTATCTCCTGTAGCAGGTAAGATTTGGATATTTATACTTTCACACCAACACACCAAACACACACTACCGCTTTACAGCAGATACGGAAAGTACGATGGTAGCTAAACGTTCTCCGGAAAATACTTTAACATCATTCAACAGACACATACAAATTACACTAGATAGTTTTAATTGTGCTTTATGGATTAACTATGGAACGTAACTTCCTCCCTTTGCGGGCTCAACACCCTCTTACTACCTCAGCAGTCTTCGGAAAACGATTAAATTTGTTGCTTGTCACCGTATCGCGAGTGCTCAGGTAACGAGGTGTTCCGAATGTCGACAAAGTGCCATCAATAAAGCGGCCGAAAACAAATTTATTTTCGCGTCTAATCCTCGCGGCTGCGGAGCCGGGCCCGCGGCCGTTAAACACGAGGGTAGATAAGGAAACCCGGCTGCTTGCCGAAGTATTACTGCTGATTACGTGCCTACTACGCTTTGGGAGTTAAAGTTTTTGTTTCTTAAAAGATTAATGTAATTTCCAAGAAAGAAATATTCTAATGAATCATAACGATCTCTTTACGTTTGGTTATAACTAAATGTGATTGTAACAGATCTGGTTATAATTGAGATATCTCGAAGAAAGCTTTAAAAAAATTTAAGTGATTATCACGATTTGTATTCTTACAGTACTGAAAATTTTGAAGGGGTTTAGGTAGTAACTGATTATCTAGAGTTTGCGGCAGACATAACTTTTAGTGCCGAGGGTATAAATGAATATAATATCTGGGGGCGGGCGGCAGCTATCTGCGCGCCAGACATTTAATTTCCCGTCTCGCTCTGTAGCGAAATAAAAAATTAACAGCTCAATAAAAACTGAATGAATTTTGAAGTATTCACTTATTTCAAACTATGAATTGCTCTCTCAAATTGTACACCGTGTTATACAGTTGTGACTATGATTATCAAAACAGGAAAAACTAAATTTGCTTTTGTCAGTGCTGAAAAGTCCCAACGATTTCATAATAAACAATTGACGATCTAAATTTATTGCGAAAGTCAGATTTAATAAAGAAATTTTGGTTGTAAAGCGACAAGAATGTTTACCTGTACGTGAGTACACCCGTCCAAAAAAATAAAACATTTCCGAATGTACATGGAGCACTACCTCGCACCAGTCGTCTTGCGACTGTAAATGTTAAATGTTGCCAGCTACAGACCCTACAAAACGGAACACATTAATGCTTGAAGGATGAAACCTTTAGATAGGATCTGTAACGACTTTCGTTGCTATAAATCCATCCTTTTTTGTATATATTTTTGACTATAACAGTTAAACCCGGTAGAAGTTTATAAATATTTGTCTGTGAATGGTAAATATCAAATCGGAATTTGATCAAATTTTTGATTGTGTCCACACTTAAAGAGGTCATAAATGATTTGTTATATCATCCGTCTTCCACCAGAAGTATAATCTAAATGCAATCGTCAAACCGACGTATTTAACAATGACAATTAAAATTGTTAATTCCGTGTTGTTATTCATCATCATTATCAGCCGATAGACGCCCACTGCTGGACATAAACCTCCCCCAAAGGTCTCCACATCGATCGGTCTCTCGTTGCTCGCATCGATTGGATTCTCGCGATTTGTCATTACAAACAGTTAAATTTTATTTACTTGTTGTATAGAGTTAGAACTGTTTATTACTTATCATGGTGCTAAGTATGTTTTTTTTTATATAAGTTGCGCAATTGTCTGATACAAGCCTTTAAGAGAAAAGATCTAAGATGTGATGACCCTGTACGAGCCACAGGGTCTGTATTACTCAAATGACCACTCACAAATTGTGTTATGCAATGCATACAGAATATGATGATTATTTCACCTTGGGCAACAAATTCGTCTAACTGTTTGAAAATGAAGCCTAGGGTAAATGTAATAAGGTTGTATTTACGAAAACATAACTTTATAACGCAACGGAAACATACCATGAAATAAGTGATATTGGTATAAAAATTCCTGCTAAAGATTTGATGTAAGCGCCTCTCAAAGGCATTAATGATTTTTTAACTGTTTCCAAGGAAAAAAAACAAAGCGGCGAGTTATAAGAAACTATAAAGTTCTTAATGAATAAACATTAAGGGCTACTGAATGTCATTATCTAGATTATATTCTGCAGTGAGGTCATCGGACAGTCTTCGCGGTAATAGGAAGGTTACCATGCGGCCATTCCGCTTAGCGCATACCTCAGGTCTGCCTTTCTGAATACGATATTTATTTCCTCAACGATCTTATTTGCTTTAATACTGAATGAAATAAATCCTCGAAGACTGAAGACGGCACGGATTCAATTCCCGCTGGAGATAGAGATGAATAAAAAACATAGTGAGGATATCGACATATTTCGAGAAGAAAAGCATTTACAGGGATGTAAAATCCCGCACTTGATAACATGGATGAATACACTTGATCCTCCTCTTATGAAAGCGAGAGATAGTCAGGTCTCAAATCCCTGCCATGGATACATTAATGAGGCTATTTTTGTATAAAAATGTGCGAAAAAGCTTCGCAGCGCTTCTGTATCGGATTTAGCCACTTCTTAGTTTTAGTAGACATCGGCTTTTAGCGTATTAAGGGTGAACTGTATTTTTATTCTTCTGGCGACTTCGACTTTGTGATGAAGTAATGTTACACTTCGCGTTTGTAACTATCTTTATCTGCCAATTAAAAATACATCAGAGAGAAAGTCTCGCCGTCCGCACAACGGGACCCCGAAAACTCGAGACTCCGTTAGACTTAATTAGCAAAAATTATAGAAGAGATATGCGGAGCTAATTATTAAGATTCTTATCTAAGACTCAGTTGAAACGTTATGTTTATGTAGAGATATCACTTTTGTTTAAATTAATCATCAGACCTAGAGTAAGAGAAGTTCTTAGCTTCAGACTATCTCCATCGCCATTCTATCCTAAAGGAAATGAGTCCAGAAAAAGTACTATTTCCGTTTTTATACTGCACCTGTCAAATTATATGACAAGCATTTTATTTAATCTACAATAGACATGACATGACTAGGACAGAACAAGGGGTGTAAGTGATACCGCTCAACAACTCATGGGATCCAAGCCAACCTCACCTGCTCGTGGTGCACCCTGCTAATCAATAAACGAGGCTCTGGTTAGCACCAACCCGCGTTGGGCCAGCGTGGTGGAAATTGGACCGAATCCCTCCATACGAACTCCTATAAATGTGGAGATTTTTGGGGGAGGCTTTTGTCGAGCAGTGGACGTCTCTTGGCTGATGATGAGACATGACAATGATGCTGACGATGGTAAAGCTCCAAGAACTCCAACTGGCCTACATCGACTATCGGAACAGCAATGATATATCGGTTCCAAAAAACTCTACCACTATTCAAACTCCATTACCTATGTTTCCAGAATCGGAACAAGTTCCTCTACCTTATACCTTTTTAGCGGCAGAAACAAGCATTGATTTAGTCAGTCTCCAAATTCCTGGTCGCAATGAGGAATCCCTACGTGTTGTAAAGGTTAGTTCCGCCATTCCATGGATTTTCCCGTGTAGTCCCATTGTAACGGCTCGGTGGAGCAATTTTATTTTCGTTCCCGCACTAACAGCATACTCCGGTCACCTGTCATGGAAACTGGGTTTTTTTTACACCGGCAGCTACAAAATACGACGATGTTGATTAAAACGCAAGTATATTTACGATATAGGGAAGTTTTCGACGGACATCCGGCACGCGGAAATCCTTCTTTTATTTCAATGAGGACGTCGCATTTTCTATCAGGAATAGAATATTCCGTGTAAGTAATAAATCATGATTGTATCCGAAGTACAGATTTATATAAAACGAATTTATACTTAACAAAGTTTTTTATATAACTTGATGAATTGTATTTGTTAATGTTATGAGAAAACATTTCGGATCCATTCTATAATAAATCTCTCGAATGATGGATCGTATCTGAGTAATGCGGAAGTAAGATTTATTATTTTTCATTAAACTTTGTAGGAAAAAAACATCTAGTATAGCACCATTGTTATGTTCAGAAGCGAAGCTTCCCCTGCTTCCCACTCATCTCGCAGTTTCATTCTTAAAAAAAATTCAAAACTAATTCACTTTCAGACCGAAACAAATTAATATTATATCTATCAATATAACGTTCTTATATTTCATCGTGAAGATTTCCGGAAACTGGGAACGTATCAAAGAGGTTCGAGGACAGAGATTTAGGTAACGTTTAAAGACCGCAAAAGATCAATAGATATTAGATCCACAAGGAAGGAAGAAGACGTTCTAAAGAACAAAAGGCAATGGTAATGACAATAGACAGTATACCGAAAAGATAGCAAGC
The DNA here is from genome assembly GCA_029030555.1 of Ornithoptera alexandrae. Taxonomy (NCBI): domain Eukaryota; kingdom Metazoa; phylum Arthropoda; class Insecta; order Lepidoptera; family Papilionidae; genus Ornithoptera; species Ornithoptera alexandrae. The sequence continues at coordinate 6,488,071 of JARDVY010000064.1, read as the reverse complement.
AGATCAAAATGGACCAAAATTCTAAAAGAATGGCAAACATGAATAAACAAAAATAAGTGGACAAGTTAAAAAGAGGATAGATACTATCAAGGTTAAGAGAAGCCAATAATGAGCGCTGATCGGAATTACTGTTCCGGTCAACATTAGCTGAGCCGTTTCCTTTCGTCTCTGCTTTAGTCCGTAAACAATAATTTATGTTAGTGAAAGGTGATAATGGGATTTTTATATATTTTTAAAGAGACAATCTGGTTAAGAAAACCTGATAATCATAAAAAATGGAAACCGCTGGAAGAGGTCTATATGTCACAAGTCCCCAAGCCAGGGAAATTGTATTGAAATCTGACGGGACGCAAGCGAATCTTGTTTGTTCGTAGTGTTTACGTCCCCACTGTTGGGGCACAGACCTACCCTCAATATGAGGGCGATGGGCAACTTGCTCGTGGTGCACACTGCTAATCAACAAACGAGACTGGCTCCCACCAACCCGCATTAGGCCAGCTTGGTGGGAAATGGCCCCAATCCCCCTCACTTGAACCCCTACAAACCAAGGGCCCTTGGTGCTACGCGCACCGAAGGTCATGTTGATAGTAATGAGGAGGGAAGCTGCTGGATGCAGCCAGGGCAAGACCAATCGATGATGAGATCTTTGAGAGAAGCCTGTGTCCAGCAGTGGACATCTATCGGCTAGTGATTAATTGATATTAGGTAAGGTAGTAAGTAAAAGCTTCTTCTTTTATCTTATAATTAAACCACAAGATCTATGTGGGATGAAAGAAATGCATCAGCAAGAAAGGAAAAAATATAGTGACATAAAAAAATATTTGAACAGATTCCAAATCTTTCAATAAGAAGCCCCGTTGGATTTCCACCGTTGTAAGTACTAAATTTCCGGAAGTTGCACCGCCCTTCCGGACGTTAAGGTATTATAGCGGCGGACAAATTAGATTTGCGAGGAGAACGTCTCCTGGCGGCGTTATCCGGGACAGTCACGGAGATGCATATTGCAGACGACGTGATATCCAGTCTCAATATAGCTCCGGATCGCTCTTGACACCGGCCACCATTCTTAAATATACCTTGGCTCGTGGATGTAGAGTAGATTCTTAATAGAAGCGACATTTAATATCTTAAACGCTTAGTGTGTTACTAGCTTATAATAAATTCATTGATACGTATAATCATCATCAGCGGATAGACGTCCACTGCCATAAACCTCCACCAAAGATTCCTACATCAACCGGGTAGGGATTCATATGTGGGGATTGGAGCCATTTTCTATCACACTTACCCCGTGTAAGGGGTCCTGCACAACAACTCACGGGACCCACGCCAACCTCACCTGCTCGTGGTGCACCTTGCTAATCAATAAACGAGGCTCTGGCTTCCACCAGCCCGCATTGAGACAACGTGGTGGGAAGTGGCTCAAATCTCTTCATATGAAAGCCTACAAACAACGACCCCTGGTGGCCAGTGATGCGGGCATCACAGGACCGATCGATGTGGGGATCTTTGGGGGAGGCCTATGTCCAGCATTGGATGTCTATCGGCTGATGATAGTAATGGTGGTGACCCAGTGCGGGTTGGTGGGAGTGTAATATATCAATTGCTATATAATAAATGTTTTTTTTAATTAACGAAGCAGGTAGTATGTACCATCGCAAAGCTTACTTATGCTGCCTAACAGTATTGTGGAAACGTTACTATGTTCAGGTTTGAAGGCCGCTGTAGCTAGTGAAATTATTGGGGTGGCGAGACTAAATATGTTTTGTCATATGGCGACGAGCGCCATCATCATCAGGTGATAGACGTCCACTGCTGGACATAAACCTCTCCCAATGTTCACGTTTGTAGTGGTTCATATGTATTTCACGTTTGTAGGGGTTTGAGCCTTTTCACACCACTCTGGCGCAACGCCTGTTGGCGGGAGCCAGAGCCTCGTTTGTTGATTAGCAGGATACACCACGAGCTGGTGAGGTTGGCTTGGGAACTGTGAGTTGTTGTGCGAGACCCCTTGCATCAGCGTCAGAGTACCGAGCGTCGTCTTCTGATGTGTGAATCATTCTAAGTAATCCCACGTTGTGGGCGGATGTATCACTTGCGATTAAGTGAACGCCTTGATCGTTCTGTCGAATAAAGAATATTCAGAATACATTGGTACTTCTGTGGGTCGGTCACAGCAGCGTTTACGATCGGTCTCTTGTTACTTCCGAAGACTATGATATCAGTAAGAACATCATCCACACCTTTTTAACATGAGCAGTATATGTTGTTGTGTAAATAACTTAACTATGGCCTCATAGTGCACATAAACAGAAATAAAATACTAGATTATTCTTGATATTTATAAATGATTCGGTGTTCATTACTCTGTGCCTTAGTCGAGTGTTTTACCGAGAAACGAATCTGACATCAGCTTTTAAGAATCTGTGACTTGGCGAAGGTGAGGGGGGGATGGTGGTGGCGGGAGGTGTTAGGAGGGGAGCGGCTATTTTAAAGCTATAAATCTATCAGCGGCCCGCTTTGTGCATCTGTTCCCTGCAGCGATGTTGCGTAACCCCGGTGGCCCAGGTTCGAAGTCGGACCTCTTAACGTCTCCATGGTTAATGGGATATTCCTTTGAAGACAGTTTAGTTTCTCGACTTCCGGCTAATATATATTTTATACAAGGACGTTCATCCGATAGTATTTGATTGATTAACCTATAACAATGTAAAATAGGATATATTCAGCACATTGAGCTTTTACCATTGAGATGTGGAGTATAATGATTTCATCAGCCGAGGTTTGAAGATGATTACCTTCAAACCCGATCACAGTGATTTTACGGTTACAATTGTTACTGAACGGACGCTCACCACCATAAATGGGCTAATAGCTTAACGATTAATTAAATAAATAAATAGCGTAACAAGAAATTTTCAAACAAAACAACAGATGGCGCCACCATGAACAATAGATCACGCTATCGTTTATCACAGCGCAAATCATTATATCGATTGTACATCTTTGACTATACAACTGTATCCATTTACTGGATCTCTGTGAATCTTTGTAATATTAAGAGTCGAGACAGTAACCTATCATGAAGTATACAACTGTATCCATTTACTCGATCTTTGTAATATCAGGTATCGAGACAGTAACCTATCACGAAGTATGCAACAACTAGCTACTGTAATTTCTGAGATAACGAGATTCATTATCTTATGTCTTAAGGCGATTAGCGCCACGTTGTTATGGGCAGGCGTATCACTTACCATCAGCAGTACGTATCGCACGTTTTGTCACTTCGTACAAAAAAAAAGTATCACTGCAGCTCCTATCTCGTAGTAGTGTACAAACATTACTATGTTCCGGTTTGAAGGGCGCTGTAAGTAGTGGAATTACTGGTGTAATAAGATATGTCTCAAGGTGACTAAAATATTGTGTAGTATATATCATCCTAACTAACGCTACGTTTCTGTTAATGATTCACACGATTCGGTTAATATATGTCTAGCATAGTATAAATATATCTTTTAAGTAAATCTGTTTGTGTGGTGGTGAGATATTCACACGATTCCCATCGCATCACGTACACGTACACTATATAATGTTACATTACACTGTCGCCGTTTTACGACCCATTGTCCGTTTCATGCGAGAATATGACCTGAAGCATTTCCTTACAAAGTATCCTATGGCTCGTGTACACGTCTCACGTGACATGCACTGCTTGCTGGTAGGTCTCTGTTGCCGGAGACCGTCTAGGTATGTGCAAACATTACTGTGTTCCGGTTTGAAGGGCGCTGTAGCTAGTGTTATTAACTGGCGTATCGAGACTTAACATCTTGAGCGTCAAGGCGACGAGCGCAATGTAACCTAACCTAACCTAACTAGCGCGACGTTTTCAACAGGCGTATCACTTACCACCAGGTGAACGTCCCACTCGTCTCAGTGCTTGGAATAAAAAAAAACCACCGCTTCACATAATTACATTCCGTAAGTGAATATGTTATGAAGGAAAACGAGTCGCATGCGATACGTATAGCGCATCGCAATGGAATGCACTTTGCATCTGTTTACACTGCACCACATTGCGCTCTGTTATACGGAGACACGTAAAAGAGTTATTAAAAAAAATTACACAGAGTTTAACACTATTTATTAAAAAATGTAGAAATGGAAGTTGACCGTCGCGGTCGTCGGTCCCGCTCAACAACTCGCGGGACCCAAGCCGACCGCACCTGCTCAAGGTGCACCCTGCTGATCAACAGGCTCTGACTGCCACTTACCCGTTTTGGGTCAGCGTGGTGAGCAATGGCCCAAATCCCCCCATAATACTACCAATAAACAACGGCCCTTTAGTGCCCGGCGATGCGGACAACGCAGTCGCCATGTCCAGCAGTGGACGTCTAACGCCTGATGATAAGGTCTGAATACGGGATTTTACTATTCCATAGTAAAGTAACTAGTCACTAAGATTATATCGATATAGTAATACATGTCCTGCATCAGCCGAAGAGCTGACATCTTAGGGCTATAACAGCTCGATGTGTGCTGTGTGATGCGACGATACGAGCGAGACCTTCACCTGATGGTAAGTGATACGCTTAACCATAACAACGTAGCGCTAGTTAAGATGATATACACAGCACCACATAGCGCTCGTCGCTTTTAGGCATGAGATGTTGTCTCATTACCGCAGTAATTATATTAGCTGCAACGCCCTTCAAGCAGGAACACAGTACTGTTTGTTCGCTGAAATAGGAGCTGCGGTGGGTCTACCTTAAACAGTCCGCCAAAAGAGGCCTTTTTTTTTCAACTGAAAAGATAACCTGCTTCTAGGGAGATGGCGAGGTTGTGTGGGGATTTAACCCTCTAAAACCCCTTCGGTGGTCATCTTCAGTGTGTTGCGGGAGGCTCCGGGATCTCGGGACTCCTAAAGCACATCCCAGGAAGGGTTTTAGTCCTCCTCAACACCTTCTCTTTTGTACAAGCAGTAGACTACCTCATACTTGTCATTCATCCCGGGCTCGCTTAGTGGACAATGATGGCCCTCATCTTCAACACCACTCACCTGAAAACCCTTTTAGTCGCTTACTACGACGGGCATGGCTAACCTTACTCCTATTCCAGGGCATCCGCCAACGGAGACCTACCACCGGTAAAAACAAATACTATAAAAAACATTTACGATATTTCTATTAAAAAACAACACAGTATACGATTATTATTTCCTAACGAGCATCACTTTAAAACTGGTGTTGGTGCTGACGTCGAGCTGAAATATCACCACGCGTTAACCGCCCCATAAAAATGGTGATATGTAAACGTTTTCGCCGAGTGACATTCGCAGGCGGAAACTCGCTGACGATGGCGACACCGGAAACGTTCACTGCTCAACCGATATCGATACAATTAATATTTTTCATATAAATATTACTTTTGGCTCAGCGGTGTAATGATTAAGCGCATATCTCGTCGGGCAAGTCGCAGGTTCAACTCCCAAAGCGACCACCTAACTGCAACATCACTACACTGCTGGAAGTCTTTGTCACCGGAGACTGTCTAGGTACCACCGCATGTCCTATTGCAACCGATAAACATTACTGTGTTCCGGTTTGAAGGGCGCTGTAGCTTGTGTAATTTCTGAGGTAACGAGATTTAATATCTTATGCCTAAAGTCGATTAACTACCGCCCTGTTTTGGGCAGGTGTATCACTTACCATCAGAAGTACATAGCTCCTATGTCATAGTAGTGTACAATACTATGTTCCGGTTTGAAGGGCGCTGTTACTAGTGTAATTCCGGGAGAAAAAGACTAAACGTCTCACGTCTCAGGCGACGAGCGCAATGTGGTGCTGTGTATATCACCTTAATTAGCGCCTCGTTTTGAAAGAGCGGATCACTTACCATCAGGTGAAGGTGCCGCTCTTTATGTCGCTTCGTTGAATACATACTGTAGATGAGTTTCATCATCCAAGTGCTGATGGTGACTTAACACAGTAAAATTGAACGGTTAGTCTGTGGTAGTTAAAAACAAATAAGTACATTTAACTAGTGGATCATTTGAATATCAGATCAAGTGGCGGCAGCGTTGACCTAAATAGTTCAATTAGTCTGCATGTTTTCAATTAAATAGTGCACTACATAAATAGTGCACTATCTAAACCAATCGTCGGATCTTCATTTATGTTTGTCTGCTGTAATTGATCCGATGAACGTACTGCTGTGGTGGTAGAACTGTTGCCAGGGGCCGTCTAGCTCCGACCGCACTTCCTATTTTTGGCGCCAAACAGTACCGTGAAAATATTGTTGAGTTCCGGTTTAAAGGGCGTTGTAGCTAGTGAAATTACTGCGGTAACAAACCTAACTTCAATACCTATCCGACAAGGTATAAGAAAGTACATAAAGTTGACGGCCACGGTTCCCGATCCAAGCACGAAGTGTTTTTCTTAAGTCGGATCGAGTGTCTCGCCCTGTGAGCTGTTCTCTTATTGTGTCAGCAGCGAGGATGCTGCTTGACTTTAAATCTTCTAACGAGTTAATTGGTGTTGTGTACACTAAAGATCTCATGTGACCCCAAAAGTAATAATTGCAAGGTCACCTTGCGGGCCACGATGTTGGTCCGCCTCGGCCAATCCATCGCTGAGGGAGAGTAGTGTCTAATCACTGTCTTACGCCGAGACGAAAATGGGCGGGACAACCGTCATATTGGTACACCATTTCTCTTCTGGTTTCCAATGGTAGTCCAGATCCTCCAGATAATTAATAAAATGATTTCAAAGAAAATCTTCGTACGTCTCCCTATTTAAATTGTTGGGAAAGAAGACCGGGCCTATTAAGTAAGTATGAATTATGCCCATCCATACGATTACGGAGAGTCTTCGCTGATGAGGTCCTTCTCTAATCATGTGAGGATGTTCACCTCGCAGAGCCCAATAATGACTGAAAATTTGTTATGCCGTCTCTGTCAAACTTCGATTCATCAGTCTACAATATTTTCGTAAGAAAATTAATTAGAAATATGATAAGTTAGAAAATAAAAATTAAGAAATTATTATTTTCTAACTCTGCATGCAGCATAAAACGGCAGAAGTCTAACCTTCTTGCAGGGTCTCCTTCCTCTAGGGCCTGGACCGGTGTATAATGGTAGGGTTAGAGCCTGGCCGTATACGCAGTAAACCATACCCAGCAATATTGCCACGACCCTGGTTGACGTAGTCGGGTCTATAACAAAATAATCAATGATTCCTTCTTCCTCTTCAGTACCATAGATGCGTGCCCTGCCTGCGTCATGTCGCCTCTGCTGAACGCTGCCAGTTTCCCTGACGTGTTGATACTCCGCAGCAAATACTCTATGACTTGGTAGATGAGGATTTGGAAAACGTAGCTGATATTCTCTTCGTGCTTCTAAAGAATTATCAGCACCAAGTCCATAACAATGGAAAATGTCAGCGTATTCTTGATTACCGTGAACCGCCATTGAAGTTAAATATATGTGGTATGGAAAAGAAAAACTATTCAGATTTAAGAAGACGACGAAACTAGTTACATTTTAACTGTCGCACTGACTCATTACTTAAAAACTGATTTTTTTTTCTAAATTTTATAAACTTTATGTACTTTCTTATACCTTGTCGGATAAGTATTGAAGTCAGCTACTTATTTATGTGCTTTATACGTATTTTTTATAAATAAAATTTCATTTTAAGTTTAAATAAAAATTTAAGTATGACGCCTTATTTTTTACTGACACGGCTTTTACACCTATTACCTTTCACCTTGTATGTATGCTGATTGGATTATGTTTGTTCAGACATTCCGTTCCAGTTAATATTTTATTATCTTATTTATTTAAAAAAAAAACACTTATCATCATCATCACTCATCATAAGATATTTACCATCATCATTTATAAACGGGGCAATGCCAACTGTTGAATATAGGTCTCTCGTAAATACACAGATTGATTTTGCCTGGGTCCAGCAGTTTACCGCCATTTTTAATTTATTCACAGTATTATTATTCAATGAAGCATAAAAACTGACTACGTTGGCAACTTAGCACTGCAGCTGTCCCTCCCTAGTCGAAGACCCACAGGCAGACCCAAAACAAGGTGAAAAATGTAGTGTCAAGTACCTGACGATGACGTCAAGGACAGAGTGAAGTGGAGAGGAAAAATTAAGAAAGCTGACCCCACCACCATATGGGATGATAGCTGGGAAGAGAGAGAGAGATTCAATAAAGCGACGATACGAGCGGAACATTCACCTGACGGTAAGTGATACACCCACCCATAACAGGTGCAATACACCATATTGCGCTTGTCGCCTAAGACATACAATATTGTCTCGTTATTGGTCCTTCAAACCGGATCGCAGTAATATCTGCACAGTGCTGTTTGTCGGCTGCAATAGGCGCTTAAGACCTAGACAGTCTGTAGCAACAGAAACACTACCACCAGGTAAAATAAATAAATAGTTTAATCTAGTATGACCAGCGTTCTAATTTCGGAACTTTCTTATCGATATAGCTATTCGATTAAATCGTATGTCGAAATATCGATTATAGGTTTATCGATACATCGAGCGCAGCACTATCCGGACAAAGGTGTTTATTGCGTTGTTGACTCGGCGACAGGTGGTGAAGCGGTCCCATTTTTTTGTGAGTCGCGTTTGCATAGGGACAGATTGCCGGCTTCCTTTTCCGACTATCTCGCCTGCTTCTGTTTCATTTCTAGAATAATCTTATAAAAAAAACACTAGTGTTTATATAGATTATGTGAGACAGTTTTTTTTATAGTATTCTCCTTTTTTCTCTACTGTTTTTAAAATATACAATAGTTCAAGATGAAGTCGCGATCGGTTATTAGCTAAAGCATAAGTTTAGTTCACAATAAACTTGAGCTGCAGGTGACCTCTACTGGTGATAAATCTCTCCGGAGACAGGTACATACCACCACAGCGCCTATTGCAACCGAAAAACACTAGTGTGCAAACACAACTGTGTTCCGGTTTGAAGTGTGTTGTAGCTAAAGTAATCACTGGGGTATCGAGATTCAACATCTTAGGTCTCAAGGCGACGAGCGCAATGTGTCTGCTGTGTATATCATCTTAACTAGCGCCACGTTGCGATATGTGTATCACTTACCATCGGGTGAACGTATTGCTCGCCTCGTCAGTAAGAAATACGTTGCTAGGCAACAGAGACCTACCAATATTGCAGGCACTGTTTCAAGCCGACGGTCAATAATATTGCGAACATCATCTTTACTAGCGCCACGTTGTCACGGGCGGGCGTATTACTCACCATCAGGTGAACGTCGCGCCGAATAAAATAATTCCATTATACGTTAGTTTATTTCCGCATTGTATGCCTCCTAATGCGAGCTGATGGTTCGCCATGGAGTAGACCGTCGCAGCGGCTTCAGGCAGCGCCGCTCCTCCCGCCGCCAGCAGCGCGATAAGGCAGCTCACAACAAAACAACACACAAATGTAACGGATATGCCAAGTTACATATTTCCGTCGTTTTTTATTCTCAAAGTTACTCCTTATCTTCCCCTTTGTGCTCGGCGCGTGTTTTTTTTTTAAAAAAACAACACGATTTCCTTTTTATCTCATTATTTCGTAATAAAGGATTAGGGTTCCGTGAAAATATCATTAAAATATACTGTATCGTATAGTCCATCATCAACGATATGATCTTCTGCAGCCGGTAAAGCTTCTGGAAAACGAAAGGTGGGGATAAAGAAAAAGTCATGATTGAGGAATATCAGAGAATGGGCCGACGTATCTGGGGCTTCCGAATCCTTCCACCGCACCAGACACAGAAAGAACTGCACCACGCTGGTCGCCAACCTTCACTAGTTGGAGAGGCACTTTAAGAAAAAGAATTCTGTATAATTTATATTACTGGTTGTGGGGTTCTGTTGTCGGAAATCGTCTGCTTACCACCGCAACTTCTATGTGCGGTAAACATTGCTGTGTTCCGCTTTGAAGGGGGTTGTAATTAGTGGAATTACTGCGGTAATGTGGGTCAGTGTATATTATCCTAATTAGCACCATGTTATTATGATCAGAAGTAAAATTACTATGAACTAAACGTTCCTTTCGTCGTGTCGCTTGGTCTATTAAGAAAAATAAAATCTTATATTCCCACTGGTGGGACTTGGAGCCTTAAAGCCAAGTGCGAGATGGAGTACACATGTCCTTGAAGCGTTTAGAATTTTTCACGATGATTTCATTTACCGGAAGCTCTAGCTCACTGGGACTGGAACCCGCTCCTCTTTTCGCAAGTATCCCACCTTCGACTATATACACTAACGCATGGTACATTTAACTGAAACTATTACGTATTTAACTTTATTGGGGGAGTAAGGGTTCCTGCCCGTCTTCTCTCCCGCCAACCAGCATTGGGCCAGCGTGATGGGAAATGGCTCACATCTCCCATATGAACTATAAACAACAGTTCCTAGTGTTCAGCGAAGCGGGCGGCGTAGGATCAATCGATATAGGGATCTTTGGGGGGAGGCTTATATCCAGCAGTGGACATCTAGCGGCTGATGATGAAAGGTTCCCGCACAACTCACGGGATCCAAGCCAACCTTACCTGGTCGTAGTGCAGCCTGCTAATCAACAGGTCAGCGTGGTGGGAAATGGTCCCAATCCTGCCATATGAATCCCTACCCGATCGACGTGAGAATCTTCGGTAGAGGTCTATGTCCAGCTGTAGACATCCATCGGCTGAAGCTGATGATGGGTGATTTAACTTTAACACTTGTTAAGTTTTATTGCTATATAAATAATCGTTTAAATTTATTCATACGTTTGTTCGTCGCCGGTTATAAATAACTATAATCGATCTATAATAACTTACAAGTTAACTTACACCAGTCAATTATGTTAATTAGTAACTTTTTAATTCGAAACTTAATTTACTTGATTGACGATCTAAGTTATCCAACAATATTGAACTATACAGAATAAGTGATAAATAAAACAAAGTGGCACTAGGATATATACAGCAACATACTGATTGACATCTTTAGGGAAGGCCTATGTCCAGCAGTGGACGTCTGTCGGCTGATAATAATGATGATGTTGATATTGGTTAAAATGTTAACTATCATTACTTCAGTAATTCCACTAGCTACAACATCCTTTAAACCGGAACACGTTTTAAGGAAAGGGACGTTCACCTGATGGTAAACGACACGCCTGCCCATAACCAAGATGTTATGTTTCGTTACTCTAATATTTTCACTTGCTGCAACGCCCTTCAAACAGGAACACAGTTAAGTTACAACTCGAAGACACTGTATAAGTTCTCTCATTCCCGTTGGGTTTAAATAACTAACTTAAGGAACTGCTTATAACTTAAGAAAGCTAATAAAATTATCAACATAGAGATTGTAACTTTATGTAGTGATAGCTTGCTATTAAGTTTATTAATACACGACTCTCTAATGACTTAAACTTAATAAAGCTTTCTCTGCGGATATATTTCGTTTTATCAAACATCGATGTAACTTACTATAAGTTATTATTTACTATCAGGTGGACGGTCTTGTCGCTTCGTTGAATTAAAGAAATATGTTAAAGTTGATACATTGCAGCTTGAAATAACTTAGGCCCACATCCAGCTGTTTACGTCTATCGGCTGATGATGAAGTAACTTAAAACATTCACTTAATATTTGTACGTAATAACTTAAACGATCTAATGCTTTCGGATATTAGATGTTAAACTAATGTATAACATCTAGTGTTTACTTTTTTTATTACAAAATTAATACTTTAGAACATACTGTATATAGTTTAGTATATATACTTAAAGTTATATCCAAATCGATCTACCAGATGCGGAGACATCAGCTCGGACAAACAGACAGAAGGTTGCGTATATATTAAAAGTTTTTTTGGTATCAAAGACTTGAAATTATACAATGCAATGACATACATCGTTAATGAAGACAACGGTAATCTTATGGTGCGGTGGTGACCACCAGCTGCCGCAGTCACCTGCCGGTGGTCACTTCGCGTTCCGACGTGCTCCGATTGTCCGATATTTGGCGGTGACAAAAAACGTTAATAACTTCTCCGCGAACGCACTCCGTCTCGCTCTAGGTATTTTAAAAAAAGAGACCTTTATTTCAGACTCTAGATCCACATTAGTACACAAGAAAAAAAAAACTATGCTAATCAATAAAATACATCTCACCCGGACCAGGCAGCAATGTTCAACCACTGTTTATAAGGTTACCTTATTACCAATTCCTGAACTATCAAGTTCCTCATCTAATATCAGTCAGCAACATATATATATCAGTATATGTTGAACTACTACACATAGAGGTCTCTGGTTCGCTTCCGGCGGCTAAGTATCAAGTAGTTCGTTAACTAACTTTTTTCAAACGCATTCCTAATTTCCATCAGTCTTTTTCTTAATCAACTCGGCGACGAGACGAATAGGTGTTCACCTGATGGTAACAACCCTGGCCATTACAACGTGGCGCTAGTTAGGACATACACACCATATTGTGCTTTACTGGCGGTAGGTCTCCGTTGCTGAGACCGTCTAGGTATGTACCACAGCAGCGACTGTCATCTTATGTCTAAAGGCGACGAGTTCGATGCGGCGCAGTGTATACTATCCTAACTAGCGCCATGTTGTTACGGGCAAGCGTATCACTTACCATCAGACGGACTTCTCCAGTACAACTACTGTACTCCAAAGTATAAAACCAATGAATACTGATCATCTTGCAATCAGTATACTGATATACGTCCTTTCTCATAGGTAAAAGCTTTCCCCTGCCTTCCCCTTCCGTCCTTGTTATGATCAGATCCTTATCTACCCTGCGGTTTCTGGTATATGCGATCAGATACTCATACCCTCGACGAGGAAGCGGTAGAAGGAGACTCCTTTAAAGACTTTTAGCAAAGAGAAGGGTTTTTAATTGGACACGTAAATTATGTTTTATTTCTTTGAAAGGATCCTAAAGTTAGTCTCGTTGAACTTAAGTTATTTAAAAGTATGAGAAAGTAGGATTTTTTTTTTTAATTCTAAGCTTTTCATTTCTTCCTATTGGTAGACGATTATAGTATTTGATGAAAAGTTATTTACTTTAAATTTTATTTGTTTACAGGTAAGTTTAAAATTTCGTACGACTACTGTACTCTTACTTGGAACGACAAAGTATAAAGTAAGTGGATATTTTTTTATAAACCAAAACTTAAGAGTTGAAGTGGAAGATAAAACGCAGCTCCAGTTGTAGCTGACAAATAGTAGTGCGCAAACATTACTGTGTTCCAGTTCGAAGGTTGTCGTTGCTAGTGATGTTATTGAGGACTGACATCTTATGTAAGGCGACGAGCGCAATGTGGCGCTGTTCACACCAACCTAATATGTACCGCATTGTTATGAGTAAGCGTATAACTTACCATCAGGTTAACGTCCCTTAAGTCTCGTTGCTTAATTGAAATAATAAAAAAATCAGATACTCTCGATAGACAAGATCACAGACAATTCTGTATCACCATAAACTTTCAGCTGCCTGTACAAAGAGGAACAGACGAGGATCTAAACTTCCTTGCAACCTCCCCTCCTGGCTTAAGTGGATTATGCAAACTTGTTTTCAGAATTGACTCAACTTAGCTATTGATATATGGATACCATAATTCCCGGTTAGTCTGCCATAAGCTTGTCTTAAGCTAAGCACATAACATACAATATCCAACTATATTGAATTTATATAACTTTAAAATATAAAGTTTCTAACAATTTATCATCATCATCATCATCAGCCGATAGACGTTCACTGCTGGACATAGGCCTCCTTCAAATATCTTCCCATACAATTTATTTTAGTTATTTAGTAGACTCTTCAGTTGATGAAAGCTTTTTTTTAAGACCACACAGGTGGCAACCAGACGAGCGGCCTGATGATGAGCGGTAACCGCAGCCTATGGTAGTATCGCTGGGCGTGTTACCATTTTTAAAGAACTTCATATTGTAGCTTCTAGGGAAAACCTCGATAGGCAATTCGTTCCACAATTTTAGTGTTCTTGAGAGAGAACGTCTCCGGAACCGGATAGTACGCGACCACTGGTATGAGGATGAATTCCCTGCGGATGGCGAGCAGTGCAATGATGAAATGTGGCCGTGGGCATCATGACAAACGGTTCATCAAAACATCTCGTTATAAAGGCAATATAACACATAAGGAGGCATCCTAAAATCAATCTAGATTGAATGTAAAGCTCTGCTGGATGCTGTAACCTGTTCAGTCAAGACCTGGCCTTTAGAAGGCTCACGCCGTAGGTGCTTAAGTAATCGGCGACTTTTCAAAACTACACAATGGCTGCACTCTTGGGAGTAACCTCTGGCCTTTCCTTTCCATTTTGTTCACCTCCTGCGATATCGCTTCCTTTTCCCATTCTCCTTATGCCAAAGCGATTCGTCCTTAGATTCCTACAGGACGTTTTGGTTAATTAATATATAAATATTCTTTTAGAGTTTCTCAAAGGACTTTGATCAAGTTTTAATCTTTAACAGAATCTGTTATCTATTTATATATAAACGGTTTGCAGTTGAATCAAATAAGATGAATTGCTGTTGTACCATGAAGGTCTTTGGTATCAACATGGTCATAAATAACGTTTGTAGTCATTTCTTGCATATGGATATCAATATGAGCTAATCATTTTTACATATTTTACTGGTGGTAGATCACGGAGATCATCTAGGAAGGTACCACTGCAGCTCCTATATTTGCCACCATGTCTCAAGGCGACGAGCCCAATGTGGTGCTGTGAATACCATTCTATCTAGTGTCACGTTGCAATGAGCGGACGTATCACTTACCATCAGGTGAACGGCACGCTCGTCTCGTCGCTTCATTAAATGAAAAAAAAAGTATATATATGGTCAGCAGGTTAAGGGTACTAAAAAAGTACTAATACCTAGGAAATTTTTTGCTAGCAAACTCAGAGAAAGGAATGTTTGTTAGTATAATGTAAGAAAAATAATGTATAGTAATTTTTTTTATTTAACGAAGCGACGAGATGAGCAGGACGTTCACCTGATGGTAAGTGATACGCTCGCTCATAACAATATGGCGGTAGTTGGGTTGATATACAAAACACCACATTGCGCTCGTCGCTTTGACACATAAAATGTCGAGTCTCATTACTCCAGTAATTACACAAGCTACAGCGCCTTTCAAACCGGAACACAGTACTGTTTGTCGACTGTAGTAAGCACTGCAGTGGTACCTGATTGGTCTCCGGCAACGGAGATCTCCCAGCAATAAAAAGTGTAACATCATCACGGGATAGATGTCCGTTGAACTTAGGCAAAAGACAGTCATCAGATTCATACCTATATTCCAATTGGCACTAACATTTCAAAACTCCAGAGTCTTAAGGATCTATAGGTATAATAAAAGGAAATACTAGAACCACGTCGCGAGGATAAAAGCTGAACGCGCCGCAGGGTATTTTCGTGTGAAATTCAACAATTGAGCGTAGCCTTCTTCCCTCTAACTTCATCCCTTTGTGTGGTGATTTGATTTAGTTTGTTTGTTCACATTTCAAATAGAATTTCGCTTTCCCGGGACCGGGACATTCCCGGAGTACGATAAAATAACAGACACATATTTAAAGTTTCCACCTTCACACTTTATCCACTACTTCCTTCCACACTCTGGCTGAGTTCTTGTTGTGAAGGAACTTAATAATACTTTGAAGGCTACATGTCAAGGGTGCAATGGTTGAAGATATCTAATTGTTTGTTATTGTTTCACTGATGGTAAGTCTCTGATGCCAGAAGCTACTGCTGCAGTGGTATCCGTATGGTCATCCGACAAGCAGTAGTATGTTTCGGATTGAAGGCGTTGTCACAAGTGTAATTACTTGGGTAACGTGACACAATACGTTACCTCTCAAGGCGAGCACAATGTGGTGCAGTGTATATCATCCTAACTAGCGCCATGTTGTTATGAGCAGGCGTATCACTTAACATCAGGTGAACGTCCCGCTCGTCTAGTCGCTTCGATGTATTAAATACAAAGTATTAGCTAATGAATACTAATTGCTGTATACGACGGACCCACACCTTGTTAAACTACTTCGTTGTGCAGTTGAGGAACCTTCCACTCGGCCGTCCATAAAATTACCATTGAAGTACCTACCGTGTCACTTAATTCAGTTAAATACCTAACGTGTCACTTATTTCAATTAAATGCCGAAGGTGTCACATAATTCAATTAAATACCTAACGTGTCACTTATTTCAATTAAATGCCGAAGGTGTCACATAATTCAATTAAATACCTAACGTGTCACTTATTTCAATTAAATGCCGAAGGTGTCACATAATTCAGTTAAATACCTACCGTGTCACTTAATTCAATTAAATGCCGAAGGTGTCACATAATTCAATTAAATACCTAACGTGTCACTTATTTCAATTAAATGCCGAAGGTGTCACATAATTCAATTAAATACCTAACGTGTCACTTATTTCAATTAAATGCCGAAGGTGTCACTTAATTCAATTAAATACCTAACGTGTTACTTATTTCAATTAAATACCTAACGTGTCACTTATTTCATTTAAATACCTAACGTGTCACTTAATTCAATTAAATGCCGAGGGTGTCACTTAATTCAATTAAATACCTGTAACAATCAAAACATCTTTCCTTCCCCCTACTGGGAATTTTTTTAATTAAATCTCCCTATAACCTGATGGAGGTTATTGGCGGGGGCCAGCATCTACTGTCCGCGCTGGAGCTTCGTCTGTATGCCTGTATTCCTTTTGTTTATTACCAAAGAAGTGATCATATAAGTGGAAAGCTCACCTGATGTTAAGTGATACGCGTGCCCACAACAACGTAGCGTAAATTAGAAAGATAAACACAGCACCACATTCTGCTCACTTTGTGGCATAAGATGAGTCTCGTTACCCCAGTAATTACACTAGCTACAGCCACCTACAAACTAGAACACAGTAATGTTAGGCGGCTGCAATAAGAGCTGCGGTATTGGAGTCTTAATTTGATCATCTCTGAGACATAAGTTATATTTCGTTAATAACAGTAATGTTTTATATCGTTACTCCAGTAATTGGATAAGGATGTTAATTTTTTTTTAAACTACTTCATTATTATATTGACAAGTCGTAAATTAATAAATTACAATTGATAAAACTTTATGGTTCTCCGTAAGTGGACAATTTAAAAGCCGTAGAAATTCCACATCAGTCTGAATCCGGCGCACGGTAGACGTGTGGTGGTGCGCAGGTGTTGGCGCTGCCGTGAACACCTGTCGACGGGTCCGACGGGTCCCCGCGTCCACTCACTTGCCGGGGATTTTTTTTTTTTTTTTTTGATCAACGAAGCGACTAGATGAAGTGATACTCTTGCCCATAACAACGCGGCAATGGTGATGATAATATACACTGCGCCACATTGCTCACGTCGCTTTGAGACAAAGAGTTAAGTCGCGTTACCTCAGTAATTACATTAGCTACAACACCTTTCAATCCGGAACACTAAGTAATGTTTGCATAGTACTGTCTGTCAGCTGCAATAGGCGCTGTGATGGTAACTACCTAGACTGTCTGCGGCGACAAAGGCCTATTCGTCAATAAACTTATAAAGTACACTTGATTACATCGACTCATCGTCGTCTAGCGATCGCTTTTGCAAATCGACCAATCAGAGCTCAGCGCGTCACGACAGCTGCGTTGTGATTGGTTAATTTTAGTAGCGGCATGAAATTAGACCAATACAGTAGCTAGTTAGTATACAGATGATTTTAATTTAACTACAACGTGCTAAAGTTGAACGTTGATTTCACATGGTGTTGGACAATGAGGCTGTGGATGGTGAACCGTACCTGCCCAGAATACTGCAACTTTAATATATTGAGGGCTTTAATACGGCCATATTGTTATAGTCGGTTATCTAGACGGGATCGAAAAAATCATAGCACAAATGAACCAGGAAATTGCGTTTTACAGTACAAACAGTAATTCACTGCGAGGAGAATGGTAAGGAGATGGCGAATTTTGCTTTTCTATCATCAGCGAGTTTATCTCCGTCGTTTATTTACCTTGTTTGTGCTTTGTTTAGAATTTTCAAAGTACGCCAATGTAAAATCGGCATGATCGCAATGTTGTCTTTTAATTTCGTAGACAGTTTAATGAAAATTTGTCTACTAAACAAAGTGTTCTAATAAGCTTTCACTAGAAATAGAAATGACAGCAGTAACATATATATATATATATATAAAAATGTTATAAATTATAATATAGGTCTACTTTACAACTTAAGATACAAGGTCATTCCTGTGAACAGTTTTTTGTATTGTTATAATATTTTTATAGTTTAAAATTTGTTTGAATAAACTTATTAACTTAACTACTTAGATATACATATAGTTACGAAAAGTCTGTCAAAGTTGCGACATAGACCTCGGCGGGCGGAGTTAGTATGGTAATGCGGGAAAGGGAGACCTTAGCGTCTGATAACGACATTAAACCTTCTAATGTTCGTATCGGCTACACTAATAACGCGACTCCATCACTTGGGTGGGATGGACTTGTTCCAAAGGATAACAACACTATTGTGGACGCTGTTTGGACCGTGATTAACACGCAACATATTTTTTAATCTATGTACATTATATTTATTTAAGAGTTAACTGAATTCAATCCCATAACATTAAAAAAACCAGGTTTAGTTCTTACAGCTTCATCTCTCTATATATAGGAGATATCTAGAGATTCACATATTTATAGCGAGATCTACGAAACTATTAATTATAACCACTCGAAATTTGGTGGAGATATTGCTTCTGCAATTTAGAGGTCAACTAAGATTGGATTTTACAAAATTCCTACCTCAAATGGAATTACGAGGTTTTTAGAAAGGGTGAACGGCTAGTATTATATTTATATACTTGTATGTGGGATTTCATAAATTTAATACTACAAAACGTTTTTAGTTCATCCCTTAACAATTTTATAAATAAAAAAGCAACTTAGAATATTACTTAGCGATGTTATATGATATCTACTAATACATTAAGGTGTTTGAACATCTATGGCACAACATATAAAGATGTAACTACCTGAAAGGTGTGAACCATTAGTCACCATCTACGACTAAAGCAAGGAAAAAACCATCGACTCATTCATATCCTTTGTACAAACTAAAAACATGAAACACGACAAGTGTACAAACAAACGAACGGATTCTTGAATGGAGTATGACGCCCGGGACCTTGGACGAACGGGTTCGAACCCGGGTCATAGACATGGGTGAGGCCTCACACCGCCGACGTTAAGAGCCGGTTGGAGCTAAAGTTGATAACTTCACATTGTCAATTATATAGGCTTTTGTATTATTAGCGTAAAAGCCTTAAATACCCATGTAAAAAAAATTTTTTTTTTTAATTATACACATGATTTTAAGTAACAATGGAATCGCGGACGGTTAAGCGCGCTCATCATCTCTCCCTCTCTCATATAGATATACAGCATCGTTGTTATGGCGGCAGATTTCAAATACGAGGGTGGTAGTTAGCCAGCTCCGAAAAACCTTTACCGCCGAGCAGACACTTGACTCCAGAATTGAATCAGGTACCTCGGTGTAACAAAGTGAACGCTTAGCTACTATACATGTAGCTGTGTAGTGTAAGTGATACGTCTACCCAGAACAACGTGGTCTAGTTAGAATGATTACACAGCACTACTTGTCTCTTTCGTCATCATCATCATCATCAACCGATAGACGTCCAGTGCTGCACAAGGAGTTCGCCCAAAGATCTCTACATCGATCGGTCCTGCGCTGCTGCTGTGGCTTTCCGCGACCTTCGTTTGTAAAGGGTTCACGTAGAGGGATTTGAGCCATTTCCTACCGCCCTGGCCTAATGCGCGTTGGTGGGAGCCAGAGCCTTGTTTGTTGATTAACAGCACCACGAGCAACTGAGGTTGACCTTGAGTCCCTTGAGTTATGAGGGACCTCTTACACCCCTCATCTCTTTAGGACTTGTTAAATCTCGATACTTCAATAATCTCAACTGCAATTCTCTTCGAACCGGAACACAGTATATCTTGTCAGGCGCGGCGGTGGTACCTACCTAGACGTTATCAAGCAACAGAGACCTATCACCAATAAACTAATACTACCCCCTAACTCTCAGGGCGAACTGAGAGATGTAATCGGTTATCATCCGACTAACGGAGGTTGGCGGTCAGTTCACCATATTCTCGTCGGGTTCCTTGCGAGGTGGAACAGCTGGTCCATACTCGCGATCCCGATCAACTCCCTGTTGTTACGCAGCCAAAATTCCTTCCTTCTTTTATGATGGAGTTTGCGTCTTTTATTGACAACTATAGCAGCTTCATCGGACTCAGACACTCAGCTAAAATAATAAAAAAAACTATTTCTTCCTACGACCAACACTCCTTTCACCCTCCTCTTTGATTGTAATTATACTTCCTGTTTAGAGGTACAACCACTGTGTAGAGTAGCCGCGATAGTACTCGCATCTGTACAACTAATGTGAAATTATCAACATTGCACTTCAAACAGATCTAACGGCTCCGTATACGTCGATACTTCGATAGACCTATCGCAGACTAATATCGCCTTAGTACGCCTCCAGCATAAGGTTCATAGTTGCATGCGGTTGTGGACAGCGCACTTCGAGGACGTCCTGATTGATATAATGAATAAACATTAGCGACATTTAAAACTCGCCGTTGTTTGCGTTAAAGTTGTCAAACGCATTAGAATATGACGAAGGTTTTACATTAACCTGGTGGTAAATAATAAGCCCCTCACTAGGGGAACCGACGATCTGGTGAAGTTTTTTTTTTATTGAACTAAGCGACGATCCGAACGGGATATTCACTTGGTGGTAAGTGTACGCCTGACCATAACAACGTGGCATTTGTTAGGATGATATACACTGCACCGCATTGCGCGCGTTTGAGACATAAGATGTTGAGTCTCATTACGCTATTAATTTCACTAGTTACGGCGCCCTTCAAACCGGAACACTAATGTTTATCGGATACTTACGTACACGGTCTCCGGCAGCAGATACTTTCCACCAGTATTCTAGTTAGAACGTTTACTGATAAGTGATAAAGTTATTCCGCTTGATGATGATTGAAGATCCTGAAAAGTCACCTTCACACTCTTCGTCTCTTCTAATTCCATGAATGA
This sequence comes from Ornithoptera alexandrae, assembly GCA_029030555.1. Taxonomy (NCBI): domain Eukaryota; kingdom Metazoa; phylum Arthropoda; class Insecta; order Lepidoptera; family Papilionidae; genus Ornithoptera; species Ornithoptera alexandrae. Next base: position 6,466,843 of record JARDVY010000064.1, on the reverse strand, counting down.
TAGAAAACAAATGTAAAGAAAAAAAAACGATTCATTTTGAATGTCTGAAAAAGTATCGAAGATTAATGTGGAACAATGTTTGTTTCGGGGGCGCAGGTGGAGGCTGTAAAAACTCCCCCTCCACATCACCACCACGATCGAGGATCGAAGCATCGGCCGGATTACCGAAGTGCTTTAACTTGATATATTTCTTTCATACATCACCAGTTAAGTGAAGCATTACTCACGGAGACTGAAGATGTTCGTGTAATACACTAGATCTTTATATATTTCTTTACTTGTCTTCTCAATCAGAACAGCGTCATGCCCTGGTCATGATCATCGTGCGATCCGTCCCATTAAGCTTCAGCACTCTCCTTAACTGTAGCTTTGTCACTGACGGCAGGGCTCTGCTGCCGGAGACCATCTAAGTAACTACCACCGCAGCCCCTATTTCTGCCAACAAACAGCAGTATGCAAACATTACTGTGTTCCGGTTTGAAAGGGGCTGTAGCTAGTGAAGTGACTGGGGTAACGAGATTTAACATCTTACGCCTCTAGGGGACGAGTACAATGTGGTGTATAACATCTTAACTAGCGTCATATTATGAGCAGGCGTATCACTTAATATCAGGTGAACGTCCCATTATTCCCGTCGCTTATTCCTCAAAAGGGACGTATACTGCCGTTCTGACCTGGTCGATCCACCTCACGGGTGTTCTGCTTTCCTCTGTACCACAGCATTGTTCAGAGCGTGTGTATAACTTACCATTAAATGAACTTCTTTTTTTTATACGATTAAGCGACGACACGAGCGGGATTCGCGTATCCAATTAAAAACCCTTCTTGCTAAAAAGTCCAGAGGACTCCGCTGCTTCCTCGCCGAGGGTATGAGTATCTGATCGCATTTACCAGAAACCGCAGGGTAGATAAGGATCTGATCATAACAAGGACGGAAGCGGAATAAAGGGGAAGAGCTTTTTCCTATAACGAGGAGCGACATATATCGGTATACTGGTTGCAAGGTGTGGAGTATTCATTAATTTTAAACAGCGATAATACTATAGTAGTTCACCTGATGGTAAGCGATACGCCCGCTCATAGCGTGACGCTAGTTACGATGTTATATACTGCACCACATTGCGCCCATCGCCTAAAGACAGAATGTTTAGTCTCGTTACTCCAGTAATGATATGAGCTACAGCGCCCTTCAAACCAGAACACAGTACTGTTGATCGGCTGCAATAGACGCTGGGGGAGACCTACAGGCAGTATAAAAAAAATATCTTTGAAAGCTAGTAGAAGACGCCATTATGATTATTTATTAAGGACTATGATAAAAATTCTTTTTATGATGATTATCATCACCCGATAGACGTCCACTGCTGGACATAGGCCTCCCCTTAAGATGTCCACATCAATGAGTCCCCTCAATCTTTTTTTTCTATTAAAAGTAAATACTCCTCCTATATAATTACAAAAGCCCTGTGAGTTTTACTTTTGTTAGTTAAATCATGGGGGAAGAGGACCCCTTTTATATATAACACAGCACCTACGCTCTGCGGGGGTAACCAACCCCCATCTCCGTAATCTTCAGTTAAATGCTAACCTTAACCGCAATAACCTCCACTCTAATTCGGACTCAAGTGACCTAATATAGGTAATGGTACTTTTTTTTATTAACAACAAAAATGTTCTAATGATGAAAAAGTTATGATGATGTACACAATACCACATTCTACTCGTCTTGAGATGTAAATAAGTTACCCCAGAAATTACACTAGCTACTGCGCCCTTCAAACCGGATCACAGTAATATCTGCACTCTTGTTTGGCGGTAGAAATAGGTGCTGTGGTGTTAACTAGATGAATCAAGTGTCTACTAGAGAGGTGTAATGTTTGGTGCTATTAGTACCTAGACGGTGTCCAGCAACGGAGACATTAAACCAAGTAATTTCACTAAAAAGTCTTCATCATCATCAGCCGATAGACGTCCACTGCTGAACATAGGTCTCCCCCAAAGATCTTCACATCGATCATTCCTGCGGTGCTTGCAACCAGCTGCTTCCCGCGACCTCTACCTTCGTGATGGCCATTCCAGGACCTTGCTGCCTTATCGACCGTCAGTAACTAAACCTTAGACAGAAATGTACCTGAGCAGTGTTAACCTTAGGGCGCGTTACGCGTTTGTGGAACACGTTACAAGAGACCTATGTCCAGCAGTAGACGCCCATCGGTTGAAGTAATGATGACGAACGTTCCGCTGGTCACGTCGATAATTCAATAAGAAAGAACGGCATCGAAAGCCAAGTTATTTGGGATCGTACATATCGTTGTCCCTTTCACTTGCAGCTGAACTATCATCGCTTGGAAACCATTACTCGGCGCCATGGCCGTGCGAAAATCTTGCGAAACGTTTACGACAATCGATGGAGTCATTTCCTCTGCCCGATCCGTTTGGGAGCATAATGGGGTGAACGCACCAAACGCTCGCCATAAACTATTTCCGCTCGATCGGTGTAAATATCGTGAGCAGGCAGACGCTGTATATAGATTCTATCTCCTTCACCGGCGGACGGATTCGGCGGATCGCGATCTGATGGTCTCGTGTAAATATTTACTTTGCCGCCCCGGATAACGGGTCACAGTTTCATTGTTTTACTATTAGCTAATAAATTTACTGTCAGTTACAACTACCTGTTTTTACAGGGTTTTTTTAGGTTCACACGTAACTGATGTAACATTTCGTAACACCGGTTTAAAGGAAACCTTAATAAGAGATACCTTTTCAGTGATAAAAGAGTTATAATCTTCAAATTGTTACTCCATACCTACCTAGTAAAAGCGACGTGAAAATAATTCCAGTGTAAGGTCAGCAAATCGGACACTTTCAGTTTCAACTGGATCATCATTTCAAGTGATCGACATTCTGGACATAGGCTAGGACACTTTTCACTTCAGATAATCTTTTAACTTAACTCATTAAACGTTTGCATTCTGCTCAATAAATCTCTGATGATCAATAGGGTTACTACCTGAAAAGCTTCCCCAAAATAATATATAGACGATTCAAGAAAATCGCGAGAAACTGCTGGATGTGTGATGTAAGATCAGAGTGGAGAAGTTTGGAGAGGCTTATGACCACCAATGGATGATTATAGGCTGATGATGAAGAAAGTAAGCAACTCTCCCAGTGATCGTTACCAGTATAACACTCGCCAATATATTAAGCAAGTACAACGTACACTCTTGCACTAGTGTCACTGGTATTAATTGGTAATTATACATCGGCATGCCGATATGGGCATGGGCAAGGCACATTGCTCGAAGGACCGACGGCCGATGGGGCAGTAAGGTCCTCGAATGACACCCGCATACCGGTAACGTAGTGTTAGCAGGTCTCCCAGAAGGTAGACCGACGATCTGATGGGATACACGGGAACCCACTGGATGCGAACAACGCAGGTCCTATCGATATGGAGATTTTTTATCGGCTGATGATAACAGTAATATGACTGATTAAACTAGTTGATACCTCTTAATTAGCGCCTCAGACTGGCTGACAGCCATTAATATTATGTTCATTATATTTTCTATTATCTCCGCTGGATGGCGCTAGGGGTGGTATGAAACACGGTGTTGTTTGCTGACGGCAAAGTAGTATGTGTTCACAGAACTGTGTCTAAATAGTCTTAATAAATCTGTATAAAGTGTATTGAATAGATCTTAAACATTATTAATTAGGTAGCCACGGTATTGGTGTAAATTGGGTTTCGAAACTTGTTCAGTAACAAGTTTGTTACCAATATTCAGTGTATATATTCTATGTAATATTTGGATATCTAATAGGATCTGTAATGCATTCGTTTACATTGATTAATTCATGAACAGCACAAAAATACGAATTACCGTAATGTATACTTTAGGAGTAATTTATGCGTAATAAAAAAAAATCGGACATTTTCCCGTGACGTCAGCACTTGATCGCTTAAAATCTGCTGAAGCCGTGGCGCGGCTGCCGGTGGCACTTGCGAGGATATAATTAATGGCGCCCGAGGACCGCGGAAGAAGTGGCGCGCTTGAACGTTAATTTTTTTTCAAAATTTTTCACTATCCACTCGCCACGGGGTGAAGTTACGGAGACATCAATGACACATTTCAACCGTCGGATGAAAATCACTGATTAAAAAAAAAACATATTAATTTATTTACTATTCATACATTCCGCTTTACTCGTCGTCACACCCCCGGAATTCTCTTTGGGGAAGAAGTTTAGTATTATCCATTTCTAGCTGACATCTAAATAGCAGAATTAATATCTTTACCAAATTTTGAGTGTTTATGGGTAATCGTTTCGGAGATCTCATGACGAGTGAATGAATCTCTGGATATTTCTTATATATAAATAGATTGTACAATATCATCATTATCAGCCCATAGGCCTCCCACAAAGATTCGCATATCGATCGGGTAGGGATTCATAGGGAGGAATTTGGGCCTTTTCTCACCACCCTGGCCCAATACGGGTTTGTGGAAGCCAGAGCCTCGTTTGTTGATTAGCAGGCTGCACCACCAGCAGGTGAGATTAGCTTGGATCCCGTGAGTTGTTGTGAGTATGGAATTTAAGATAATATACAATATATTTAGCTGTACCAAATAAATATATAAATATATTCTCTATACATGAAGATATTTGGATTTTACAGGATAATTAGCTGTTATGTAATGAAACTGTCATCAAAAGGACTATGAGCTTTGGAAAAATAGAGTGCTGTAACCATTAAATCTAGGAGGAGTTATGGAAAGGCAGGGAATCATAAAATATATCATACTGTTCTTGGATAAGTTATGATCGGTATTTGAAGTATTTCCGGTGTGGTGGAGGCAGCAGATACTACCAACATAAGCGTATAAACTTTCGAACTATGTCAAAGGCAGATTTACGAACTAGCCTCGCTTTAGTCAAAATATACACGGAGCAACCCCGCCGACGGGCTTCCTATTAACTTACTAATCACCAGCCCTCTGGACATGTTTATAAACCCCTCCATTAACTAACTAATAAAGTCTTTGTTATTACTTATTTAATCTGATGAGGTCCATGGAACACCAGTGGCCCCAGAATCTAATTCGAGAACTGTATGTACAAAGCAATACTGGTGGTAGGTTTCTGTTGCTGCGCCGGTGCGTTCCGTAGAGATCCCAGAGCCCCTCCTAATGCACTGAGGGAAACCATCGAGGGGGTTTTAGTGGGTAGAAGCCCCACATAACCTTGTCTTCTCCTCACAAGCAAGGTATCTTTTAAAAAGATTTCCTCCGCGAAAATAAAAAGGTTTCTGTTGCTGGAAACCGTCTAGGTAAAGTACTATTTCAACGCTCATTTCTTCCAAATAGTAGTGTGCAAACATTACTTTGTTCCGGTTTGAAAGGCGCTATAGCTAATGAACTTACAGGGGTAACGAGAGCTAACATCTCATGTCTCAGTGCGACGAGCACAATCATCATCCTTACTGGTACCACTTTTGTATGGAAGGGCGAATCCCTTACTTTCGCTGTTAAGTTACATATACGTTGACCTAAGAATATCTTCTTTTTTTTAAATAGTCTCAAAACTACAAAGAAGGATGAGGTTCTATATGTTTCTATAAATGTTCTCCATTATCATTAAGTCTAGACCTCGAGCTGTTGATGGATGGCGGGTGTGGTTCGATGGTGAGCGATATTGATGAGCGCAGCTGTCTGCACTGAAACCTAACTTGTCTAGGTGTTATTAAACTAATCTAAACCTACTTATATAATAACAATTTAAGTTTTTTATGGTATGTCCAATAAAACTTTGATATCTTTACCACCGTCTTGTTACAGTGTTTGTACAGGGTGGCGCAAAAGTAATCCTCCTATCAGAAAATGCTATAAATCTTGCCTTGATGTAAAAAAATTAAAAGACCAAATAAAAATAATCCACAAGAAGAATCAAAGTTTTTCATTTTTTTTTAAATTACAGACAAAAAACATCGGAAGGTTACTTTTGCGCCACCCTGTATAAATATTCGCATCTATAACAGCATATATATATAAAAAATAATATTTAAGGGTTGTTTTTTAATGTAATATAATTGAAATTTAATAATTATTAACTTGTTTATCACTGATGTGGCAATAATCTATATTTAACTTGTAATTGCTTATTTTTATTTAAGGGCTTCAAGTGTTTGAGGGGCTATACCAACATCCTCGCGATGGTTCATCAATCTTGCCTCCGCGGACACTGTGTTAGGCCCTGGCTTGTTAGGTCTTAGTCAACCCTTATAAGTTATATATATAACATTACGTTTTTAATAAAAAAAATTGTTTGTTTTTAGAGCATTTTTTTAAAACACAAACAAACGATTCGATTAAAGTTTTATATGTTTGATATGCGATATAAATAAAGGCACAAGCACACAAGCCACTGCACCGTTCGAATAGAGTTTACCAACTCTCCAGGAACAAACAGCTGGACAAGTTTTGAGCTGTAGTTGCACAGAGCTGCTTACGGCGAAACACGAGCACAAGCAAACGCGAACACAAAGGATTCGGTAGTGGACGGAGACGAATGCAGACGCTTTGTACACTGTGGGAAGTTTACCGATATAAAAACGCTAAGGGTACTTCAGATTTATCTTGCAGGTTGTGGAATTTATTAAGATACAGGGCAACAGTCGGAAACCTTGTCTATCCGAAGGGTCAAATAAATAGGCAATATATTAAAGGTAGATGTTTGTTGCCAGAGACTGTCTAGGTACCACCGCATGTCCTATTGCAGCCGATAAACATTACTGTGTTCCGGTTTGAATGGCGCTTTAGCTAGTATAATTTCTGAGGCTCGTGACCTAATATATTTTACTCAATTTCGACCAACTAGCGCCAAGTTGTTATAGGCGGCTATATCACTTACCATCAGGCGTACGTATCGCTCGTTTCGTCACTTAAAAAAAGGTATCACTGCAACTCATATCTCATAGTAGTGTACAAACATTACTGTGTTCCGGTTTGTAGGGCGCTGTAGCTAGTGGAATATGTCACAGGGAAGAAGCGCAATGTGTAGTAGTAGATATTATCCAGACTAGCGCCAAGTTGTTATGGGCGAGCGTATCACTTACCATCAGGTGAACGTCCCGCTCGTGTCGTCACTTAATTGAAATAAAAAAAATCCACAGTCGAAATATATCCTAAGAGCCATTTCTTTAGCTTGAGCTTTGATTTAGAAGGAGACATTATTAAGAAAATAATTAGGATTAAAAGTTAATTAAACTACCGATCGATAAAAAAAAACAATATTTATTTAAAAAGATAACCAGTTAAATAATTTAAAAGTTATTTCAAAGTTAACTATATATACACCACTAATGTGAACCTTGCGTTTCCTCCGTACAGTAAGGATAAGCTGGAGTTGTATGCCGTAGTTATTAACTTGAGGCGCGATTTCTAATTATCATTGTGTCACTAATTAATAGGTGTGCGTTAAAGTAATCTCGTCACTTAAGTTAATAAGTAATATTCCGAGTCCGTATTAAAAATGTTGAGTGGAAGAGCCACAGCTGAGGGACAGAGGGATGCGGATTGCCGACCACTGTATTAAGGCTTGATGGATAGTTAACGTTTATTTAAATAGGATTTCTAATTATAATACCTCACCAAAACTGGTGGTAGGTCTCTGTTGGTACTGGTGGTAGGTCTCTCTATAATTACTAAACTACAGGTAGTTTAAGTCAGCACGTGATTTTAACAGTTCATTCTGTTGTCAATGAAGATGCTTAGGTGCTGCCGTTGGAAATATTTTCTTCAATGACATACAGCATTATCATCATCATCAGCCGATAGACGTCCGATGACAGATATAATTTACCTGAAGTACACATTTCAGTTTGTTTATTATTCAGTACATATTACCCAAGAGCCTTCATGAATACAGCACTAAGATTATTTCACATGCTGAATCATACCTTCGTGGTGGACTGTAACGCAGCCAATCTTGCAGGTAAACACTTAATTATTCAGGTTATAATCTCATTTCGGTTCAGGGTTGGTTGGAACAGTTCGGAATTTATAATCTGAGTTCAATATGCCGGTGAATTAAACATTATGTATTAATGTGCCACACGGAATATGAAAGCACCAGGTCAGGCGAACGTACTCCTCAACAGAGGATGCAAACTGGTTATTACAATATATTGGCATTACTCAAACATATATAATAGCATAGTTTGTATGCGTGGAGGAATTACCCGCTGTGTAGTTAAAGAGCCACAGGTTCGATCCCCAGTAAACTTTAACTTCCGGTGAAGGAAAATAGTGTGTGGAGACCGACATGTCCGAAGATACTACGTCGTTCGATTCACACCGACCTGTATTTAGTCAGTTTATGAATGAATCATCATCATCAGCGGATCGTCCACTGCTAGACATAGGCTTCCCCCAAAGATCTCCACATCGACCGGTCCCGCGATGCGTTGCGTTTATTGAATAAAATATCCTTGATCATTTTCTTGTGAAATGGTGAGGGTATATAAAGAGGTATATTAAAATCTGATTGAAATCCTTAAGTCTCCGCATTAAGCTGAGCACAGGCTCTCCAATCTGAGGGCCGACAGTTGGCGACGGCGCAATCTTGCAAATGCGTTAGTCTTGTCACAATTAAAGCAGGCCACGACGGGGCCCGGCCCCAACTTCGCAGACTCGTCAGCGCCTCCGCCAACTTATTCTGGCGACGCAACCAACTCGCTAACTCGTTGCCCGGGTTATTAATAATTCATTAGTAATATAATTGAATTATTCCAGTCCCGATTGAAATTGTTTCCACCCTCCTGTCAAGAGATCACGATCAGTTTATTGTAAAGGGAAATGAAATAATTTAAAAAGAAATTATTAAGCGCGAAACCATTTCAACGGAAATCAACGGCTGTAAATTGATAATTTCCTATGAAGGATATTTTAATGATGGACAAACTTCAATATATAACAACAAAAATAGCAGTTCAGAATTAACCTTTTTCTTAAAAACTTTTACGTGTATCCTGCTGTAATAATCATCATCATCATTATGACTTAAGCCTAGCGCTGTCAAGCCTCCCCAGTTTAAACAGTCGGAGTCCTTCTCATTCCTGATTCCATAACGAAGACAAACAACAAACATAAGTTAAAAACAGATCGCCAAAAGAAACTTGGAACAATGACTCCATATTGTAGGAGAGCCATTATCACTTCCCCTTCCGGTTGTACTCGTAATATTAAATGATGTAGAGCGAACACAAGCGACAATAACTACTTTGAAGGGCCCCCTCGAGCGGCGAACAAACAAATTACAAGTGACACGTCGCAAGACATGAAAGCAGGGCACGCGGCGTTGAAGTAATAAAAACTATTTTTATTTTGGTACACTCCCCCGACCCTCGGCAACGAAGCAGCAGCACCATGAGTAACGAGATCTTGGCGCACATTATACTTAAAGTTCTCTCTTCATCATTACCATTGTAATTTATGAGAGCACGCTTATATAACAAAGAGATGAGTAAGACATTCACCTGGTGGTACTTAATCATGTGCGTTGATGGATTGTTGGGATGTTTGCACAGCATCACACGATGTTCACCGCTTCGAGACATAAGATGGTAAATCTAACCATTAATTTGTATCCATTACGTAGGTGTGGAAGATGTATCATTTCTGCCTTCTGAAGAATTTCCTCCGATACCCCAAGCTTTATACCTAGGCATGTCACATGGAAGCTTGGTACCATCATAAGCTATAACGTCTTTTGAACTAGAACATATTTATTTGTTAGTATCAGAAGTAGGTGACACGATGGAACTTACCTAAATCACATCTAACCAAATAAATATGTGTATAACCTAGTTCAAATGTTAAGTTTGTAGGTGTTTGCTTTTTGATAATTGTGGAGATATCCCAAATGAAATAAACCGTATCATGCGTTGCATAGGCGTAGACCGACTGGACCATGATATCACTCATAGGAAACGCATTAACTATTTAAAGCCCATACTTCACCCGCTGGATGGGTGTATAAATGGGCCGTCATTCATAGTGTATTAAATTCCGTTTCCCAACAGGCGCGCCCGGGCCGCGGTCCAAACCTTTCCACCTCTATACCGCTAACAAAACTAAGCTGTGGTCCAAATCTTAAGCCGTTCGCAGGTTTACTTTATTCCAATGATAACTATGCTACAAAGTTTACTCCTTGGGACAGTAACATTAAGTAGATGTAGCGTCGAAAGGCTCTCCTTAAAATCAACAAGGTGGCTCAAGAATCTGATGGAATTCGACCATTTGACATAGAGATCTATATGCGTCCCTAGGTCTTGCAGTGGATGTATATCGGTCGATGTGGATGAGAAATCCTAAATTAAAAAACGATAGAAATTCCACCTCTTCTTAAAGTGCCTCTCCGACTGGTGAAAGTTGGCGATCAGTGTGATATAGACTTTTCTGTCTCCTAAGAGACGCCGGGCACTCGGGGTCTTGTTATTATTGGATTTTCCCATGCTGAATACTAGGGAATACAGTGCAGTGGTTTCCCGTTGTCTTCTGCTCCATGCCTTTTAGAGGTTACTTATAGCTCAAGGTTGCTCAAGCCTCATCCAGCCAATTTCCGGGTCAGGTGTTTGGCTATACCGCCATTGCTCGGTCGTCAGAGCCTCGTCCGTTATCTAGCAGAAGGCACCGCGGGCAAGTGAGGGTTGACTGTTGGGCCGGACAGATCTTATTTTCCGTTCTCCCCTTACCCTCCATATAATAGAAATAGAAATTCACTTTAATGCATAACTGAAAACCAGGGAAAGGCAATTTAATAAGATCTATTGAAGTTAAATAACGTGAAAACTATACTGAATTATTTTATTTACAATTGCTGCAAAACTAATTCAAACTGCTTAATTGGACCATCGTAGTTAATAATACCATAATGCTATACTCCATCCACCACACCTGAATTATTGATGAGAGTCAACCCCAACTTTTTACTCAACTATTTGGAATCATTTGCCGACAGCGGAGTTTCCAGAACGAAATGGATTGGGAACATGCAGAGAAATAGATTCCGACTTAGATAAGTGGATCCTCAGGAGGAGCTTACAACGGTCAATGAGCCATTTTCCTACTTTACCATAAAAACTACTAAAAAGCGTGGAAAAGCCAAAATTTGTAGACCTAATAGAAATATACTTTATGTTGACTTCCTGCTAGTAAGTTAGTAGACTTAATTGCAGACATCTCGATTGTTTTGCATCAGCCATGGTAATAAAAAGACTGAGGTGGTAGACGTTCTAATGATCTAAAACATAGTTACAGATTTCATCCATGTTCTAGAAAATTTGCAATCTAGGGCCATGTTCTAGATGATCTCAACCATTACTTCAGATTTTGATAGGCCACAAATTCTCGCAAATGAATACTTTGCAAACAAAAGGGAAGTGTAGTCTAGCTGGTGTGAAATTAGTCATTAGCAACGATTGAAGTTGTTTACTTCCGCTAAATATATTTATCACTTACACCACAGCTGGTAAGTTAACCGATGTAATTCTAACTGGAGCGTTTAGCTGCGCGTACGCAGCGCTGTAACTGCCCGTCGCTTTGATCTCGCCGCGCACGAGTTAGCGCGACCGATCCCAACACAGAGCCCTTGTATTTCCGTTTCCACAGCTTTTTTTCTTAATGAAAGCGCATTTTTCTACGAATACCGACACAAAAGACTACTGTTGTTATCTAACACTGTTGAAGTTTAGTTTGGTAATAGATTTTTTAATGAAATACAAAATGGTAGCCTTTCTTGATCACTAGATTCTCGGTTATATAATAACCAATAGCTCATACAGTTTCACTTATGGTACACAAAATTTAAGACACTCATCATCAGCCGACAGACGTCCACTGCTGGACATAGGCCTGCCCCAAAGGTCTCCACATCGATCGTTACCAGATTGTCGGATCACCTGGTGGGAGGTCTGTCAACCCTGCGTCTTCTAGTACACGTTCGCCATTCGAGGACTTTGGTGCATCATCGATTGTCTGTCCTTCGAGCGATATATCCTGCCCATTGTTACTTTAAGTTAGCAATCATTTGGACTATGTCAGTGACTTTAGTTCTCCCGCGGATCTCCTCAATTCTGATTCGATCATGCAGGTAAACCTCGAGCACATCGCTTTTAAGACTCTAAAATTGCAAAAAGATGAAGACCCAATTTGGGGAGGATCTATGCAAACATTAGTTGAATAAAGATGATGACGATGATATCAAATCCGTAATTTATATACGTATTGTAAACTATTTTGTACTAATCTAGACTTACGTTTTGATGTTGAGTACATAAGTGGCGGAAACATCATTAATATCTCTCTAGAGTCAGTTCCTCATATCTGAAGATCGTGTCATTAGTGTCGCATCTGGAGTGAATGAACTGCCTCCGCAGGAATCTCCGTCCGTTACTATAATCCAGTTTGAAATTTTTATACTTTTCGTATCTGCACAGCTTCACATGTATCAATCAAAATTAGGAAGCCTACATTTTTATCTTTTGTTTCAGGGGAGACATCAGGTTATCTTTAAATCATAACAAAGCCGGTAGTTTCATTACTGAAATGAGGAATATTTAAAATAGTAACTTCAGTTAATTTATATTATTTAACAGTAATCCAATTTTTTATATTTTATAGGGAAATCAGTAAAAGACTAAGACTGATAGTGGTCTAGTTTTATATATAGGCTTCAAACTTTGTTTCCCAAATGATTTAATTTTTAAGATATAGTCGCTAAAGCTCTTACACATATTGTAACTTTAAAAAAAAAACAATATTTTATAAACAATTTGAAATTAAAGTTAAGAACATACCACTTATGCAAATTAACAATAATTAACCGCCAGTTAAAAACATGTTAATAAGTTATTAATTGTTATTATTTTTTTATAACTAATTAATAATAGTAAATCAGCATATTATGTAAAAAAAAATATTGTTAGCGGAAACAAATTCGATACTAACGGACGCGCGCCTCCATTTACATTTACACGGTTTTTCTTTTTTTTTTAAAAAAAAAAAAGAGAACTTTCCTACTTCCGTTAGCTGTCAGTAGGGAATGGCGGGAGAGGTCTGATTGACGTTACCGGAAACATGGACGGAATCCATCGGAGGGTGGTGCGCGGCTGAGCTTGGAGAAATTGCATGTCACCAGGCGTTCTTTGCATAGTAATATTAATGTTTGTACTGCCTGGGGGAAATGTAGATGTTTATTAAAAAATAAACATCTTAATGGTTTGGGGCGCGGTCATGTTGGTTTAAGGTTTACATTTTAACCTAAATAAAATTGTAACATAACAACATCCGTAACGTAACCTTTTATGTCTTTTTTTGAGCTGACATATCCCCAAAAAAATATAATTAAGGTCTCTGAAGTAAATTCAACAGGCATTATGTATCTCCTTGTAATCTGTATATATTAAATTTGGAGGGATGTGAACTCATTTGAATGTATGGAGCGTATTCGTTCAACTTGAATGCGACCATTCATGCAACTTATCCAATATCTTTATTAACTCTGTAAAGTTATCGAGATCTTGAACTGATTCATGCGAACCCATTGGATCTGTCGAACAGAAGGAACATTTATCTCGTCAGGATACGAACGCCCGAGGTGTAGCTCTTACGAAAATTTAAGTGGAAATTATTCCACCACAATTCGACGCTTCTGCTTCTTGGTATCCGATCAAGCTTCTTTTTCTTTATAAGATTCTTTCATGTGTAAATAAATAGTATTACCCTGAGATACTAAATCTAGACTTTCTGACCTATTCAATTATTCGAAAGCTTTAAGAACAAAGATTAAGATGACAGTTATCAAGTCGTTCAACAGCGTTAGAGATACAGAAAGTTTAAATCTTCTTATACACCTCTTTTTGAGCCGGCGGTAAAAAATATACGGCGATATAATGAAAGGGCTGTTTTTTCACATGCACGGGTACAAAGGGATGCCAATCGCACGCTCTCTTTATCCAATCAATATCTTCTTTATCCAACTTTATCGGCTGTCAATGGATAGGGAGAGGAAATAAATCATGGCGGCCTCGGCGCGGGAACGAACCGGCGCCGCGTGAGCCTGAAAAATGAACATCTCAACAAGTTCCCGGTGATAAGGGTGCTGTAATACCGGACTCATGTCATGCGGATAATTCTTTATCATCATCATCTTCAACCTTAATTCATCCACTACTGTATGTAAGCTTTCGCCGATATCTTTCACAAAACGCTCCTCTGCTTTTGACATCCATTCTGTTCCTTATCAATAATCTGCAATGGTTTAACAATGGACCTCAATACTATGTGGAGCCGGAGATGGTGAAGTCTCCTAGAACATTTATATATCCACATGTTATGAGGTTTGTAGTTAGAAACATTGATTCGTTCAAATTATACCACCATTTAAATTCCACCGCTTACTAGTGGTAAGTCTCCATTGCTGGAGCCTGTCTAGGTAGGGCCCTCAGAGCTCAACAAACAAGCCTTAATAGAACGGCAAATGTATGGTGGTCTCGTATTTGCTGTAGCACAGTGTCGGTGCTGAGGAAGGCGTCGTACTTCCATGGGATGTTATAGCCAGAGTGAAGGTGGGTCCGGTGCGTTCCGCAGAAGATACCGGAGCCCATCCTAATGTACTGAAGGAGACCACCGAGGGAGTTTTAGTGGGTAGAAACCCCACATAACCTTGTCTTCCTCTCAGAAGCAAGGTACCTTTTAAAGTAGATATCCCCACGATAACAAAAAAGGTACCACCGCAGCTGAAGCTGACAAAAAGTATTACCGTGTTACTGTTTGAAGGCTCTGTAACTAGTAAAATTACTGGGGTAACGGGACTTATTTTATACGTCAAGACAATGGGTACAAGCGCCACGTTGGTATATGATTACTTATCATCAGGCGAACGTATCTGAATCATAGATATGGTTAAGATGAAGTACTCGAGAATAATATGACCATCATTCCAATAACTACCTGAACAGAACAGTCGTATATTGACAGAATATAGTTATATGGTTTGTAATTAGTAGGGTTCGACCAAATCTTATACAACCATTAACCCCCGGAAGTTAGTCTCTAGGTTAACTACCACCCTCGTATTATAAATCTGTCGCCATTACAATAATGTCCTCGCCAACCTAGATCTATAATAGACTTGGTGTTTAGAACCCTGCAGCTCCCTTTGGGGAAGGAATTTCTTAAAACCCATTCTTAGCTAACCTCTAAACAGCAGAAGCAGTACCTCTACCTAATTTTGAGTGTTTATTTTCGGTTCTTAGATCTCGTGATGAGTGATGAAGTCCATCAGCTTCCTAAAGTTATATCATGTTATATTATACTTATGATATATTTATTTGTTCCAGGTAAATGCGATGTAAACTGAGCGTGAAGTATAATAATAATAATAACCTTACTGGTGGTAAGTCTCTGTCGCTGAAGATCCTCTAGGTAGGTATCACCGCAGATCATATTGCACCTGACCAACAGTAGTCGGCAAGCATTACTGAGTTCCGGTTTAAAAGGCGGTGTAGCTAATGAATTTACTGCGGTAACAGGCGACGATTGTAATAGGGTGCTTTGTCATCATCATCGGCCGATATCCACTGCTGGACATAGACTTCTCTTAAAGATCTCCACATCTGCGCTGTCCGATTGCAGCAGCTTCTCGCGACCTCTAACAGCCAGCATAGGCTCTGGTCCCGCCAGACACTAGAGGCCGTTGTTTGTAGGGGTTCATATAGGAGGATGGGACCATTTCCCACCACGCTGGTTCAATGCGGGTGGGTGGGAGCCAGAGCCTCGTTTGTTGATTATCACGGTGCACCACGAGCTGGTGAGATTGGTGTGGGTATTGCAGTGCATGTGAATTGTTTAAAAGGGCTGAGTGGAGTCGTAACAGTCTATTTGTTCAACTAGATGATATTCCAAGTGTCTGTGTGTTTCGGAGACCGTCTTGGGTAGTAACATCTATTTCCACATCTAAAAAGCATTGAACATATATTACTGTGTTCCGATTTACTAACTATTAGTAGTTTACTGTTATTCGATAATATTAATTTGAGATAATAGTTGAATAATAATCGGAAAAAACTATATAATGTAATAATACTAATCTGCATCTGCAAGGTAGCTCGCTGGCCTAATGATTAGAGCGTGTGGCCTTCATTCCGAAGGTCGCGGGTCCGAACCTCGGCATGTACCGATAACTTTAATATTCAAGTTATGTACATTTGTGAACTTTAGTAACAGCAGCGAAAATACAAACGGTGAAGGAAAACATCGCGAAGAAACCAGCACATGAATTAGAATTTATTCTAAGGTATGTGTGAAGACACCAATCCGCATTAAGCCGGCGTAGTGACTGTGGCCTATCGCCCTCGTATTGAGGGTAGGCCTGCGCCCCAGCAGTGGAGACGTAAATTGGCTGTTGATTGATTTAATTAATTGATTAATCTGCATTAAACCAGCGCGGTGAAAAATGACTCAAATCCTCTTATGAATCATTATCCTATGGATGTGGGAATCTTTGTGGGAGTCCTATGTCCAGCAGTGGACGTGTCTATCTGCTGATGATGACGGTGATTTATAAACACTGAGTTGCTTGCTGTCTTGTTTTTGGGAGAGGCCAGCAGAGCGAATCGAATAACATTAGCTACATCGATTATATTATTTTCTTCCGTAAGACTCCCACGGTCACTAACCATGAGTGGTATACTTTACTATGAAATTTATCAACTCGTGTGAATGTATAGAAATGAGGTACAATTACTTGTCGGCACTGTGCGCCTGCGCATTCCGGCGTGCGGTGTGAACCCGGCGAAGCGCGCACACAGCGACATCATCCGCCGCCTGAATTACTAATCGAATGCCCCCGTAGCATAGTGGCTAACCGCTGGCAATCTAACACGCAGGTCTCCTGTTCAAATCCGGTGACACCTGATGGCGAGTGTGGTTAATGGAACACTCTCATATTGTAATCTCTGAAAAGAGTATTCTCTCTTACCACCATGTGGAGCTGAGGTCAAATGCCAACCCGCAGATAAACAAAATCGAATATTTCTTTTCGTTCTGATGATGATGCCCTTGCTCATAATAACGTGGCGCTAGTTAATCTGATGTGCACAGCATCACATTGCGCTCATCGCCTTAAAAATATATGAGATATTTTTTGCTTAGTAATTTCACTGATTACAAGTCCCTTCAAACCGGAAGACGGTAATGCTCCCACAGTACTGTTCGTCGGCTGCAATATGAGGCTGCGGTGATACCTACCTAGACGGTCTCTGGCCTACCGGAGACCAGACCGGAAACGTTTATACAACTAAATAATATCAATGTAAAGAATTTTTGATCTAGCCTTTAACTTTACCTTTTCGCACTTAAAAATGAGAAGACACATGAGCACTGATAGTGCTCGATGGTGACAGTTTAAGGGTCCGGCTGCGAGATGAAGTGTCTTAGGGTTCATTAGACTGATAGCTGACGTTCATTATCTTATCCTCCTGCATCTTCTTTCACACGAAGAAAGGATGTACGCTTAATGATGTTCCAGACTTAGATTAAGATAATACACTATTTATGTGTATAAAGATATATTTCATCTTCAGATATGTACATAACGAAATCCGATAACTAAGTGCTACTTAAAAAAAAAATTAAAATGCCGTCATGTAATATTCCTGGTAAGTAACGTTGTTAAGTGATGTTGAAAAAAGACGAGTACATCATACTTGTAACTTGTTCGTTAATCATATTACATGTTGTATCCCAACACACGCCCACTGCTGGACATAAAAATAACAATCTCCATAATTAAATCCGGTCTGTGTAATGTATGCGTTAACTCCATTCCGGTTACGTTTTATTATACTTAAAACACAAAACTTATATCACCAGTAATGTATACGTTGGTGTGATGATGTCATGGGGTCGGGCGCATGGTCACCACCAAAGTTGGCCAATCGTTAACATTGGCATATTGCTATGCTGCATTAGCGGGCGGAAATGTGGACAGCAATAATGCCCGGGTTTTATTTGCGCGGTCGCCGCCTGCAAAAAACTACCGCCCGGACCGGATGTTGGGTGTATTGCAAAATTGACTTTATTACTTACTAGATAAGGTTCATATCCCGCTGACGAGCGGCGTACCAATTAAATGCCCTTTGCGCCCATCGGATAGGAAGCACTCATTTAACATTTGCATTGCTGTTTGTATGTACTTAATACGCAAACGAATTTTTTTTTTATTTACAGTTAAGCTAAAAATCGTATTCATCATCATCATCATCATCATCATCGACCGATAGACGTCCACTGCTGGACATAGGCCTCTATCAAAGATCCCGCGATGTTGTGGGTGTGATTTTGAGGGGATTTGGTCATTTCCCACCACGTTGGCCCAATACTGGTTGATGACAGCCAGAACCTCGTTTGTTGATTAGCAGGTGAGGTTGGCTTGGGTCCCGTGAGCTGTTGTACGGGACCCCTAATCATATTAACTTCAATTAAAATTATGTTGAAAAAGTATTAATCTGTCTATTACTGGTGGTAGGAACCACAGCAGCTCCTATTGCAGCCGCCAAACAGTACTATGTTCCGGTTTGAAGGGCGCTGTAGTTAATGAAATTACTGGTATAACTAGATTTAATATATGTCTAAAGGCAAGGAGCGGAATGTGGTGCAGTATATATTCATGATGTCACATTATCATCATCATCAGGTGCCCTCAAACTGAAGTTTGGCGATCGGATTGAGAAAACCAATTCGATCCTTAGCTATTCTTTTTAACGTCAAACAATTTCTTCCGCTGTCAATAAGGCGCACGATTTCCAAGAATTTTGCTCTTCTGGACTAACCTTAGGAACACTGTTATCAGCTAGGGTATCACTTACCATCTTCACCGATAAAAAAAATATTACACGAATGATAACGTTGGAATGGATGTGGACGTGGATGGCGGAAGGGTTTTATCAGCTTACTCAATGTTTCCAAAGTTGAGACTGGGGTGAAGAATATCTACCATAATAGCCAAATGAATTTACTGGACATTCACGCTGCTTACCAGCTTCCTATTAAGAATCGTTGAGAGGTTGGATCCAAACAGATAGACCGTGTTGAATAGAATACATTAGACACCTTTGTCCAGCTGTGGACGTCCATCGGTCGAGAGATGATCATTAATCTGGTGTAACAGCATTGCTATGTACCAGTATACCCTTGAGCAAAGCAAGAACAAGACTTGGACAATCTCCGTATGTGTCTTGGTATTCTCTGTTCTGTCTCGGTCTTACGAAGTAGCTCATCACTATCCGGCTATAGCTGAAGAAGCAGCAATTCCTACCATCAGTAGCAATATGAAACTTCAAAAATATCTTAGAGGCTGTAAGGGTTCCCGCACAACTCTAGGGATCCAAGAAAACCTGACCCGTGGTGTACCCTGCTAATCAACTAACAAGGCTCTGGCTCCCACCAACCCGCATTGGGCCAGCGTGGTGGTAAATCCAAATCCCCATATGAATCCCTACCCGATCGATGTGGGAATCATTGTCGGATATCTATGTCCAGCTGTGGACATCTGTCGACTGATGATGATGATGATGATCTTAAATTTACTATCAAACACCATCAAAATATTAGCCAAGCGCGACTCGTGACTTGTTTCGCTAAAGGCTCGGCGAACCGCTCCGAGTTCAGAGAAAGGAAACCGGTCCTGGATAAAGTGGAAACATCAATTCATTGTATTCGTGAACTACAAGCGGACAAATGCGGTAAATACTTACTAATAAATAACTTAATCAATTAAGTTATTATTAAGTGATAAGCTGCGTTAGGTCCTAAATATTATCAGAGATCCAGACAGACATCCGCAAAAGTACTAGATATAGAGCTCACCGATAAAGCTCAAAAGAGTTCTTAATGGGACAGTAAGTTCGTCTAAGTAGTGTAGATAGGAACTCTCCTATCTCCTCTTGTCCCCTTCCACCACCATGACTATGACTAACATCACCATCATTCCTAACAAGATGATCCGACTATCTGGTAAGGATTATAAGAAGCCATTGGTTTTTTTTTTATTCATGAAAATGACAAGACCAACTGAACGTTCACCTGATGGTAAGTGATACGCCCGCCCATAACAACGTGGTGCAAGTTATGATGGTATGCACAGCACTACATGGCGCTCGTCGCCTCAAGACATAAGTTGTTAAGTCTCGTTGCCGCAATAACTTCTCTAGCTACAGCGCCCTTCAAACCGGAGCACAGTAATGTTAGCACAGAACCTAGACCACCAGTTGTTACGCATGACCATCAGCAGTAGACTTATTTTACTGGCCGAGACGGACTAGGTACCATCTTAATGCGAGTTCCTACATTACTGCGATCCGGTTTGAATAACGTTGTAGTGAACATCTTGTCTCTTGTCACTTGTTGCTGCAGTGCCTCTAGCTTCCCTCAGATGCTAATGTAATTTAGATGAGGTGTAATGACCTCATAGTATCCAACCACGCGGAGCTCCGCTCCACGCGACCAGCTGGCCGGCGGTCATTAGGACTCCTGAACTGCTGGCGGACTTCCAGCTGCACTTACTCGTACAATGCAGAAGGTTTAGCGGCACTTTGGTGTACTGTATGAACATTAAATCGAAGCATTGTTTACTACGGGATTATTAAGAAACTATCACCTGATAGTAAGTGATACGCCTGCCCATAATATGGTGCTAGTTAGGATGATATACACAAGACCAAGTCCGCGTCGTGATACATGTTAAATGTTTTTACCGCAATCATTTCACTAGCTACAGCGCCCTTCAAACCAGAACAGTATTTTTTGCACATTATACTGTTTGACAACAAAAATAGGAGCTCTGGTTGTAAGAACCTTAGGTTTCCGGTAACAGAGACCTACCACCAGTAAAGTGTGGCAGAGAATTTCCTAGACAGTGATTCCTATTACTCCTAGACGTTAGAATGTTTACACATCTCCACATTCTACTCACGTCTTTTAAGATTAAACGGTAATTTCTCGTTACCACAGTAATATGGTTTCATTAGGTGCACCCCGCGTAGTAAAATTTATCGGCAATAAAAAATCTGCGTTAAATTTAAACGGGGTTAAAAAAATGATCCCTTAGCACCGACAAAGCGATTATTATATACAGACTAGAGTAACCATGTGAATTTAAAAATTTCGGAAAAGTTTTTTTTTAATAATTTTCTTTAGCAGAAAGCATCATCATCATCATCCGCCGATAGACGTCTACTGCTGGATACAGTTCTTCACCAAAGATCTCCATCGATTTTGCGCTGAAACAAAAACTTATTATTATTGTGATATACGAAATAAAATAAGTAATACACTTAATAAGTGATTGTTTAGGGTATAGAGGGTCCTGAACAACAACTCATGGCATTCGAGCCAGCCTCACCTGTCGTGGTGCAGGCTGCTAATCAAAAAACGAGGCTTTGGCTTCCACCAACCCGCATTGGGTCAGAATGATAGGAAATGGCCCAAATCCCTCCATAAGAACCACTACAAAAGTGGAGATCTTTGGGAAGGCCTATGTCCAGCAATGGACGTCTATTGGCTGATTATGATTATGATGATGATATATAGTTATTAAGATTTTTTTTATTCTACGAGACGAGAGGAACGTTCACCTGATGCACTTACCATCAGGTGAATGTCCATCTCTGAATGTAAATAACTATATATCATCATCATCATCAGCCGATAGACGTTCACTGCTGGACATGCCTCTCTGAAAGATCTTCACATTTGTAGGGGTTCATGTGGGAAGATTTCGGCCGTTTTTCACCAGGTACCGCTAAGCACTAGGGACTGTGGTAGGTAGGGGTTCGTATGGGGGGATTTGGGCCATTTACCACAACGCTGGCCCAATGCGGGTTGGCGGAAGCCAGAGCCTCGTTTGTTGATTAGCAGGCTGCACCACTAGCTGGTGAGGCTTGGATGCCGTGAGTTGTTGTGCGAGATCCCTTACGCCCCCTATAACTGTCTATACTTAATTTTTAAATAATACTTTTCTAATATATTCTGCTTTCGTAAAGCTTAATCTATAATATTAGATATTTATTATAATAATAAATTATATGAAAATCTAAAAAAAAAATTTAATTAACATGTTTAGATTTTATTTTATTTATTTATATAAATTTACGTAAATAAATCTGTTGAAATTATTTTATCCGACAAGTGCTCAAACTTATAAGCAACCTGTTTGCTTAAAGGTTCGTCAAGATAGCAATTAACTCCTGAAGGGTTACGACGTGACCAGAGAATTGTTACTTAGCCGTACTTATCCCGTGTAACAGTGGGCGCGTGTGGTGCCCCCGCGTGGGCCCAGCCCGCACCCCGGCGCTCGCGTGCAGGCTAATCAAAACACCCATCACGCTCCATAACGAGATTAATAGCCTATCATGCAACGTCTTTCACTCCAGCCTCCTTCTAGCTTAATCAAAATTGGGGTTACTCACCCCTGAAATTAGATATTAATTTAGTGTCACCCCCTTGTTGTAAGCGGCTCCTCCAGGATTACGCAGGTACATATTGAAAGCGGTGTTTCTCCGCATCAGGTATGCTTGGAGCCAAACAGCAGACGACTCCTATTATAATCATCTATTTTATTAGCAAATAAAAAATTAAAAAAAAACCTTTTCTAAATTTCCGGTGAAGGGAAATATCGTGAAAATACCGATGTGTTCCAAGAACGTCAGCTTCCGTATATGATTGTCACCAGCTCGCACTTGGCCAGCTTGGATAAATTGCCTTGACTTTTTCCACACGAAGTCTCAACAGTGGGAACTGAAGTAAGCTGATCAGTTTTTAAATTAAACTTGTACTGAGACGGTATGTACTGGATTGTCATCATCACTTTCAACCGATGGACGTCCTCTGCTGGACATAGACTTCCCCCAAAGATCTTCACATCGATCGTTCCAGGTCTGGTTCCGGCGCCGTGCCAACGTCCGTTACAGCCAGCAGCCAATACCGCCGAGCACCAGGGGCTGTCGTTTGTAAGGGTTCATATGGGGGGAATTGGGCCATTTCCGATCACGCTAGCCCAATGCGGGTTGGTAGGAGCCAGAGCCTCGTTTAACAGGGTGCACCACGACCAGGTGACGTTGGCTTCGGTCCATTGAGTTGTTGTGCGGGAATTGAATTGTATGAAACGAAAAGATGAAGAGAGTGCGATAAAAAAATCTCGTTACTAGATGGTTTCTGTATCCTCCGTCAGCTCTTTCTACACCATGCAGAAGTCTCCGTGGTGTACAGAGAGAGTTTTATTTAAAGAAAAATCTCTCGCGTTGTGCAGCACGTTAAACTCGTGACACCTCTCCCCTGTGCGGTCGGTTAGTAAATAATACGCGAATAAATAGTGTGCGCGGGGGCGCCAGGCACCGCGCCCGTTAACTGGGAACTGCGCCCCCTGGAACAGGTGCGCGCACGGAAAATTCAAGTTTAATGCTGTGAAGGTTTTATTTGGGTACTGGTCTCCCGGACCCTCGCGGCCCCCCGCCCCATCGGCTCCGCGCAACGAGCTGGTAGCGGTTGCATAAATAACTAGCTCGACATCGGACCATGTCTCTATCGCGATAATGGAAATTGGTAAATCGGATTTTTTTTTAATTCCTCCTATTAACACCTTAACTGCCGTGGGAATGGCTGGTGACTGGTACACAGTAATATTCCCATATAAAAACATGTATAACCTTGTATAAAATATACTTGCTGGTGGTAACTCTCTGTTGCCGGAGACCGTCTAGATACCACCGCAGCATCTATTGCAGCCGATAAACATTACTGTGCAAACATTACCATGTTCCGGTTTTAATGGCGTTGTAGCTAGTGAAATTACTGGGGTAATGAGACTTAACATGTTATGTCAAAAGGAACGATATCATCTTAACGAGCACCATTGTTATCGACAGGCGTATGACTTACCATCAGGTGAACGTCCTGCTCGTCTCGTCGCTTCATACTCACTCGAGCCGTGGTAATGGTTTTCCACAACCACATCCGTTATTTGTTTTTTTCTTCGATGGAACGAGCAAGGATCTATTTATATACCACAGCAAAGCAATAGTCTGCAATTACCAAGTTTATGGTTAACTTTTTTTTTATCTTTGTCTGATGGTAAGTGACAGCCCGTAACAACATAGCGCTAGTTAGAATGATACACACAGCACCTTTTGCTCGATATAACATTTAAACCTTTGTACCGCAGTAATTTCTCTAGCTACGGCGTCCTTCAAACCGGAACACGCTAACATTTGCACGCTGATTTTTGTCGGCGGCTCTAGGAGCTGCGGTGGTACTTACTCGGTCTCCGGCAACAGAGGACCCAGCACCAGTAAAGCTCCTCCATTCACATCAACATAAATAAGATTATTAAATAAACTCACTAATCTCTTTTGCCTTACACCGGGTGCAGTTTAACACCCGTAAAGGAAACTTCAACCCCTATCCCCTACCAGAACGCATTTGGAACGAGGCAATTGGAAAATAAGCGCGGCGATACAGACGCAATGCGATCATCCGCCCCTAAAACATCTGGAACGGGGCTTTGGTCCTTTGCCGAGTCCTGAAAAAGGATGTTAAAGAGAAAATATGTATCCTGCCCGCAGTCGAGTATTGCTCTTTTAGCTGTACCCTTACGGGACGCGTGAGTTCGCGTATCGTTTTGTTTACCTTTGCAAAGACGTGAGTTCGTGTATTAACTTTTGTTACTTATTACTATGAATTAACATAATAACAAAACAAATACATAACTAAAGCAATCATTATATTAAACGTTATTTAATTATTAATAATATTATTTACTCCCCTCACCGTTACTTACGGCGCAGAGACATGGCACCTGACCATCGAGCTGGTCCGCCGATTCAAAGTAGCACAGCGAGCGATGGAGAGAGCTATGCTTGGCATTTCTCTAAGGGACAAAATCCGAAACGAAAAAATTCCACGGAGAACTGAAGCTGTCGACGTAGCTCTCAAAATCCACAAGCTGAAGTGGCAGTGGACCGCTCATGTCTGTCGTGTCAGTGACGGTTGAAGGGAGAGGAAAATCTTGGAGTGGAGGCTGCGTGCAGGACGCACAAGTGTACGACGCCCTCCCTCCATATGGACCGACGACATCATCAAGACGGTCGGAAGTGGGTAGATGCGAAAATCTGAGGATCGCATCCGGTGGAAGATCCAGCGAAGCTGATAATGATGATAATATTTATTTATCGTTTAAAAATATTTAGAAATATAACCTCAAAAATAACAATTTGGAAGATTCTTCACAGATCACACATTGAACTTCATAGTCTATGTAACTTATCAAAATTGTCTAAAATCAATATATCTTGTTTGTAATATGTTAGAATATTAATAATCTAAAACTAATTGATAATAATAAATCAAATTAATAACATCTTAATTATTCATCTCCGCCATTTATCGCAAACAAGTTGAAGTGTACGAATATTAAACAACGGCTCCGATGAAACGTCCAAAGTTAAAATTCACTTTAATATTTTCACTTTGATCATATTCAAAGCGTAGTTAAGTTCAAGTTTTGTATGCTTATTACCAAGTGAGCTATATGGATACTCAATAGACTTACTACAGTCATCATCATCATCATTATCAGCCGATAGTCGTCCCAAAGATCTTAATAAAGTTCATTGAGGGGAATTGAGCCTTAACCCACCACGCCAGCCCAGTACGGATTGGTGGGTGGTCAGAGCCTCGTCAATTACTCAGCAGGGCGCACCGCTTGCAGGTGAGGTTGACTTGGGCTCCGTACGATGTAGGGCTGAATCCCTTACATCCGTTACAACTTACTATAGAAATAAATAAAAAAAATAAGCAATAATGTTTCTTTATCTCTACTCGTGGTAGGTCCCTGCCGGAGACTCTAGGTAGGTGTGTAATATTACTGTGTCTATTGAAGGGAGTTGTAGTTAGTGAAATTACCGAGGTAACGAGATTAATAATCCTACGTCTAAAGGCGGGCACAATTCGATGTTGTGTGTGTCACCCTAATTAGCGCTTCATGAGCAGACGTATCACTTACCATCAGGTTATGTGATCTGTCTTCGGGACGTTTACCTGATGGTAAGTGAACCGTGCTAGTTAAAATTATGTACACAGCACTACATTATCCTCGTCGTTTTGATAAATAAGATGTCGAGTCTCGTTACCCCAGTAATATTTGCAGGGTAGTGTTTCTCGGCTGCAATAGGAGATACGGCAGTACCTTAGCAGACCGTCTCCGGCAACAGAGACCTACCATCTTCTTGATCTTGATGATATAGGCGCTTGAAAGCCATAGCGGCTCTGACAGCTCATCTGATAGCTCGTGGACCGCATACACGGCCTGCTTATACAGAGCTACCACTAGTCAAGTTCGCATTATATACCCTTGTTGTTGTACACCGGCAAAGGGCGACTCGCTGATAACTGCGCGAAAGGGTTGAAGACAAACGGGCATGTTTGCGAGCTCATGCATCATTCATGCGTTGAATGGTGAATGTTTTATTCACGGGCTCCTGAAACAAAACTCATTACATTACGACACTAATGTTGAATACATATTCATCGGATCCGGCGAGGTCCGCACGGGCGCAGGCGGCGGTCGCTGAACCCACCCGCCCAAGTGTATCGGAACTGTTTGCTCTGACGGACCCGGCCCCTGCGCACCACGTTCACGATGTAATGAACAGGATAAACCATTGAAGTCGTTCGGGGACTTTTCTGCATTGTTAAACCTTGCCTTCAGGGCTTCCAGTGAAACGGCGAGAGCCGACAAGGATTCTTCGCAGACCCCTCTATTATTCTTATTCGAAAAACCAACGAGAAGTTCAGGTCGATAATACACCTGCTTGTAACAAACGCCACTTACTATGATATACACAGCAGTCCGTTATCCTCGACGCCTGCAGACAGAAGTATTAACTGGTGGTAAGTCTTTTGCCAGAGACCGTCTAGATACCACCGCAGCGCCTATCGCAGCCGACATAGTGTGCAAACATTGTGTTCCGGTTTGAAGAGCACTGTAGCTAGTTATATTTGGGTAACGACACTTAATATCTTAGGTCTTAAGGAGACGAGCATAATATTTGTTATGAGCGGGTGTGTCACTTACTATCAAGTGAACGTCCCGCTCGTCTCGTCAATTCGAATAAAAAAGACGTTGTTTCAAGAGTATTGTATTACTAGGACGGATCAAAAAGTAGTGAGAATGAGATAGAATATAATGACTATTGATAACTTAATCATTTATATTTGTACATAGTCTCCGGATCTCTCTGCACACCGAGTGCAGCGCTCCAAGGCTTCAATCCCTTTGAAAAAAAAAAGTTTTGTCTTGGTCCTGCAAATTGTAATTCTTGAATTAAGTATCGGATGGTAACTCTTCGATCGCTCAATACAATTTTCTCGACTTTCGCTACATTTTCTTGGGTGAGTGACGTCGATGGACGTGGTGACGGCCCCAACGATGTTCGTCTTCCGTGCTCGTACTCCCCACTCGAAACTGAGAAGCCCACCTTACGACAGTGGAATACGGCGGAGCAAACTCTCCTAATGTTGCATCCAGATCCCAATGAATCTCTTGCGTCGTTACCTTTTTCAAACAGAGCTATTTAATAACGGCTCGCACTTCGCTTTTCTCCATTTCCGAGAGCACGTTCCCACACGAAGCAAACAAATGACTACATACAGAAAAAAACAAAACAGAATCGAATATTTTTTCTTTATTAATATTACAAATATGTATCTAAACTATGCCACTATTTATTTTCTCACCAAGGAGTATATATGTCGTTTTCACTAATTTTTGATCCCTCGTCATATATTTGATTGTGTATCGATAAATTTATTTAACTGAAGGTTATTCCAAAACATATATAATATTCCTTGACTGTATCAATCTTCAGAAATAAACACTTCAGCTGTATTTAGGAGTGCACATAAAAGAGTAGGTGTTCAGATAACGTCTTCAAGATCGAAGTAAGGACACGAGGCTGTTCAAGCGGGCGCCGGCAGTACGTTCGATTAGATAAGCAAAACGAAAGAAATCGTTTATTTACTGTATTAGTACAGAAAAAAATATAAACTTAAATAATTTTTTTTTTAACACAAACGATGAGACGGGTGGGTCGTTCATCTAATGGTAAGTGATACGCCTGTCCATAACAACGTGGCGCTTGTTAGAATTGCACCGCATTGAGCACATCGACTGATATAAGATGTTGAATCTCGTTACCCCAGTAATTACACTAACTAAAGCGTCCTTCAAACCGGAGCACATTTTACGGGGATAGTTTACCATTTTGATCGTTATATACTTTTCAATATTTTATTTACTCTCTGAACTGTTTTGATATGATATAGCATTATACACTAGCTGTTCCCAAATGCTTTGCTGGTCGTAACACCCCTGCAACTCTTCAGGGAATGGATTTTATAAAATCCATTTTTAGCTGACCTCTAAACGGGAGAAGCAATATCTCCAGCAAATTTTGAGTGTTTACGTCTAATAGTTTCGAAGATCTCGTGATGAATCAATGGATCTCTGCCTTTTTCCTTTACACAGAGGCGTGCACTGCATACCCTGGCTGCCTTAACCTATTTAAATAACCTTCAAGTTACTTATGTTACTCAACTATGTTTTGACTGTTGTTAAATTATTGCTACGTTAAGTTGGGCCAGCGTGGTGCGAAATGGCCCAAATCTTCCCATATGAACCCTTACAAGCGACGGCCCCTGTCCGTCCGACGATGCGGGCAGCGCAGGACCGATCGATATGGAGATCTTTGGGGGAGGACTATATCCAGCAGTGGACGTCATAATTATGATGATTAGGAACTTTATTTTTAAGTATAGATAAGCGCAGAGATTTCGAGTGTAATAAGCATACCCTACCCGGAATCTGTGCATATCTCTGTCTCTCTATATATATATATATGATGCTAGGCTGTTCCCAATCCCTCTTGCTGACCGTAATATAAAATTCGAAAATTTTCTATAGCAACCGTTACTATAGCAACCGCTTAAATAATACCAAAAGAAAATGTTTATGAAAGTGAATTAGAAATAAAATGATAAGGGATGTATGGAATTCAAAAAGTAAACAGCCTATAACCATCTACAAATTATTTAGCGTTCACCAGTTTTTACGTGATCGGTGAACAAATAAAACACATTTTCATTATATATATTTATATATATATATATATATAGAAACTTATAAGGACGCTGTTTGAATTGGAGCGGTATCAATGACTCCGATGACCTATCGAATGAGTATGAAGCGGTAACCGACCCCTCGGCGTTGCCCAACGTCGGGCTGATAGTCCCGCTGCTCGTGTTTGCGCTCACTTGTTCACACAGCGCTCGATAAATATTTAACAATGCAACCACCCGGCCCGGCGCACCTCGCCGCGCACCCCTTCCTCCTCTATCGGTGAAGTGTCAATATATATCCTGTACACCCACTCCGATAGGTTTCTATGTGAGCGTGGGGAACTCAACAGAAACAACACTGACAAAATAAAATTCTACTCTTACTGCGACTTCTCACTGCTAAGGTATGCACACTGCTTCCTAGTAATATAAATAGACGTTTTTGAATTCTAAAACCCAAAACAGCCCTGACAACATTAGCAACCTTGCCTTAAATATAAGTAATGTTAGTGGTGGCCTTGCAGCTCTTATTGCAGCTGACATACGGTAGCTGTGCTCCGGTTTGAAAGGCGTTGTAGCTATTGAAATTACTGGAGCAACGAGATGTAATATATGTCTCAAGGCGACAAGCGTAATGTAATTCAGTGTTTATCATCCTTACTAGCGTCATGTTTTTATGGGTGAGCGTATCACTCACTATCAGGTGAACATCCTGCTCTTCTCGTCGTTTAATTGATTAAAAAAAAGTCGACTTTTCTTTTACGGAAAATATAAATCAAATCGTGTCTAGTAGTTGACGGTCTATTAATTCCGATCCTCAAGTATACAGCCAATAAAGAGCTGGTTCTATTCCAGGTCTACAGGTTGTGTAGTTCCATTGTATGGTTTTTGGAAACCGTCTCTTCAGCTACCACCATCATGTTGTAAATCTGCTGCGACAACATCCCTGTGTCACTATATAAAAGCCGGAGTATTCAGGGTGAGTACCGCGGCGTCTTAACGCCATGTAGAATTGTGGTCTATTGTAGATGAAAAAGGACAGGAACACATGCACGTGCTGAACTTAAAAAAACCTCCCTCTCTCCGATCACCGGTTGACCTTAGAACAATAACTCACCCCGAGCCCCTCCGCAGTGAACTTTTTCCGGTGACAAGTAGATAAATTTGAAAACGCTCCCGCGCGGCAATGAATCAATACGAGCGCAGATTGGTGGGAACGCGGGTTTCCGGCCGCAGACTATCAATTTAGTGGGAGTGGGAGTGGGACGCACCATAAGTCACGTGCCCACCGCTGCCGCCGTCGTCCATTACTGACAAACGTTTTACGCTTTAGTGTTATTTTAGAGGAATTAGTCGCGGTTTTAGACTAAAGCCGGCGCGGCGCGCACAGCCTCCTGGAGCGGTCCCGCCGCCCGGATAAATCATTTCAACATGCGCTATTTGTAAATGGACCAAAATTATATCATTACTCAACACGCAGAGATCAAAGGAAAAAGAAGACAGAGTCGCGACTCCTGGGAGATGAATCACACAGCAGATCATGGACCACAAATCGATGTACCACACTTAAGTACACAACGGAATGTCGACACTAAATGAACTTACTATCTAGTATCGATAATAAGTTTACTGTTGGTCTCTGTTGACGGAGTCTAGGTAGTATAGTCTAGGATAGCGACGAGCAGTACTGTACAAATATTACTCTGTTCCGGTTTGAAGGATGCTATATTTAGTGTAATTAAGATAAAATTGGGATAACGAAATCTCTTTCGTCGCAATCGACAAGCTCGATGCAGTGCAGTATTGATCATTCTAACTAGCGTCTTGTTATAGGCAAGCGTATCACTCACCATCAGGTGAGCATCCTGCTCATCCCGTCGCTTAATCTAATAAAAAATATTACCATTTAGAATTTACTTAAAATTAAATTATAATTATAAATATGGTGATGATTGATTTAAGATTCCCGTATGCGTGAGTGCCGGGTGGACATCGAAGGTTCTATTGCTGCAAATTGACAATGTAATTGTGGTGATTGCATCAGCGACTTCTCACCACAACCATATTATTTCACTCCTATAAATCTCTTCAAGCTAAATCAAGTCTTTCAAGCTAGAAAGAACTTAATCCATAGACCGAGGAATTGTTACTGTTAAGTTGCATCTATAACATTGTACTGAAGATTTACTATGAACTATTTATTTGGTTTCATCAGCCTGGCGGGCTGATCTTTGACCCAATCCAACCAAGGGTACAGTCAGCACCAGTTTAAAAGATCCTGTAACTTATGATAATATCTTAAGCACTAACATAACATAGCTTGAACATATCCTGTAGATTCGGTCAAGGCATTCTTGTTTAAAATCATTGATTTTTACTTCTTACCCTCTACTTAATAAAGCCTTCGTAAATATTGTCTAACTTTAATAATAATGGAAGATACATTTCTCCGAAATACCTGATCATCATCACCAGCCTACATAGGTCCACTGCTGGGCGTAGATATCATATAACACCAAGCAGTTTCAACGTTTGCCCAAGCGTGTAAGGATTGGTATAATTCAAAAATCTTACAAGTTAATTTAATTACGAGACATTTTTACTGAAATAAACATTTATATAGGTAAAGATAAAATAAAAAAATTTAGTAATTAGCAACAGATTATACAAAGCTTATCAAACGAGTGGAGAGCAGGAAAAAAAAAAAAAACCTCATTATGCCCATAATGATCCGTAACAAAACGTTGCCGGGATACACTAACGCTTTCTAATTAACTATAGCAATTAGGTTCGCTTTGAAATGATTGATAACGGTTCTCTATTCATTAATGTGATTTAATTACATATATCTATGCTGCTCCGTGCTCTGGTGCCTGCGTGGCGCAGCGGTTACCGTCCTCTGTCACCGAGCTCCCCGGTTCGAATCGGCAGGTGTCACCTTCAGCTGTCGACATGACAGCTCGCGTATACTAGTACGTTTTATGCTGGTAAGTCTTAGATACCGCAGCAGCGCCTATTGCAGCCGACTAACAGCACTGTGCAAACATTGCCGTGATCCGGTTTGAAGGGCGCCGTAATTAGTGAGATTACAGCGGTAACCAGACCAATCTAGTTTTCAACGCGAACACTCACCTGTGGTGGTGTGTATATCATCGTAACTGGTACCGCGTTGTTCTGAGTGAGGGCATCACTTATTATCAAGTGAACGTCTAGCACGTCTCGTCGTTTCGTGCTTAAAAGCGACACCGTCCATGTCCTCATTTTAACTTAACACCAAGTTATTTTTAGTAATTTTTTTTTCCAGTGAGACTTATTTTGGAGGAGAAAAGATTTACATTTTATGAAATGAAACCAGAAATATATATAAACAAGAGAGATTGGGAGAGAAAGAGAGAGAGAGACATTAACATATATACAGGGTGGCGCAAAAGTAATCCTCCTATCAGAAAATGCTATAAATTTTGCCTTGATGTAAAAAAATTAAAAGACCAAATAAAAATAATCCACAAGAAGCCACCAATCCACCACCATCACCATCCAATATACCTTGTATACAAGGTGGCGCAAACAACCTTCCGATGTTTTTTGGCTGTAATTTAAAAAAATATATGAAAAACTTTGATTCTTCTTGTGGATTATTTTTGTTTGGTCTTTTAATTTTTTTACATCAAGGCAAGATTTATAGCATTTTCTGATAGGAGGATTACTTTTGCGCCATCCTGTAGAACATAATTTTACTGTATTTTCTATTTCATCAGTTGTTTCTTATTTCAATAAGAAAATTTACGATCAAACTCGATTTCTTCTCTCATTCTTTTCTCCCTTTCTCATTCTCTTCTTAATCAACCAAAATCTAAATTTTCACCCTAAACTTTATTATGAATTTAGCACCAAATTGTCTTCACAATTGGCTCACTGAAGCTTCTATTTATTTCCTTTGGCATTATACTTTTTTTTATTCAACGAAGATACGATCCAGATGTTCACCTGATAGCGAGTGATACATCTGCCCATGACGAGGCGCTAGTTAGGATGATATACGCCACATTGTGCAGTTCGCCTTAAGACCTGACTAAGGATCGTCACTTCTAAAAATTTTACTAGCTACTGCGCACTTCAAACCGGAACACAGTACTGTTCATCGGCTGCAATAGGAGCTGCAGTGGTACCTACTTAGAGGGTCTGCAACAGAGACTTGGCGGCAGTATTGCTTTGTACGTAGAGTTCTCGGGTTAGATTCTGGAGCCACTGGTGTTCCATGGACCTCATCAGATTATATAAGTATTAACCAAGACGTTATTAGGTAATGGAGGGGTTTGTGAACATGTCCAAAGAGCTGGTGGTTAGTAGTAGGGACCTACCACTCGTAAATCATTTTATATAATGTTTGAGGCGGGGCAAACAGGCGATTAAATAGGTGATCAGCAAGAAATATATAAGTATGATGATGAATTGCATCATTGCACAGCGTTTTATGTATTTCATACATAATGCATCGCGTGCGCCGTGTCTTTGCCGGCGATCACGTTTATTACTGGTAATTATCAGAAGAACTGCCGCCATGTTGATTATTGACGCGTAATTGTGTAACAAACTTGTTAACCGCTTAAGTAGCTTAAGCAATCAACTTGTGTAGCACGTGATATTTTTGTTATTTGCGCATGCGCACCGTGGCTAATAGTCTCTGTTGCTAGATACCGTCTAGGTAGATACCAACGCGGCCGACAATCAGTACCGTGTCAACTTTACCGTGTTCCGGTTTGAAGGGCGCTGTAGCTAATGAAATTACTAGGATAACGAGATTCCATATCTTATGTTTTGAGGCGATGGGTATAATGTGGTGTAGTGTATATCATCCTAACCAACGCCACCTTGTTATGGGCTGGCGTATTATTCACCATCAAATCACAATCAATATTATGTAATATTACGGTCCCTTCAAGCGACTGAGCGTCGTGTACAGGTCTCCGCACAAGTTCGACAGCAGCTTCAAGTGTTGTGTCGCTGCAGAGACAATCCGGGGCGCCTGCGGTAAGGGACACTAACTTGGTTCACACGGCTGTCCCCATTAAATTCAATTGGACTGCTAGTGGCTCTAGGACGGTGTTATGCGACACGTGCCAATTACTAGGTTCCTGTTTGAGTGGCGCTACAGCTACTGTAATCACTGGGGTAACGACACTCAACAGGTTATCTCTCAAGGCGATAAGCACAGTTGGTGTTGTGTATATCATCCTAATTAGCGCCATATTGTTATGAGTAGGCGTATCTCTTACCATTAGGTGAAAGCTCTGTTCCTCTCGTCGCTTTATAGAATAAATTACAAATTTATTACATATTTAATGTTCATGTTCTCATATCGTTACGGTCACTAGTTTTCACGTGACTGGCGAACAAAGAAAACCCATTTTCACGTATAAGGGCGTAAGGGGTGTCGCAGAATAACACACGGGGCTCAAGCCAACCTCGCTCGTGCTCGTGGTGCACCCTGATAATCAAAAGACAAGGCTCTGGCTCCCACCAATCCGTTTTGGGCTAGGGTAGTGGGAAATGGCCCAAAATTCCCCCAAAAACAATGGGACCCCTACAAACGTCGGCCGTTTGTATTCGCTTTGCGAGAAGCCGCTGGATACGGGTAGCTCGGGACTGATTGATGTGGAGTTCTTTGGGGGAGGCCTATATCCAGCAGTGGACGTCTATCGGCTGGTGATTGAGATATCTATATATATATATATAACAGTTTAATAGATTATCAAAATTAGGGATGACGCGCGACTTCCACTAACCCTGCTGACTAACTGGTGACTTTCATTTGGTCACCGGCGCGGCCCTCTTCCTCAGGTACAGGCGTCAGTAGTCACGTGCGCGGAGTGCAGGTGTGCAAGAACCCTCGGCTATTGATGCTAACAATATAATATATATGTAGATTTACCGCTTTGTTCACTGCGGCACTACACCGGCCACAGGATCAAAGCGGCCGTCAGCGCGCAGCCGGAGCGCGCAAGCGGGGACGGACGGACGGACGGACAGACAGCTACACTAATTAATTTATGAGCACGAGATTTGTTTGTTTGTTTCTGTGATCTAAAGAATACCACACATGAATAAAATGGAAGCATTACTTATTAGATTTCTTTTACACCACCACGGCCAGCGCTTGAACATCATCGCACCTGATGTACCCTGTGGTGGTGAGGCGCACTGACTTATTCACACTTTTCTCGAAGACACCCGTGTTCTATTTGTACGGGAAGTTGTTCCACTCTTTTGTGGTTCCTATCAAGAACGACGAGCTGAACCTGTTCGCAAGATTCGATGACGTAGCTGCTTGTTATAGGCTTTAGCCTAGGTCAGGCCTGTAGTCTTAGGTTGTTTTTTTTTTATTCAACAAAACGACGTGAATAGCGGAACATGTACCTGATGGTATACGCCTGCCTATAACAATGTGGCACTAGTTAGGATGTTATACGCAGCACCCTCAATGTGGTACATAGAATATTAAGTCTCATTAGCCCAGTACTTTCACTGGCTACAACGCCCTTCAATCCGGAACACAGTACTATTTGTCGGCTGCAATAGGCGCTGCGGTGATACCTATGTCAGTAAGCAGTAAGTGCATCGTACTACTAAAAAAAACGTGTTGGCCCGGAACGGAACAGGGTTTCTCGGTGTTACAAAACAAGCAGTCAACCCTTGTGTCACGAGGGTACTTTTCAAAACTCGGTACATTCAAAGCGGTCGCTTTATTTGTATTCCTTTATACCATCGATCGAGTTTTTACTTGGTCGCCGGTTCGACTTCCCGCAATATTCTGCGGCGGCAACCACGCGACGCACATTATACCGGATATTCCACATGTTTATACTGGAATGTCTCTGTTGCCGGAAACTATCTAAATATCACCGTAGCTCCTATTTTTACCGCGAAAACGCAGTGTGCAAACATAGGTGTGTTCCGGTTTAAAAGGTGCTGTATGTAATGAAACATCTGACGTAGCAAGACATATACCAAGGGAACAAGCACAATGTGGCGTTGTGTATACCATCCTAACTAGCGTCACGTTATTATGAACAGGCGCATCATTTACCATCAGCGAAAACAAACTGTTTTTAATACGTATACATTTATTACTTTAAAACAAAAAAAAAAGTTAAAATCGTCACGATATCGGTATTTCCACGGGCGCATCGCCGGCGGCCCGCATGTAATTACCGCCGCCCACCCATCCGTCGCACGGTGGAAACGCGACCTCGCGCTTTCACCGTCACGAACACACAAATTCAAACGATACGGTGAATGTGGAAAATCGATTCAGATAACTATCGAGTAATTTAACTACCTCCGCCGTGCAATCGGAAAACGTTTACAGGAAACATATATATATATGTGTGTGTAAATACTAGCTGTTGTACGCCTGTTTTGCTAGCCGCAGCAACCCCTCAACTCCAATATTCTTTGGAGAAGAAATTGAAAAATCCGTTCTTTGCTGATCACTAAACGACAGAAGCAATACCTCGAGCTAACTCGAGCGTGACGTTCACCTGATAGTAAATGATACGCCTACCCACAATAACGTGGTAATGATAATAGTATACACTGCATCCAATTGCGCTCGTCGCCTTGAGACATAAGATGTTGAAATTTGTTACCCCCGTAGTTACAAGCTACAGCGCCCTTCAAATCGGAACACAGTAATGCTTGCACACTACTATTTGGTGGCAGAAATAGGCGCTGCGATGTTATCTTCCTAGACGGTCTCCGACAATAGACACCTACCGCCACTCCGTCTAATAGTTTCAAAGATCTCGTGACGAGTGAAGGAATCCCTGGTTTCTACTATATATATATATAACTGACAAATACATACATATATATCACGCCTCATTCCCTATGGGGTAAACAGAGACCACCTCTCTCCACTTGCTATGATCCTGGCACACCTCTCTCGCTTCCTCCACTTTCACAGGCGTCTTCATGCATGCTCGTATAAACTATATAGTATAATTTTGTTATCGGTTTCGTGTTATCACATTCATTAATTATTGCACATAACTTGTATATCAACTGTTCTCTCCTCTTATATGAATCCCGTTTCATCCTAGCTGTACACTGCTGGACATGGGTTTCTCCTTCTCTTATCTACACTAAAACTTTCATAATCGATTCAACAGTTTAGCTGCGACATAGACATACGTTTGTAATTTATATTAGTATAGATAAAATATAATATGGATTCAAAAAAAAAAAAATCTCCAACTTTATACATGGTAGAAGTAAACTTTTATGTACTGATTAATTTGGAAAAGAATGAGCTCGATAGACAGTTGAAGAAAACAGAGAGAAAGAGATTCGACAAATTATTGTCGATTTAAATAGGAAGGAATGGAAGAGAGAGAGTCACCTAGAAACAAAACACACAAGTAGAAATAAATTGAAACACTTATTGTAACGTTTCGGTAACGATAGAAATTATTCGATTCATTGTCAAAATAGTATTTATATATATATTTTACGTCTGTTTGTCCGTGTGTCTGTATTGTGTCAGTAGGCGCACTCGAGACCACAACACGAAGAGGTAAAGGCTATGGAATCAATATACAAACGTATTTCATCTCACTCTCACAGTCTATACTCTATAAATACGTTTATAGTTGTCTCATTTTCGTTTCATAGAATCTAATTCACACTGTAGTAAAGTTTCAATAGAAAAAAATTATATTTCACAGGACTGTCATGTCACTGGACCGATAATGCTAAAAAAGTGGTAACACTTGCGTGCTATGGACGATTTTACAACAGCCACCCGCCGCGCAGTACAGCGGGACAAATATTTTCATCCTCTCTTTAATACGGACGGTGGGCTGAGAGTGAACGCCGAATTTAATCCTGAAATAAAAAATACCGTTTCATCACCACTGTCTGCTTACTAACAAGCAGTATAAATAGAGTTAAGATTGATAAATGAAGAAGTTATAACAAAAAATAATAAAATTTAGTTTTTTTATGTTGGTAACACTGCTTTCGAATATTTAAAATATGGCAACACTGTACAAACGTCAGATTGCTTTGCGAGCGACTTGTCTCGAGTCATTCGGGCATTAGCAGCAGTGATGCGAGGATCTTTGGTATTTAGTTATTTCAACAGAATTGCAGTGTACTGGAAGATATTCCAAGTCTGAGTGTTTTGGGAGACTGTCTTGAGTAGTAATAATGTATAAGTAGCTTACTGTTATTTAATAATATAGTTTTTAAATTATATTTAAAGAAAAGACCAAAAAAAATACATTATTTATTAAAAATAAATTCCCAATATAACTATTTGTAAAAAACATAATCATGATATAAGTTTAATTAACTAATAGTAAGTTTTGTACCAACTTCATCTTTCCAAAATCCATCATCATCATCAACCGATAGACGTTCACTGTTGGATATAGGTTTCTCACTAACATTACTACGTTAATCGGGTACGGATACATATGGGAGGTTTTAGGCCATTTCCCACCACGCTAGCCCAATGCTGGTAAGTGGGAGCCGGAGCTACGTTTGTTGATGTGCAAGGCCATGTACACCCGCCCAAAATTATCTGAATAAATTAGTGAAAAGTAATTTAATAGAAAAAAATTAAGAAGATAACTCAATGCGTAAGGCGATGATACTGTACATCTCAGAGAAGCGTAGGTTCCCCAATGCCTCATTCCCTTCCTCGGGAATGAGGCATTCACTCGTCCGCATTTTGGTGCGGTGGATAAATGAACTTGGCTTTCTCCTTGTGAGAGACTGCTCGGAGTCCCAGTAGTGGCAGTATTAAGTAGACTATTATTTTATTATCACATTATTTTTAAGTTTGTAGTAAAATTGTATATTACTTAATTTTATATTGTCTGGTGTCAGTGGAATAGTTAAAAAGCTATTTTCATTGCTAGAAATAATATATTACACGAATGATATCGTCTATTTCTTCATAACCGCTGGTCACCAGCAAAGCATCAAGGAGTCGCTCCGGCCGCAAGGGATCCTGTTACGGAACGCATCCAGATTTGCGGTCAGACGCTGCGGTCGCTGCTTTAAATATAGCAACACTACCATAGCTCTGCCACCACCGTGTCACCACCATGCCACCGTTATGCTACTTATTCTCGAGATACGCAGACAATGTAACTTTTCTTACATTTGTCTTTAGGCATCTGATAAATGCCTTTCCCATAACAAACTGGCGCT
The DNA here is from genome assembly GCA_029030555.1 of Ornithoptera alexandrae. Lineage (NCBI taxonomy): Eukaryota > Metazoa > Arthropoda > Insecta > Lepidoptera > Papilionidae > Ornithoptera > Ornithoptera alexandrae. The sequence continues at coordinate 6,427,385 of JARDVY010000064.1, read as the reverse complement.
AGTTAGGATATTGTATACTACACCAAATCATGCTCATAGTGAGTAAAAGGATGTTAAGTTTCATCACCGCAATTTTATTAGCTACAATGCCCTTTACACCGGAACAAAGTAATGTTTGCACAGTACTGTTCCACGTCAGAAATAGGAACTGCATTGGTATCTTAATGGTCATCGTCAACAGCGACGCACCACCGTCCATTAGTACAGTACAGCGAAGAATCGGCGAACCCCAAGGATTACACATGGCAAAACCATCAGCTCACTCCGGTTTACGTTATTGGTATTACACATTGCAAAACCATCAGCTCACTCCGGTTTGCATTATTGGTTATATTAACACCTGTTTTGTGTCTCCATCTTAAATTAATATTCAATTAGGATACCTCATCAGACAGTTCAAAGGGTTGGAATCTGATCAATTATGTCCGTCGAGCGAATATTCCACGCATCTGTAATATTAATCAGTAATGATGCAAGGAGTAGTCTATTGATAATTTCGATGAATTGAGGATATTCCTTGACAATCTTGCCTCGTTTAAATTTATTCATAAAGAAGGAAGTCACAGAAAATTTTGGAAGACATTTAACGAAAATTTCACACTAAATACTGATCCTATAATGGTCAAGGCTTAAATTATTTACGCAAAACAAAAATGATACTAGTATATAATATAGTAGACACTTTACCAAATTTTGGATATTTACCTGGTTTTCTCGTAATATATATATATATACAGGAGATTTCCACCTATGCAGACCTAACGATATCTTTGGATCCATAAGAACTAAAGACTTGAAATGTAATACAAATATTCCTTTTGCCAAGTATACGTCAGCTAAGAACAGAATTTACGAAATATTACTCCCAAACGGAGTTACGGGGGTTTTACTGCCACCAAGGGGTGCAGAGAACAGCTAGTTGTAAATACAACAAATCTTGCATTCATTTCCTTGTTCGCGAAAAACATTAACACTGTAAGATGAATTATAAAAAACTGTTTTATGAATTTCTACATAACTAATCGTTTTTGATACGAGTTAAATGACTATATTAATGCTAGCACTAGAATTTGAACCCGCAACGAGCACAGGGCACGAGCCGAGTTCGCCCGTACTGTTTATCATTGGGCACAGTGCGTGGGCGCAGCAGTATCGACCGTCCGCTATAATGAAAATATCGTTGGTCTGTTTGTTTATGACAACGATTGTTATTAAAATTACTTATAGATCACATCATCTGCCACCATTATACTGTAAACGTACTCAGATTACTTACAAATAGATCAATTTAATTTTTTAAAATACATAAAAAAAAATTTTGAATAGTAGTATTATATAGAAACATCGCCGCGGAACACCATTAGTGTACCGATATGTTCACTGCACCGTTATCAATTCTCGTTGAATCACCAATTAGTCAGTTCCCATCAGGGTGCAGACGTGGGACGACGGTTTTTTTTTTCAATGCAATTGAAGTGTGCACAAAGGTATGTATTCATTATATTTATACATAAACAATGGTTTATTAATTGTTTTTAATATTAGAAATGATTAGAAGCTTAAATACTAACATTCACATTTAGAAAGGCTGAAAAAGAATTATATTGATACCAAATTTTTTAAAACATACATGAGTTCCTTTCGTGTATATCAACTAAGTTTTGACTCCAATTTCACAGGATTTCTAGTAACAGAAAGCCTGAAATTGATTAAATGGTTTAGCTTCACAGTTTTGGTATATCCACGTTTTTTATTATTCTAGACCTTCGAAGTATTACAAAATATAATTTTTAGTGACTTATAGATAAAGGTTTTATTGTTTAAATTTAAGTTGTGTGAATATTGGGAATTGTTGATGGCACATTGCAGAAGGTCTATTTCGTAATACGAGTATCTGACACTTGTCAATTAGTTTTAAAAGCCACTTTTGAAGTCGCGATCGGAAAATTACGGTCTGATATTTTTAGAAACTGAATATTCTCACTGCCCCAATACTATTAGTACATCATTAACATAATGTCAGCTTTCAAATGAAATTATACACAAATTCTTGAATACATTGTAACTTGCCGCTTGTCCAATCACCAACGAGACTTGGATTGGTAATTTACCTGAAATTTATGTTTAATTTGAATTGTGCAAATTTGCGCGAAATGTGGTTCGAAAGGATGTATTAAGATCTCTTCTACTTATTAATATAGATGGAGTTAAAATAAATTAAAGTTATATTCAGAATTGATTTTACCGCCATCTATATGAAATTATTAAGAACCATTTCTTTCGTAAGATTTTGTTCGGTTGAAATAAAATTTATTACTTATATCAAAGGCCCATTCCCAGCAGTGGAGGACATTAAGACTGAAGGTATATTTCTCAACGAATTGTTGAAGAGTAAAGTGGTTTTTGAACGTTTAAAAGCGAATTATGCGGCCGCTGCTCAATTATGAAGCCATTTCAGCGAATTATTCGACAAGGAGCGGGGACACAATGCGCACGTCAAATTCATCTGGATCCACTGTTATGGGACTCATTAAATTGATTTACCGCCCCGCCTCACTTCATTTTAAGTGGAACGGAATAATTATTTTCATATGGCGTTAGAAATATAATATTTATTATAAATTTACACATCTTTGTACAATTACAACAAATATTTGACGAAAAAAATTGTTAACAAGACAATACCTTAAATGGTGAGAGACATGTTCGTCTATTAACAATGGGATGCTAACTAGAATATTTACACAGCATTACACGTGACATATTAATAAATAGGTAGGTACATATTCATATCCTTTCTTATTCTTTTACAAGCTAGAGAATGTAAATTTTTATAATTTATATATATATATATATATATATATATATATATACTTGACTTATATAGCAAAAGTTTGTTATATAGCAAATTATATGGAAAGAAAAAATTTCAAAGTGGCGGTAGGTCCACCGCAGCCGCTATTTATCGGCATAAACAGTAGTGTGCAAATATTACAGTGTTCCGGTTTGAAAGGCGTTGTAACTGTTATTACTGGGTTAACGTGACTCAACATATCTCAGGCGACGAGCTGAATGTAATGTATATGTCATCTTGCAGGCGTATCACTTACCATCAGGCGATTGTCCCGCTCGTACGGCTACTTGATTGAATAAAAAAAAATGGAGCTCTGTTATAAACATTCCTTATTATGAAAAGAGTGCGTCATTTAGGACAGTCAATTCTAGGTGATCTGAACTAGGTCTGTTATTTAATGTTACCTAGGTGTTTTAACATAGTCTAATAAGTATCAAATTTCACGCTCAGGCTCCAACGTGACCATAAAGTGGTCGTTGACCCCGTACGTGGCAGGTGTTTTGCATGCGCGTGAGTCACACTGTCGTTTATGGCGGCGTGTTACGTGCTCGTTGCCATAGTTACGGAGAAAAGAATTCCTATCACGGCACAGAAAAAAATTGCTTAGTACCTGCTGGTGACGGTCTAGATAAGTACCGCCCCAGCTCATATTTCCGACAAATGTGCGAATATAACTTTATTCTGGTTGGAAGGATGCTGTAGTTAGTGAAATTACTGGAGTTAATGATACTCAAAATAATAGTTCTAGTTCATCCAAACTAACGACGAAGCGACGAGACAAGCAGGACGTTCTCCTGATGGTAAGTGATACACCAGCCCATAAGGAGAAGCTATTTAAAATAATATACACAGCACCTTATTGTGCTCGTCGCCTTGCGACATAAGATTTTAAGTCTCGTTACCGCAGTAATTTCACTAGCTAAAACGCCCTTCAAACCGGAACACAGTAGTGTTCGCAAACTACTGTTTTTTAAATAGAAACTGCGGTGGTACCTAACTAGGCGGTCTCCAGCAGAAGATAAAAAAAGATCTAAGCATTAATATGCACAGTAACTTAGTAGTAAGTTAACTGTTCGCGACATAACGCGGTCATTTTAAGTTACCAGCATCTGATACATCCAGTCAACAAGAAGCCGTCCGCGCCGGCAGTAACGTGCACAATCCACTGATCTCCAGCGACAGTTCGTAGACAATACGGCGCTGGTAAACGGAGACGGAAAGTAGTACCGGATGTGGAACTGTCAGGAGCGGCATTAGCATTGTAAAGTGGAACCGTCGTCGCTGATGCCGCTCCAATTATTCAGACTGCTCGCGCCGAGGAGAAGTTCCGCGCGTTCGCATAATAGTTCATATTTAAATACATTACCCGCGTGAAATCTGTCCGGTTTTATATTTGAATGGATTCAGATTGCTGGCGGCTGGTCGCTGATGATGCACACCATACAGCACCAACCCAGCACCTATTGCATCCGATAAACAGTACTGTGCAAATCTGGACGATCTCCGGCAACGGAGATTACCAGCAACTGTGTTAACTTCTATGCTACCGCCGATACCAATATATTTTTTTTATTTAATTAAGCGACGACTTGAGTGGAACGTTCACCTGATGGTAAGTGATACGCTTGACTATAACGTGGCGCTAGTAAGGATGATATACACTGCACCATATTGTGCTCATCACCTGAGACATAGAAGATAAGTCTCATTACCCCAGTAATTACACTCTTGAACCAGGAACACAGTAGTTCCCTTATCAGCAATGGGATCCTCCATACCACACTTACAGTGGTGGTAGGTCTCTAATGCCGGTGACGATCTAGGTAGTTACCATGGCAGTACCTATTGCAGCCGACAAACAATAGTATGCAAACACTATTGTGTTCTGGTTTGAAGGGTGTTGTAGCTAGAGAAATTACTGAGAACTAACTAGCGCCATTTTATGAGCAAGAGTATCACTTACCATCAGGTTAACGTCGTACACGTCTCGTCGCTTCAACAAAAAACCCCCAAGGCGGTAAAAGCCTCCAAACAAGTACGTTCTCTTCTATTTCTAGCTAGTGTGCTCCAGATTATTCTAACCAATCCTGTTATATCCTAACTCCATCGCTTATGTGGTCTAACTGTTCTCCGTTCCGTATGTTTTGGATACTTGTTTGTGTGACTTTCAACCTTGACTCACTGTAAGTGTCCTGCCGATTTCCATTTTTATTTTCTCTCTCGCTCTCTGTTCTCTCTCTTTCACTCCTTCATAAATACTTAGAAAAATATTGTGCAGAAATGAAGTAATAAATGATAACATGGTAGCCGGAGTTCGGAAGTGCCTTTCCGGCACAATGTGGAAGTAATGGTACGAAGGAAGCGCCGGGAAACTGCTTCGTAAGCGGGGAAATGTTGAGATGAGCTCAGTCATCGCCGGTTATTGGGTGAGCGATGGCGGCCGGCCACCGTCCGGTTTCCGGCCAAATTGAAATACGTTAAACCGGACTATAAAAAACCTTTCATTCATCACTGCTGCCGAAGACCGTCTAAGTACCACCGCAACTCCTGTCTCCGTCCATCAGTCCTTAGCTGGTGAAGTCACTGAGGTAACGGACTTAACATATAACACCTCAAGGCCAGTCAGCCCATGTAAGGGCTCCCGCACAATAACTCACGGGTCCCAAACCAACGTCACCTACTGGTGGCGCACCCTGCTAATCCACAAACGAGGATCTGGCTCCCACCAACTAGCATTTAGCCGGCGTGGTGGGAAATGGCCCGCTTCCCTCCATGAACCTCTATAAACGACGGCTCCCAATGCTCGGCGATGCTGACAGCGCAGGTCCGATCAATATCGTTAGGGGAGATCTATGTCCAGCAGTGGACGTCTATCGGCTGATGATGATCACCTCAAGCCACGAGTACAATGTGATGTAGAGTATATCATCCTATTAAATGGTAATGGTTGCATGGTGTTGCGACCGTCCATGGGAATCTGTGATAACTTTCCACCAGGTGAACCGTTCCCTCGTATGCCCACCCTTCCAATAAAAAAAATATACATATTTATGTACAGTTCGTATGTAAATTTCTGCTAGAAGTTAAATTGTATCAGCTCACCTACCACAGTGTCTCCTCACGTCCTAGGTTACCTGATGAAGAATGCCCTCAGGCATTAATCAATTTTAGGTGTTCCTACTAAAGGTCTTTAATAAATAAGTAAAGCGTGAACTAGAACAATTGTTTATTGAGCACATGGTTGAAATGGAAGATGACCTTGACCCGTAACTACCAAATTAACATACAATGGGCTCCGCGTCACCTGGGGTCCATGAACTTCCGTTAAAATTTCAATGTTGTCGGTAGTTAAAAAAAAACAAGTGTGATCTCAAAGGTGGAAGAATGAGATGAAATACTATAGAGATCAAAAGAGATGGAGCGATTGTTGGAGATTTTTTAGCATAATATGGTGATGTGTAGGCATACCATCATCATCATTAGGTGCCCTCATCAAACTGAAGTTTGGCGAACAGTTTGAGAAAACCAATTCGATCCTCAGCTAACTGATGGTATTTAAACTTAGTCCACTCCTTTGTTGTCAAACCATTTCCACCAGATGCATGTTTTCCAGGAATCTCGCCATCCAGGAGGCGTTTTGCAGATGTACCACTTGCCGTTAAATAAATTCGGGACCTGCTGATGGTAACGGAATCGACTGCCTATAAAAACGTGACGCTAGTTAAGATCTGTCTGGTCTGGTAATAAAATTAGCTACAACGTCCTTCAAACCGGAACACGGTATATTGGCACAACGTTATTTTGTAGGTGAAATAAGAGCTGCTGCTTAGATGGTCTCCAGCGACAAAGACATATCACCACTTAATATGTTGTGTAAACATTCTAAGGTCACATTGGTGTGATCAGGTCGTTTCAGGTCGCGATAATTTTTAAGGTCCTTTAGGACAACATGAGCGTGAGGTTCAGTTGATGGTAAACGTTTGTCCATAACAACTTGGCGGTAGTTAGGATGGTATACACAGCACCGCATCGCACATGATGATTATCACTTGTCTCTATTGCAGGGGACAGTCTAGGCATCACAGACCCTAAACATCTAAACTGTAGTGTGGCAAACATTATTGTGTTCCGGTTTGAAGGATGCTGTATGGTAGCTAGTGAAATTTCTGAGATAACGATGTTTAATATCGTATGTCTAAGGCGACGAGCACAAAGTGTTTATGTATATCATCCTAACTAGCGCCACATTGTTACGGGCAATGGTATCACTTGTAATCGAGTGAACCTCTCTCTCGTCTAGTCACTTCATGGAATAAAGAAATATATGTAACAAGCTTTCCTCTTACTCAAACTGAAGAATCCTTAGTGGCTTTCTTCAAGACAGAACTGCTAAGTTCTACTATTGAAGACTTGATGTGACGTGATACGGCGATCATGTTATACAAAGGAAACCTAGTAAAAGATATTTTTATATGAAACAACCGGTACAGGCCGTTGTGTATACTTCAGGCTACGTATAACTAATTGGAGAGTGTTTCAATTACCAACCCCGCTGGTCTGCTGGACGCCGTCCCCCAGGGTGCGCCAGTTATATAAAACACCGAATGAATTCGCTAAATATTTGTTTGAACGGCGCCGTCCGCCGGGATCATTAATAAAGGACTCGTAATGTCGGCAGCCATTTATTTACCAGCTGTAATCTATATGCTATGGAAGCGCCGACTTCCCTGACCTTCCCTCCCTGGTCGAATCAGAAATGTGGAGATCCGCGTGAGAACTAAGGTCAACGAACGATATAGTCCAAAACGTTGCTAATCTCAAGTAGCGATGGACAAGACACGTCGCTCGAAGGGTTGACAGCTGATGGGGCATCAAGGTCTTTAAATAGCGACCGCGTACCGGAAGAGGTAGTATTGACAGGCCCCCTGCTAGGAGGCCCGATAACGCAGGATCGATCGATGTGGAAATATTTAGTGGGAGATCAATGTATCAGTGGTCGTCTATTAGCTGATGATGATGATGATGGTGATGATCTATATATATATAAAAGATTTCACCCTATGTAGAGACTCATCACGATATCTCTGAAACCATAAGGCCTGGAAACTTGAAATTTGGTAGAAATTTTCCTTCTTCAGATCCCTTCTTCAAGAGATGTTACGGCCAGCGAAGCGGGTGAAGAACAGCTGGTAAAATATAGTCTGAAGATTATAAGCGCTACTTCTGCGAGATTAAAATATTCTATCTTCCAAAGTTTAAGAAGAGAAGCAGTTGCTCCATATCAATTCCGCTGTCAGCTTGCTGTCCAAATATAAGAGCCGGAGCGTTTTGTACGAGCTCGACCATCTAATCGTTAACGATGTAAATATAAAAATATGAAAACCGGTCAAGCCGGATAGCTTCAGTGAGACCTATATGTACAGAATAATAATGTTTCCCTTTTCCTCGTTCCAGGTAAGAGTCTGTTGGTGACGTATGAAGAGCGAGCAAACGGGACTCGTACATCAACAGCGCTATTGCTCCACTTTTTCCCCGCGCAGTAAATATTTATTCTTACTTTAACATTTTTTTTATTCACATATGCTTTTAACTGATGCTTAACCACGATCCAATTCCTTGTTAAGTGATAATGTGGTCAGTGATGATAATAAGCAATAACTAAGTAATCAACCTATTCACTTTTCTTTTGAAGATACTAGCGTCGTTCGGATCGGAACATCGACGCTGTTCTCATGAAGAACTAAGAACTGAATATCTTTAATTCATCATCATCAGCGGATAGGTGCCCACTGCTGGACGTAGGCCTTCAGCAAATATCTCCACATCAATCGGTCTCCCGTCGCTCGCATCCAGTGCGTTAACACATTACTGTTTAAAACCACAAAGGCCTAAGTCGTTTAGTTATTTAAGTTGCGGTTCCCAAACGTTGCCATATATATGCAAACGATTGTTAAGCACGCCACGGCGCTAAATGAGCCGTGTAACTTGCCAAGTTAGTCGAGCGAGTGCAGTGACACTGAATGAATATGAAGGAATCGTTTTCACGCTTAACCAGGTGAAGTCTTATTGAATATATTACGCACATCCTATGAGACGTTTTGTTGATGATAATAATTAAGCATTCTGAATAACTTACGTAATATTCTTTAGGGATACTTTAAGTAAATTAACTTATATAGAACATTCCGGATTGGATGTTGGAGGTTGGATGACATTTCATCCAAGAACCCGTCGCCATTACGACGGGTTTATGGAACGACTTGTGATCCACGAATGCCTCTTAAGCTTAAGGGACAGATCTACAAGTCGGTCGTTGTATGGATCTGAGTGTTGAGCCACCAAGGGTTCGGATGAAAGGAGATTAATGTGGCCGAGATGCGAATGGTAAGTTGGACGTGTGGTGTGACGAGAATGGATAAAATTAAGGATGAGGATATTAGAGCAAGTCGGAAAGTTGCTCCAGTGACAGAGAAATTGAGGAGCAAGGGGTTAGCGTGGTGCGGGCATGTTGTGCGGAGGGACGAACGACATATAACGAAAAAAGTAATGAGGATGAACGTGGTTGGTTATAAGGGTAAAGGAAAGGGCAGGAGAAAGTGTGGATGAATTGTGAGATAGATGACATGTGTAAGAAGAGTGTGAATCCAGATATGACGGCTGATAGAGGGATATGGAAGAGAAGTACAAGTACATACTGTGCCGACCCCACGACCGAACGTCAGTTCTTCGTGTGACGTGTTCTGCCCATTGCCACTTAAAGCTAGAACATTTCATTGCCATTGCAGAAGCAATAGGTCTACCAAATTTTGGGTGTTTACATCTAATAATTTCGGGGATCTCGTGATGAGCCAATAAATCACCAGATATCTCCTATATATATACACACCAGTTATTCTCCGTCCGACTTTGCTGGCCATAACACCTCCGGAACCCCTTTTGGGTAAGGAATTTAGTTCCATCCGTTCATAACTGATCTGTACTTGGCAAAAGGAATATTCCTACCGAATGTCAAGTCTCCAGGCCTTATGGTTCCAGAGATATCGTGATGAGTCTCCACACAGGTGGAAATCTCGTATATATATATATATATATATATATATATGGATTATAGTGTATATATGATTATCTTTCTTATTTCAAGAATGTTGGTGTAGCAAAAAGTAAGCAGCAGTCGTACGGAGTTGCCGGGGTTGTAATCCGCCGTGCAGCGGACAGATTGCGTTATCTCGCAGCGCGGGGTGCTCGCTGCCGGCTAATAGGCATTAGGGGCTCATGGAGCCTCCGCCGGCTCCGGGCACTCCTTACACTCTCCCCGACGTTAAATTCCTCAGAAAAACTCCGGACGCTTTTCCACGGCTCATGTTGTGATTTTCCGCGACTTGATGTAATTTTGACGTCTCGTCCCTGTTTTCCTTCCCGCCCACCCCCGCGACGTTTATTCTCGCAAAGTGCCCCTAATCTCGGATCTAATGAGATTATTTTCTCTTTCAATTTCGTTGCCGCGCTGAGTGGTCTACATTATTTTTTTTTTTCAAAATCGGTTTATACGTTTCCGGTTTGATTCAAACAACAAACGGAATTACTCCTCTAATTAACATTTAATTGCACAAAGAATCCATTTTGAACTCATTACCGATTAATTAATATTTCTCTTTCTTAGCTGAACAGCAATTTGGTTCAGTACATAACGAATTAATTTAATATCTGATGAACTTCTTTTGTGTTCAGATCACACCCACCACACCCGAAGTGAGATTATAACCTAACCATTTTTTTCCGTGGAGAAATCCTATATTGGATACGCCTCTGGTGGATCTCATCTCTCCTTCTGGTCGAGGACCAACAGGTAAACACAAAACAAGGAAAAATTTTGTGCCAAGTGACTGACGATAATGTCGAGGACGAGAGAAGTGGAGAGGTAAAATTAGGAAGCTGACCCCACTACCATATAAGATAATAGCTAGGAAGAGAGAGAGATACTCCTCTGCTGTAGACTAAAACCCCTAAAATATACTACTAAAACCCCTAAATAATACGACTTGTTACAGGAAGCATTGTTTGTTTTATATAGAAAGAGTGGGCAAACGAGCGAACATCTCACCTGATGGAAAGTGATTACTGACACCCTCAACCAGAGGACTCGCGGCTTGTGTGCCGATTTTTAGGGAATGGGATATGTTTCATGGTTAGCATGGTACGTTAACAAACTTGACACTACCTCGTCCATGTGAGATAACCGATGGTTCCAGTAGTGGAAATATAAAAAAGGTCCAAAAGTAATTTGTTGTCGGGCGTGCGTTCGTGTAAATATTGCAACTGGATTCTCGTTCATATAAATACAGTCATCACCTTCGAAAGGTAAAGGTGCGAGTCGCGCTTTGTCTCGTCAACACTCGTAACGAGGTGACACGCAAGTGACGCGTGCGAGTGATTGTCGCTCGTTATGTGAACGTCACGTTAACTGAACGCCGCTGCGGCACGGCGGACGGTAACGAGTCGACAGTTGTCTGTTACTGGTTACATTGGCTTCGTTACCGTTGCCGCGTTGTGACACTCTTATTTGAGGGACTACGTGTTTGTAATACATATATAGTTGAGAGATGTATGCTTACAGTGGGCTGCGTGAAAATGCTTCAATTCCCACAGAGAGCAAGGGAAAGGGCTGTGCTCGGGGTTTCCCTGCGCGATCACAGAAATGAATCCGAAGAAGAACTAAGGTCACCGACATAGTCCAAAAGATTGTTAGCCTCAAGTGGCAATGAGCAGTACACATCGCTCGAAGGACTCGCAACTGTTGGGGCAGCAGGGTTCTCGAATGGCGACCGCGTACCGGAAGAGGCAGTGTTGGCAGGCCTCCTCAATAGATAGTCCGACTATCTGATAAAGGTCGCGGGGAGCAGCTGGATGCCGATAACGCAGGATCGATCGATGTGGAAATATTTGAGGGGAAGCCTATATCCAGCAGTGGACAACTGTCAGCTGATGATGATGATACGTTATAGTGTAGAAGTAGACAATTATGTGTGAACTTAGCTATAGACCGAAGACCTTAACAAAAATCTTTCTCATCTCTTTCTCTATTATCTTTACTTATATACAGGAGTTATCCTGATATCCACTGCCTCATCACGAGATCTCCGGGACTATTACACGTAAGCACTCAAAATTTGGTAGAGATATGGCTTCTGCCGTTTAGAGGTACCGTCCCCTTTGCGGGGGTGTTACGACCAGCGAAGCGGGCGGGGAACAACTGGTATTGTGTAAATCGTCTCTATGCAAAGTGTACTATCATCATCATCAGCTGATAGACGTCCACTGCCGGACACAGCTTCCCCCAAAGATTTCCACATCGATCGGGCAGGGGTACATATGAAGGGATTTGTGCCAGTTCCCACCACGCTTGCTTTGTTGATTAGCACGATGCACCACGAGCAGGTGAGGTTGGCTTAGATCCCGTGAGTTGGTGTGCGGGATTCCTTACACCCCAATGTAATGGCAAAATATACCAACTCTTTGGAAAATTTTAGGTCTTTAATAATATCAAACTGGAATTTTAACACTCTTGAACAATTCGATAACAACACTGGTACCTACCTAGACGGTCTCTGAGAACAGAGACCTACCACCAGCTAAAGCATTATGAACTTAAGTTAATATTTAAAGATAACAAACAAATAACTTAAAGTTGAAGCTAATTATATTTCCGTGTTTGCTGGCGATAAAGTTTTGAAGGAAATAAGTCCGATATCTGTATTACTCCAAGCACTTCAAACAGATGGAAGAGGTGGGCGCCGGAAGAGGGGGTAAGAAGAGTCCATAAATCCAAAACTTGAGAGATTAAGCCCTCGTTTGGTGGATATTTTGAGCTTCGGGCAACTTCCGCTGCTAATTTATTTATTCTAGTTTGGATTCGCAGACGTTCCGATTTATTCCCGGCCGGGGCTAAGTTGCGAGGAGTTATGTCCTTGCACTTCCGGAATATAATTATTTCCGTTTGCGCCGAATGCTGCACACAAGATGTTCAGCTAAATTGTGGTGCAGTGTAAACAATTCAAATAGAGAGACGTTTATTCAATTACATTAGCATCTGTATTATTTCCTATTTGTTGTAAATAAGGGTAGGGGGTTCCCGCGCAACAGTTCACGGGATCCAAGCCAACTTTACCTGCTCGTGGTGCAGTCTGCTAATGAACAAACGAGGCTCTGGCTACCACCAATCCGCATTGGACGAGCGTGGTGGGAAATGGGCCAAACCCTCCCAAATGCACCCTTACACAACAACAACCCTGTATACAACAAACGAATAGAGTTCGTGAAACGTTAAACAAAAAAAAATTCAATTAAACGTAAAAAGCTACAAATAGCGTGTGGCCCGTCGCGGAGCTGAACTCGGTGGAATTGTTGCCATAAATCAGTGGCCGACAAATCCGCGGCCACGCCCACTTTTCCGTGCTTCCGTTAGGTCGCGTTCGTACTTCCGGTTAAATTACAAACAGGCTCGCAATGCTGGCCTGGGCGCTGTTCGCAGTTTGAACGCCACGAGATAAATTTTCGGGCGACTTTTTTTTGCAGCGACGATACGAGCGGAACTATCACTCGATTGCAAGTGCTACCCCTTACCCATAACGTGGCGCTAGTTACGATGATATACACTGCACCATATTGTGCTCATCACCTTAAAACGTAAGATATTAAGCCTCGTTATTCCAGACTTCACTAGATACAGAGCCCTTCAAACCGGAACCCGGTAATGTTTGCACAGTAATACCTAGAGGGATAATGTAAAGACCTACTACCATTGAAAAGCGACTGATTTTAAAATGATGTTGGAAATAAGGGTAGAAAGTAAAACTACTGGAGTGACGATGATGCATCACTTAACATCAGGTGAACGTATCGTCGCTTCGTCGAATAAAAAAAATGGTTTTATCTCAATATTTATAAAGAGTTTAAAGCGGTAACTATACTGCTGTTAACCTTTATCTTCTTCGTCGGTATCACTCTTGACGGAGTGGTCGTGGTCATCAGTTCAGGTGTTGGTCGGAAGTTTGACACCACGTCGCCATTCCTCTCTGATTTCCACCTTCCTAGTGCATTCATATATTGGTATCGATGACGAGACATTTACTGCCGCCTTTATCTGGTCATCTCTTAGGCGTTCTTCCTCGTGGCCTGGTACCCTCAACCTTTCTTTGGGCCTCAAGTCGCTCAATAGCTACCTCCCTTCGGATTACGCGCCCAAAAAGAGGATAGGAGACTGTACCGAAGATGATAAACGCTGCCTGATGCAGAGTTCTCGAAGTATAGACTCGTTGGTACGGAATTAAACTTACTAACCTTTATACTGTCGGTTAAATATTTAACCGAAACAGTTAACTTACAATTAAATCTGTTAACAAAACCCTTATTAAACGAAAGGGGGTAGTAATTCATAAAGAAATATTTGCTTTAAATGTATATTCGGCTGGGACAGTGAACGACGTAACGGTTGCGACACGACCTCGTTCCGACCTTCGGTAGCCTGTTATGGGGGGGGGGACGGGGGTTAGTATCGTCCGTGGTGATCTAGATACAGCACCAGCCCGCAGGCGGCTTGAGAAATCACAACCGAGATTTGCATTTTTATGACCTTACTTTATTTTAAGTGCTGCTAGTTTTTTTGTTGCCAAACCACAAGTCGATTATAACGCCCCTCAAACCGGAACAAGGTTACTTTTACGCAGCACTATTTAGCTATAGAAATAGGTTATGCAGTCGCAGTTGTGTTGGATGGTATTGCAGTAGTGTTTGTCGGCTGCAATAGGCGCTGCAGTCCTACCTAGACCGTCTCCGGCAACAGAGACCTACCACCATATTTTAATTAACAACCCTTTCCCCTCACACGACCCTTAGCAACCGCTTAGTATGCTTATAAAGTTTTAAAAACGTAACTTAACTTACTATAACTCACTAATAGCTGTTTCTGTTTCTCATAGAAATATTAGAATATCGACGTACGAAATAGGATTCTATGTCTATAGCATTAAGATCGTTAATTGATTGGCTCAAGAATGAAAGACTTAAATTGTCTTCAAAAAATGTGAATGATGTTAGCCAACGTAATCCAAGATGTTAGGAATTGTAATCTCCAATACAGGAGATATCCAGAGATTCATTGACTCATCACGAGATCTTCGAAACTTTTAGTAGTAAACATTCACAATTTGGTAGAGATATTGCTTCTGCTGTTTAAAGGTCAGCTAGGATCTATTGTTGGTACAGCTACTGGTGGTAGTGTATCAGTGGCCGGAGAACGTCTAGGGGTTAGGGGGTCTAGGTAACCACTGCAGCGCCTATTGCAGCCGACAAACAGTTGTGTGCTAATATCACTCTGTTCCGCTTTGAAGGGCGCTGTACGTAATGATATTACTGGAGTAAAGTTACTTAACATCGGATGTCACAACAATGTGGTGCTGTGTATAACATCCTAACTAACGCCACGTTGTTATGGGGCAGGTGTATCACCATAAGGTGGACTTCAAAAATGACACGGCGCCGTGTAGTTGGCCACTCATATGCAGGACGTTTGCTTCATATAGGGAAACAAGCACTGCCAAATATATATATATATATATATATATAAGATTACTCTCCGCTCCTTTACTAAGCCTAACAAAAACTCATACATTGGAACTGGAGCCAGGGTTATTGTGACCCAAATTCATTGAAAAAGGTAACGGGAAAACAATATGTGCAAACAGGATACAGTTCCAAGTGATGCAGAACTGTAAATTGGATGGTGAAGGTATATCCGTACCGTTACATCCGGCAATGGTATTCTTTATGATATAGGAAACTATATTTTATGTTTACAATCTATAACTAAATAATAGATCTCTCTATAACTTTAATATCTTAAATATTAACTTGTTTCCGTTTAGAGCGGAAATGCAGTAACTTCCCGCCGACGACTTTAATCCGTAGCTTTGTTTGAGTCGGTCGGTGTTTGCTTTGAACCGGAAGTATATAGCAAATATTCCCGTCCACCCCCGCCGCTCGCGTGTGTAGAATTTCTTTTCTATTTTCCAGTTAATTGTTATTTATTTATTTATCTGTTAGTTATTATAAAACAATATTTTACTATTTAATCATCATCTTCAGAAGGTAGACGTCCACTGCTGGACATAAGTCTCCCACAAAGATCTCCACGTCGATCGATATATATAAGGTGGGGAGAATGAAAGTCATGGTTGAGGTATATCAGGGAACTGGCATATGTGGGGTTTCCAAATTGTCCTGCCGAACCAGAGACAGATAGGACTATAGGACGCTGATCGCCAACCTTCGCTAGTTTGAGAGGCATTTTAAGAAGAAGAAGAATATATATCATCATCAGCCGATAGACCTCCACCAAAGATCTCTATGTAAGAAATTTCCACCGATGTAGAGACTCATCACGATATGTCTGGAACCATAATGCCTAGAGACTTTAAATTTGGTAGGAATATACTTGTTGCCAAGTATAGGGCAACTAAGAACGGATTTTAAGAAACGTTACCCCCAAAAGTAGTTTGGGGGATGGTACAGCCAGCAAACAGGCGGCGAACAGCTACATATTACATACAGCTATATATTGTGTTAATCGTGAAAGCTTGGTTAGGATCGCGTACACACATGATGTTAACTTAGAAGAGGAGTAGTTTCTATCTGTACTGATCTGAAGCTATGGAAGCCATCGTGATGTAACTGACATGTTCTAAGGTGAGCAGCTTCCGTGACATCCAGCAACCCGCATTTGGCCCTCTTGAATGGAAATTTGAACGAAAACCGGTTAATCATAAAGACTTAATGAAGTATCAGGAAAAAGGATTATTAAGTCTATATTAAAAAAAAATAACGGGGATAATTAAAAAAATTGTAATGGGTACGTTAATTAACGGCCCAAGTGGGACAAACCGACCCTTTAAAATGTAACTTAGCTTCGAACTGGTTTTTTTTTTATCCAACTTAGGAACCTTTCATTAAACTTAATGAGGGAAGGAGATTTAAAGGGAAATTCGAAGCGTGAATTTGAATTCTAATTTAACCGCACGGGGAAAATTAAGGAGCTGTTGATTTTACATTATGTGGAGGAATATAAAAATATATATATATAATTATAAAACACCCGTCATATTAATGAAGAGATTTTTTTGTCTTCATTAATAATTATGTTAATTTTCAGCTGACCTGAACAGGGTACGGCGTGGAAACTTAATATCTCAATTATGTCATACAAAGGGAATCATTGTCATATCATGCAGTTTATATTTATTGTTTTAACCGACAAGACGAGCGGGACGTTCACCTGATGGTAAGTTATATACCTACCCATAATTACGCGACGCCAGTTATAATGGTGTACTCTACACCACATTCTGCTCGTCACCTTGAGACAAGATATTGAGTCTCATTACCCCAGTAATAACACTAGCTATAGCGTCTTTCAAACCGGAACACAATGTTTACACAGTACAATTTATATTAATGAGTTATATTACAATAATATATCATCCCAATGAATACTATTATTTTAATTGGTGCTATAGGAAACTTAGTATTTAAATATTACTTACTACTACTACTAGTACTTAAACCATAACGAAATATTTTATATTTTTTTTAAGATTACATTTTTGGGGGAATTTATAATATTTTTTTTAAATAAAACCCTATGTCATACTTCATGCCTTAAGCTATCAGCCGGTGAAGTTTTCATCAAAATTGGTGAAGCTGTTTCAGAGATAACTTGAAACAAACAATGTTACTTGTAAATGTTCATAATAGTTAAATATATAAACGAGACATAACTTCGCAGGAACGAACTTAGTCACTGTTTCCTCCGAAACATCCTGTATAATCCTTCATATCCATTGTATTTGCGAGATGGATTCTCCTCCGTTCACTCAACCAATGCAGAAAACAGATGTCACCTAAAGATCCTGAAATTTACGTCCAATAGTTTCGATCATCCCCACTCTCTCGCTGTCAGATCAGACGACGATCAGAGAATTCGCTGACACGCAGTCAGATCCTGGAGTGCACTTCCTCCGATTCGCGATGTTAACACAGGGGCACTATATAAAAAGTGCGTTTTTTTTTCTTCTCTTTGTACTTAAGCGATTCTAGATTATATTTAGTATATAAATTTTTCTATAGTATTATATAGTGCACCAGGTTCACTGTCAAATCAAATCTCCTAACCCTAGGCCTACTAGAAGAAATTCTATATTGGAATAAATAGTGCCTTGGCACTTATTTCTACATATGTTATATTATCACTGGGATTTCTGTGTGCATAAATAAATGAACTAGCCGTTTCCCACCCCGCTTCGATAGTCGTAATACCCCCATAACCCGTTTTGACGGTAATATTTCGTAAAGTCCGACCTACACTTTGCAAAAGGAATATTCCTACTAAAAGTCAACACTCCAGTTCTTATGGTTCCAGGGTTATCGTGAAGAGTTTCTACTTAGGTGGAATTCTCTTGTATATATATATATCGATAGTATGTATTCAAATGTTCGCTCTCACTTCTAACTTGAAAGCACTTAAACAATTTTAATTTAACTTAATATTATTCACGTCGTCGCATGTAATGAACTTGAAGCGGGTTATCGAAGGTGGGCTGCTCACGAGCAAGCTGTGAACGGGATTACCATTTGTCCGCCCGAACCCGGTTTGTTGATATTCCGATGGAGAAAGGACAGAGCTGGAGTTCCCCGGGGACGTCTTCATACGGATTAGAGCGCGCGCGCTGCTCTCCCTTAAAAGCCTCCTCTCATAATTTATTCTCAGGGAATAGTTCCGCAACGTACTCCACTCCCGATGATGCTTCGTTCTGCTGCGCCGTCTACTCCCCGCCGGCTACCTTCAGAGCCTTCCAATTTATTGATAATATTTTATGAACAAACAAACGGAAGAACAAAGGAACCGTTCGTATCAATCTGGTATAACTTACATTGAAATATAACAAAACTCGTAGCTGGTATTAAACCTGATCATCTTCGAAGCCGGAAGCGATTTAAATAAGTATAACTGGAATTTAAAAAATATATAATTTTTCTTTAGTACTAACACTGGTTAATTATATATTTATTATTAGTTTAGTTATGTTTTTTTATAGAAACTCTACCTGCGTTGCTTTATGAACGTAGTTATATGAAAGTTTTACAAGTTTGAACCCTCTTATTACCGGAAGTAATAAACAAAATTTAAAATTCTTTATTACATTTGATAACCCAATTAATTGAGAAGGAAATACATTACTTAATTTTATATATATATATATATACATATATTAGCTATCCCCCGCCCGCTTTGCTGGCTGCAATATAATATTAGATTTGTAACTATGTCTGAAATACTCCTTGGGAGTAGCCGCAGCGGCGAGTGACTTTCTATAGCAACTGTTACCATAGCAACCGCATAAATAAAACCAAATAAAAATGTTTATAAAAGTTAATTAGAAATATAATCAAGGATCTATGAAACTCAAAAATACCCTATAACCATTTACAAATCATTCCGCGTCGAATGGTCATATTTCCTTATCCGGTACGTTCACCAGTTTTCACGTGATTGACGAACAAACGAAAGACATTTTCATTATATATATATATATATAGATTTTATATTATCAGCAAACTAAACTATCCTCCTCCTCCTCCTCCTACTCCTCAAATCGTATTCCTCATCTCTAAGCGTCGTTACACTCTTGTCCTCATAAAACTAAACCCTACGGTACTGTTATACATGAAACTATTATTTATTTACAAGTATTTTAGTGAATACTGTTGTTGGTGTATACCTGGTATGATGTCTATCTCCGGCTCGGCGTCCCACGTCACAAATGTCATATTGTCACTCCCCCGGAGGATTAACCCTGACTGGCTCAAAGGATATCAAGGTGCGTCTATTCGTTAGTTACTAGTAACAACATGACGGCCTCGTGTAATATTCGCCGTCCGTTTTTTAAATATATCCACTGAAAGTAGTTAAAGTGTGAAGGTTTTATGGAGACGAGCGGGAACTGCACCTGATAGAGAGGAACACGCCTGCCCATAACAATGGCGCTAGTTAGCACGACACAGCACAACGTTACGCTCGTCGCTTTCAGACGTGATCTTAAGTATTGTTACATAATAGTTTCACTAGCTACAGCGCCTTTCAAGCCGGGCATCCGTAATGATTGCACAATTTTTTTCGGTACACCACTTCCGGCAACATAGACGTACCAATAGCACGTCTCAAATGTTATTAAATAAACAGCCCATTTTATAGTCCCAATGCTGGGACACAGGTCTTCTATCACAAGAGGTCAAGGCCTGATTTTCGGGCTTAGCGCAAACTAATGCGTGAATGTCCACCAAGGTTTAGTCATTTATGATCTTTGTTTAAACATATAAAAATACTGTCATCATCATCATCATCAGCCGATAGACGTCCACTGCTGGACATAGGCCTCCCCATAGATCTCCACATCGATCGGTCCCGCGTTGTTCGCATCCAGTGAATTCCTTCGATTCTCATCAGATCGTCAATCCACATATTGAAGGTAGGCTTGTGCCCCAACAGTGAGGACGTAAATTGGCTGTTATGGTGTGGTCGGTCCACCTGTACACTGGTCCAAATACTGTAAATTAACTTTAAAAGAAGCCTCACTCGAAAACCGGTGTTAGTATCTCAAAGTATCATGAAATATACCAGGATTTAATTATTCTTGAATTGATCTTTGATCATCGTCAAACAGGATGGGTGGGGTTTAAATCACGTCTCCACACCCCTGTACTTACACTAGCTACAGCGCCCTTCAAACCGGAACACAGTAACGTTTGCACAGTAGTATTTGTCGGCTGCAAAAGAAGCTGCGGTAGTACCTACTTACCGAGCTACTGGGCTATTTACCTAGACGATCTCCGAGAACAGAGACCTACCATCAATAAATCAGGCTTTAATGTGCTGCAGGGACAGGTCGCAGGTTCATTCCCGACAATCTGGTATCTGGTGGTATTGTTACGTATAACACGAACGGTAACGACTTATTATGTATGCAGTGAGAATATCCTCGTTTAGTAACCGCCCGCGCTGATGAAGCCCCGCCGTATAACTTATATTCAAGTGCTCATCAGGCCCCGGGGTAAATAGAAATCATCCACCAGTCCCGTCACTTTCCTCCACTGCCTCCTCCTCATGTTAGTCGATGGGTCCGTAACCCATCGACTAACATGAGGGTCTAACGCTCGATTCTGAACAACAGGCTTTACTGGTGATAGGTCTTTGTTACCGGAGAGCGTCTAGCTAGCTATAGCCGACAAACAGTACTATGCAATTATTACCGTGTTCCGGTTTGAAGGGTGCTGTAGCTAGTGTAATTACTGGGGTAACGAGACTCGACATCTTATGTCTAAAGCGACGAGCGCAATGCGGTGCTGTATATGTCATCCTAACTAATACCACATTGACACGGGCAGGCGCGTCTCTTACCATCAGGTATCGTCCCGCTGGTCTGGTTACTTCATTGAATAAAAAAAGAAAACGTGTACAAGAGCTTAGTGGTACCTACATCTGGTTTATTTTATATATATATATATATGTATATATATATATGTATATATATGTATATATATGTATATATATATATATATATATATATATATGTGTATATATATGTATATATATATAATATAAAGGGGTGGTAGGTGTCACTTATCGTCTAGGTATGTACCATCCCAGGTCCCACTTCTACCTCCAAACAATAGATTGCAAACGTTACTGTGTTCCAGTGTGCGACAAGCACAATATGGTGCTGTGTATATCATCCTAACTAACGCTGTTACGGACAGGCGTATCACTTACTATCGGGTGAACGTCGTACAATAAAAAAAAGTTACTAATAAGATTAATAAAACTTAAAGAATTTGATAATTGTTTTTAAAGGCATTTCAAACAATAAATATACTTTGAAAGGAAAATCAGAGATATAGTAAACTGTACGAAATTGTGTAAAGATCTAAACATATCAAACGTGTATATTTATATATTGAACATATTACCCACCCACCCGCATTGGGCCAGCGTGGTGGGAAATAACCCAAATCCCCCCCATATGAACTACTAACGACGGCACCCGATGCCCAGCGATGCAAGCAACGCAGGACCGATCGATCGGGGATGTTTGGGCGAAGCCTATGTCCAACAGTGGACATTTATTGGCTGATGATGAACATATTATTTAAATACAAAAAGAAACCAACAAATATATATATATTTATATATATCCACTTGGACACGTCGCGCCGGAAGGCATTGTTATACTACTCATACCCTTTGCATAAAGGGCGTTGAAGTGTACTACGCAAATTTTAAGATTTAATTGATTAATTCATTGTTTACCTTCATCATGTTAGACAGCGTACTCCATATTCCCACTGTTGGGATTCAGCTGTTTCTTTCAGGCTGACGAAGATGGCAAATGTCTATGGAATCAGTTCTTATTAGAACATGCCGTTAGTAGTATTTGTGAATAGTCTGCAAAGTTAGGAAGGTAGGTATTCATTCATTTACTAAATTTTTTCTTATACTATATTCACAATAGAAAAAAGATCTTTAGTAACTTTTAAACTCGCAAAAAGGTACGTACCCTATCTACCCTCTACCCTCGCTCCGTGGGAATGTTAGGTGCAAACTCCGCAAGAATTTCGGGTGAATTGACATAACCATGAGGTATTTTATTGTATACCCCGAATTGAGGGACCGGATATTTTTGTGATGCAAACCGCCACCGACCTTTCTATCTTTATGTACTATTACAACAATTTTAAATATAATATAGACCAGTATTTGACCACGATTCCACTTGATGGTAACTGGAGATTTACTCTTAAAAAAAGCAGATTAGTCTAGATAAAGGTTCTAATAAAATAGAAATTAAAATTTCCAAGAATATAACACTTGTTCATTGATGGTGGGCCTCTGTCGCTGGAGATTGTGTAAGTCCACCGCAGCTCGTACTGTAGCCGTCAAACAGTACTGTGGAAACATTACTGTGCTCCAGTTTGTAAGGCACTGTAGCTACTGTTATTAGTGGAATAATGAGACTCAAAATCTTGTCTCTGACGAGTGCAATGTGGTGTAATATACATCACCATAACTAACGCCACATTGTTATGGGAAGGCATATCACTTACCATCAGATGCACGTCTCGCTCGTCGCTTAATTAAATAAAAAAAAAAATAGTTAT
Source organism: Ornithoptera alexandrae (assembly GCA_029030555.1). NCBI lineage: Eukaryota > Metazoa > Arthropoda > Insecta > Lepidoptera > Papilionidae > Ornithoptera > Ornithoptera alexandrae. The sequence goes on along the minus strand of JARDVY010000064.1, from coordinate 6,404,269 downwards.
TAGTTACTATATTACGTTGTTTTTTAATAACTTAGTCTTTATTCTTTATGTGTTTAACAAGTTATGCAAGTAATTGTTATTCCGCTGCTCCTATAAAGTCCGCATGTTATTATCATAAGTTTCCTTAACCGTGTCCTCCTCTCGTCGTGCACATTCGCGCGCCGATCTCGCGAACAATACCGTAAACTTGACAAAGAGCAAAAGCCGTAAACAAAATTCAAATGTACGGCGCACGTATTTCTTTAACATATTTCCGTTTGAATGAAGCAAATTTCTATACATTTTTCAGGTCAACGGTTGCGAAATGTAAATCGTAGCTTACGTATTAGTCGCGAACGGAATCCCTCCAAAACTCTTAACAAATTCGCGCCGCCATTTTGTAACGTTGACAAGATGGCGTGTTATTGCGTACTAATTAATTCGCTCCTCTTGTTTCACTATTTGCTTTAATTCAACTGATTTACAGTTACGAATTTTATACTCATCTATTTCTGTATAACCGAAAATAAAGTTTAGACTGGAAACAAGTAATTATTATATTTATTTATAGATTAGAATTTATATTACGCCGTAAACAAAGGTACATAGTAGCTCCCTGTTGCTGGAGACCGTCCTGGTGGGTCCTATTGCAGCCGACATACAGCAAGCACTCTGAAAACATTGCGGATTGAAGGGCGCTGTAGTTAATGCAATTACTGGGGTAACGCCACTCAACTAATTATGAGTCAGGCAACGAGCACAATGTGATGGGGTATATATATCATCCTAACTAGCGCCATGTTGTTATGGGCAGGCGTATCACTTACCATCAGGTGAATGTCCCGCTCGACTCGTCACTTGAATGAAACAAAAAAAAAAAGGCTGTACGTAAATAGTGATTTGTTTTTCTGTTTTGTTCAATTCAATAGATTTATCTATTATTTTTTACACCCCACTGAAAATCAGGGTTGACGTCTGTATAGGCGACAACATTACCTGAGTGGTTTCCTTTCCCATAAGTATTTGTTATTATTTTAATTCATCTTTCTCCAAAATATATTTCTTTCTTGTGCTAATGAACGGTAAATTATTATTAATATTAATTACTAGTCGATAAAATTTAACATCATGTGAAAAATCTAGCATGAGATCGCTAGGTAATATCGATCCTTGAAAGGTACTCGTTCTATCCCAGATTGGTCAGTCACGCGAACTATTTCAACAAAGCCTTCCAGTTATTATAGGCTCATATTGTTAGGCAGCCTTATCAAATTACAATAATATATACAGTACTATATTAAAATAATATATACAGTCTAATTAGGAAAGGTTAAAGCAACAAAATTTATATTTAATTAAAACGGCAGCATCACCAAGGTGATCTGCATCACTGTTCATTCAATCTGAATCATAAAGCTAAATAAAAGCGCGAGCTAAATAAAATCAAAGGAAAAAAAATGGATCACCTAAAATTTGTAAACTCTATTTGATTTTAGTATACGTTACTAGATAAATTTTTTTGTGGACTTCCAAAACCGTCTAGATCAAGATCACCGATTCGGATTGGTTAATCATTACTAGTAAGTCTGTTCCTGAAAAGGTTTTATTACATATATATGAGACTACTACTAGAGATTTATTAAGGTGTTTTTGAAACCCAAGTCCTGGAGAATTGAAATCTGTTAGAAATATTCCTTTTGCCGAGTTTAGGTTAGCTAAGAATGGATTTTACGAAATTTCTTCCCCAAAATGAGTTGCAAGGGTTTTACGACCAGGAAAGCGGTGGGGGCACTAGAATATATCTATTTATGTTGTACTTTATGAACAGTTGTGTGTGTAAAAAAAACTATTGAAGTGAGTAAACCCTATAGAAATGTTTAAAAGCAACCAGCGCAATGTGAAGCAAAGTATATACCACAAATACAGCCATAAACGCAAGTTCTCACCAAATAAAAAAATGTCCTGTTGTCTTGATATATTGATATATAATACGACGATATATTACCAGTTACAAATATATAGATGATCTAATCCACCTTTACTTACGGCACCTGACCATCGAGCTGGTCCACCGATTCAAAGTAGTCTGTCGTATCAGTGACGGCCGATAGGGGAGGAAAGTGTTGGATGGACCGACGACATCATCAGAGCGGTCGGAAGTGGATGGATGCGAGAAGCTCCAGCAATGGATAAACAAAGGCTGATAACTATGATCTAATAGTAAATAAAACTATAATTTTAAATATTTTTTTTAAATGTTGACTATGAAGTAATGTTCATACACTCAGCTTAAAAAATCCTCGTTTACTAGTTTTAGGGGTAACCTTGTGTATAAATTCTTTTTTTCATACAAGAGAGTATCGATGGTGGGGTAAATGGTTGGAAGGAAACGCCGTAAACATTTCATGTGGTGTTCGCGTGTTGCCGGGCTCAGCTCCGCCCTGGGGCTGATTAGATAGCTGCGGATCTTTTCGGCGGGGAAAAAAAAAATCCGCACGCAGAAAATAAATTAGAGTATTTGTTAACTGACCCTTTTAGTTTATTGTATGAGGAGGTTGGAAACAAGGGCGCACAAGTTAACCGTTACGCCTCAACTTTATGTGGACCTCTGATTGGTGAAGCACTGGAGTTCTGCAAATGTATAGAAACTTTTAGTTTTAGTATTTTTTATATTACAAATTTATACATTTGATAGTATGTGACACACCCATTATACTGTGATGTTGATTAGGATGTTTATACAGCAGTAAAACAGCTGATCGCCAACCTTCACTAGTTGGAGAGGCACATTAAGAAGAAGAAGACGAAGAAAACATTAGTCTCTATTTTTAGCAATCGGCTATTAGGGTCTCTGATCGTTGTCATCATGTGATGTTATTTGTACCTCAATGTCAGACGCCTATGAGACGGACTGACCAGATAAAAGCGGCAGTATATGGCTCATCATCATTACCACTATATGAGTGCACTAGGGACGCGGCCATCAGAGAGGAAGGGCGACGTATTGTTAAGCATGCGATCAAGACCTGAAGTGATGATCACCACCAGTCTGTTAAAAGTGATAACGAAGTTGAAGAATCAGATCAAAACGGTGGTAGGTCTCTTGCCGAAGACTTTATAGATAGCTACCACCGCAGAGCCCATTTCTGCCGACAAACACTACTATGCAAACATTTCAGTGTTCTGGTTTGAAAGGCGCTGCAGCTAATGAAATTACTGTGGTAACGAGACTCAACATGTTATGTTTCAAGACGAGTACAATATGATGCAGTGTTATCGTCCTAACGCCACGTTGTTGTACACCGGGCAAGCGTATCACTTACCATATAGTTCCGGCTCGTTTCATCGCTTCTTTTAATAAAAAAATTATATTAAGTTACAATGACGTTGAAGATAATTAAGCATGCTCGCTTAGAATACTTGCTCTCCTGTTAACAACATAACTGTTAAATCGATCTAGAAACTTATCAAATCAGTACTAACTCCATCTAAGTTGTACGACTCATGCTTATATAAGGCTGTAACTTGTAACTTAAAACAAACCTCAATCAACATTCTTCATTTCCATGAACAATTTTCAGTTCAAAAATATCAATGAGTTAAGTTATTTAATTAAGTTAAAATGGTATTATATTATGCAAGAGTCAGGGATCTAAAGTGATCCTGCCCGGATTATATCGAGGGTCCAATATGGGATTTCGATAAGATCGTTTGGGCATAAAAAGCGAACCGGACTCATTTGTTTCCTATATGCGATTATTACTGCGTGGGCTACCTTCAATCCCAGATTTGATTCCCAACGGAGGTTACTTGGAACTGGATGCAAACACAAGATAAAACACGAGCATGATTTATCTGACTGTTGCCGATCGATAACAAATTGTTAACGTCAAAAGTATTGATTGAGAAACTACTCTAATCTTAAAGATATGTCACTATCAGATTTCTACTAAGTTTACCTGGTGGCAGGTCTCTGTTGCCGAAGACCATCTAGATAGGTAACCACCTCAGCTCTTATTGCGACCGACAAACAGTACTGTCCAAACTTTACTGTGTACCAGTTTGAAGGGCGCTGTAGCTAGCGTAATTACTGAGGTAACGAGACTCGACATATGCCTCAACTGACGCGCGCGATATGATGCAGTATATATCATCTTAACTAGTGCTAGTTTATTATGAACGGGCGTACGACTTACCATCAGGTGAACGTAAAAGAATAAAAAAGAAAATCAGATGACGCAATAAAAGTTTCCTTTAAGGTTCCTGTCACTGTCTCTAAGTTTCACCGAGAGAAGTAGTCTCTTACCGTCTCCATCTTCCAAACAATCTCAATACTAAAATTCATCATAATTGAATCAATGATGCCGTGATATATCAATTTGATAGGTGGTCCTCATGGTACAAGACTCGAAGTCCCAACAGTGGGAACAACAGTAAACACACCTAAATAATTCGCAATTAATAAAGCTATTAATGTATTATAAAAAACTTTCTTATTTCAGTGGCGCGTATGGCCGCGTGGACTTGAAGTAAATCCAATTAAAACTATTAGCGCACACGTGCACACGCATGCACGCACACGCGCACACACGCACACACACAAAGCGGGAGCAATCGCGGAGGTTCAAATACACAAATTAGATTCGGAATTCAAACACACGCTGATTAGATCCGAACACAGCCGAGTCACGTCGCGCCAATTAGAAAACGGTTCCGAATTAATTTGAAAATGGAACACTCGATTTTGACGTAGTGGTTGTCATGTGTCTCCCGTAACAGCGCGCGGGGGAATTGGAGCGCTACCGCCTTGCGACAAGGTCGAAATTCCTTCGCGATCCATTTCTGCAAAGCTTGTAAGATAAGAGGTGAAAGACGGGGACGTTGGAGCGAATTTCAGTGCTATGATAAATGAAGCTTTATCTCGAAGCGCGGCAGTTCAGTTTTCAGCGTTAACTATTTGTAATTAATATGTTTGTTCCGCGCCCCGTACTGGTTTCAGTCGTTACAATTTTTCTGTATCGCGAAAAGGCCGTCCCATTTACTTTTCACTTTACCTTTTTTTTACGTGTTTACATTATGTAGATAAAAAAGAGAATTGGTTTTTTTTTGTTTTTTCAAACGTTTTCAAGTTTCTTTATTGTTTCAACCTTTGTAAAGGTGTTTTTAATGTTGACGGCGCCGTTTCATTTTAATAATGAAACGATTTGGAACAAGTAAAAAGGTTGTATTAAATGGATTTTTATATGAGAACGGAGAGAAATCAGTTTGTGTGAAATGTGTTATTACTGCAAATATATCTTTATATATATATATATGCTGTGCCGTACTGTATTACATCGTCTCTGGTAAAAATTTTTGCCATGTGTGTAATATAGTCAGGATGATGGAAAGGTTGTGCTAGTTACGACTTCTATATTACAAAGATGACATCAGAAAATAATTTCTATTTCACCAGTCACACCATATTCTGAAGGAGCGTGTTAGTCATTTGAATTTGACGTCATGTGATAGTCAACGTTAGGACTCATAAAAGAGACTTCATAGGTAGGTACTTCAACAAATTCAATATGTAAAAGCGACGACGTTATAAGCAGACGTATTACTTACCTTTACGTGAAGGACGAATAAAAAACATATATATATATATATATAATATTTCACGAGACACACAGCATTCGTATTACATCCGGTCACCGAAAGCGTTCATTCATTAATTACACAAACTGGGAAATGTCATTTGACATGTTCCCGTGAAAATTCAGCTCGCATGTGCGGGCGGGACACTTGCTGTAGCTTATAAGGCGTGCACACACTGGCACGTTATTTATATAGAAGTAGCTGTTGCGGTAAATCAAGATGTAGCAGAAAAATTAACTGGGCACCTAGAAAGGTTCGATCTCGACAATGCTTCGGGTTTAAGAAAATCATTTTAAAAAACCGGAAACTTCTAAGGATATACTTTCTTAGACATCCATTAACACTTGGCGCGATAAATAAATTGCATCGACTCTCCATATGTTAGAAATCTCAAGTTCCAGCAATAGGAACTTTTACTAATTATATATTTAGCGCGAATAATGTTGATTCTGATAATATCATGAATGTCTTTGGGACTTAAGATGTTTTTCGTTTATTACATGAAGCGACCTGACGAGCGGGACGTTCACTTGATGGTAAGTGACACGCCCGCCTATAACAACGTAGTGCTAGGTATAGTGTATATTGTGTCATAGTTAAGATGTTATACGCTGCACCACATTGCGCTGCTCGCCTTGAGACAGGATATTAAGTCTCATTACCTCAGTAATTTCAATAGCAACAACTCCCATCCATCCGGAATACAGTAATGTTTGCACAGTACTGTTTGGTGGTAGAAATTAGAGCTGCTGTGGTATCTACCTAGACGGTCTCCGGTAGCAAAGATCTACCACCAGTTAAGTATATGTATTAGATACAACGTCCTTCAAATATAGCACTAATTACACCACAAGTTAGAGGTGGACATAGAGTATGCGATGGATTAGTCCTTAGTATTTAGATGACAAGGAAAAGCACTTTTTTATTTTTCTCGAACGAAATCTTTTCATATATTTGTCCTCGGAGAGGCAATGAAGTCTTGTCAAACTTATACCAAAAGTCAGGATGTTCTTTCTTCGTCGATATGACGAGGAGTCTTAAAGATTTTAATAATTAAATTAAATTAATTAATAAAAATCACTTTATCCGCATTTTGTCACTTTGTTTGATCCGCTTGCTACATCCCTGCTTACGTTCACCGGACAGGCAAGTGGGATTTACATTAATTTACAAGTATTATAATATTTGAAATAATATATATACACAGTCTCGAACTAAGTGATGCAGTGTATGCTAGTGCTAACAGTCCGTAGTTGATCATTACTCGCAGAGCGAGTACGGCTCGTTAGGGGGCGGTGTCGTGTGGCGCAAAGCCGGGGCTTACACCGCTACCCCTCCCCTCCTCGTCTCCTCGGCTTCCTATCCTGCACCACCGAGTACTTTGTCTACGTAAAGACATTCCTAAGCACTCAGGTAACGCAGCTCCGAGCAGCATTTACTATTTCCGATTCTTCCTTAATCTACAAAATCAGCACCGTTATTACAAATTATAGGAAATAAAGGCAGAAACTTAATACGGAATAGTACAATTGGTGCCAAAAAAAGAAAAGAAGGAAGAAATACAAAAAAATTTGCTCTTTCCACGCAGGATTAAGTTTGAAATTCAAACATAAAACGTGCCTTTTTCAACCGTATGTTTAGTTACTGCCATGGTTTATACTACCGGAAGCACTAAAACGTTGGTACTAACGAAACTGATTTGTGGAATGGCAAGATGTGATATCTAACGTCAAAGGATATATAGTACTGTTCAAAACATTTATGGATGGAAGTTGTTTTAATATAACCTTTTCATAATAAAATAAAATTAAAACATTAACAGCATAGAATAATTTTATACACGCAATGTTTTTTTTTTCATTACAACACAGTAAAAACCTACAGAATCCGTTTTTGACCAGGAGGTTAAGGACTTATTTAAACAAATAGGTTTGTATTTGAAGTAGTGACATTGTCTGCGGTGGTATAAAGCATCTAGCTAGTTAGCGGCCTAATCAATCTTGTTTTAAAGACACCCACATCGGATTAATACAGAAACACTAATGCCGGCAAATTGGTCCACTCGATTCCCGAATAATGTCAGACATTTTAATCAAATTTTATTTATTATATTTTACGTTCAGATCTGAAGAGAGTAAGTTGAAATTATCAAATGGGTTTTGTGTCCCACGGGACAGCCGAAGCGAAACTAAGCGACCGAATCGCCCGTTTGAACCTACATGTTACATACAAAGTACTTTGTTTTTGGCTAGTCATTATTCAAGACCTAATTTTAATATTAAATCACTGTACAGCAATTAAGAACTGTACTATATTGTAACAATAACTTTAGCTTATACAATTCTTTTTAGTTTACATTTTTTACATAATTTTTACAAAGTTTACGCTATTTTCTGAATAATAGTTATTATTTAAGACCTAATTTTAATGTTAAATCGTCAATTCAAAAAACTACGCTTCAAAAACTTCCTCTTAAATAACTGGTTTATTTATTAAAATACTAATTAAAGTTTGTTATTATATGTTATAATTAATTTTAGAAAAAAGAGTATTACTTTAACTTCATCATCATTATTATCAGCCGATAGACGTCTACGGCTTACTTGCTTGCTTATTTTAATTTATCAAATAGGTATAGTCGTCGAGTCCTATGTAGCCGAAGCGCACATTAAAACCTTTTAGCCTGGTTATTATTCAAGACCTAACTTTAATATTAAACCGCGTTCAATTGAAACACTAAACCAAGCGGTAACAAGAACTTACAATTATACAATTGATTTATTAATTAAACCGAACCGTTTCATTAACGATTTAACTGCGGTTATAACAAAGGCATTTGTCACTGAAGTAACAAAGGCGAAATTTATTAGTTTGTTGTGATTTTGTACTAAGGTGAATTGAAAAAATATCTTTTTAAGCATTTGGAGATACGCAAATGGTTGTTTTTTAAGTGATTCTTATTTTTGTCGCAATTCTATGTACATAATTTTCTTAATGAATATGAATTTTTGCGTAGTATTCACGTTACAATGACAGTTTTGTTTGTGTTTTATTGCTATAACTATTATTTAATTCTTGAACCGATATTGACGATACTTTCACTGATACGATTATGATTAACTAAGCATCTATCTTAAGAAGTACACATATAATAAATAAGCTGGACAGCGTCTGACTTCATACAACTTTGAATTAATGTCATTCATAAAGTTTTTCTTCTTTTCGCAGATTGTGTGCACTTGCAACTGTATAAGGACCTAAAGGAGCGACAGAAAAACGGACAGACGAAAGCGTCGTTATCACTGCAGCAGTACCTCGGATTCGAATCCGGATTCACATTGGACAAGGAATCGAACACAATCGCTATATTGTGTGAGGACGTGGTGCCGGTGTTGGCGTTCGACACACGGGAGATTCTGATACAGTGGAGAGTTAAGGTAAAATTATTCTATGTAATATAGTTACTACAATAGACAAAAAAATCTATTCAAAATTTAAAAAAAAAATATGTACACAATCCTTGATTTAGTCATCTCATAGCGTCGATCATAATCTGTTCCTATGTATATCATCCTAACTAGCGTCACGTTGTTATGGGCAGACCTATAATATACTGTTAGTAATCCTCTGTTGCTGAACCGTTTAAGTATTACTACAGCTCTTATTTCTTCCGCCGAACAGTGATGTGCAAACATTACTCTTGCTGTTTGAACGGAAGTGCACCTAGTGAGTTTACTGGGGTAATGAGACTTAATATCTTCCGTCAAGGCGACGATCACAATGTGAAGTATTTCATCCTAATTAGCGTCACGTGGTTATGGTCGGGTGTATATTTATCATCCGGTGCTAGTCTCGTTCGTGTTGTTGTCTCGTAGAATTAAGACTTGTAATTTTTATTACTTGACCTTTTCATCGTTATCATTTCCAATTTACCAATCGATCTCTAAAACCGCCTACATCATGCCGTATCGCTGCAATTTTAACTAGATGGTCTACACGACAGGAGAGATAGTCCCACGTTTTTGTAAAGTATTCACACAACTTTTCGTCGAACTATGCTTTTAAATATGAGTGTGCGCACATAGGTGCAACACAACCTCGGCAGCAGCAAGGAGTTCGCGGCGGTGATCGTGTCGGCGCCGGCGGCGAGCGGAGCGCGCGCGGGCCCGGCGCGGCTGCACGCGTGCGGCCCGCGGCTCGCCCTCACCGTAGCGCGCCCGCCGGAAGTGATCGCGCTCTGGGACGTCAAGCTGCTCAGGTAACCACCACACACAAAAGACACGCACAGAGATTTCGAGTAATGCACACAAACCATATCCGAAATCTCTTTGCTTATCTATACGTAAAAATATATTTACCAATTCGGAACTAATTTAGCAATAGTCAAAGCATAGTTGTGTGCCTTTCGGGTTACTTGTGTTATTATTATTTAGATAGATTCCAGTAGTAGCCAGGGTATGCAGTGCTTATTTGCCGGTATGCAGAGCACGCCCTTGACACAAACCGCACAAACTTTATTCATAGATACAATAAAGCAAAGTCCTAACCAACCGTCTTTATAGTAACTTGTGATATTTTAAAATTCTTTTTTCTCATCTCAGAATGAGAGTTAACGCTGCGCACGTCCTTCCAAACCATTATCATCGTTCATGTGTCATATAAATCAATGAACCCTGAATTATTGTTCTCCATAAGGTATAACAAAATATACGATCGTTATTTAATAGATATTTATTCACTTCATATATACATACTATCTGTTCTCCTCACGTAACACCTCCGTAACTCCTGAAGTAACTTTGTGAAATCTATTCTCGGCTGCTGTATACTCGGCAGAAGGAATATTAGGAATATTCAAATGTCTTTACATTGAATATTCCTAATATTCCACCAACCACCATAAGGTCTAGAGACAAATCTCTAGACCTTATGATTCCAGAGATATCTACTACATTATTCAATGTTCCCTTAGGGTATATTTATATAACTATAGCTACAGTTTTATCTAATTATATTGTAGTTATTTCTTTTATCAATCTATTAAATAATTTAACAGACAAATCATAAAATAAACATCACACATCATTACAAAGGAGATAAACTTCTGTATAGTATTTTTGTTAAAAAAAATATTCTTTGTCGAGAGCATAAAGTTAAAAAATCAAACGATCAGTCAGTAACCTTGCCCAATTTGCTAATCCATCAAAATGGCGGCTTTTATCGGGGGAAAAAAACCACTCCACCCCCGCGGCCGCATCCACAGGGCGCGCTAATCTTTTAAATCGACTCGCCTGAAACCACCATCAATTCGACCTGGTGTCGCCATTTATTTAACTATATGTATATATCATGACCGTGGCATATGGCTGAATAAAAACCATTTATTCAATATATAAGGGTTCTAGTAAGTTATATGTATGTATGTTTACTGCATAGACGTCTAGGTAGGCACCACCGCCAGCCCTGTAGTCTCGGGCTAGTAAGAATAGGATTAAGGTAAGCCCTGTCTGTCGTGGAAAGGTCTAAGAGTTTCGCGGGCCTTGAGGATCGGGGCCCTTATCGCTTAACAAGCGAACCTGCGTGGGACAGCATATGGATCAGCGATGGTGCCTAGGAGTGTTAGGCTCCTCCTCAGAGACGTGTAACACAAAATGTAGAGAGGCACCGGTGCTTTCTATAAGAGATCCCGGAGCCTCTCCGAATGCACTGATGCAGACCACCAAGGGGGTTTTAGTGAGTAAGAATCTCACCCTGACTTCCTCCCAGAAGCAGGGTATCTTTCGAAGATTTCCCCCTGAAAGAAAAAAAAAGTAGGTATCCCTGCAGCTCCTTGCAGCCGACAAACAGTATTGTACTAACATTACTCTGACCCGGTTCGAAGGGCGCTGTGACTTATGAAATTGCTGCGGTAATGAGACGAGTGGAAAGTTCACCTGATAATAAGTAATACGCGTGCCCATAACAACTTGGCACTAGTTTTAATTTCATACACTGCACCACGTTGCGCTCGTTGTCTTGAGACAGGTGATGTAACATCTCGTTACTCCTAATAATTTCGCTAGCTAGAACCCTTCAAACCGGAACACAGTAGTTTGTCGGCTGCAATAGGCACTGCGGTGGTATCTACCTAGACGGTTCCCGGCAACAGAGACCTACCACCGGGGAAATATATATATCATCCTACCACCACATTGTTATGGGAAGGCTACTTACCATCAGGTGTACATCTCGTTCGTCTCTTCGGAAAAAAATATCTATTTCCGGTCAATATCTATACGTATGTATGTTTACTGTAAATGTCTTTCTTATATAATATAAAAGCACTTGACAGAACTTTCTTTTACAATATAATACGTCTAGACATACAGACTTACAAAATGTGTCAAAACTATATATATACGACAGCTCTATATCTATATCTATCCTCTAAATGGTTTGTCATATTACCACAGTAATTTTAATAGTAGAAGCGCCCTTTAAACCGGAAGCGACAATGCTTTTACTTTACGGTAAAAATAGAGACTATAATTAAAAACTATCCAAAAACCTTTTGGGCAGAAAATGTACTAAGACTTTGTTTTAATTGAATTTTTAAGTTCATTATTTAGTTACTGGTAATTAAAGCGGATATTGATAACACTATTAAGTTGCTAATTTGTTATGCTATAACAAAGAATCAGGTTAAAGTTAACCTTCTCTTAACTTGCGATGATTCACTTCAAGCAGTTGTAAAAGAAATTAAATACTTTATATCGAATAGAAATATATTAGTAACAATAAACAGTTATTACCGGTAACAAATCTAGTAATATCCGTTATAGGGTATCCGGAATAGTAGGAGTGTACCCTGTTTTTCACCACCGCGCCCTAACCGTACAGTTTGACCTACATCCGCTACATTCAAATCGGAGCGCACTGTTTTTGTTCCGACGTCCGGAGTCGAGTAATTAGATTTGCCGAGTGAAACTTCCACGTAATTGTAAGTGATCTCTTGTATTTCCACTCGGGATGGAGAGGTGTGACTGCGAACGATTATTAGATTACAGATGGATTGTGATATAAATCAAAAGCATCTTCAGTTATATATATATATTGATTGAAATAATTTTAGTGTCATCATCATCAGACGATAGATGTTCACTGCTGGATATAGGCCTCCCTCAAAGATCTCCACATGATCGGGGACTCATATGGGAGGATTTGGGTCATTTCCCACCACACTGGCCCAATGCGGGTTGATGGGAATCAGAGCCTCGTTTGTTGATTAGCAGGTGAGTATGGCTTGGGTCCCGTGAGTTGTTGTGCGGGAACCCTTACACCTTAGTAACCGTATAAATATTATATATATAAATAAATTTTATATTTATTTGAAAAACCGGAAGTAACAGAATAGGTACATTTACCTGATGGTAAGCGATAAATCTGACTATGACTTGACGCTATTTAGAATGATATACACAGCATCTTGAGACATAAGATGTTAAATCTCATTAACACAGTAAAGTTTGTACACTACTATTTGTCGGCTGCAGTGGGAGCGGTGGTGGTATCTACCTGGACGGTCTCCGGCTATAGAGACCTACTCTCTCAGCCCCACCAAGTAGAGTAGTCACAACTTGGATAATGTGAAACATATTAAGTAACATGCGAGCGGCACACGTAGTCATAATAAAATTCCGGCATGTCGCGGCGGAGCAGGAAACAAACCGCGCTCGGTAATGAAACGAAAATATCACCGCTACCCCCCCACCACCCTACCCCCACCAACCCTCGGTACAGACACGCACAAACGAGTGTGTTTTATTATAATTATTCTAAAACAACTTGATTTTGTGTATTTACTTTAGAACTTATCAACTACTTATCGCACACAAACGGATGCGTCTACAGTATCAAAAATGTGGATTATCTTTACTGTGTCCGACTGGTGCTGTGTTCCGGTTTGAAGGGCGATGTAATAAATAAAATATAGAGATGCCTAAAATCTTACGTATCATGTAGCTCAAGGTGAATAATGCTATATTTAAATAAACATATAATTAAACATCAGGTCTGAATTGCGACAGAACCACATACCGTCTAGATACCACCGCTCCTACTTCTAACGACAAACAATATTGTGAAAACGTTACTGTATACCGGTTTGAAGGGCGCTGGAGCTAGTGAAATTATTGAAGGACCGAGACTTAATATCTTAAGTTTTAAGGCGGCGAGTGCAATATGGTTCAGTGTATATCGTGCTAATTAGCGTGACGCTATAATGTACAGTCGTATCACTTACCATCAGGTGAACCTCTTGCTCGTATCGTCGAATTAAAAAAAAATATCTTGTTCATCTTTTTCTTTGTTGAATAAAATTAAGCGGATGCGGACAGGACAGGTCTTTATTATGTGGAGATATTCCATGTTGTCCACCTAGTAGTATATAATAGATAATATCTTAAGAAGCCATCATCATCAGATGATAAACGTCCACAGCTGGACATGACCTTTCTCAAATATCTCCTCACCTATCCTTATTAAAGGGGTGTAAAGGGTCCCACACAACCACTCACGGCATCCATGGCCACTTCACCTGCTCGTGGTGCACCCTGCTAATTAACAAACGACGCTCTGGCTTCCACCAACCCGCATTGGGCCAGCGTAGTCGGAAATGGCCCAAATCCTCCCATACGAACCCCTATATACGACAGTCTCTAGTGCCTAGCGCTACCAGACGCCATGCTGCCTGTATGTAGAGATGTTTGGTGGAGGCCTATGTCCAACAGTGGACGTCTATCGGCTGATGATGATGATCCCTATTAAAAAGTATATAACTGTTAATGTCGTTTATATATATCGTGCGCGATGGTTCCGGCTGCGACTCCACAAAGGGGATTCACCGTTTGTAGCGTCGCATTTCGGTTGGTAATTGCCAGTGTTGCCAGCGGAGACGCGGCCGGTTTCATTAAATGTCAGTTAATGGTGGAACCGCCGCTTGCTTGCTGCTTACTGCTTAACCTCATAACCTTAAGCGCAAAAATTTAAATATCCTTTAATTAACAAAAATACGAGTTATTTAACATTTACTGGTAGGTCTCTATTGCTGGAGACCGTCTAGGTAGGTACCACCGCAGCTATTTCTATCGCCAAAAAGTAGAGTGTTCCGGTTTGATGGGGTCATGATCATCATCAGCCGATAGACTTTGAAGGGTTGGGCTAGTGACATTACTGGGGTAGGGTCTGCATAAAGCATACCCCAGGACGGGCTATCTCAGCATAACGTTAGCGGGGCCGCGGTTGTGTTCCGAACGGAGACCCCCGTGACCTCTCCAAACGCCGAAGGTGACCACCGACGGAGATTCAGTGGATAAAAATCTCCACATATGTCTGACTTTCCCCAAAACGGGTATCTTTTGGAAGACTTCCCCCGGAAAAAAAAAAGTGTCATTACTAGGAGTAACGAGACAACATCTGATGTCTCAAGGTTACCAGCTCAATGTGGTGCACTGTACAACATCCTAACTTGCTCCATGTTATTGTCAGAAATATCATTAGACATCCGGTGAACGTCCTGCTCGCCTCGTCCGCTTCATTGACTGAAAGAGAAACGTGCACCGACAAATTAATATATTTGTTATATCGACTCCATTTGTCCAGGGTTTAAGTTAGGTTTACAGTTATTGTAAAAATTGGTTTGACATCGCAGGCTGGACAACCCTGGATCTGAATTTACATTGGAACCAGCGCGCCGTACAATTTTTAACGGCCTTTGTTTCCGCTCATCCACCATTTCATTCATTTCGCAATCCTTACATTCGCTGAATTAATTTCGTTATATTTAGAAACGGTTTGCATTTATTCCGCGTGTACAATGCCCCATCGACGGGGTGGTTTATTCATTTTTTTTTTAATTAAGCAACGAGACGGACAGGACGTTCACCTGATGGTAAGTGATACGCCTGACCATAACAACGCAGCGCTTACGCTTGTAGCTTATTCTGTATTACCGTCTGGGACTGGCAAGGACTGCAGCCAAAGCAAATGGCTCAACTACCGACTAGTAACCTACAAGGACTAAGGATAAAAAAACAGGAGACACGTTAAGAGAATGATGAGTAGACAGTTATCAAGGTTGCTACTTAAGAAATCGCAGCAGGTACTCGCAGAACCCACTAAGAAAAAAAAAACGACGTGGTCCTAGTTACGATGATAATCACTAGTTCATTGTGCTCGATGCTTTGAGCCATGAGATGTTATCTCGTTACTATAATTTCAATAGCTGCACGCCCTTCAAACCAGAACATTCTGTTTAACGGCAGAAATAAGAGCTGTTGTGGTACTCACCTAGAAGACAACAAAGTCCTACTCCTAGTATTTCTTCTCTTTATGCAGGTGAAGAATGTTTTCATCTGCAGCAATAGGAGACTCTTCCTTTTTCTTCTTGGTGAAATTCTACATTGGACACTGCTGTGTGGAATCAAGAAAACGGTTTCGCATACAACTACGGTTCCTGTAGCAAGAGGCCTTGATGAGGCCGCGTGCCAGGGTGGAGCTTGAACTCCCATATCTTTTATCACTGGTAGTCGAAAATACTGCGTGCGACACCTGGAGGCTTTTTATGTGGTGATGGAATACCCTCGAATCTACTGCTATGACCTCCGTTATCAGCGTCCAACATCTTATGATGCCTAGGTCTCTGTTTGCGGATGGAGAGATAGATGTCTTCCTCTAGACCAGCGTCCCACGACTGTAACAAGAAACCCTAGAACCAGAGATGATATAAAGGAATATAATTTGGAAATAATTAAAGAGGTAGATATAAATATCTGAGGTCCGTTAGTCCTGTATATAAAAATATCTGCGGCTAATTACGCACTGCATCGGTATGCAATCAGCGTCGGAGTTTCCGATCAGAAACTCGTTCCATGTCACAAGGAGCTGGCTGCGGCTGCAGAGAATGTAATTTGCATGGGACGGCGTCTCATCGCTGCGTTGGGAGCCAATTAGCGCAAAGTGATCTAGCCGGCGTGCATCGCTGCACGGGGTGACTCAGGGAAAATTACGAAAACATCACCACTTGGAGCAATTGCTGAAATCAGCTGCAGGAGATGATGGATTTTTATATCCGCTATAAAAAGATTTTACAGCGAAATATAATAAATTGAGGAATTTAAACAATTCTGAAAGGGTGTGCTTTACTGGAAAGCGTGGAAGGGGTCCCGCACAACAACTCAAAGGACCCTTTTGTTTGGGGTGGAGGGAGAATTTTCGAATCGTGGTTACCTTCGGTGTTTGGAGAGATCACGGGATCACAACCGGTAACGCTGTGCTGGGATAGCCCGTCCCGCGGTCTGTTTTATGCAGACCCTAACTTATGGGACCTAAACCTACCCACCTGCTCGTAGGCCACCCTCTTAATCAATAAAGAACACCAAAGGTAAATGGCTCAAATTCCCCATATGAACTATTACAAACGAAGGTCGCGGGAAACCTCTTTATGCGGGCTCTTTATCTTCAGGACTGATTGATGTGGAGATCTTTCCGAGAGGCCTATGTCCAGCAGACATCTATCGGCTAATGATGATGTGCTACATTGGTGTATATCTCTGTTCCCGGAGACTTTCTAGGTAGTTCCACCTCAGCCCCTATAGCAGCCGATAAACAGTACTATGCAAACTCTACCGTGTTCCGGTTTTAAAGGCGTCGTAGCTACTGGGGTAACGAGAAACATAATTTGTATCAGCATACCTAACGCTATTTTAAAGGCAGCCGCATTGCTTACTATCAGCTCTAATGAAACGATATTCGAAGATGAAAACCTTTAATAATTCCTGATAACAAATGTCCACTAAAATAAGTTGTTAATGAGTCCAAAATCACCAAGTGGTATATTGCTCGTATCGTCCGTATAAACTAACCGCAGCATCCTCTCGAAATTAAAATCAAGAATCAGTCATCCTTTCACCAAACGACTATGTGTATCGACCGTCTACCATTCTAGAAATTTCTAGAGAACATCACTACAGAATTTTCCAGAGCATTCCTTCTTGGCGGATGTAGTAATATGAAGCCGCCGCCGGAGATCTAACTTCCGACAGATCGCTCTCGAATATTCTACTAGATTTCATTGCAATTTTTTTTAAAAAATATCACGAATGATATAGTCAATATATATACAATATGATGATGAACAAAATGATGTGGGCTGATGATGGTGAATGAATTGTATACTTCAGTGATTATCGAGAGGATGTATTGATACAGATAATAATATAAATAAAATCTGAAGTATCATCATCAGAGAATAGATTTTAATTTACAAAATTTTTAGCTAAAGAATAAACCAACTGAAGATCCTGAAAAGATGACAGGAAGACTGAAAGAATGGAGCTCGTATCGTGAAATATTGTGAAACGTGAAACGGAAGACGTTTTTCAATATTGCAAATGGCGTTAATCTATATGAAAAGTGAGCGGCGAAGGTGGCGAAGGTGGCGAAGGTGGCGAAGGTGGCGACCTTTTGAAAAATCGGACCCGACAGCTCTTGATGATAAAGTTCAGTTACCGTCTGATGGTTAATCAGTCGACTATTTATTTAACTATAACGCTCAACACTTAAACCAAACGGGTGAAGACTATACATTGGGAAAGATAGGAACACGTCATTATCTGGTTGTGGGCCTCCAACAGATGACTATGATGATCTATGATAATTTTATTATATTTATCTTATTTACTACATTACTACATTACTATTGATTTGTATATATCTTTTTTAGTATATATATGAAACGAGAGGATCAGAAGACGAAGTAGACGCGTGGGTAAGTAAGGGGATCATGCGCGGGATCAATTGTTTGATCAATGATATATAAGAAAGTTATATAACCTAGCCTAGACTAATATATTCATTAACAGGTTAGGCTAGGCTTTAGTCGTTTGACTAGGCTAGTTTAGGCCAATCCAATATAATATGTAAGATTCTTTTGTATGTTATACTACGGAAAATAGTTTACAATAGGTGGTTTAAAGAATATTAAAAAAAAACACATCTTTTTTCTGGATTTTCTGGAAAAAATTTTAATTACGATTTAAGGGTTGATTGGAGTTATTTCAACCCAGTATCCTGCATGATTATTTAAACTTCATATGTATATAGTCAATAAGTTCAGGAACAATGAATGTATGGGGCACACGGCGCCGTGTACTCGGCCACTCGTATTAATGAGCATGCGTTTCGTATAAATAAATAAGCATTGCTCCCTGAATCTACGTTAATAGTTATCTTTCATGATATTGAGAGACTTTTAATACAACAAAATCTTTACTAACGTCGAGTAAGATCGAGTAAAAATAGAACTAAAACGGTAATAGAGCGGCGTGCGTTTAATGACGAGTAATGAGGCGATATTAATAACTAGCAGTGGTGTGTAACGTCACAGGATAACTTACGAGGATTTGAGCGGGAGGATGAGGGAAAGGTTGGGGTAAGGACGGCCTACCCGTAACAGGACCTCATCGGGTTCACGAACCATTAACCGTAACTAGTTTCCGCACGGCCACTAAACACATGACGAATTTGTGCGTGAGCTGGATGCTACCCTTGATTCAAAGACTAGTCTCCCCAACCATGGCCACTTCCACTGAAATAAAACACCAACAAGTTTAATGGTGGTAGGTCTCTACTGGCGGAGACCATCTAGTTACCACCGCAGCTCCTATACCCGCCAGTAAACAGTAGTATGCAAACATTACTGTGGCTATTGAAGAGCGTTGTAGCTGCTGAGGTGACCAGACAAAGTGGTACATCTAAGGCGGTGGGCGAAACATGGTGCAGTGTATATCATCCTAATTAGCTAAGTTATTATGGGAAAATGAGTGGGATTTACACCTGACGGTAAGTCATACCCGCTGTCGTAACAACGTGGGGCTAGTTAGGATGGTATACACAGCGCCACATTGTACTGGTTGCCTTGATACGTAAGACGTCAATTATCGTTACTCCAGTAATTTCACTAGCTACAAGGCCCTTCAAACCGGAACATCACGCTACTGTTTAGCCGCCTATATAGGAGCTGCGACCGAAATGGCGACCGCGTACCTGTAGACGTAGTGGTAGCAGGCCAGGTGGATCGACGATCTGGTGAAGGTTGCAGGAAGCACCTGGATGCGGGCAGTGCAGGATCGATCGATGTGGAGATATTCGGGAGAGGCCTATGTCCAGCAGTGGACGTTTATCGGCTGATGATGATGATGATAGGAGCTGTAATGATACTTACATAGTCTCTGTCAAATACAGATTTACCACCAGTAAATTCCATTCCATTTTTGGTGGAGGACATTAGAGAAGGACTATATCCAGCAGTGGATAAACAAAGGCTGATAATGATGATGAAATTCCATAGGTGATGTATTGAAATTTATTTCTATTTTTAATCACCGCCACTAAAGGATCCTCACATTACTAAGGAACTAACTGGTGAGATGTTGAACAAAAAAAAAGCGCATCACTCGCGGCGTCGTTACACAAATCGAGTGCCTCATCCATCATGATGGAGCGCTATGAGCCCCGACACTTCATTACCAGGCGGCCGCTGCAGCATTAGTGACGGTATAAATAACTTACACAAACAAACAAACAAACAAAACTCATTTGCAGTTATAATATATATTTTTATACACCCCCCGGAAGTAGCTTAATATAACGCGAGGGATGTTCATACGGAGGTAAATGGTAAACGACATTTACTGGTGGTAGGTCGCTGGAGACCGTCTAGGTTGGTAACCACTGCAGCGCCTATTGCAGCCGACAAACACTACTGTGCAAACATTACTGTGTTCCGGTTTGAAGGGCGCTTAACTAGTCAAATTACTAGGGCAACCAGACTTAACATCTTGTCTCAAGGAGACGAACGCAATGTAGTACAGAGTATCCTAACTAGCGCTCCCGTTGTTTTGGGCAAAAGTCGCTTCACGGGCAAGTCGCTCATCATCAGGTGAATGTTCAGATCGTCTCGTCAGCAAGGATATACTGATCAAGCAATCTTTAGTGTTTCTGGTGTCATTATCTGTATTTAAAGAAGTCCGTGTAAGGAGTTCTGCACAACAACTCACGGAATCTGAGCCATACTCACCTGCTCGTGGTGCACCCTGCTAATCAACACACGAGGCTCTGGCTCTGACCAACCCGCATTGGACCAGCGTGTTGGAATATAGCTCAATTCCCCCTACATGTACCCCTACAAATGTGGAGATCTTTGCGGGAGGCCTATGTCCATCAGTGGACGTCTATCGGCTGAAGATGATGAAAGAAATCACTTTAGACCTCATCAGCAAAGAAGTTCTCTTAGATGTGATCATGATAGTTAAACGAAATCACAATTCAGGATGTCCAACAAAGGAAAAAAAAATTTTTTTTTTTTCAATGAAGCGACAAGACAAGTGAGACGTTTACCTGATGGTAAACAATACGCTCGCCGCTAACGACGTGGCGCTACTTAGAAAGGTATACACAGCACTACATTGTGCTCATCGTCTTGAGATATAAATATCAGGTCCAGTACCTTACCTTAGTAATTGTACTAGCTACAGAGTCTTTCGAACCTGAAAACAATAGTACTGTTTGACAACAGAAACTAGAAGCTGCGGTGGTACCTAGACAGTCTCCGGCGACAGAGACTTACCACCAATACCTTCCTCTATCAAAACTATGCATACTAAGAATTTATTACTGATTGACTAGTAAATGATAAATACACTGTAACTAAGATAAAGCTGATGGCATATGCTTGCTGCTCCTTAATACTGCTCTATTTATTTATGGTAGTAGGTTGATAAATTGTGGGTAGGCATCAAATAGAATCCTCATGAAACCCTTAACCCATTGAAACACCACTTACGTTGCCACAGAAGAAGTATAGAAGGTAAATACTAGACGCATCAATCACTCGGAAGACTTGATTCACTGTTAGCCAGATCGATAGCTTCGGGGTTGTAAAGTGGCATCCAGCACCAGGACAGGTCGTCGGTTAATTTCATTATTAAGTGCACACACACACCCGCCCGGGGGATTCCCCCGTGGATTATACCGTGCTTCCAATAGTTCATGTGATACAGGTTACAAGCGGGAGCGATCACCGCGTTTTATCGTATCAGATTAAACCTTCACACTTTTTTCCAGTTCATACCTGGTGATTTTTTTTATTCTACGAAGCGACGAGATAGGATACTATACACTGCATTACAATGCGCTTGTCGCCTTGACACATTAGATGTTAGGGTTCATTACTCTAGTAATTGTATTAGGTACAGCTCCCTTCAATCTAGAACACAGTAATATTTGCACACTACTGTTCGTCAGCTGCAATAGGCTTTGCGGTGGTACCTAGATAGTCTCTGGCAACAGAGTCCTACCACCAGTAAACTACATCGCCATTTATCACTGAGATCATAGTCAAGCGCTAGTCTATACAATTAAATAAAAATGTGTAAATATACTGAATTGTTAGCTATTTCTCCTCTCCCTCCAGCTTTACTAGCTGTAACACCCCCGCAACTCCTGTTGGGGAAGGAATTTTGTAAAATCCATTCTTGACTGACCTCTAAACAGCAGAAGCAATAAATCTACCAAATTTGAGTGTTTATGTGTAATAGTTTCGGAGAACTCGTAATGAGTCAATTAATATCTAAATAATGGATATATATTCAGAAGATGAGATACATATAGAAAGATATATATATATATATCTTTTCATGGGAATTAACACGCGTGAATGTCGTGACTTGAAGCGCGCCGGCTCACCGTAACCGCCCGCGGCCGCTCGCAGCCGCCCGCCTTAACTAAACAAACGCCGCCCTAATGAGCCTGCCAATGGGAAATAATGGAAGTTGGAGTTCCCCTGAAGCCTGTTGTTGTTTAGGCTTTGACGCCAGCTCGACTCCTGAACCGTCGCCTACAACCCGGATCGATGCAGCTTTGTAAACGTATGCCCGCGAGCACCGCCGGGCACTCGCGCCGCGTGCCCCCCTATTATACAGTTCACGATCCTGGAAGGTGACACGAGGGGAAATCTGACGGCTTCCGTTTACTCTATTCATGTAGCGCGAGTTAGGATGACACATTACTGGTGCTCCACATCGTGCTTGTCACCTTGATACAAAAGCTAGTCTTCTTCTCCATTAATATCACTAGCTACAGCGCTCTTCAAACCGGAACAATAACATTTACACACTACTCCGGCAATAAAAATAGGAGCCTCGGTAGTACCTACCTAGACGGTCTCCGGCAACAGAGACCTACCGCCAGTCTCACCAGTTCTTAAGTGATCGCGGTACTTAACGCCCAATTGCCTCCAAGTACCAATATTCCATATACAACCTGAATAACACTACTGAAGTCATATTTAGCTACCTAGTCCATTATATATACTCAATGATATATACGGGTTTAAGAAAAAACACATGTAATTAATATTACTATATTTCAGTATATTATCCTGTGCCAGCATCCGGTGACTTCTCGTAACCTTCACCGATTCACATATCCACCACGTCGGAGGCTTGCTAAAACTAAAGAAGTATTATTAATATTGAAATTCTTAATGAAATTCAGCATAGCTTATATCAAACAAATCAAATACTAAATCCTCGAATACCATACCTAGTACCGATACCATACTTAGTACCATACTTAGAAACAAAAAGATGAATATACCAAGTCTCCTCACTTGCATCATAGACGTTAAAACGGTGGCGTCGCACCACTCATCCGACTGCAAATACAAAGTAACATTTTGCGGCGAGTTTTACTTGCCCACGCCCACGCCCACGCCCACCCGCTTGTACTTTACGAGCGATGTGAATATAATTCAAATTGCACCGCTGCTGCTCGAACATAACTCGCCGTAGCCTACTGATTTAGTGTACGGTCAGCAAAACATAAGTTAGCTGATTCAGTTCCCCATTCCAGAAACCGGAAATCGTATGAACTTAGTTACCGATTAAATGTCGTTTGGAGAGTGAGAATAAGAGTGAGTGTGAGAGAGAATGGAAAAGAGTGTAAGATGAAGCTTAACTAGTGTTGGATCTCTATTATTGGAAACCATCTAGGTAGGTCTAGTGCGCCAGCATAACTGTGTTCCGATTTGAAGGGCGTTGTAGCTAGTGAAATTACCGCGGTGATGAGACAACATCGTATCCCTTGAAGCAACAAGCACTATATTTTTTTTTAATGAAGGAACGAAACGACTGCGACCTTCACCTAATGGTAAGTGATACGTTTTTCCATAACGTGAAGCTGGTTAGAATGGTATACACTGCACACCACATTATGCTCCACGCCTTGTGACTTATGATGTTAAGTCTCATTACTCCAATTATATCACTAGCAACCCTTCAAACCGGAGTACGGTACTGTTTGACAGCGGAAGTAGGAGCCGCGGTGGTACCTATTCGGTCTCCAATAACAGAGATCTACCACCAGTAGAATTTGTTAAATAGCGCTTATTATTACGAGCAGGCGTGTCACTTACTATTAGGTGAACGTCCCGTTCGTGTTTTCGCTTCGTCGATTAAAATAGCATAACCATCAGTGAGTTTCGCAAGAGATCCCTGCTTCTCCGCAAATGAGGTTTTAATGGATATAAATCCCATTATCTTCCCCTTACAGGGCCGAGTTGCTTTCGAACATCAGCCCTCTACACATTAAAAAAAAACAGCAAAATCCGACAACACGGAGGCCTTTAATATCTATGGTCATAATTTTTTTTTTAATTTAATTAGACGATTAAACGAGCGAGACGTTCACCTGATGGTAAGTGATACGCCTGCCCATGTTAGAATTATATACATTGTGCAGGTGTTGAGTCCCGTTATCCCAGTGAAATTACACTAGCTACAGCGCCCTTCAAACCGGATCAGGGTAATACTGCACAGTACTGTTTGGCGGCAGAAATAGGCGCTGCGGTGGTATCTACCTAGTCGGTCTCCGACAATAGAGACCTACCACCAGTACTGAGATCTGATGACTGCAGTCTTTATTTATCTCACTAAGCTCTAGTATATATTACTGTGTTACTGTTTGGAGAGTAACTAGTAAATTTACTGGTCATCATCACTTCAGTCGGTGGACGTCCACTGCTGGACATAGTTCTCTTTTAATATGTTCAGTAAAGGTCGATCTCGCGCTGTTTAAGCCCAGTGGCTGGTATTACGGTATAACTTACTATACTGTATGTATTACTGTATATTAATTTACTGGTGTAACGAGACATCTTATTAGACAAACGCTTTTTGCAACTCTCTTAATATTTGTTTTTTTTTTTCTTGTCGACGGAATGACGAGACGAGTGTGACGTTCACCTGATAGTAACACGCCTGCCTATAATAACCTGCCACTAGTTAGGATGATATACACAACATCACATGTTCGTCGCCTTCAGACATAAGATGTTAAGTCTCGTTAACCCAATGATTTCACTAGCTACAACGGCCTTCGAACCGGAACAGGTTTATGTTCGCACAGTGCTGTTTATCGTTGTACCTAGACGGGCGGTCTCCATCAATACGTTTCCGTTTCTAGCTTCGTTAAAATACCTCTACAAGGAAACGGAAACCAGTTCACAAAAAAAAGATTAATTTTTTTTTTGTTTTTTCCTTTGAAATGGAAGTCAAACGGTACAAGAAGAGTTTCAACAGGAATCTTATTAATTTTAAACGGCATCGTTTGCATTTACAGATAGCTATTGGTTCAGTCCGCTTGGAATATCAATCTTTAAAGGAATTCGAGATCATAGTTAATATTTGAGTTGGTACGGGGCACACCCTCACCCCTACCCTCGCCACCCCTCTCGAACCCCGTGCCGCTGAGTAAGCCAACTCGCGCTTCAAAAGATTAAAGTGTTTAATTTTTATCTCTACTCCAACGATTAACCTCTTCTGCCTCGGGGATCTTTATTAACATTTGACGGTTAAAAGGGGGCTTTCCTTTTACTGCTTTGTGTTATCACCAGATTACTTTGTATTAATACTATATATATATATATATACGTATAGTGTGTGTATAGGCCGCGAACAGGTCGCAGAAGTATAGTACGCCCGCCCTCCAGATGGACCGGCGACATCATCAGAGCGGTTGGAAGTGGGTGGATGCGAGAAGCTGAGGATCGCATTGGGTGGAAGACATTGGGGAAGGGCTATATCCAGCAGTGGATAAACGAAGGATAATAATGATGATGATGATATATATATATATATATGTTTATATATATATATCATTAATATAGCAACAGGCCTTTTCGATATATCGAACCCATATCATCTTAATCTCACATCTTCAGTAAGTCGAATCGTGGCATATTTAAACTAATAGCAGTAGCTGACGTGATGAACTCTCTCTCCTATTCTTACCACACGTGGAATCGGTACAACATTTCTTCTATTCCCTTCTATAAAGCGTAAACTACACGATTCCTTCTACACACATATCCTGTTACACAAAATACCCTCATCTCTTCTTTAGTCATCTCGTACTCTTCCGCCTGTACACGTACATATTTATCATTCTTCCAGTAAAATCTCTTTACTGGTACCACCACCGCAGCTCCTATAGTATACTAACAGTACTGTGCAAACATTACTGTGTTCCGGTTTGAAGGGTGCTGTAGCTAATGTAATTACTGGGGTAATGAGATGTAACATTGTGTTAAAGCGGCAAGCACAATGTGGTGCGTGCTGCCTTTATGATCTTAACTGGCGCCACGTTGTTATGTGCAGGTGTATCACTTACCATCAGGTGAACGTCCCGTGCGTCCCCTTGCCAACCAAATTAATCGGAGTTATGAAGGAAATTTCCCGAGTCCTGTAAATTGATGCGAACAATTCACTCCTGAAGGTAGGCGTGGAAACTTTTAAAGCAAATTCTTGCCTTTGATTTCCACCAGGCGTTAACCTGACATCTCGTGGAGAAAAAAAGTCTTTCCCGAATCCAATTATTTCATGATAAAAGAAAAAAGTTAACCAACCCCCGCCCCCTTTCCCTTAGTGTATTAATATTCGCGATTTCCCCGTCATTGCCACGGCGCTTTTGTTACCCGATTCGTTAGGCAGAGGAGCATTCATTTGAAAGCGTAATTAAAGCTCCCAATTAAATATTTTTTTGTCGATAAAAAAATTTAAACGCTATTCGTTAAGCATTAAACTCTTTACAAATAAATATAGGGAAAGCTAAACTCATCATCATCAGCCGATAGACGTCCACTGCTGGACATAAGTCTCTCTCAAAGATCTCCACATACAGTCAGCATAGCCTTCGGTACCGCCGGGCACTAGGGTCCGTCGTCTGTCGGGATTCATATGGGGGGATATGAGCTATTTCCCACCACGCCGGCCCAATGCTTTTTTCAGAATTTAATGTTTGGACAAACGTTTGATCAAACATTAACAGCCCACACCGCGGCAAGCGGACAGAACTTTTAACTGCGACGCTATAACGGATCCCGTGCAGTTAAATAATACACGTAGAACTTAAAAAATAAAACACCTCGTTAAGTAATCGCGTGTTACCGGTAACTTGGTGAACTTACGTGTAGCTTTTGAACTAGCGAAGTGCTTATGTTAACGTTAAGCGCTTTAGAATGGTTATCCTGGCTCAGTGGTTGGATGCTTGCTTTGCGGAAGTAACCCAGCTCGATTTCGTACACTGACAACATTTAATCATTATACTATTTACTGGCTTTAATAAGAGAAACCGGAGCCAGCACTGAGGGAACCAAGAGCGGTTATGCTCCTCATTTCAATCAACTATCAACCGACAGACGTCCACTACTGGACATAGGCCTCTTACAAAGATCTTCAAAATTGGTCAGCATTCCGCGACCTACACACAGCCAGCGCGGCGTCAGGAACCTAGAGGCTGTTTTTGAAGAAGAGATTTGGGCTATTATCCCCCTTGGTTGGCTCAATGCTGGTTGGTAGGAGGCAGAGGTCGCGCAGGTGAAGTTGGCATGAGTCCCGTGAGTTGTTGTGCCGGACAACTTTGGAAGCCATTAGACTTAATGCATCGATGTGTTCCGTAAAAATTAGGGTATCTCGTAATGTAGTGGAGACGACGATGTGCTGGTGAGGACATGGCTCCTACTGAGAAGTCCCCATCGACAACATTGCGCTCATCGCATGAAACGAACTAATTCAATTCTTTTAGCATTCTTCAAATCGTTATCATCGCATGCTATTTACCTGCTATTTACATACAGTCGCTGCTAATCTGCGGAGATGGTCTCCAACTGAAGATATCTATCAACAAATAACATTTACTGGTGGCAGGTCTCCGTTGCCGGGAGACCATCGCAGCTCCTATCGCAGCCGACAAACAGTTGAGTGCACACATTACTGTGTTCCGGTTTCAAGGGCGCTGTAGCTAGTGTAATTATTGGGGTAACGAGACTACATCTTACGTCTCAAGGCGACGAGCGCAATGTGGTGCTATATATTCCCTTCTAACTAGCGTCGCATTGTCGTAAGCGGGTGCATCACTTATCAACCCGCTCGTCTCGTCGCTTAATTGAAGGATAATAAAAAAAACATAAAGTTCTTTAAAAAGTCCTTTACCAATTGCGGTTTCGTGTCACGAGCGCGAACAGGAAATGAACGACCATATCAAGGACGATTATCCTCAACCCGAACGCGGGACACCCTGGCCAATAATTATGTAGCCCGTAAACAATTTCCGCGGGGATGATCCAATGCATACAAAGCCGCGGCCGGTGGGAAGGGTCCCTAATAAAGGGTCTACGTGAGCTGCATGGCTGATCAGCAAACGGACAAGCAGCTTATCATATATAAAACATACTAGACTTTTTTGGGGGTGTAAGGGTTTCCGCACAACAACTCACGGGATCCAAGTCAACCTCACCAGCTCGTGGTGCACACTGCTAATCAACAAACGAGGCTCTGGCTCCCACCAACCCTCATTGGGTCAGCGTTAAATCCTTCCATATGAACCCCTACAAACGTGGAGATCTTTTGATGATGCCTGTGCAGCAGTGGCGGTCTAACGACTGATGATGATGATGAGATTTTTTTTATGCAAATTGTTTAACCGCAGCTTACGAATGATGTCTGCTGGTAGAGAAAGTTTCGTTACGAAAAGGAATTGCCCTTCCTCCATCCATCTCTGTCTTCCTCTCGGGACGATTTGAAACAGAAGTTCACCCGATGGTGAGTGATACGCCTGCCCATAAGAACGTAGCCTTGGTTACGATGATGTAGACACGAACACAATCCAAGCAGAGTTTCGTTACTTCTTTAATTTCACTAAATGCAACGTCCTTTAAACCGGAACATGGTAAAGATTCCACACCACTGTTAGTCGGCAGAAATAGGAGTAAAACTACTACCAGTAAAACTTTCTTTATTATTTTCTTTGTCATTTTTTCTTTATATATTTTACACTACATCGGTAGTTAGGGTGATATACACTGCACCACCTTGTGCTCGCTTGAAAGATAAAATGTTAAGTCTTGTTACCCCCGTAATTTAACCAGCTACAAAGATCTTCAAACCGGAACACAGTATTGTTTTCACTGTACTGCTTAGCGGCAGAAGCTACTTGGTCTCAGGCAACAGAGACACCACTAATAAATCTTTCTCTGTCTTTCTCTCTCTATCTCTCGCCTATTTTTGAAACATCCACTAATTAAATGAGGGAGGAAGGGTTGTAATAATTAACATTTGATCCTTTTTCATCCAAATTTTGATTAAATATATTATAATTAGTTCATTTACGCTATGAGATATTATTCGTCTCTCTATCCGTTTAGCGGGGTGCGTGGCGATAAACGGATGTGTACCAGCCCTGTAGTCTCAGGCTGTTAAAAATAGGACTAAGGTATTCCATGCCTGCCGTACACGACTAAAAGGATCCTCGGGTACGTGAGCTTCAAGAGTTGGGAGCCCTTAAAGTTCAACAAGCGAGCCTTAGTAGGACGGCAAATGCATGGTGGTCTTGTATTTGCCGCAGCATAGCGTGGGTGCTGAGGAGGGTTTTGTCCTTCCGTGGGATATTTTAACCAGAGTGCAGGGGAGCACCGGTGCGTTCTGTAGGAGATCCCGGAGCCCCTCCTAATGCACTGACGGAGACCATCGATAAGGTTTTAGTGAGTAGAAGTCCCACATAACCTTGTCTTCCGTCCAGAAGCAGGGTATCTTTTTAAGGAGATATCCCCTGCGATAAAGTAAAAAGACGGATATGCCCGCGAATCGCTTCGGCTGCCGGAAGCGTCACGCTCGCCGCCCCGACTTTATTGCCCACTAAAAAAAAAGGAATAAATCCTTTACGACATCCGAACGCTACAAATGTAGGCCTCCAGTAAACAAACAACAGACCTACATGGATAACGGCTCCCACATTTAAGGGCGATGCATGACGGAGAGGAAAAGATAAAGGAAGATAAAAACGGTAAGAATGAAGAAGAGCGTGAAAGAAGTTAATAAAGCAAAGTAAAAAAATTATTAATAAAAAAACTTAATTGAAGCCCAGGCCCAGGCTGGATGAAGTAGATAACCGCATACAAAGATGTACTCTACTGAATTCCAATCAATAAAAGTGTATGAAGGACGACAGCGGTTTTACATACTTAAAATTAGTTTCCATAGCAACCGTTACTGTAGCAACCGTATGAATAGTACTAAATGAATTTTTTTATAAAAGTAAATTAAAAATAAAATGATGAAGGATCTGCGGAATTAAAAAAGGAAATAGTCTATAACCACTTGCAGATCGTTCCGCGCCGAACACTCGTGTTCACGTATACACGATACGTTCACTAGTTTTCACGTGACTGGCGAACAAATAAAACTTTTTTCATTATATATATAGATAGATTTTGATACTACTATAGGTCAACACTTGATCTAAATTGGACGTGATTGTATGTGACAGTATGATGGTGAAACGATTCCGTCCAGAATGCTCCGACTCTCCACATAACAATAACATTTGAGGAGACGAGCGACCAGGTTCACCTGATGTTAAGTGACACAGAACCCATACCAACATAGCTCTAATCAGAATGATGTACATAACAAACACATTGTGCTCGTCGCCTCAGATATACGATATTAAATAACGTTATCTGAGAAATTTCACTAACTACATACAGCATCCTTCAAACCGGATCGCAGTAAGGTCTGCACAGTACTATTTGCCGGCTGCAATAGGCGCTGCAGAGATACCTACCTAGACGGTCTCCGGGAACAGAGACCTACCACCACTAAAGTTCATACATGAGGAAGATAATATAAAAAAAAATCTATTATTTTTTTTCACAAATCTGCAAAGATTTTATTGAAACCCTATAGCGGACGTTAAGTATAAAACTTGACAGCAGTACCTTAAAAGAGGATCAGCTTAACCATATTTACTTCGGCTGATTACACTGCAGCTGATAAGGCCGTAGACGGAAGTCGGTCGGAAGCGATCGCGAAGATAACAATTATCCTGCGTGTGGGGCCAGCTCTACACACTTACTACCAACCCGAGCTAAATACTTCAGAACACGTACATTCTACTACCAGCTCCGCCTTCCCCCCACAGCTCCCTTTGGGGAAGGAATTCCATTCTCAGTTGACCTCTAAACGGCAGAAGCAATATCTTTACCAAGAAGCAATATCTTGAGTGTGTGCGTCACGCTGTTATGAGTAAGCGTATCATTTACCATCAAGTGAATATCCCGCTCGACTCGTCGCTTCAAATAAAAATTCGTTAAGCCTTCGGGGTGGACAGCAGATGTCCATGAAATTCAGCGGCGGAGCTCAGGGTCGCAATGGCATGAAATGAAATGCCGTGTCCAGTCAATGTGCATTTCTCCCCTGCTGGTGAAGAGGCGCGAAATAATAAATCATAGAGCAGATAGATGCAGTTTGTTTCGTTTTGTCTACGCTCCACGTCACGCCGGATGTTATCTGTGGCGCACGTCATCTGTCACACATAAATCATTTTTTTATAACCTAGATTTATGTCCTAGAAATTTCGATTGTCGATAAGGATTTTAGTTATCATTTGACATACTAGGTGATTTGTTTAGTCGCCGATCGATTTTGATTTAATACTTGCACGTTTTTAATTTTTTTTTTTATATGAATAGCCTAATGCTTGGCTACGATCCCACCTGATGGTAAACGGATATGTAATCTAAAGTGCACTTGTCTAATAGAAGCCCATTCACTCTTCTCTCCTCGATATCTGTAGATCGCGCTGCGATCAACACTTCAGCCGTTTACCATGAACATTGTCGTATTCTCTTCATCCCTCTTTGTATCTATTGATGAGATAAAATTAATATACCCCTGCAGGAGGACGTCTTCAGCAAGTCGTAACTTATCTAATGATATTTCTGTTATTACCCATTTGCTTTGACATTATTACGAAACAAAGAAATTAAAGCGCCATTTAGTTCTTATCTAAATGAGTTTAGACAAAAAAAACACCAGCCCACCCGCATGCACCCCACATAGCGGTTTCTAATCACTCTCACTGAAACATTTATTGCTTCGGGGTCGTAAAACTAAAGGGCAAATTAAAACTAATAGAACAGTTATGCTTTGTGCTGCAACGGAGCCGTCGACAGCGGCGGAAGATCGAGCGGCGCCCGTATACTCCTAATTAATAAGGAAAGAGAATATTTAATTAACGTAAATGTTTGCGCTATTGTTTGTATGATTGATTGTTGTGTTGTCGGTCAGCGGTGGGTAAGTAACATCCTGTGGTAAAACGTAAACCGTTTCCGTTGTTTGCAGAAAGCAGAAATCTCGACACAACATGAAACTCCGCCGTCGGATAACTGCTCTCCAAGTAGTACACTTAAAAAAAAACAGGCCGTGGATCCGGGTCCATGAGCCCAGTAGCAGATGAGCTGTAAAAGTCGATATGACTTTCAAGCGCTTACATCATCAGAAACAGACGCCTCTTGCTATCGGCGAAGTTTCCATTCGCACAGTATCATATATACGCACCTTTGTGTTCTTTCTAGACGTTTTGGTGTCGTCGACAAACGTTTCTGCGTGGAGGGTGGGTCGCGTTGCGGCCGCGGGGAGGGGCTGTTCGTCTTCGCAGCGGAGGGTGGGAGGGAACTCACAGACCTCCTCAACGCGCACACACACGAGGCGCACTCCCGCCTCAGCGTCGCGTCAAGAAGCGGCTCGGGTGAGTTTCATTATTTCATCGCGCCTTGTCCTTCGAAGACAGCAGGGTTTAATGCGCTCAGCGGCACGTTGTCTTCTCAGCTGCCAAGGTTATGCTGAAGACGGAAAGGATTCTTGCGTTTAGAGTTGAAGGTCATTGTAGCTAGTGTAGTCACTGAACGTCTTTGTGGCACAGGCTATTTACTGTATCATTAAGTAGTAAAGTAAACCTTAAACTATATTCTACTCTATAATAAACCTCATTTCGCAGTGCTGGAGAAGCGGTTCTCGGACAGCAGCTCGTGCGTTGACGAGTGTTTCCACACGTCAATGCGGTCCGTATCGCCTGCTTGGAACGGTCCCGCCAGCCAGACGATGCACTGCCTTTCCGATCTGGATTCTAGCATCGACGGCGGCGAGGAGAAGTTCCGTAGGCCGACCTCCTTACCGCGCTGCTCCTACAGCTGCATGGGGAAGATGAGCCAACTTACCAGGTACAATTAAAAAAAATCCACACTAATTTAATTAAGATGTCATGATGATAATTTAAGAATGTCGTATGCAATACTCTATAAATACAAGTTTCATCATCATCATCAGCTGATAAACGTTCACTGCTGGATTTAGGTCTCCCTCAAAGATCTCCACATCAATCAATCCCGCATGACTCGCATCCAGTGGCTTCCCGCGACTCTCAACAACAACACAACAACAAACTTTTACATATCCTTCCTTGTTGTACAAATCCTCCATTTGGTGAATGCCGGTGTTCAGCAGCGAACATCAATAGTCTAACATGATAATGATTACGCCTTCCGGTCGAATAGTTTACTAAAACAACACAATAATAGAAAAAACATTTCAGATCATCAACGATGGGCACTCCCGGATCTGTAATGTCCCCGGTGTGGACAATGGAGAATATCATGGAGAAGCGTTCAGATTCCGACAGAGCATCCATTTACTCGAGATCTAGCGGCAGCGCCTCCGAGTACTCGGTGCCGAGAGGCGCTTGCTTAATGGATAAGAGTTTCGATTCGAAACGCGGCAGCCCAGTCGCGTGCTGCACGCCGACCGTGCCAGTGAAGACTGGCAACAGCTGCCAGTGCTGGCAGCAGAAGACATGCAGCTGCAAGAAGAAACAGTTTAACGGACCGTACGAGAACTACGACGTGCCAAAGACACCGATGCCTCTTATACAGGTAAATTAATCATCAAATCATCATCATAATCAGCTGATAGATGTCCACTGCAAGACATAGGCTTCCCCCCCAAAAAAAAGTTTACATCGATTGTTCCTGCACTGCAGTCAGCTTGGCTCCAGGCACCTCCGGGCACTAGGACTCGTCGTCTGTAGTAGTTGTGTTCATATGGTAGGATTTGGGACATTTCCCACCACGCTGGCCCATTGCGGGTTGGGTGGAGCCAGAACCTCGTTTATTGATTAGCAGGGTGCACCACGAGCAGGTGAGGATGGCTTGGGTGCTGTGAGTTGTTAGATGTCCACTGCAAGACATAGGCTTCCCCCCAAAAAAAAGTTTACATCGATTGTTCCTGCACTGCAGTCAGCTTGGCTCCAGGCACCTCCGGGCACTAGGACTCGTCGTCTGTAGTAGTTGTGTTCATATGGTAGGATTTGGGACATTTCCCACCACGCTGGCCCATTGCGGGTTGGGTGGAGCCAGAACCTCGTTTATTGATTAGCAGGGTGCACCACGAGCAGGTGAGGATGGCTTGGGTGCTGTGAGTTGTTAGATGTCCACTGCAAGACATAGGCTTCCCCCCCAAAAAAAAGTTTACATCGATTGTTCCTGCACTGCAGTCAGCTTGGCTCCAGGCACCTCCGGGCACTAGGACTCGTCGTCTGTAGTAGTTGTGTTCATATGGTAGGATTTGGGACATTTCCCACCACGCTGGCCCATTGCGGGTTGGGTGGAGCCAGAACCTCGTTTATTGATTAGCAGGGTGCACCACGAGCAGGTGAGGATGGCTTGGGTGCTGTGAGTTGTTAGATGTCCACTGCAAGACATAGGCTTCCCCCCCAAAAAAAAGTTTACATCGATTGTTCCTGCACTGCAGTCAGCTTGGCTCCAGGCACCTCCGGGCACTAGGACTCGTCGTCTGTAGTAGTTGTGTTCATATGGTAGGATTTGGGACATTTCCCACCACGCTGGCCCATTGCGGGTTGGGTGGAGCCAGAACCTCGTTTATTGATTAGCAGGGTGCACCACGAGCAGGTGAGGATGGCTTGGGTGCTGTGAGTTGTTAGATGTCCACTGCAAGACATAGGCTTCCCCCCAAAAAAAAGTTTACATCGATTGTTCCTGCACTGCAGTCAGCTTGGCTCCAGGCACCTCCGGGCACTAGGACTCGTCGTCTGTAGTAGTTGTGTTCATATGGTAGGATTTGGGACATTTCCCACCACGCTGGCCCATTGCGGGTTGGGTGGAGCCAGAACCTCGTTTATTGATTAGCAGGGTGCACCACGAGCAGGTGAGGATGGCTTGGGTGCTGTGAGTTGTTAGATGTCCACTGCAAGACATAGGCTTCCCCCCCAAAAAAAAGTTTACATCGATTGTTCCTGCACTGCAGTCAGCTTGGCTCCAGGCACCTCCGGGCACTAGGACTCGTCGTCTGTAGTAGTTGTGTTCATATGGTAGGATTTGGGACATTTCCCACCACGCTGGCCCATTGCGGGTTGGGTGGAGCCAGAACCTCGTTTATTGATTAGCAGGGTGCACCACGAGCAGGTGAGGATGGCTTGGGTGCTGTGAGTTGTCGTGCGCGACCTCTTACACCCCTATCATACCAGACCCCTTACACTAATATCATATTAAAATTATCAAATAACTTTAATGAATTCGTGGTGTTTATTGTTACATTAATTTTGTCTTGAAGCTTAATGAATGGATGCTTCTTACCTGATAGTAAGTGATATGTCTCATCTTACTATAAATTCCTCATGTTTAGTACCCAATTCAACTTCAGATGTCAGCTCCTGCTCACGATCAGCTATGTAAATGTTGCATAATTGATAAAGCTATATGTTAGAATGTCCTTCTTTACTTTTAGGAGCATCCTGTAGATATGAATTCAGATGCTGCCAGTCTGTACGATACACCAAAGAAACTGAAATGTCTAATGAACGGGCAGAGCTGTGAATGCTCGCACGGAAACGAACCCAAAGCCGACGAAAGCAGACAGGGTGAGATGGAAGGCGCGGGCGATGCCAGCAGCACTGAGGACGCCCAAGACACGCAGTCCAACTACGTGAACGTCACGCCAGTTACCAAGAGCCAGCCGATAGATTACGGGAATTACGCGAACATAGACCTAAACGCGACCTTAGAGAAGTTCGAAAGTTCCCTGCAGATACTTCGTAGCGCCGGATTTAGTCAGGAGGAGCTCGACGCTTTGGAGGATATACCGGAGCACGATGATGACATATCGACGGCCACTATGAACACGGCAGTACACCCGAACGACTGCTGCAACGAACACTCCAACTACTTACATATGGAACCCTTGGACAGCAGCTCCAGTCACAGCAACCGAAATTTTTCCGACAACGTGAGCAGAATCAGCCACGTGTCCGATCCAACACAACACTCCGATACCGACAACACTATTAGCACGAGGAGGTCCAGTTCCGCGGACTTTACTAAAAGACGTGAGGAAGACTTCATTAACACACGCGTTTGTTTTACGCCGACCGTTCTCCGCAAGTCCAGCAAAACGGAGCGTATCAACAACGGTCTGCAGATAAGATCACACGAAGACTCGGATCGGAGAGAGAAGAGTTTTAAAATTCCTGAGCCGAAGAGCGAGAACATGTTGGTCGCTAGGTTCAGAGACGCCGTGAAGATCAGGAGATCATCGAGCGTCCCGAGCAAATCGGATAAGAACCGGGACTCTTCCAGCTCCAACGACTCGGGCGTTTCCACCGGTTCCTTAAAGCATCACAAGGGGGACTTCGAATTCGAAAACTCTATTCCCAATTCTAAGTCCTACAAGAAGTACATGAAAAACAGCAAACTGTTCAGGAACACCCTAACGCCGGTGCACACCCCTTTCATCAAGTCAAACTCGTCGGACCCGCTGAAGCACCTGACGTTCCAGTTCGAGGAGGTCGCCACCCTGGCCAAGTCCAACTCGTTCGACGTCGACACGCTGACACGAAGGAAGAAGAAGAATGGTGAGTTCAGACATCTCCTTTATCCGCATTATAAGAGAACTCAATTTATGTTTTAACATTTTTTTTTTAATTTTCCTTTTCCTCGTTTAATAAGTAAATAACCATTTTGATATATCACGATAAATACTTTTTAATGTATATCTGAAAAAAGTCTTGTCTTAAAACAATGCGGTGGTAGAGAATCATTGGAGGATGCCAGTGGCAACGGATCCGTTGAGACGGAAATCGATTGAAAGTTTATATTTAGCATTGGGCTGAAGTCATGATCTTGATCAATGTGACGCTGTGGAAACATCTTTTAGAATAAGCGTTTAGGTCTTAAGAACTCATAATGTAAAGGCTCGTCACCAGGGACATGCACAGAGATTCCGGGTAGGGTCTGCAGATCACACCCGAAATCTCTGCGCTTATCTATACTTAGTAATGAACCTACCAATATACCAATTATTTGACAACAGTCAAAATATAGTTGTGTAGCTCATGAATAACTTGAGGGTTATTTAGATAGGTTTAGAGAGCCAGGGTATGCAGTGCTTATTTGACTGTATGCAGCGCACCCACCTGCCGGTCACTTATGTAAAGGTCATGCTTGTCACCTCGACTTTTTGCGCTAAAACTTTATAGGATCATTTAATTTTCTAATATCGTTAAAATTAATTATGGATTATATAATTAACAGGCAGTGTTCCGGCGGAAGCGCGACACAGCCAGCTGACCAGCAAGAGCACGTCGAGCGGCGCTTCCGACACCTCCGACTACATGGAGTCGCTGTCGGTGTCCTCGCTGAGCTCGTGCGACGCGCACGACAGGCACGCGGCGCGCCCGCGCTCCGGCAGGGAGTACGCGAGCATCGATCGCAGCGCCCTCGCCTCCTAACCGACGGCAGAATAATACATCACGAAAAACGCGCGGAACAACAAACATCGCGAGCGGAACACAAAACATCCAACGGCGACACTTGCATGAGAACACAGCAACTGTGACAAATTTATTTGAATCCCAAGATTCACGTCACGACAAACTTTATAGAGTCGTGACAAATATTAAAATACCTTCATAGTGAATAAAGTACATCGGGAACATTAAACACATCAGATGTTAAATGTTCCAATTTTATTGTCGATGTTTAAATAAACTAAAATCAAAGTGGAAATGACTTTCGCTGTGGTCTTGCCACATTTAATTATTTTAATTATTAATTAAATATTACTTCCAAAGACAGCAACACGAATGTTGTTGCGATTTCATTCTAACTTTGGTCTATATACAATCATGATTAGGAAATAATCGGAAATTATTCCAACGTTCCAATTGTAGACAAGAGGGGGTTTAGAGTTACCTAAAGGAACATAAACAATACAGAATATATATAGATATATGTACAACATATGTGAATCGAGCTATAGAATTACTACAAAAAAAAAATGTGTAGACTTAATGGATGGGTGGGCGGCGTGGCGATGCGTTGCTAAACCATCTTTAGTTCACACAGTAAGACTAAGTTTCATTTTAATTATTTATAACCGTATACATTCATAATATTAATTTGATTTGTGTATTAATATGCACATGCACACTAAACGTAGAAGTTTAAATGTGAAATAACTACTTCCGGTTATTTAAACATATTTTGAGTTTAAAAAAAAAATCAAGTTAGTGTAAGCTTGATTCACAATGTTAAAAAAATATTGTGACTACAAAATGCTGCAATGTGTACACAACTGCATATAGATGTATATACACGAGTACATAATATACACAACAAATCAGTCGTTCCTATGTACATAGTTACGTTTAGGATATGGTGTTTTTTTTTTATATATAACCGTTTTTACATTAAACATTTAGATTTAACGAATTTAGTGCAGCGCGCTAGCGGCGAGCCAAATATTAATACAACGGATTAAAGGTTATGGGTATACAGTGATGTAGTGTATATACATTATGTTAGATTTCTATCACCGTCTAGATCTTAAGCTCATCATTTATGGAATGTATTTAAGTGAACGCAATTATAAATTGCTATATATATATATATAAATATATAACGTATACCTTACGTTTAGCATGCAACGGGCTGGTGCGCGTTAGTATATACATACTAGTAGGAAAGTCATTTGATTGTATTTTATTATTGCCGGGTTTGAATACCATCAGTTAAAAAGAGTAGATCAGGATCGTTGGAACTTCAGTTGGAGAAGGCACCTGATGATGATAACCTGCGGTTTCTTTACTTTGGAGAATTCACGGTGTTCTTATACTTTGATGTACGTTAAGGTTTGCACGTAGCTAAGTACTTAAATTATTTGTGCCTTTTGAGTACCGCGCGTTTGTTACTACTTCTAAATTGTTTTAACGCAAAAAAACCGGACGCGATGGAGTGTCACTTGATAATAAGTGTTTTAAGTAACAACGTTACTGTAGTTACGATTTCATACACTGCACCGTGATCGTTGTCGGACACAGCATGTTTCATTATTCCGACAATTACATTAGCTACAGCGCCTTTCATACCGGAACACAGTAATGTTCAGCTGAAATAGGAGCTGCGATGGTAACGCCACAGACGGTCACCAGCAAGAGACCTACCAGCAGTTAACAATTATTTTAAATGCTTAACCATTAAGGGCAATCTACGTTATCTAAGTTACATAACTTGTGCTGTTATCTGCTGTAACGGATGTTAACACATAATAATATATGTTTAGTATTATTTCATATCATTTCACGATAACTTAGTTTCCTGTGTGTATAAAAAAAAAATACTTGAAGTGTATAAAATGTATAGAGTTAAGTAAAACGGACGCCTCTAACAAAACAGTAAGCAATAGACTCACTTTCAGTAATCATAGTGGAGATGTAACGAGTCCATATTTATATCTAAGTTACATTCTAAGCAACTTAAGTAATCGTGCTTAGATAACAGTATTTTTAAATATATATATATACATATATGTAAACTACATATTGATTTTAGTTAAGACTTTAACTGGCAGTTAAGCAGACGCAGTGGTTAGGTGTTCAAATGGTATCTGTCTTAAAGTTTTTTTTTATATTATATACTTAATGATAAACTTAACTTGGCGGTGTAATTGTTTAACTTAGTGACTTGACCGTCCATAACTGTCTCTATGTACTTTATTAGAGTTTCCTTTAAATATATAACATATGTATCGTGATAGTCTCGGTGTTGGTTTTGGTCTTGCCTATAGTGTCAGTCTGGTCTGTTGCTTCTTCGCAAGACCAAGACCAAGTCCAGTTTTACTCATCACTACATATGTACATTTTCTTTCGTATAGCACAATCAACAAATTTTGACACTTTATTGCTGGCAGACGCTGGACTGAAACAGCGTAAGACCGCGTTATGTGGGACATATAATAAGAGATCTTTGTCCAGCAGTGGACGTCAATCGGTTGAAATGATGATGATTATGTGTTTCATTTTTATATATATATATCTAAATGTTCTTGATACTTCTGTTTGTGTGCGACAAAATATTTTCGTCTAGTCAGTGACAGTGCGGTGGCCGCAATCGCTCGTTGGATGGGTTACCGGCCGGCTTTCAATGACGTCATTGCGTTGGGGATAACTTGGGTTAACTGTTAACTGATTGCGGTCACCCCAGCGTTGAACGTGTCGGGGCTCGCGGCGGCGGGTCCGGGCGCGGGCTGCGCAGCGCGCGTTGCGCAGTGCACATTGCGCAGTGCGCATGCGCAGCGCGCGGGGTACTCGCTCGGTGTATAAATAAAAGTATTTTCTTATAAACTTTTGCGTTGAATTTTAACATTCATATTTTAACTTTGTAGTTTTCATTGCAACTGAAATTAAAATATAGTGCATTTCAATAAAACATCTGGTCTATTTATTCTTATTTCCTTTCCTTCAGTTTGAAGTATGTTTTTTTTTAATGATCGTCGTTTCGTCGACTAGATATACGCTCGGCTGATGGTAAGTGTTCCGTGTGTAAGCAGTTCCGCCCATCATCTTACGGAGCCGAACTCAACCTCACCTGCATGCGGTGCGCCCTGCTGAATAACAGGCGAGGCGAGTAGTGGGCTAAGGCCCAATTCCTTTCAATGAACTTTGATAATTAATATAAAATATTGAAAAAAAATTACTGAAACTGTTTATAAATATTCTAAAACTAAACAATTATCTTATTATTGGGGTATAAGGGGTTCCGCACAAGAACTTATGGCACCCAAGCCAACCTCACCTGCTCGTGGTACACCCTGCTAATCAACAACCGGGGCTCCGGCGCCCACCAACCTGCATTGGGCCAGCGTGGTGGGAAGTGGCCCAAATCCTTCCATATAAACACTTACTCGATCGATGGGGGAATACTTGGGGAGGCCTATGTCCAGCACTGGACGTATTTCGGCTCATCATCAAACAGTAAACAACTTAAGTAATTCCTCGGTAGTATAGTGGTAAGTATCCCCGCCTGTCACGCGGGAGACCGGGGTTCGATTCCCCGCCGGGGAGGACTTTTTTTGCATATTTTTTTTTATTATTCATTTAAATGAAATTTTACCGGCTAAGCTTTATATCGTTAATGATAAAAAAATCCGAGTAATTTATGAGGAAAGTTAAAATCTGTATATATTGCGACTGCTGAGATGTATGCGATCCGATCTATCAGCTCGGCGATATAATTAAAAAAGCGGAGACGGGCCGCTGAGGAAGGTAAAATCACTCCTAAACCCACCTTAAGCCCGCCGGGTCCTCCGATTACCCGGAGCGACTCGGTTATTAAACACGAGAGGGTAGGGCTCCGGGAGGACCGCCCGGTCCCTCCGGACGACTTAATCCCTCACGAAAAGAGGGCGAAGGAGATTACAAATGTAACACGGGACCGGAACACAGCAGTAATTTAACATTACAATTACTCGGGTACAGTGCAAACACATCTATTGTCGCTGAGGAGGTGGAGGCTGCAGGCTCCAGGTCACAAGAGGGCGAGCTACAAATTAAACCAGCCTTTATCCTATTGTTAGGAACTATTTATTTATCCTCTATTGCACACCAGTTACAAGATATAGAATACATTATATATATATATATATATATATATACATAAATGTACAATGGGCGGTCTTATTGCTCAGAAAGCAATTTCTTCCAGACAACCCATTGGCAAGGAAGACGTGAACTAAGAGCAAAGATAAGTTAGTGGTGCAGTAAATAATTAAAAACTAAACTAAAGCGCTAGGCGACAGATGCAAGCAATAGCACAATTAGACAGAATGTATAATTTAAACTTTATGACCGTAGTTACTTAAGTGTTTTTTGAAAGAAAATAGGAATTTGGCGATACGAATGTGGTTCGGTAAAGAGTTCCATAAGCGAACCGCCGGAACGGAAAAGGAGTTTGGGAAAAATGAAGAGGAGTGCAGAGACGCGAAGGGAAAGGTTTATTGAAGAGCGGAGAGTGCGACTGTGGCAACCGGAAATAAATTCGAATTGATTTTAAGGTAGGAAGGTGTTAGAGGATTGAACAATATCTTGTATAGAACAGAGAATGTGAGTATTCCTGCGAAGACGATTGGCAGCCACTTGAGTTTTATGAGAAATTCAGAGATGTGATCGTATTTGCGTTACCCAAATTTTTAACACGCTCAAGCTTATCAAGCCGCGCTTAGATTAAGTCGAGATAGCAAACATCGGCATAGTCAAGAATAGGCAGAAGAGAATTAGCAAGCGCATCCTTAGTAGCTGTTGGAAGAAAATTGCGGAGTCTGAGCAAGGAGCATACAGCCCCATACAACTTTCTACTGACCTCGTTAACTTGCGATGCCCAGGATAGACAGGAGTCAATGTCAATCAAACACCTAAATTCTTAACTTTACTATTATAAGGAGTTACGTTACCGTTAAGAATAATAGGCGGTACACCGGACCAGTTAACTTTGGAGAGTAGTCTAGTGCTTCCGATTATGACTGTTGTGTCTTGTTGGGGTTTACGTTCAGACCATACAATTTAGACCAAACCGTAATACAAGCAAGATCAGAGTTAATGAGGTGGACGGCTTGACAGAGATCACCAAGAGAAGCTCGAGTGTAAATTTGGAGATCGTCACCGTACAAATGGTAAGAAGAAAATAAGTCGTGAGTTATAGAATTGATGAAAATAGCGAACAGGATCGGAGACAACACGCCACCTTGAGGCACGCCAGCATCGGTGTTTAACCAGGTGGAGAAATTATTCTGCACTTGACGCGCTGCTGACGGCCAAACAAGTAACTATGAAACCGGATATATGTTAATAGTGCACAGAATACTTAACATTATATCAAAGTCTAGAACTAATTGATATTCTAAATTAAATCTAGTTTAAACAATGTTACTCATTTCTCAGTTGGATAACGCCCACAATCGGGCATAGGCCTCCCCCCAAGATCCTCATTGAGGAGATTTTACTGTTGTTAGATTTCTATTTCCGTAAACGTCTAGATAGGTACCACCGCAGCGGCTGTTGCAGCCGATAAACAGTACTGTGCAAACATTGATGTATTCCGGTTTGAAGGGCGCTGTAACTAGCGAAATTACATAGTGCTGTGTATATCGTTCTAACTAACACCACGTTGTGGTATTGGCGTATCATTTACCATCAGGATAGATATTATAACACTAACATAATACTTTGAGATACTAAATCAAATTGTTTTTTTTTATTCCACGATACGAACGAGACATTCACCTGATAGTAAGTGATCTGCTCGGTTACCACAGTAACTTATATAGGGTGCCGCAAAAATAACCTTATAAAAAGTACCTTATGTCTTGTGTCATAAGGTACTTTTTATAAGGTTATTTTTGCGGCACCCTATAGTTAGTTAACTATCCGCAGCGCCCTTCAAACCGGAACGCAGCAATGTCTGCACAGTACTGTTTAAAGGCAGCAACAGGAGCTGTGGTGGTACCTACCACCTCGAGTGTCCTCGGCAACAGAGACCTACCAAAACATTAATATAAAGTGTTTCTCATAAAGAATTCGAAAGGAAGTTATTCCACTATATGTATTTCCGGTGTCCCGCGTGTAATTTGTGAGCTTTCGTGGACAGAAGATTGTCCCATTTCCCCTCGTCAGGTGGATCCTCGTTCCCCGTTCAATGAAACCTTATCGCTGAATTATTTATCCTGTAGTGTTATTTATTAAAAAACCTTCGAAATTATAATGCAGTGGACAATGGAAATCTTCACCGACCATATAAGGATAAACTTCACCCAGTTTTACGTGTTGTGTCATAAAACAGGATATATCAACATATACTCATCAACTTCAAACGTAACTCTGTATCTCTTTAGTAATATAACCAGCTGTGGAGCTATCGATGTGTAAGCAGTCCAAGCTTGCTCTGCTTCTGGTTAACGAGGCAGTTGTTACCGCGGTGGTAACTAGAAACTTACTGGTGGTAGGTAGGTATCACCGCAGCTCCTGTTACTGCTGACAGACAGTAGTGTGCAAACGTTACTGTGTTCCGGTTTGGAGGGCGCTGTAGTGTAATTACTGGGCTAACGAGACTCAACATCTTATGTCTCAGCTGACGAGCGTATCAGATACCATCAGGTGAACGCCGCGCTCGTCTCGTACCTTAATTGTATAATAAAAAAAAATATGTATTTTGAATTTCATAAAGTTTTACACATCTTCAGGATATTGACAGGTCTTCCAACGCTTTACCTGTCACGCACTTTGAAAGTTCCGCTGCAGACTCCAAGTTGAAAGTCTATCAGTCTTGATGCTCTTAATAAGATTTCAATCTGTGTCCAGTAATTTACTGACGGATATATAAAGAGATACTTTAATTAAGGAGTGCCACTCTTTATTACTGGTGGTAAGTCTCTTGCCAGAAACCGTCTAAGTGGGTAACGCAGCGCCTATTACTGTGTTCCAGTTTGAAGGGCGCTGTAGCTAATGAAATTATTAGAGTAACGAGA
The DNA here is from genome assembly GCA_029030555.1 of Ornithoptera alexandrae. NCBI lineage: Eukaryota > Metazoa > Arthropoda > Insecta > Lepidoptera > Papilionidae > Ornithoptera > Ornithoptera alexandrae. Next base: position 6,359,357 of record JARDVY010000064.1, on the reverse strand, counting down.
CAAGATCTTATATACCAAGATGACGAGCGCAATGAGGTGCTGATTATATCATCGTAACTAACGCCATGTGGTTATGGGCATTAGTATCACTCATCATCAGGTGAACGTTCTGTTCGTCTCATCGCTTTGTTGAAAAAAAAAATTATATAAACTGGCTTCATCATAGTTTAAGTTGGTAACGAAGCGTCCAGTTCTAACACACGTTATCGGGTGATAGTAAATATTTTCTTTCAACGAGGTATAATGCGAATATAGTACAGTTCAGACGCAACTGTGGTATTCAGATAAAATCGTCCATTGATGGGTGCAGCGAGGGTGCAGATAAGTGAGGGTGGGCGCGAGATGCGCGGGCTGGTGATACCCTCACATCCGTGCATTAAGGAAATTGTGCCTCGGGAACGACCCAAGTTGCGAACTTATCCACAATCTGAGTGGAGGGTTAAATGACGTCATTAGGGTGACCTCTACTCTCTAAGAATGGTTTCTTGAAGATTTTTGTGTCTTCTTAAAGTGCATCTCCACCTGATGGTTGGCGATCAGCGTGGTACAGTCTTTCTGTTTCTGGTTCGGCGGAACAATTCGGACGCCCCAGATATGCCAGTCAGTCCCCGGATATTCCTCAACCACAACTTTTACTTTCTCCCCACCTTTCGTTTTCCAGAATCTTTACCCATTACAATCTTGTGTAGACCTACACAGGCGCTCAACCACATCTATCATATTCTTTTCTTCGTTTCAAGCGCTGACGATGTTTTTCCTTTTCAAGCTTTTCCTGCTTAGTCTCTATTGCCACAGACTCTAATAACATGTGATGAAAGAGTTGATATAGTAAGTAGTATGCATACATTACCGTACTCCGGTTTGAAAGGCGTTGCCGCCAGTGAAAGTAGTGGAGCAATAATACATAACATCTGTCCCAAAGCTATGAGTATGTATGATGTAATGTATGCACTAGGACACATCTTGAGCACCACGTTGTCGCGAACAAACGTGTCACTCACCTTCAGGTGAGCGTCCTATTCGCCTCGTCTTCGTGGAATTAATAAAGAATTTCTTTGTTTACACAGTTAGCGTCTTTGTAAATATCTACATCGTTCAGGGCAGCGGCATCAGGTCAGTCGGAGCAGGGCGATGGCGGCGCGCGCCTGTCTGTTCGTCTGCTTCGTAGCGGTCGTCGATGTGGTTGGTGAGCAGCTACCGTTCGTACTGACACAGTATCAACTTACACTAATTATGTACAATTACAAAAAATGTTATATGCCGGACGGTACATCACACGGTGATGGTGTAAACCTCAAACGTCATACTGCACACGTAATTATTGTGCAGTTGATATTTACTGTACAGTAAACGACTTTATTAATTAGTCTAATAAATTACGTGGTATGAAATTAATATGGCAATATATATAACAATATATATATTAATATGGATAACTTTTGCCCACATTTTTAAAAAATTATTAATCAGTTTTTAATATTTTGGTCTGTATATTTGTGAACATTTCTATATATTCTAGGTGACCTACAAAAAGGCTGGAATCTATTTAATAGAATTTTCACTGATATGTTAAGGAAACATTTTAAAAACGCTAATTATTTTATATGTGATCTTATTAACGCTTAAGGCTCTGCTAAGTGCTGTTAATTTTTTTTTAATTGTATATACTAGCGCTTGACTACGATCCCACCTGATGGTAGGCGGCGGTATAGACTTTGATGGTAAAGCGCACTAGTCTAGAAGTAGCCCATTCTTCTATTAAAGATTTCCTCGTAATACCTCCCTGGTAGGTCTCTGTCGCCGGAGACCGTATAGGTACGTACCGCAGTTCCTATTGCAGCCAACAAACACTACTGTGTTCCGGATTGAAGAGCGCTATAGCTAGTGTAGTTACCGGGGTAACAAGATTGTACATCTCATGTCTCAAGCGACTCACCAGTGCCACGTTGTCATGGGCGGGTATTACTTAATATCAGGTGACTGCAAACAAAAAAACTGATTCCGGCAGCCTGTTCCAATCCTTCACTGTCTGCTTGTTCATCGGTACTTGCTTGTCCATTACCACTGTAACGCACTTCGTTGTCTTGTTCCAATCCTTCACTGTCTGCTTGTTCATCGGTACTTGCTTGTCCATTACCACTGTAACGCACTTCGTTGTCTTGTTCCAATCCTTCACTGTCTGCTTGTTCATCGGTACTTGCTTGTCCATTACCACTGTAACGCACTTCGTTGTCTTGTTCCAATCCTTCACTGTCTGCTTGTTCATCGGTACTTGCTTGTCCATTACCACTGTAACGCACTTCGTTGTCTTGTTCCAATCCTTCACTGTCTGCTTGTTCATCGGTACTTGCTTGTCCATTACCACTGTAACGCACTTCGTTGTCTTGTTCCAATCCTTCACTGTCTGCTTGTTCATCGGTACTTGCTTGTCCATTACCACTGTAACGCACTTCGTTGTCTTGTTCCAATCCTTCACTGTCTGCTTGTTCATCGGTACTTGCTTGTCCATTACCACTGTAACGCACTTCGTTGTCTTGTTCCAATCCTTCACTGTCTGCTTGTTCATCGGTACTTGCTTGTCCATTACCACTGTAACGCACTTCGTTGTCTTGTTCCAATCCTTCACTGTCTGCTTGTTCATCGGTACTTGCTTGTCCATTACCACTGTAACGCACTTCGTTGTCTTGTTCCAATCCTTCACTGTCTGCTTGTTCATCGGTACTTGCTTGTCCATTACCACTGTAACGCACTTCGTTGTCTTGTTCCAATCCTTCACTGTCTGCTTGTTCATCGGTACTTGCTTGTCCATTACCACTGTAACGCACTTCGTTGTCTTGTTCCAATCCTTCACTGTCTGCTTGTTCATCGGTACTTGCTTGTCCATTACCACTGTAACGCACTTCGTTGTCTTGTTCCAATCCTTCACTGTCTGCTTGTTCATCGGTACTTGCTTGTCCATTACCACTGTAACGCACTTCGTTGTCTTGTTCCAATCCTTCACTGTCTGCTTGTTCATCGGTACTTGCTTGTCCATTACCACTGTAACGCACTTCGTTGTCTTGTTCCAATCCTTCACTGTCTGCTTGTTCATCGGTACTTGCTTGTCCATTACCACTGTAACGCACTTCGTTGTCTTGTTCCAATCCTTCACTGTCTGCTTGTTCATCGGTACTTGCTTGTCCATTACCACTGTAACGCACTTCGTTGTCTTGTTCCAATCCTTCACTGTCTGCTTGTTCATCGATACTTGCTTGTCCATTACCACTGTAACGCACTTCGTTGTCTTGTTCCAATCCTTCACTGTCTGCTTGTTCATCGGTACTTGCTTGTCCATTACCACTGTAACGCACTTCGTTGTCTTGTTCCAATCCTTCACTGTCTGCTTGTTCATCGGTACTTGCTTGTCCATTACCACTGTAACGCACTTCGTTGTCTTGTTCCAATCCTTCACTGTCTGCTTGTTCATCGGTACTTGCTTGTCCATTACCACTGTAACGCACTTCGTTGTCTTGTTTCAAACTCCAATAGATGCTGTACCCTGGGGATATGCATCATGATATCTAGAACTTTCGGTATGAGCACTAGAAATAAAGAATACATCTCTTTGTCTAACTGGAGAGGTAGATTTTTTAGCTACGGTCAGCGTCTTGTTATATGTCTTAAATTAAAGTTAATCTATAAACTATAATTAGCTTTAACTTAGTTCTTATACAATTTTTTTTCTAATCGTTTTTATTGATTGTTTTAATTATTGTCATTATTCTTATCTTATCAGCCGAATAATGCCCACTGCTGGGCATTGGTCTCGCTCAAGGATCCTCATTTATAGGTGAATTCGCCTTGCCCCGACACGCTAACCAAGTCCGGGTTGGTCAGCAGTCAGATCCTCGTGTGTTGTGCAGTGTTAGTGTTAGTGCACCACGTGCAAGTGAGCTTAACTTGGGTTCCGTAAGATGTTGAGCGGAACCCCTTACACCCCTAGTTACTGCCATGAGTGAACTAGTTCGCAGCGCCTGCATTCCGTTTACGAACAGCGAGACATGTCAGCTTTCCTTTCCTCATCACCTGTTACGGTTCCAGCTACAGAACAATACGGTGTGCGTGACATGCGAGGTGTTTCCTTCCGTCTGTGTGTTTGTTTGATTCTTGATAGGCCATTGTTGACCATTACACAGAAGCCATCGGACTGCGTCAATAAGAAGACCTGATTAATCCTTAAATATCTCCTTCATCTCTTTATGGTGTTACATATTGTTCACTTCTAGATCGGGATCAGTTTACTCTTTAATTTTTCTGTGGTACCAACTTTTGCTCGTAGCCTACAAAGGGTAAACCAGTTACCAGTTTGCCTTCGTCCTCATCATCAGTCGATAGATGCCCACTGCTGGACATACGCCTCTCCCAAAGACCACATCGTAAATCGATCGAACTTTGTCCTCAGAAGAATACAATGTGTAAATGTTACGTTTTGATTTAAAACATGGACATCACATCATTTCACATGGACCGACCGATGTGGAGATCTTTGGGGGAGGCCCATGTCCAGTAGTGGACTTCCATAGGCTGATGACGAACTTTTAGGGTGGAACTATAATTACGGTTTTTTTTCATTCTAGTAAGCGACGAGACGCACGGGACGTTCACCTGATGATAAGTGATGCGCCTGTCCCTAACGACATAGCGCTAGTTAAGATGATATACAAAGCACCACATTGCGCTCATCATCTTGAGACAAGACGTTAAATCTCTTTACCTCAGTAATTTCACCAGTTGCAGCGCCTTTGAAACCAGAACACAGTAACTCTACACTCTTCAGGTAGACAATGTTCTTGTAATCTTAAGCTATGTCATTTAACAATAATATATTTTGTTTATTTAATGAAGTGACAAGATTACTTACACGTTCACCGTTAGTGTTGCGCCTGGTTAGGATGTTGTACACTGCACCACATTATGCTCCTCGTTTTCATACAAAAGTTAGTCCACAGTCAGCATGGCCTCCGGTACCGCCGGGCACTAGGGGCCGTCGTACATAGGGGTTCATTTGGGGGGATTTGTGCCATTTCCCACCACGCTGGCTCAATGCGTGTTGATGGGAGCCAGAGCCTCGTTTGTTGATTAGCAGGGTGCACCACGAGCAGGTGAGGTTAGCTTGGGTCCCGTGGGTGGGACCCATTACAGTTCGAAAGTTCACTGCAGAGAATAAGCGTGGCTGCTTATTGCATGTGTTTTTTGTGTGGTGTAGTAAGGAGATAACAAGGATTTGTTTTGTTTCGTATATAAAAGAAATACATATGTTTTGTCTGAGAAATTTAGTTTGTGAGGATGTTGGCAAGGAGAAGGATGCGGGCCTGACGAGGTGTTCAAACGCTGCGGGCCGGCGTGCCAGAGGACGTGCGAGCGGCCCAACCCCGCCTGTGGGGACAACTGCGTGACGGGGTGCTTCTGCGCAGGGGACAGGGTGAGGGATGACGACACTCAGCTCTGCATCGAGGTCTCCGAGTGTCCGTGTGAGTTAAACATATTGCGGGAAATAAAAGTACATAATCGTTATATAGAGAAAAAGAGTTATGTCTATTCCTCACGAATGTCAGCTATGATCAGTTGGTCTCTTTCTCCGGGAAACCGTCTAAGTAGTTACCACCCCAGTGCAGATAGCAGCCAACAAACAGTAGTAAGCAACCATTACTGTGTTCCGGCTTAAAGGGCGCTGTAGCCATAGAAATTACTGACGTAACGAGATTTAACATCTTATGTCTCAAAGCGAAAAGCACAATGGAGTGCTGTGAATATATTTTCTTTTATTTAATTCTTCAAAGCAACCAAACGAGAGACACAACAACGTGGCGCTAATTAGGATGATATACACTGCTTCACATTGCACTCATCACAATTTTAGTAGCTACAGCGCCTTTCAAACAGGAACACAATACTGTTTGTTGGCTGCAATAGAGCCTGCGGCGGTACCTACCTAGACGGTTTCCGGCAACAGAGACCTACCAGCGGTACTTTATAAGCAGGCGTATAACTTACCATCATGTAAACGTCCTCACTTAATGTTACATCACCGAATAAAAAAAAATATTCAATAGGATCCAATCCGACAGGATGACTATGGTTTATTGTTGTATAATAGTTCACGATAAAACTAGCTCTGTAGTTTCGAGGACTCATAGTCATCCCTCAGTAATGTAGACTTGATTCTTCTGATCCATCTACTGTACTCAATGCTTTACTTCAAAGGATAATATAATAATGCTCCTTGCAGCTCCATCCACGAAGACCGAGAGGAGCCATCACCGGAGGCGTGCGAGTCGGAAACCAGGTTATATAAAACAAAGTCGTATTCGCTATGGTTTATGGAAATTCTATTTTCATGGGAACTGATGCTGCTGATGTTTTACTGATGAATGAAAATTTCTGATGCTGGTGAATGATTTTTAACTGTCAAGTTGTAAGTCTATGAGACGTGAGTTATGATGTTCAAGTGTGAAATAAAAAAAAAAATATTTAAGCGACTACACGAGCGGACATAGTCCTGATGGTACGTGATACGCCTGCCCATAACAACATGGCGCTAGTCAGTTTGATATATACAACACCACATCGAGCTCGTCACCTGAGACATAAGATGTTGAGTCTCATTACCCCAGTAATTACACTAGCTACAGCGCCCTTCAAACCTGAACACAGTAAGGTTTTTGCAAAACTGTTTTTCGGCTGTAACAAACGCTGTGGTGATACCGAGCTAGACGGTCTCCTGCAGCAGAGATCTACCACCAGGGAACTGGTAGTTTTTCGAGTAAACACTTTAAAGCAGTTACTCAAACAGAGGAGTAAGGTCATCATGTTCATCATTATTATCAGCCGACAGACGTTCACAGCTGGACATACACCTCCCCCAAAGATCTCCATACAGATCGAACCGCGGTCACGATTCGAGAACCTTAATGCCCCATCGGCTGTCAGTCCTTCGAGCGATGTGTCCTCCCCATTGCCACTTGAGGCTAGCAATATTTTGGACTATGTCGGTGACCTTAGTTCTCCTTCGGATCTCCTCATTTCTAATTCGATTACGCAGGGAATCCTCGAGCATAGCCCTTTGCATTGCTCTCCACTTGAAACCTTTTCACCAGGCCCACTGTAAGCGGCCACGACTCAGTGCCATAACTCATCACTGGCTACACGTATGAAATAAAGACCTTTGTCTTTAGAGACTGCGGTAGTTGGGACGAGGATATGCTGCGTAGCCTGCCGAACGCATCATGTTCATAAGCTGGTTACCTGTTACTAGGTAGCCCCAACCTAGGAGGGACTCATTTTGGTCTATGTACTATTTTCTATTTGAAGGCGGCTCAACTGTTTCAATATTTACAACCTTTGCCTAATTACTATCAAAGACACTTTAAAATTATGCCATATTTCCAGAATATAAACTTTCCAGGTGTACTCCCTAAAAAGAAAAGGAGCCTGTTCCAAGACCCGTCCTGCAAAGAGAACGAGGAGTTCAAACTCTGCGAGACCTGTTATAGGAGCTGCGACAATCCGCAGCCGTCCTGCTCCGACCACTGCGAGAGGGGATGCTTTTGTAAAGAGGGTCTGATGAGGGATAGAGACGGAAGGTGTGTTACCTTGGAGGGGTGTTCTGGAAACGGAAGTGAGTTAACATTATTTTTTTATATAATAAGTAGTTTGATAGATGTAAGGAGTTCCGCGCAACAACTCACGGTATCCAAGCCAACCTCACCTGCTCGTGGTGCACCCTGCTAATCAATACTAGAGGCTCTAGCTCCCACCAACCCGTATCGGGCCAGCGTGGTGGGAAATGGCTCAAACCCCCCATATGCAGACGACGAGCCTTAATGCCCAGCGGTGCCGGAAGCCTTGTTGACTGGAGCGCAGGACCAATCGATGTGGAGAATTATAGGGGAGGTCCAGCGGTGGACGTCTATCGGCTGATGATTATAATAAGTGGTTTAACTCGGCAGAGCAATAATCATCATTTGTCGATAAAGATTTAATTGGAAAATCCTCTTTGTTATATCCTCAATTAATTCAAACAAGAACAAGAAAAATAAAACAAATACAAATTATTTGACGGTTTGTATTGATATAGTATCTTCTTTCCATTTTTAAACATATCAGTTAATCCAGTTCTAGAGGACGCTGTTTAAAAAAAAAATTCCGCTGCAAATGTAAAAGGCTACAATTTTTACTGGTGGTAAGACTCTGTTGACGGAGACCGTCTAGGTGGCTACCACTGCGACGCGTTTCTGCCGATAAGCAGTAGTGCAAACGTTCCTGTGTTTCGGTTTGAAGGGCGTTGTGGCTAGTTAAATTACCGGGGTAACGTTACCTAACATCCTATGTCTCGAGGCAACGGGTATATGTGATGCTGTGTATATCATCCTAACTAAACTATTCAATAGTATTGTTTGCCTGGAACAGCTGCAACGAACACTACGTGCGGCCCTCACAAGGTGTTCCAGAGATGTCGTTTGTGCGAGAGGTCCTGTAACAACCCCAGCCCGGCGTGCGGGGGCGCCTGCCGGGTGGGCTGCTTCTGCGAGGAGGGCTACCTCAAACACCCCAACGGTCAGTGCGTGAAACCGGAAGAATGTCCCAAGGGTACGTACTGCGGCAATCCTTACAAAGATGCTTTATAAGAGACGTGAAACTCCTTGGTTAGAGGAATTAACGAGTCTTTGAATCATCTCAATCCTTTTTATTTCAATTAGTACTACTACCAACTCGCATTGGGCCAGCGTGGTGGAAAATGGCCCAAATCTATAAAATATGAACCCCATTAAACAACGATCAGTAGTACCGGACGCAATGTTGACTGTGGAACGATCGATGAGAAGATCTTTGGAGGAGGCATATGTCTAGCAGTGGACATCTATGCGCTGATGATGATGACGACTACTAAAGGATATCAATTAGCTAATATGTAATGTTATTTTAGTTATATAAATATTAATACTTAAGTAATATTTTTCAACGAACAAAATCAAATAATTTCAGCTCAGGAAATTGTTATTTTCTAATAATAATTAAACATTAGCTCTTAAACCATTTAAAAAAAAAAGCTATAATACAGATATACTAACAATCACTACGGGTAGGTCTCCGTTTTTTATTTAATACCGCCAGAGACCTCGCTCTGGAGGCTGTCCTCTAGATACTTTTTAATTTCTACCCCTGACGCATATCAGTCCTTATGGATCTTATGCGATTTATATTTTCGATATTTTTTTTTTGTAAACTTTAATAATATTTTATCTAGAAATTATGAGTTTTATTTATAAAATAATCAACAAGTAGTAAATGGCATTAATGTTGCCAGCTTTATCAAACATTTACTAATAATGTATTAATTTTATTTAAATATTATTATTTTATTTAATTATTGTTTTTTTATTATTAATTCTAGTTTTGTTTTTTTTATATAATTGTGTTTCTATTTCTATTAAATAAACTACAATATCGTTGGTAGGTGTGTTGCCAGATACCGACTAGGTGGGTACCACCGCGGCGACTATTGCAGCCGACTAACAGTACGGTGTAAACATTTCTATGTTCCGGTTTGAAAGGCGTTATAGCTAACTAGCCAGTAATATCACTAAATTACTAGGGTGAAAAGATTTAAAATCTTATTTTTTGGACACCGAGTACTGATGAAGTGGAAAATTGCTTTTACTCTCCTTACGAGAAAAGGCGCCGAATGACAAAACGGGGAACAAAGAAAACAATTTTTTTACGTTTTTGTGATTCGACTAAAAAAAACTATCGCCATTTAATATCTTATGTATCTTTCTGTATATTTATCTATATATCTAGGTCGTAGGTCTAGTAAAGGTTTCATCAGTGTCTATTACTACTGTTGTGTTTCCTTGGACTGCCTTCAGTGAATATTTGTGTATGACCTCAGAGGTGACGCTAATCGGTGTCCAAGAGCCGTCGGTGGAGGACTGCGGGTCGGACGAGGAGTTCCTCTCGTGCGGCTGGTGCGAGCCGAGCTGCTCGGAGCCGGCGCCGCGCTGCCCGGCCGGCGTGTGCACGCGCGGCTGCCTCTGCCGCCCGCCGCTGCTGCGACACTACAGCGGCCAGTGCGTGCGCGAAGTCGACTGCTTGCCGCGTACTTATTTAAATTCTTATATTCGTACTATCACAGCCATTTCATTATTTTACATCGTTCCCCCCGGAATTTGTGGGCCTGGGCTTCATTTCTTTACATTTGTTATTTTCCTTCCTCATTCTCACCTTCCATTTCTTTCTCTCATCTATATGCTCCATCCTAATTCCTTCTTTCATCCTTCCCTTAAATAAGTTGAGGCACACACTTTTTATTTAATTTTTTTATTTTTACATCGTTCCTCCGGGCATTTGTGGTCCTGGACTTAATTTCTTTACATTTGTTATTTTCCTTCCTCATTCTCACCTTCCATTCTCTTTTTCCTCTATACCATTTTAATCGTCCATACCTTTCTCTTATCTATGCTCCATCCTAATTCCCTCTTTCATCCTTGCCTTAAATAAGTTGAGGCACACATATTTTTTTTATTTTCCGTCCATACGTCTATTAAATTTCTTTGTCCATTATTTATTCTATACATTATGTCCTTACTTTATCCTTACTACTACATCGTGTACATCATTTCTATTCTTAATTATATTTTTATTCTTATTTACAATCGTTCGCTTTTTTCCAAACGTTTCATTAACTCCATAACAACGAGCCACATGAAGCTATACTATATATAATTATAACTACGACAGAAAACAGTGATTTGAAATAAATTATAGGCTTAATAGGAATGTTGCCATATACTGACTGACTAATGAGGTGTTAAGGTTTCGTTATGTGAACACGGCTCAGGGTACAGAGTCCGCAACACGCTGGTGATACCACCGGTGTTACTTTCGATTATTGGCTGCGGTGACGGCTAAACACCACGACAACTCTGTTAGACCTTGAACCGAAGTAGTATAAAAAATGGTATTTTTTATTGTCAACGAAGCTACGAGACGAGCGAGACCTTAACCTGTTGGTAAGTGATCTGTTTGTTCATACAAACGTGACACTAGCATGATAATATACACAGCACCATACTATTCCCATCGCGTTGAGATAAGAGATATTAAGTGTCGTTACCCCAGTAATTTCACCAGCTACAGCGCACTTAAAATCGGAACACAGTAATGTTTTGTACACTATTGTTTGGCGACAGAAATAAGAGGTGCGTTGTTACCTACTTAGAGAGTCTCCCACAACAGACTTACCACTTCTTTTCTCTTCGATAATAATTGAAGACCCTTTGCTCATGAGGGTGTTGATTCATGAGAAGATGTTGCGTACTCGTAACAGGAGACCTTAGTACAAAAAATAATAATGATATCTCTGGGCTCGGAAGGCATACCACCAAAATATGTTCTATAAGTAGAACTAAAAAATGTAATTAGTATTATAATTACGAGATTTAGCATCATACTCCTCGCGGGAGACAAATGGAATGTGGTTTCAGAGAGCTGCCCGGAGCCGAGCGAGGAGTACGTGTGCCGCTACGGGTGCGAGCCGCGCTGCGACAACCGGACGTGCTTGGTGCGCCCGCGCCGCTGCGCGCTCGGCTGCCACTGCCGGCTCGGGCTGCGGCGGCGCGTGGACGGCCGCTGCGTCACCGCGGACCAGTGCCGAACAGAACTCCGCGACGGTGCTGCACTGAACACCACACGAGTCCAGACAAACTTGCTGCTGCCGGAAAATAAAGCCAAAACAAACGTCGTGGCGTAATCCCTACACTAGTTTAGTTGCTAGGCTCTCACTGGGACCCCATTTTGTTATATGCGAAACATTACACATGCGATCTTGTATCATTAACGTCAGTGACATTACAAGGATAAACACTAAACTACATCACTGAGAGAAATTATAACAATAAATTCATATTATAAATTATGGCCACTTATCTTCTTTCTCCTGCCCTTTTCCCAGGTATGTGGGATCGGCACATTATGTACTTGTCTTCCACATCCGTCACATCTGAATTTATATTCTTCTTACACATGTCATCTTTCACACAACCCATCCACACTTTTTCGGGCTTCCTCTACCCTTATAACCATTCACGTTCATCCTCATTACTTTCTTCGATATATGTCCTCCATCCCTCCGCACAACATGTCCGTACCACGCTAACCTCTTGCTCCTCAATTTCTCTGTCATTGGAGCAACTTTTCGACTTCCTCTAATATACTCATTCTTAATTTTATCCATCCTCGTCACACCGCAAGTCCATCTTAACATTCTCAAAATATAGCAACTTTTTTAAATTAATATGAAACTGACTAAATATTGTTACGAGGTGGAGAATGAGTGAGACGGAAATTACCTGCCAACCTTATTGTATTCTGGTGTGGTAAGTCTGTTTTGCCGGAGTCCGTCTAGCAGCCGTACCACCGCAGCTCCTATTTCCACCGCAAACAGTAGTGTGCACTCATTACTGTGTTCTGGATTGAAGGGTGTGGTATCTAATGAAGTTACTGAAGTAATGATACCTAAGGGGTGTAAAGGTTCCCGCACAACAACTTGCCGGATCCAAGCCAACGTTACCCGATTGTGGTGCACCTTGGTAATCAATAAACGGGGCTCTGGCTCCCGACAACCCGCTTTGGGTCAGCGTGGTGGGTAATTGCCCAAATCGTTCCATATGGATCCCTATCCCATAGTGTGAGAATCTTTGGGAGAGTCCTATGTCATGCAGTGGATGTCTATCAACCGATACTTCCAGCTTCCATGTTTCAATACGGCGAGCACCGTGCGGTGCAACTACTACGTACGATGCGCCGAGAAAAACATCTGGGATACAGAATAAAACGGAGCATTATATACATCAATATATTTTATTTTACATAGGTTGTCTTTAACTCAACGCAACTATTCCGGAGTTCCTCAAAATATAAAAAAGACAAAACAAAAAAAAAATATGACATATGAGATCTTTTACTTACTAAGATAAGAAATTTACACATTTCAATAAATTGTGGAACTAAGAATTTCTCTTACGATTCATTACAAAAAGAAAATATTACAATAATTACGTGGAGTAGGGCTTTATTGGCGGTCAACGGATAGGTTTAAACACTAGGGCACCGTTACCAGGTTGATTTAGTTACGAAGTTGAAGTACCTCGCGTTACTCGTAATTAAATGCTTCGTCGGCAGACAGGACACATACACTACAGTAACCACATCGACGAAGGGATAGCAACTAAGTGCATGAAAAACATAACTTCAGGTTCATTATGATCAAAATCCTTTCCATATCTTGTCTTTCTCTTTCCTCTTTCTCTTTCTTTTCAATCGACTCGCCATTCTACCAATAGAGCCCTTCCCGCCGCACTAAACTGTATCCAATTGACACTAGTATCCACTGAGCCTATCGTAACATCGCACATTGTCAATTCTTATATTACAATTATTTTCATTTGTTATAATTATACAAGGCATATTCTCTCACGGGACAGCGCGGGCGCGGCGCGTTCGCGCTCCGCTTCGCCGATAACGTAGCTCCACTCCACTCTCAATCTCAATCTCAATCTCAATCTCCGAGTGCGTGGAGCAAGGAGCGAGCGCGCAAAGAACCGCGCACAGCACCAACGCCTGCGCCCGCGCCCACCCGCGACGTCCTTTAAGTATAATCGTCATAAGATCACATTTTTATAAGGCAAACAACAATCTTTAAAGCTAAACCTTTGATGAAAAGGGGTGAGGAGTTGGTGGAGGTGGTGGGGGAGGAGAGCGGGGTGGGGGTGGCGTACGACCGGGGAACCGCCGGCGAAGGGTTCCGCGCGAAACGGACACAACGCAGGACCGTTCGTCTGGAATGGAGACATCTAATACTAAACGCGACGTTTACAAAAAAAAAAATATTCAATGAAAATGTAGTTAGAAAACTAACAGTGTACTTTGCGCCGATCACTTGCGGGTACGTGAAACTTGCGGCAATTTGTACTCGATGACGTCACACTGCCTCGCGCGCGGGGCCCTCGGAAACCGAACGACGTCCGATTCGAACCTCTCAAAGCATAGAAACGCGTTAACCGAGAAACAAAAAAACAAAACAATAATAATAACCTAATAAAATTCAAATCAATGGCCATTTTTTGAATTTAGAAAGAAAGCGATACAATATAAAATTAAATTACAAGCTAATTTATGAGAAACATTTAACAAAACTCATGACACTTGATTAATAAGAAACAAAGTTTCATAAAGATGGAAGCATTCGTGTGACTGGACAGCCTTAACCCAAAAAACTTACAATACAAAGCCTAAACGAACCAGCGGGCGCGGCCGCGGCAGCAGGCGGCGCGACGGGGCCTAGCCTGACAACGCAGCGTACAGAATTCGACTTGACGCCATTTCGTTGTACACTACTAAAATGGCGGCAGCTTACAATCTCCAAAGCGCCCTCTACTACCGGCAACTGTTACCACGCCCTTGTTAAACGATTTTTTTGTTAATTTTTTTTTTCAATTTCTTTTGCAAATTTCGCAACGACATCCCGGCGACTCTACGACGCTCCTATCCTAGCCTAAACCTAACTTACATAAACGTTTCCGTATTAAAATGTTAAGCCCGTCGAATTAGTGGAACAGTTGAAACCGCGGAGTGACCGCGCGGTCTGTGTAGTGGGAATAGTTCATGTTGCGCATACGCAAGTTTTAATGTATAATATTGGACGTAACTGTGCGCGGGTGGACACTTCAGTCACACCTAACCGCGGCAACTTGTGTATTGACTTTAAACTCGCAACTTCCTTCCAAAGGAGCTAAACATTTTATTATTACATGGCCGGCGTCGTGAAATTTTGACGAATTTATAATACAGTTTGTGTACAAGCGGCAACGCAACTGTTAAGTTAAAAATGGTTAAAACTATACTTAAGTAATTTTTTTTTAAAATTTGCCGTGTTTCTTATTTATATCCGTATACCGTTGCAAAGAGTTATTTTCGTTGAGCGACATTTTGCTGATTGGAAAATAATTTTTTACTGACAATTATAAATACTTTAGTAGTTAAGCTTGAAATTACAGTTATGTGCATAAATCTATAATTTAATCATCGCTAAAAATTAAAAAAAAAAAAAATATTGTAAAATTATTAACATAAAAGTTTATAAGTGGTATCAGGGTCAAATTAATATAGATATGAAACACACGCCGTGCAGAATTATCATCACGTGAACAATGCGTTGCTTGCGATAGAAGATTTGTACTTTATCATCAAAATATTGTATAAAAAAAACTTACTGCATTTTACTGCAATGCATTGATTAAAGTTAACTTCGAATTTGGGCGTTTAGATTTTTAACATATTAACAAGTGTATTTTAGAATCACACGTTAATATTAGATCATTTGGTCCTATATATTTATCGGAGGGGTGGAAAGGGGAATCATTGTAAATATCCTGCATACACTACAACCTCCTCGGTGGTAGACCTCATCATTTGGAGATGCGAATGGATCGCCGTTCACAATACTACCGCGGAGAACATCTGATCTATGGTAAAATGTATGGTCTCGTCTTTTCCTAGTTAAAACAAGATGCAACAGATCAAATATATAATTTTTTTTGTTCTGTGATTATTTCATGAGAAATTTTATCAATTTAAAAACTGTCAATTTTGCAGCCAACGCTCAGCCATCAAAACATGCTTTGATGATGAGATAGATGATAATGAAGGTGAGGGTGACGGTGGTGATATTAAAAATTACGATGATTATGGTAATGATGACGACGATGATGATGGCGTACGCACTGGCTGCAGTAGTTAACAGATCTATTCTGAAAATGACCCACTACATGTAACTTTACCAAGTTATTAAAAATATTTTGCAACTTGTTCACATTTAAGTTCCAGTTTGAAATATTTCAATGACATCAGTGTCTTCAAAGTACTTAATATTTATGACTAAAAAAAATTTCATAATTAATGGATTCATTTATTAAGTTAATATTTGCGACTAGAACAATATTTTTTATTCTTGCAGAAAACATTAATGATTTTATATTAATTAAAGTTGAATGATATATAAGTAAATCAACATAACGGAACCACTAGATAATGCAAAACGGTAGACGTGGTGTTGCGAGGCCTCTCACAAGGTGGACCGACGATCTGGTGAGAATCGGAAACCCACTGGATGCGGAGAACGCGGGACCGATCGACGAGGAGATCTTTCGGGAGGCCTATGTCCAGCAGTGGACGTCTATCGGCTGATGATAATGCGAAAAAACTGTTATCAGAGGACTTTGTGCCAAGTAGCTAAAGATCTCACATGCGAAAGTTATAACCTAATACTGAATGAAACAAAACCTAACAATTATAGTTTATAACGACTGTTAGTACTGGACAGAAAATCGTATGGAAAGTGGGAGACGATGCAAAAACGTCGCGAAATACAGTTGGTGATAGATTCATGCGATGACTCGGATAGAAAATTTGTTGGTTTTAACGCGAATAAGGATTCAAAGTTAAATGTAAAGGTAAATCGCATTTATTAAATTCCCATAGCAGATATATATATATATATATATATATATATATATATATATATATATATATATATATATATATATATATATGTGTGTGTGTAGTCTAATGAAAGTTCTAACGGCTAAATGGCAGGTCCACAAAAATTTAGTCAAAAGTGAAACGTGTTTAACTTTATACTTGGTAATTTTAAGACTCAATAGACTTTGTAAAAAAATTGCTTATTTAAAATCAATAAAATAACATTAGGTATATAATACAGATAAAATTGAACATTGTGTTTTCTTTAAAAAGACAAAAAAAAAACCACACTGAAGTATTTGATGTTTTCTCATAGAGTATTTAATATCTCGTTATAGAAACAAACCGACCCGCATTTGGCCAGTATGAATACATAGCCTTGACTCTGTGGGTGAAAGGCTCGAATCCCAGTAGTGGGTTAATTAAGATGGCTGTTTATTTATATATATATAAAAAAAAATACACAACTAAACGTATTCGATGCAATAGGCCCGAGGTGGGTAACGTCTGCCTGGCCCGCCGGCATACATTTTTATAAAATTAACGACCTCTCTACTCTCATTCCGTTCCACAACGGAAAGCAGAAACAACCAAAAAAAAACAGACACGCACACGAAACTGTGAAAATAAATACACGATCTCCGCGATGGTGGAAATCGAACCTTTTCAATTGGATCGCGTATGAAATGATTTATTTGTACTATATTTTCATTGCAACCTTACCGCATACATGACAAGTAGGAAAGTAATTTTGCGACCAAACATCAGCAGGTAACAGAGGAACGCATGCAAGTTCCTTCTTTATCTGAATTAGCTATGGTCAAGTACCTCAATTTTAATTGGTGTTCAGTGATAATGAATACCAGATAAACGAGATTCTCAAATATTGATGGAGACGGTGGTGGTTACCCAGGCGGATTCATAAAGCTTAATTGCCCGCTCAATGTTCTTCATATCCGGAATCGAACCGGGGACCTCCGTGTTACTAGGCAAACCTTTAGCCAGCACAATACGGAGGCAGTTGAAAGAAACTACCGCTGGATGCCATAGGCTATACAGGATATACATTTTCGTTAATCTGTTACATTTCTATATTAGCAGTGGTAAGTTGCGACGTATGCGGTAGAAAGGTGATGCAATATGATACGATTGCCTTTCGCCGAATGACGACTCGGGGTGGAAGGTGGTATGGTAGCACCTTGAAGATATTACCTCTCCGAATAACATACCTGCTGTGTAAACTGAACTCTTTAGAGCAAAACAGAGTATGAGTGACATAATTATAAACATAAAAATTACCCGCCATTTGGAAAAAGGTGTTACCATTGAAAGCAATCGAACTCCGTACCTCCACGGTACTTGACTTTGGACTCTTGGATATTTACACGTTCGATGTTAACGAACGAACAATATGGATGCTGTTTTTATTTATGTGACGCCTTGACAATTATCTAAAAAAAAAAGTATAGAAAATACACCCGACATCGTTACAGTATATCTGTACTAATAATTGTATCCATACCAAAGTTTGACATTCAACTGGTTTCTACAAGAAGTTGGTATTAAAATTGGACGATATGAAAAAATTCAACTGTCACCATCATAGGTCGTAGGTCAAAGACTAAACTTGATCATGACAGTTAAATATTTGGAACTGGCGAACTTGCGCGATTTTTACGATACTAATCAAAATGAATAGAGCAATGTTGGGTAAATCTCATAGTATTCCAACCGTGTAACTTTTTTTTTTACTGAATCTTACTTGTTGTTAGTTAAAAAAAGACCGATTAAGAGCATAAGCCGTACCAAATCTAAGTAAATCCTATTGTCAAGACGTCAAATATGTACCCACGCGCTGATCCATATTAACCATTAAATATCGATTCCATATCTATTTAAGACAAGCAACGAACAAATTCGATTTTAAATCAACAAAGTTGGATGAAATAAAGTACGATTTTTTTTTAAACTGGCCATAAGTTAACAATATATTGTTTAATAAAATAAAAGCGGATCATTTTCAAACTCATTTTTGAACTGTGCCCAAAACAAAGTTATTTAACCAAAAAAGTTATAAATGACGATAGAGCCAGCAGAGTATAATACCAAAGTGTATTTACTACTTGTTTCGTGATCGATACAAAAATAAGTTTTCAAATTACAACCGCTATAAATAAAAAAGGTAAGAAATATATAGTAGTTGACAGCACGAAGCGTACGTTACTGCGGTATAGATACGCCATTCTGGAAACTATGCCCACAAACAAATCCATAGACAGAGCGTCTCTATCGTTTGGATATTTATAGGATCGTTTGAAAAATTACTTTTCACGTTTTTAGCTTTTACAAATCTAAAAACTTCATGCATATTTTTAATAATTGAAAAAAATAATACAATTAATAGTGTAACAAACAGATAAAACTAAGATACACATGTACATAATTGGTTGAAGTTTTCATTGTAGAGTATCTGACCCACAGTTGCGGACGCTCCGGGTGCAAGGGGCTGAGTAAAAATATTACATCGTAATAGAAACAATTCAATGTACTTATCAGTCATAAGATCTAAGTTACATTTAGATAAGAGCTTAAGTTGTGACCACACTACAACAGAGGACAGGCCGCGCTCCGCCGCGCGCCACACCTCCAATACACATTACGCTTCCTTTTAAAGGTCAAGTCTGCGAAATATGAATTCATCGATGCATGTACATTTAGACGATCACCTGATAGTAAGTGACAGTCACACGAGACATGCACCTCATTGTGATTGTCGCGTTCAAATGTAAAGTGCCCTTCTAACCGCGACACTACCGTTTATGGGCAAAAATAGGATCTGCGGTGCTATCTACCTAAATGCTCTCGCAAGAGAGACCTTCCACTGATAACAAACAAGCTTACAATTAAGTTTGCACCGAATATTCATAAAAAATTTAGATTGTTAAGTCTAATAGTACTGCAGATTTTTAAGCCATCAAGGAAACATAATTATTACAAAGTTATTCCGCCTCATGTTGAACCATCGACACAGAGTGATAGTGATACTACATCTTTCATAAAGTAAAGAGAAAAAAATCTTTAAAAATTAGGTATTCTAATCAAAGATTTCAAAACACAATACAATTTCAATACTATAGATTAATTTCTATTTTATGTTACAGCTTAGATATTTTAGTGTAAAATGTATTGGAAGCGTGGACACTAGTAGAATTTTTACACAACTCTCATTAAATCGTCCATACAGCACTCCATATTATCACATTTCTTTTTTTTTTTTAATAGAAAAAAATGATGAATCGGTGACGTTCCCGTCCAACATCCAACAGGGCAATGGCACAACCCGCGTTATTATTTTTATATCCGTATATCTACACATTTTAGACACACATAGAACACTACAAGTCTGTAAAGTCACTACGGTAAAGGCTTCGTGGGAAAGTAGTCTCTACGGCACCGTGTTAGAGTTCAAGCCTCTGCCGTATAGTGGAGGGGAGTAAAGCTGTTTTTTTTTTTACATAGAAGTGGTGAGCCCAAGGATCCCACGTGCCACCATCACAAGTACGTGGATTCACCTGAAAATGTAAGAAACCCATTTAAGCGCCGTGGAAGAATGATGCGCCACAAACAGACAAGTTTGTTTGAGTGTAATATGAAGATTACTATTTACATTAACTATCTACTCGATTACTTTAAAAACTGAACATTTGACAGTAAATATTAAATGCAATTATAACTCAAACAGACTTCGGAGAATTTTAAATCGGTAAAAAAATTTTTAAACGCCTATATAATTATTAAAAGCAAATAATTTAATCAAAAAACAAAGGCAATGTTCCTAATAAAATTATTATAATAAATTTAAAAAGTTCAATTTGTCAAATTAACTTTTAAATATTTATCTTTTCGTGTGATATTACATTGTTGTAAGTTATAGACAATTAAGCTAAATAAAGTCTAGATTTAAAATGATTTCTTTCAGTGGGAACATTACCACTATACTTCAATAGTTAGAACATTGAAAAGCGACCGAATTAATAAACAAAACAAAAAAGGCGTTTAAAAACATCTGCATGTGGCATGTGTGATGCGTAGTGGTGGTGGTGGTAGTGCAAAGCGGACGATGAGCACTGCGGGTGAACCGTGTTAGCCGAGTATGACTGCAATGGACCTCGAGCTGTATCAAATTTTGTACATATCCTCCAACTGATATTGATGATAGATTTCACAGATGACATACAATTATAATTTTATCTTAATTTATAGTTTCACTGCCTTAGTGGAGCAATGGCTAAAAGTACTGAGTTGTAAGGCGGAGGTACCAGGTCCGATTACCGGGCCACGTGTTATGGAAGCCATAACAGCATTGCCGTGTGCCGGCTGTCGACATATGAAAGGCTGTATATTCTGGACGAGCACGCTTAATCAGAACATACCTAATTTTCACTTACGACAATATAATATTGAGACGATGTGTTAGTCTACTGTTGACAAAAAAAAATAATACCTTTAAAATAGCAGCAAATTTATAAAAATACTTTATCGTCACAGATTGCCAAATACTAGGCATGAATGTAAATATATGTTATGCCAACTGCCAAAATCAACAAACACACCCCAATGTTTATATTTTAAAAGATAAATTTGATACAACCCATGAGCACATTGTAAAGTAGAATTAAGTAACCAGCATTCACACATAACACACTCCACAAAAAATTAGAGCCATCACATTATTAATAAAGATTTTTTATAAATGTTGTGACTCTCTTGCTAGAGAATGGATAGAAAACAAAACGGTTATCATCATCATCATCTCAACTGATGGACATCCAGTACTAAATACAGATTATTATAGATTGAGGTTCAGCAGCGGATGTCTATCACGATGATGTGATCAGTCATGAAACAAGAAAGGATTACAGTAGGTAAAATAAAGATAACACAAACATGCACAAAACATATTGCACAAACACATAATAGTACATGTTGTATGTTTTAAAGCGAAACATATATTACACACAAACATAGAAGCACTTGTCACGAACGTTAGTATGAGGGTGATGTGGTGATGTAATGAGACTACAATACAGTACAGTACAGTACAGCTACAGGTGAAGTTTTGCCAAGCAGTGAACATACAAAATAAGTTGTATAGAATTCTGAGCTTTGTGCTGGTGCCTTTCGATTTGTGCAATCATTATTGACCTTTTTTCTTATGTAGCATTAGGAATTATACCAAAAAAATTTGATTTCAAAAACAAATTTATTAAATTATCTTATCTTTCAGAAAACTTAGGTTGTTGCCTTACTGGCTGATCAATTGACCATGTGTTGCCTATTGTTTTTAATTTAATCAAATATTATCGGAGGAAATACGAACCCACATTTAGTGTAGTATTTAAGTGACCTCTTGACTTTAAGATTTTTTAGAGGTCATACAATAGTGTGTAATCCATTAATTTCTTAACAGACCTCACAAAGTGTGGGAAGTCTCACATATTGTATGCT
The DNA here is from genome assembly GCA_029030555.1 of Ornithoptera alexandrae. Lineage (NCBI taxonomy): Eukaryota > Metazoa > Arthropoda > Insecta > Lepidoptera > Papilionidae > Ornithoptera > Ornithoptera alexandrae. The sequence continues at coordinate 6,337,271 of JARDVY010000064.1, read as the reverse complement.
ATATACACACCTCAGATACTGCTTGTGTGGGAGATAAAGACCAAATCGTAACAACTAGAAACTGTATGCAATGAGTTTCTACATAAATATGTGTAAATGGTATACATATGTGTACAGATATATATTTTCTTTTTATTCCAGAAAGCGATGAGACGGTGGACATTCACTTGATGGTAAGTTATACACCTGCCCATAACAATGTGGCGCTAGTTAGGATGATATATGGTGCGCAGGATTGAGCCCGTCGCTTTGAGACAGAATGTCGATTGATGAATGATATATGTAGGGTGTACGGTGAGCGTGCGTGTGTATATATTTACGTGTGCGGCGCCTCGTCGGGCGACAGCTGGCGGTAGCGGCCCACGCGCTCGCACACCGGCCCTGCCACCACCACCCACAAAGTTAACTATAGCCCTCTCTAGCTTTCATAATACGACTTATTTAACTACAACCCTCGTACATATGAGTACTCTATTGTCTCCACATTAAAGGCAATAAATATACGTTTTTTTTTATTTTAGTGACAATTAAACGACACTACAACGCATTATGAATTATTAAACAAGTATGGAAGAAATTATTTTTCTTTATTTTATTAATATTTATTGCTATATGTTCAACATTGGATATCTTTAAATTTTATTGATTAGGGGACATGAGTAGCCATTGTTTGGTTACATGTGGGGTAAAATTGCTATGTAATCTTAAGTTGGACCACATGCGGAAATCGATTAGCATATTTAAAAGTTTTCATCCAAAAAATTTCAGGTTTTTCTCATCAGGTATCATATTCTTTTAAAAAATACAGTTTAAACTAAACATTATGACTAATTTCACGACATAACATCTTAGTTATTACACAGTTAAAAGATACATATAGTAAGAATAGACATTTATAAAATATATATAAATATTATGCCGTATTAACCTTTCGCAATTTGGATGGAGTGGAGGCAGCGACAGCTCTATATAAAACGGTCGTACACGCTATACGTTTCGAGGAGGCGCTGGTTCAATTCTCACTGTATTTGAATCACCAGTGGAAAAAAAACCATAGGGGGGAAACCGCCACGATCCAAGAATAACAGCCTTCGAGTACATGCAATCTCTACTAGCAAGCCCTAAGCCCGCGTGGTAAATAACTGTCTTTCAACTAGTAAGAGAAGATATCGCGTCCCAGCAATAAAAACATTAACATAAGCCCTAAAACATTTTAATAGCAGTATTTACTTGCCGGAATGTTTTTGTAAACATGTGTCCCTTTTTATTTTGGTAAAAAAAAAATAGTTTCTTATGTTTTACACATAAAGGATCTTTAATTTGATATATAACCTATGTCTCCATTCGAAATGTTATTCGCGTCGTCTTTAATTTCACCGTAATGAACATGTATGCGACAGAAAGAAAAGAAACTATTTATGTATAATACGCAATTCATCGTCAAGGACGATTGATGTCAACCTACCCCCGCCCGCTCCTATGCCTCGCCCCGCGAACCTAAGGATCACCTAATTATCATCTAACAACAATTAATAATAATCTTATAGCACTAATTAGTCACATGTCAGTGTCATGTTTCTGTTTCAAAGCGACGAGCACGATATGACTAAGTATATAACATTCTAACTAGCGCCACATTGTTATGAGCAAGCGTATCACTTACCATCCATCAGGTGAACGTCTTGCTCGTCAAGTGATTAATGAAAAAAAAAAGTTCGTGATTGATGACATTTGATGATTCAAACATCGGAATCTAGATTTTTGTAATAAACTTTACTACCATGAAACCTTTAATAAAATAATTTTTGACTGTGAAATATTAAAAAACAAAAAAATAAATTTATTAAAAAAAATAAAAAATAATAGATGTATAATTTAATTTTTAACTTATTAAAAAACCTAAAAATAGTTTATCGTAAATTTTTTCAGAACATTTGACATTTGATTAATAACCAATTATTTCTCGGTATACAACCCCAATGTTAACAAAAGTTCTAACATTTAGCTGAAATTGTAGTCACCTAAATGTTAAAGTTCTTCAACTGAAAGTTCCTGTAGTGACTGACGAGGGCTGTTTATCTCTAAATTAATAAACACTGTCTATATTAACCTTACATTGTTTTGTATAATTGTTTATTTATCGTGATACGAATGCGCTCTATAAACAACAGACGAAACGTCAAACTGACACTGACATATAGCTTGTAGTGACGCGAGCAGTCCGCGATATATTTTTATTCGAGCGACGATTGCTAGTGAACAAAATCGATTTTGTCTACCAATGACTCCACTTAATTTTCATAGACTTTGACAGTACTTTGCGTAAACTTCACCCCCTTTTTGAATGCGGACTGCGATTACTGCATAAACTACTTCATATATAATAAGTTCATAACAATTTCTAACAGTTAATGACTTGTGACGTTTAGTTACCATAAGCAAAGTATTTAATAATACAAGCAACTCTGATTTATACATAAACCATACATGACCGACGTTGTGTACAAATTCCGCCGTCGAGCTTCATTTCTTTACACACTGATGATACCACATACAATACGTTTTTGATCACTACTGTACTTAAAAATTATTATTGATTATTAGTAATTTACAAATATCGTAACTAAACGTCACAAATTCCTCACACTATGAGTCATCCCTGTGCTTTTTTTTTCTATTCTCGGAGAACTTTGTGAATCCCCTCCATGATGCCCTAACATCTCCGAGCGACAGCCTGGGCCTGGACCGAGTGTGGGAGTCAGCTATAGCGTGATCTGAGCAAACTTTGGGCAATTTAGCCCCTGGCGCCCTTAAACATTCGGGGGGGCAAGATGGGGTAGCCCAAGGTGTATCTGACGGTATCTTATCTAGGGGGCAAGCAGTAGACAGCCAAGGCGTCGCCGCCAGCGTGTCTCGCTGCGGGTGTTGGCGTTCAGAGTCCCACAATTCCTTTGACTGTTTCGCGTGCAACTCGGTGTGACGAGGTGTTATATGCGCGCTCTCACCGGAATCCCAGTGCGCGTCGGGCTCTGTGTCGGGCTCGGAGCCAGAGGAGGATGAGGAGTACGGCGGCGAAGACGAACGCACGCAGTGCCCGCTGAACGTCGACGATGATGGCTGCTTTTGCACTATCAGTTCTACCTGCAAATAGATGACTAGATTAGAAGTATAATATCATCATGACTGAAATTCAGTCACTATGGCGTACACAACGACAATTTTATGTATTACTATCTTTACTTATAACATATACCGTTTATATAACCAAGTAATTCACCCAACTACAAACTAACAAACACAGTATGTTGACAAGCAGGATAAATCTTGATTATAATCCGCATTTTATCATGACCATACTATCCAACTGACTACATCAGTTCTATAAACTACAGAGTAGTCCATATTGTTCAATGAAACAGACCAACATTTCATAACCAGCCTGTAGAAACACATAATTACAGACAGTTACTTTTATATTTGTCACTGTTCCATATTAAAACGCAAGAGCTGTTCCTAAACACTTGCTCTGTAACACAGTACCTTCTTGGATTCCAGGGATTGGAGTTTAGTTGTTGGTGGGTTATGTTGAACAGATCTGGCTTACATATGTTATTGCTCAATAACAGCAGTGCTGCGATCTAAATATCAAAATAGAAACTCCAGAGAATTCTGGAGATGTAAGTTTATTATTTGACTTTTAATTATCATCTTACACAATGTGAAATTGAGATCAAGTGTTACCCTATTTCTAGTTAAAGAATAGTTATATATTAATATAGTTTTAATACTATGTTACAGATTACAAAACTTAAATTAAATGACATTGTAAATAGTTCTACGGCTGCTCTTACTTGGAGATCACAAATTCTATGTACTAAAGTAAACACCATACAAAGTATTAATGTGCCTACATGCATGAAGTTATGCAAAATAAAATAATATTAACTTTGAATACGATAATAATTATACCATATATAATAATAGTGCACAAGCTATATGTAAAATTAAAAACTTCTTGTTAATGAAAAATATATTTTTTTCTTTAATAATTAATGTTATTCTTGTCGTCGCAAATTGTTTTCTTTTCTCAATATATTGAACAGTAGAATTACCTTAAAGTCGGGACTATAAAGCTTGTGTTGCTTGTCCTTGTGCGCGTCGTCCAACTGCCACTTATTTAACGTCAGCTTGAACGTCTCCAAGTTGGGACCTGCGGATAAATTGAAGTATGTAGCAGTTGCCATAAAATGATAATTTAATTTTAACAGAAGTTAAGGATGTAATGAATCCTCACTGTCGTCCGGAGGCGGCACGCGCACCGCGCCGACCGCCGCTGCCACAAAGAACGTGTTGAACCAGAAGTGGAACAGCTTGTCGCGGCGCATCATCTTCGGCTTGCAGTGCAGGTCGAGCCGCACGTCGCCACGCAGGGGCGTGCAGTGCGACACGTGCACGCGCACGCACGACGACGCCTTGCGCACCTCCTGGCTGCCCAGCGCCGTCTGTTGCACACAACCGATAATATAATAATCATATCAATAAAATTATATTTATGTTTTTGCCTGTCAATATGTTAGTGCTGTAGGTAGATGTGCCACTATTTCAATGATATTTACATTCAGTTTCATTATTTCTCTAAAATTATTAATATTATATAGTTGTACTCTTAGTCGACATCATCTTTATCACTCTGTTCTATTTCCACTTCATGAAGGACACACGAAGTTTTCTTTCGTCATGCTATATAAATCAGAACCACCATTACAACCAATTGGCTGCTGCCTGTAGTTAACCTCTATCGGTAATGCTGTTGCTGCCGAAACCACCAGTTATCTTGCGGCCTCTATCCCCACTTCGACACGACCTATAGCCGCGAGATGAGAAGAGATGGCACTATTTAATTTTCCCGGTATCCGATGACACTGTGTGCGTCATTCATGCTTTAATTTAACATTGTTGTGCTGTGTATATCTTAAATACGATCATTATTTTCTGTGTATCAATTTTTTTTTTAACAGCCAATTTACGTCCCCACTGTTGGGGCACAGGCCTACCCTCAATATGACGGCGATGGGCCATAGTCACCACGCGGGCCCAATGCGGATTGGTGACTTCACACATACCTTAGTATAAATTCTAATTCATGTGTACGTTTCCTCACCATGTTCTCCTTCACCGTTTGTATTTCGCTGTTGTTACTAAAGTTCACAAATATGCATAACTTAAATATTAAAGTCGTCAGCCGCACGTTCTAACCACTAGGTCAGCGAGCCACTTGTGCATATTCAATTGTGAGAAGAGAACCCCACATCCAAAATTTCTTTAGATCTAATGAGATAGAGTTGATACGAGTGATGCGGTACATGGTAGTGGCCGGTTACCTTGAATGGCGGGTCGAGCTGTGTCGCGCTGAGCTCGAGCGTGCACTGCGCGCCATTGAGTGCGGGCGGCGGGCTGAGCAGCAGCTCGCGCACGTGCAGCTTAGTCGCGGTGTACTGCAGTCCGGAGCGCACCAGCGCCGCGTAGTACTCCACGTAGCGGCGCTGCGACGGGATGGTCACGCCTGCGGATCGTCATTACGAAACAAAGTGAAAAACAGCATAGAATTTAAAAGTAAACATTACCACCGTAGAAAAGCATACGACGACACGACAGACACGCTTAAACTTATAACTTAACTCTTTGAGTCAAGATATTCAAATGAAACATATTATTCCCTTTATGCAAAAACTAAGAAACTAAACTTCACACTCCAAAGATATTTAAAATCACAGAATATCACTAGAAATAATTTTCACACAGCAAAGAAATTAAAAAAAAAATAAAGACGAGTCAATGGTACCGTACAAGCACAGCAATCACTTATAATTAAGTGTTCCTCGTAACACACGCTGACATTCCATTTCCAATAAGGAAGGAAACGCTGTTATTTCTAAGAATTGAGATGAAATGCTTCGTTAACGGAAATTGAGCCTCTGTATGGATCGTATTTGCGTTATTATCTATTGTAAGGTAATGACTAACAAGAATTCTATAATTTAGCAAATTGGGAAATATTGGCAATTTTTTTCATTTTCCTTTCATTTCCTTGTAATATTTACCATATTAGTAAAAGCGTTTGTGTGTGTGTGTACCTAAAAGTTTTATTAAAGAATCTCGTCTTAAGTGTTAACTCTCAAATTATCATGCTCTTATCTCACTCATGTCCTGGTCAAACCGAATAGATTTTTTTTTTACTTTTTTCTTTTTCTTCTGCTACTGTGTCTATACAACATATTGACGAGATGGTCTGCATTTTTAAGTGGTGGTAAAGAGGCAATGACTCATTACCTATCTAATGCGTAATTTCAACAACTACAGCATCATCGAACTATTAAAACTATATTCAAACACTAGTTTTGTGGTAGAAGGTACTGGTGGTAGATCTCTGTTGTCGGAGACTGTATTAGGTAAGTACCGCCGAAGTATTTTATCCGCCAAACAGTAAAGTACCAACATTACTGTTCCGATTTGAAGTCCGCTGTAGGTAATGAAATTGCTAAAGTAAGGAGACTAACAGTCTTGTCTCAGTGTGATGAGCACAACATGGTGCTATGTATATAATCCTATCGAGCTCCCTGTTGTTATAGATAGGCGTATCACTTGCCATCAGGTGAGCGTCCGCTCGTCTAGTTATGCCATCGAATAAAAAAAATTGGGCACCGCCTGTGGTTATTTACATAAAGGATCCCCAACGTAAGAGAATCCTACCACCAATAAATCGTATGATGAAGATGTTTGTATGTATGTCTCACCCTTCTCATCGTACGTGCGCTCCGTTCCGTAGAACTTGAGCGCCTCATCGGCTGTCGCCTTCTGCCCGCTGTACAGCAGGTAGCAGCACACCATAGTGCCTGAAAATTCAAATATTAACAAATACATAATATTTTTTATGGTATATATATATATACATGATATACATGATCAGATTGCAATGCTGTATTCATTTGTATTTTTATCCCAGAGGAAGATTTTTAAAATCTCAATAGATATATCCTACCACCATATGATGATGTATCAATATCAATACCGTTAAATTTTTACAGCAATATAAACACAGTAATAGTTTATAAGGATTCGATAAATATACACCCCTGCAGGACAATGTATGTAAATATGTGTAATAAAGATTATCTTTTATTAATCATTTTTAAAATTTTTGTTTTCTTCCAGATTTGATCTAAATAATGCAGCATCTATAGCTACAATGGATTCCGCCTTTATCTTTCCAATTAATATTATGAATAATCTTATTTATATTATATATATAATAAACCTTAAATTAATTATTTAAAAGTATATTGTAAGTATGTAATTCTGTATTAAGATCTACATTTAATAAAGTGATCTCTGGCTATTTAAAAATAAACAAAATTTTAATGAAATAATTAAAATTGATAGCGCAATAGTGCATGTTAATTCTCTTCTATTGCTGGTGTAAAAAGTTTAAGTACATTTTTAACTTAGAAATCAGCATGTGACAGCATCGTCATTGTTTGTATGTCAACCCTGTAATTTTTTATATTGAATAATATTTTATTAATAACTACTTCCCCGCCCGATTTGCTGGCCATAATATAGAATAAACCCCCCCCCCCTCACTCCCTCCCTAGAAACTCCCTTTGGGGGAGGAATTTTGTAAAATCCATTCTTAGCTGACCTCTAAATAGGTGAAGCAGTATCTTTACCGAATGTTTGAGTGTTGACATCTAATAGTTACGGAGATCTCGTGATGAGACAATGAATCTCTGGATATCTACTATAAGGATAAACTATGGTTGTTAAGAGCGTAGTTTCGATTCCAGTTGCATTGGGTTACCTTCCATTTAACACGAGTAAAGAAAACCGAGACCTAAACTTTGCGACAAAATCTGTTGGCCTCTGACACTAAAAGACCCTCGGGTCACGCTACCACACGTATCATCATAATCATCAGCTACTGCTGGACATAGGCCTCCCCCAAAGATCTCCACATACAGTCAACAAGGCCTCTGGTACCGCTGGGCACTAAGGACTGTCGTATGTAGGGTTTCGTATGGGGGATTTTCCCACCATGCTGGCCCAATGCGGGTTGTTGGGAGCCAGAGCCTCGTTTGTTGTTGAGCAGGGTGCACCTCGTGGTGGTGAGGATGACCTGGGTCCCGTGAGTTGTTGTGCGGGGACCCCTTACACCGCGCGTATGTTATTATCTAAAAGTGCCAACGCAAGCTCCAGCGTTAGTGTATTATTACAAAGTTAAAAGTAACTCCAACACAATAGTACGTACGAATACGAGAGGATATCGCCGCAGGAGCGCGCAGGGACAAAAAGAGCGTTTAATAAATTCCTTGTGGGAATCGTGAGAAAAGGGCATGATGTATTTTATTGAAATGACCAAACCTTTTTGCTCTCAAACGAGTTCTTTTCATATCCCGTTTCTATTCGTGCGTTTACGGCCCTTCGCCGACCGCAGGAGGAAGAGATTTGAAAGGGACCCATTTGTTTTTTTGTTTTTTTTTCTCAACCGAAATTTACGAGCAACGCGAAAGTTGCCGTAGTAATTCGGCCAATTATAGGTCGTAAAGGAATTTGGCAATTACGCGCGGCGCGGATTGGGGCCCGTTTCGTTTGCATGACGACACGGGGAGCAGCGCCACGTGTAATTTAGCATCGCCCTTTGTTACCGGGACGCTCCCAAATGTATCGTGTTGCGTTCGCATTAATGTGATTGATGCTCATGTAACAACCCGCGCGTACCCGCAGCTGAACCTTTCATCGAACTCGACATTTTTATGTTAAACGTCAATAGCAAAAGCTTCGTCGCTCCCTCGCTGCTGAGGATCGTAACCACGCAAAAACAGTCTCCATTGAGTGCAGTCATATGACAGAGTGGACCGAACGGTGTATATTGCCTCCCATGGCCTTTCTAACACTTTCCATCCATGTGGGTAAGGGCTCTTCTTTGAGCACGTTTTCTAGTCTACCCAAAATGACTTGCCTCTCGGGACAGCGCATTGGAGAAAGCACGATGTGCCGGAAAAAGATGAGGGTTCTTTGTTGGCATACTGAGGTGAGCCTAATGGTTATTCGAAGTTCATTCATTTGTCCTTTTGGCTGTCGATGGTATATTGAGCAAGCCTTCGCCAGCACCACACGCAATAGCCAATACCGAATAGATATTCTCCAACCCGATCCTATACCTTTCCCTTTTTTAAATGCTTTCAATTCCTTCAGTCAATTACTATAAAACCTTTTCGTGCTCAATGATTATCATATATAGATAAAAAAAATAACAACGTTGAGAAATATGATTTTAAAAATAAACAGTAGAAAAAACTTAAAAAATTACTATTTGTAGAATATATTGTTACAATTGTTTAAGGTTTATTTAATACTTTTATAGTTCGATATATATCACTTTAACACTAACTCAACAAAACATGCTATCACGAGGTACTAACGTTTCAGTACTTATTATCATTATAAATACCATTAAATATATGTCAAAGGAAAGAGGTGGTGGTGATGTACTGTCCGACACGTGTACAGTGAACTGTGCAGTCGACAGTGGCCGCTTTAGTGTACACTCACCATTATGTGATTATACTAAATAAACATTGGAACAGCGCATATCTGTAATAGAATCGTGCCACCTCTTAAGATATTCTTTTGAGTGGGTATTAAGTGAAATTCTATTATACCCGACGCGCTCGTTACACGTGTATGCGCAGACCCATTATAGTTCACATATCATTTGAAACCTTCATACAATGTAACACATACTTCATTTCTTTTAACTACCACAAGTGGGAATGAAAGTAATATTAGTATGAAAAAGAGTTTAGATGCAATGAATAGTATGAAGTTGGGTAAGGCTGCAGGGTATGCTAGGATTACGGTCGAGATGCTGAGAGCTGGACAGTGCGTGGTAGCTAGTCAGCTGTACTGCCTTTTCAACCTTTGTTAGAGAAGCGGCAAAGTGCCAGATGACTGGTGCAAAACCGTAATCGTTCCGTTACATAAAGGAAAAGGGTCACAGCAAGACTAAAAACTACCGCGGCATTAGCTTACCGAGCGTCGTCGGCAAACTGTATGCAAAGATGCTGATTAAAAGATTGATGAATGAAACTGAAGAGAAGATTTATTTGGGATGTGCAAGCAGGATTTAGGAGTGGAATGGGATACATGGACCAGGTCTTTTCCTAACGTAGCATAGCCCAAAAATGTTTGGCACATTGCCAAATGGTGTATTGCGTTTTCGTAGATTTGGAAAAGGCCTATGACAGAGTGGCGGGGAATGAATTGTGGTCCATACTGTCTGTTTATGGCGTAAACAGCACGCTGATACGAGCACTGAAATCACTTTATGAGGGTTCCAGTGCTTGTGTCTGGATAAACGGGGCTTACTCAGACTGGTTTAGCATCCACAAGGGTGTTAGATAAGGATGAGTGGCTTCACCGGGGCTGTTTAACCTATTTATAGACAGTTGCTCGAAAAATTTGAACGATAGTGAATATGGACTAAGAATGAATGAGTTCATCGTCAAATGCCTCCTATACGCCAATGATCAAGTTTTATTATCATCATCGGAGAGAGAGTTGCAAGGAATGGCAGACATGATGCATGGTGCCTTAACAAGCAAAGGAATGAAAGTAAATGTAAGCAAGACGAAAGTAATGGTTTTTGAAAGAAGAGAATGTATGACAAACTGTGACATTATGACTGAGGGACAAAAAGTGGAACAAGTGAAAGAATTTGTAAACCTGGGTTCACAGTTTACGAGAGATGGCAAGTGTGATGGTCATATTGAAAGAAGAGTTTTGAAAGGGAATCAAGTGAATGGGGCACTTCATAACTTTATGAATAGCCGGAACGTATCACAAAGAGCACGACTGGCTGTGCATAGAGCCGTGTTGATCCCCACACGGATGTATGGTAGTGAATGTTGGGTTTGGCAAAACAAACATGAAAGTATGATTAACGCTGTGGAGATGAGAAGCCTGAGAAGTATGACTGAAGTGAAGCCGATGGACAAATAAAGAAACAGTGTGATAAGAGAGCGGTGCGGCGTGGTTGAAGATGTAGTGACAAAGATAGAGAAAGGGATGCTTAGATGGTTCGGCCATGTTAAAAGAATGGATGAAAGAAGATTAACGAAAGAGGTATACAAGGTAAGAATGATTGGACAAGACGGTGCAGGTTGACCTAGGCGGACATATTCCGATCAAGTCGAAGATGTCCTAAACAAAGGCCGGGGCAAGAGTACTCGCAACCGACGAGCATTAATGAAGTCGCTCATGAAAGTGGAGGTAGCGAGAGAGGTGTGCCAGGATCGTAGCAAGTGGAGAGAGGTAGTCACTGCCTACCCTACTGGGAACAAGAGCGTGATATATATGTATGTATGTAATATTATTAACAAGTAATATTTCCATGAAACTTTGTATTCTCATTGATTGCAAAATAACGTCTACCGGTATTTGTCCTTACACGGGCGTTTCGATATTGAAGCATAACCCAGAAATATATATATAATATGCAACGTAATCAATTAATATACTATAGAACCTTAATTTGAGATAAATATATCGTAACCAACGACCACCACCTGTCAGTATATCCGTTGTTAACATTAAACAATATATCTTTACGTACAAGTCAAATATAAGTATAAAGATTAAAGTAGTGCATAATAATAATAAATGTTTATTTATATAAATATACTTAAATTAAGCAAATACTAGAAACTTTCAAACTAAAAACAAACACAAATATAATGCATAAATATTCCACCTGACGGTAAGTGAAACGTTTGCTCATAAAAACGGCGTTAGTTAGGATGATATACACTGAACCACATTGAGCTCGTCGCCATGAGATATAAAAATTTAATTCTCGTTACCCCCAGTAATTTCACTAGCTACAGCGCCCTTCAAACCGGAATACTATATTGTGCAACAGTTTGTTAGCTGCATTAGGCGCTACGGTAGTACTTACCCTAGACGGCCTTCACTATATATTATATAGTTTGTTAGCACATTTATGAATAAACACCCTTTTCTAAAGGGTTAAAAGACTTTTCCATGTTGCATATTTTTTTATATATTACGTATATAAATGTTAAGTAACGAATAAAAAACATTGAAAACGTAAAAGTATATTGTTTTCTTACTCCAACGAAAACTTGTTGCCGCGTGCTTCGGAATCGACCAGGTCATCGTAATACATTTTGTTTGTTGTGAATTGTGATCGCATACGTGTCTTAATGCAAATCTTACGGCAGAGCAGCTTGCGGAAGTATTATCTCCTAACAATCGCAATTTCATGGCAACAGGTTGGTCAGCACCGTCTGCCAAGTGCTGGTACGCATCCCAAATGTGGCACATGCAACTTTTCTCCAATGAACATGCCTAGTGCCGCATTCGATATATTGAGTCCATAGAGACATGGACTTTACTTAACTCTTGCAATTTGAATGTAGTTTAGTTTATTGAGTTGTGCGGTGTAGTTAACGTTACCGTAAAGGTTGTAAATTGTTTACTTGAAGATGTTAAGATGGAACATTATCGGAGTAATTATTAGCTAATTACATTTGTTTATAAATTTGAAAACTGAAACATGTAAATGAAAAGATGGTCAATGTTCGTGTTGGCGTTTTAATATATAGCTCACCTGTCCGCCCCTTGCCCGCCTTACAGTGGACAACGGCGACATTCCGGGGGTCCTGGCTGAGCCACTTGTGCACGTCCTCGCAGAACGGCTGGATCAGCGCGATCTTCGGCGGCGCGTGGTCCTCGAAAGCGTACCTCTCTACCTGCAACGAAGTGCCCACATTATGAATATATAGCCTTCTACTTTATATATTTATTTTGTATACGTATATACAAAAAAACTACAAATATATGTAGAAAAAATAGTACAGGTAAGCTTAACACTATAAGAGTTTTTATCTAGCAAAAATTGTTTTCTCGTATGTAGATAAAGGAAACTTAAGAAAAGGTAAATTATTATATACAATTAAAGAAACGTCCTTATAGTTATTTAGTCGTCCAAATACCTGGTAAACCTATTGTTATCAATATCAGTGTGTTAACCGCTGGGTCATTGGTCTTACAATTTTGGTTGCCAATGTCTTTAACAATGTAAGTAACTGGTGACGGGTTGTATCGAACTAGAAAAACCTAAAGGATATCTATTTTTATATAACAGAATATAAATTAAGTGATGAACATGACCAATCTGTCAAGAGTGATACCAACGAAGAAGAAATAACAAAATAAACGCAACGCAAAATAAACATCTGAAACAGATATAAAATCTTTAGTTTAATTTGCTACGAAATTCATTTAGATAACTTTGTCTCTCGAATAACAAAAAAAAACTGACGGATGTACGCTCCGGATGTATTAAGTACGGTATAAGCTTGCAAAATGAAATCAGATACTTGTGGTAAAAAGCGAAAAAGTAAACGACAGCGTATGTAATCTCGCGTATGCTGAAATGATGCAATCGTGATCGATCATCATCAATATGAAACGAACTGTGAACGACATGTTAGGTTATCTTTAACTATTCCAGAGTTCGTCGAAGTTTTCCTTACAAATATAATTGTTGTTTGAAGTAAATCAAGTTCAAATTTATAATATATAAGGATATTAATTTACAAATTGCAAGACTGGATACATATTGTTATTCCCATGGTGGTTAGTTAAACGTCCAATAGCCTTTGTTGTGTTGGTGCTGTACTGACAAAGTTTAAGTATATTCATTTGAATTGCACAAACTACTGATTGTATTAATATTAAAAACACAAATTTGTAATTCATCGATGTATTAACAAATTTCTCTTACAAAATAAACCTTAATTTAGTTAGAAATAAACCTAGAAAACACGGCCAGGTAAACAGGTATACTGAGAAATACCACCCGTCTTTAAAAGGTCGAAAGTTAAAAATGCCAAAGGTTTATCTGGTATATTGGAATATATACGTACGCCGCGTAGGACATTGAAGGAGTTATTTAAGACGCAACCCCCTTTTAATATGGGGGCCGAATCAATCTTGGAAGCCCCACTAGGTCGGAATAATGAATTATAAATGAGTCCGCAGCGCGTCGGTGCGCGCTCTCGGCCAATTTATTTTGTCTAACGAACTGGATTATGAATAAATTCATCACCATTACATTTAGTCGATACCTTTTATTAAGTGTCGTGTAATAAAATAATCTTTCTACCCTTAGAATACTGTGGAGACGGTTCAAATGTAAAATTCTTCTATTTATCACCATCATACACCAGTGACATTTTCGTACTTTTACTTTGACACTCCACAATTATTGCATTGCTTTCCACAATTACCATTAGTCTATTAATTTTTTAGGTTAGGAAAATGTAAATTAAAAAATGTTTATATTTAATGTAAGTAATAATATGCTATAAATTTTAGTGGAGTCAACAAAGTAAAAGGCCGTATATCGAAATCAGCCGTACGACTGTTATTGTAGCCGTATACCATTTAATAATGTCATCAATAGTAATTATTTACCATATATATATTGAACCAAAGAAATACTATTTAATATAACAAATGGAAAAAGATTATAAATAATCGTTTCAAAATATATCGATCGTGTTTAAAGTAGTGTGATGTGGATGTCACCATGTGGATGCCAAAGTCATTTGGAGCTTACATCGGAAATTCATTCGGGTTGCATTATGTTAATACAAAGGAACTCACGTGCTGAAGCCAAGTAAGCGATAAATAAGTGATCACTCGGTAATCCGGATTACTACACGAAATGCGAAGCTTAGCATTAAATTGAGATTTAATGGCGCAAGGTGATAATACATTGGAGCGCAACAGGTACAACATGCGTTGGGTTGTAAACCAAATATCCCGTTTGAGACTTAAGTGTACCTATTTTTCTAATAAAATTGTTAAAACGCGCCTATTTCTACCCTTAAACAGTAATATGCAAACATTACTATATTCCCGTTTGAAGGGCGCTATTAGTGTAATTACTGGAGTAACCAGATCTATGTCTCAAGGCGACGAGCACAATGCGGTGCTGTGTATATCATTCTAACTAGCGCCACGTTGTTATGAGCAGGCGTAACACTTACCATTAGATGACCGTCTCGCTCGTCTCTCCGCTTAAATAACCAATGTGAACACAAGTAGTAAATAATTAAAATTCAGTCACTGCCCGAATGTGTAGCAGGCTTAAGACGGTATACGGGCGCGCTGGAAGCCTCCGATCCCAGCCCCCCCCCCCCATCACGATCGCAGCGATATGAACCCGTTTAAAGCGCGATAATGTATCGCGGGCGTACTAAAGCGCACCCGACGGATTTATCAGCGCGTATATCGCGAGGAATTGGCGAGTTTACGTGTCTTCAACCACGTAACTGTAGGGGATCACCGTCACTGACAAACGGATCTCTTTTATACCAGCTCGCCTCGTCTCTTGTTATTACACTGACGATGTATACGCTTATATCTAATAACGTAACGTTTGTATGGACGGAATACACTGCACCGCATCTTGCTCAAAGCCTTGGAGAACACCTGACGTAGTCTCATTACTCCAGTTATTTAATTATTTAATTACATATCTATTTAAAGCGAAATAACGATGTTTATACAAATAAGAACCTGCGGTGGTAACTACATAGATGGTCTCCTGAAATAGGGGCCTAGCCACTAGTGACTTCAAAGTACTACCAGTTCCATTACACTCGGTAATAAATATATATGACAATTTAATAATTTAATGCGATTTTCAATACAGTCTTGTACAATAAATTAATCTATTATAGTCATTTTATAATATTGCTTATTTATATGGGTTAAGTAAAAACCAACAAAACTTGCGTAAGGTTTCACCCTTAATATCATATGATAGTTGTGGAAGCAGTTAACCCTCGTCAAGCGTATCTCGTTTTAATAAATTTAAATTACAGCATTAATATACATTATCTTTTCACAAATTGACCTCTGTCCTTCAACTCTGAACAGTTATCTCAATAATAGTGTAGTCAATTTATATTCTACGAGGTTGTCTGCCAAGTTTATACCAGAAAAACAATTTTAAAACCATTCCTAGTGACTCTTGCAAATGACGTAGAAAACATTTGAGGCAATAGATGCGGTCCTGTGATTCACCAAGTTCAACAGAAAATAAATATTAATTTAAAAAAAAAAATTCCGAGATTTATTATAACAAAAACTTACAAATACTTTAGTAGACTTTTCTAATTTTAGCGATGAATTAGGGGATCGTTTAAGGTCCCGCACAGCAACACAAGGAACCCAAGTCAAACTCACCAGCTCGTGGTGCACCCTGCTAACCAACAAACGAGGCTCTGGTTTCCAGCAAGCCGCATTGGGCCAGCGTTGTGAGAAAAAGCCTAAATCTCCCGAATATTAACCTCTACACTAACCTCTAAACGACAAATCCTAGTGACTGGCATAGGACCGATCGATGTGGAGATTTTTGAGTGAGGCCTATGTCCCGCAGTGGACGTCTAGCGGCTTAAGATTAAGGTTACAGAATATCTAAGTAAACACGGTCACCGCATTCTAGGTGTACGACGCAATCGGTGCATGGCCGACGACTGATAAAAAGATAACATTTATTCATATCATATATATCATTAAACGCGCATCCAATTCCAAGTAAACGCACCACATTTTTCAGAAAAACAACTACTAACTTAAGTACCATTATGTTTTTCTGGAGAGTGTACGATCGAACACACTATATAATTTCTCCGTCCCCTTTACGCCTCTGGACGACCATACGCAGGGGAAGTCATCAACAAAGAGATTCAGCTCGTCGTTCTTCATGAGAGCACGAAAGGATGGCCGTGTTCATCTCCATATACTCTACTTGGATGTCTTCACAAAAAGAGTGAATAGACTGTTACTAGGTTAGTGCTTCTTACCACCTCTTAACATCAGGTTAGATCGTGGTCGAGCGCCAACTTTGTCGATATAAAAAAAAAACAATTTAATTTTGAACTAAAAAAATTGGAGATTAAACAAAGGTTCAATCAAATATACTGTAAAATGTATAAATTCTAGTGATGCTGTAATTGCATTGAAATCATTAGCTATGTGTGACCTTTGATGCGAATGTTTATTTAGTACTTTTTTTTTTCATCTAAATCATCAACAGCCGGTAGACTTCCACCGACGTCCGTAATCTGAATTATATAAGTATAAATTCTATAACTATAGTTCATGAGCATAAACCTAAGTATAGAAATCAGCGGTGAAATGTTTTCAGGAATTCACGCATATAAAATCGCTGGCAACATTTATTCATAAATAAATAAGTTAGTAAATACTATCTAAGATTATAATTTGTTGATAAGCAATTTTCCCGACCCATGGCAAGTAGTTGGGAGTGATAACAAGGTTAAATATATATACCAGAGTGTAACACTGCATAACTCTGATATGTATGTTAATTATAGGAAGACATTACGAAGGTCAGTGGCGATAACGTGGTAATTTATAATGATATATAATATATATATATATTCATTTATATAATGTAAAATTAATAAACTATGTTCACTATTGACTACATTCAAAATGTTAATTAAATTGCCGGTTTTTCAAATCGTAGAACATCTGAACGCAACCGCGGTCGTTTGTATGAAAATTAAATTCAAGTGCTGTCGAAATTTAGAAAATCAAGGGAACTGATACCGCTTTTTTATATAAAAAAGCTGAGCAGAATGTTTCTGGAGCACCGTGCTGAGATGTCAGATGTTCAGTTTACTTATACCAATAATTTAATGATTAGTGTCCTACAAACCGGAACATAGAAATGATTGCACATTACTGTTTGGCCGAAGAAATAGGCGCTGCCGTGGTGCCGTCTGGCAACAAGACATGCCGCCAGTGAATGAACAAATTTTGAAATACAAATACTAAAACATACTATTCTATTGCATCATCAGAGTCCTGTACGTCGGAGTAAAGTTTTAGGTAAAACAATAATGTCGGTTGGGATGGACCGCATCAATCTGCAGCTGCCCTAATGGCAGATTGTTGGACTACGACTATCGGCGAGCAAGTGGTTGCGCGACGATGGTGGAGGGTGTATGTGGGTATGTGTGTGGGGAGGGGGGGTGCACAACCGGCGCGACATCTAGTCTGGCGCGCGGGCGAGTCGCGGGTGCGACAGCAATGCCTACTTGACAGATAAACAATCGCAGATGTGATAAACCCGAAGCGCAGATAATATGCTTTCATTGCGCCCGAGTTAGGTCATCGATAAAATTGGTACTCTTTTAAAATTCTAAAATACTTTTTCCTTCCAATATCCATCCGAAATATATATTAACTTTTGAAGAAACTGAATACAATTCAAATAATCACATAGTTTTAATAGTTTTTAATGTTAATTTTCAAAGTCTCACAACGAAAAATTATAGTAACGAATTATATACCAACCCTCATTAAATAATTTAATCACAATTAAAACCTTCAGCATTTTACACAAATGAAATATTTTTTTTATAACAGTTCAAGTCCCAAAACATAAAAGTATAATATATATGTTGACAACATATCTCTCTCTCTGGCTATATTAATGAGATGTCTATAAGTTTGGTCATATAATTGTTTGGCGTGATGAAAAAAATGATATGTATTAATTACTTTTAAACCGCACCGATCACGACACAAACGTTTAAGGATATAAAACTGACATATCCTGTCTTAATCAGCATAACTGGTCGCAAACAGGTAAATATATGGCGCGTTTCATAGTGAATTAATAACAACAAATGTATCTATATTTCCATTTATAAACAATTCATGGATCGTAGTAAGAGTGACATTTTGTACTGGGCAGCATGGTCTGTGTTGATGGTGGATACCACAGTAACTCCCATTGCAGGCGACAACCAGTAATGTGCAAACATTACTGTGTTCTGGATTGAAAGGCGCTGTAGCTTGTGAAATTACTGAGGTAATGAGACTTAACGTCTTATGTTCCTTGTAACTATATCATCCCAACTAGGTGAACGTCTCGTCGCTTCGTAGAATAAAAGTAACAAAATTTTATATACATTACAGACTTTTATCAAGTTTAGGATATTAAGAAATCTATGGGTTTAGGGGTGTAAGGGGTTCCGCCCAACATCGTACCGAGCCCAAGTCAACCTCATCTACACACGGTGCACTTTGCTGAATAACAGATGAGACACTCACCAATCCGCACTAGGCCAGCTTGGTGAGTTACGGACAATTCCCCTAAAAGAACTCCAACAAACGACGTAGAGGTCTTTGGCGGGGGCCTGTGTCCAGCAGTGAACGTTTGTCGGCTGATGATGATAGGTTTAGCGCACTTTGCATTTTATATTCTCATCTTGATTGTTCAATTACATCATGACGGAGGATAACGAAGCCGAGCAGCCTTCAAAAGCTTGTTTTTTTAATGCCTTCGCGTGTTATTAAAATATGTATTTTAAGATCTGCATTTTTATATATAGAAAAACCTCATGGCCAGCCATATCGAAATATTTAAAATATTTGCAGAAAAATATCATCTCAGTATTTATCGTTTATCATAACAAAGATTTCAGATAAACGTAGACAAAAAATATTTCTAAGTATGCATTACAATAATACTCGAAATGTGTATACTACAATGGAATTATACACAATACAGATTATTGTAGGGGGTGGGGGAGTTAATAAAATATATTTTTATTTTAATTTTATTCCTGGTTATATTAACTCAAAATAAAAGTAAATGGAAACTATGAAACTTTCTTTTATCAAAATCTACACTGTTGGTAGGCCCGAGACTATGTAAGTAGTTACCACCACAGCTCTATCTGTTGCTAAACAGCAGTATCCAAACATAACAACTGTGTTTTAATTAAAAGGGCGTTGTAGCTAATGAAATTACTGGGGTAACGAGATTTATCATCCCGTGTTTCAAGGCGACGAGAACAGTGTGATCCCGTGTATACTCCCCATCCTAATTAGCGGCATGTGGTTATGAGCATTTACCATCAGGTGATCGTGTTGCCCGTCTCATCGCTGCGAGGAATAAAATTATGAACAAAAGCAGTGCAATCTTATAAACTTTTGTAATCCGATTTGAGCGCAAATGTAATGCGCGCGCGCAGTTCTTCCGAAAAATATTTGCGTGACGCACATCGTTCGCTCCCGTTTTCGGTTGCCGACCGACACGAATGAAATTGTAAATTGCAATTTTATACGACAGCTCACTAGGCCCCTGGTAGTGGAAGATACATTACGGTGGGGGGGTGGGGCTGCATATAGGAATAAAGATTATATGGATATTTGAAAGACAAAAGCAACTACAAATGTATTTTCAACTCAAATCGTAACATTTATTTCCGTTGTTTAAATAATGGTAAGATTACTAAATACATATAAATTAAGTAAACTAATTATTTTATAGTAAGTAATCGCTGATGAGACCTAGATACGGGTTATCTGTAAAAATCTATTTTATAATTAATAAATATTACTGGTTGTAATTCTACACGCAATATCATATATAGTTAAGAGAACAATATACGCATCAACATAGTCCTTTCCGTTCTCCATCAAAGGATAAATAATTGCAGCAAAGGTCGACGGTGGACGCCTGTGCGCTGGATCGACCGGCTCACCTTCTACTCCAAGGCTAACCCGACTCCGATACTTGCTATTGCATTTGTATTGTTTACTTAGGGTCAGGGCTCGCAGCGCGCCGTGTTACCAACCGAAATGTAGCAACATTGCCAACTTAGTAATTAAGGCTTCGGATACGGGCACCCCAGGAATCATACTGTACAAAAATTTTTATTCGCATCTTTGCGACCACTCGCTAAATGGAGGAACCCTGAAGTTTCACGCTACGTCATAATAACAAATATTGCGTGTCCTTTGTTCCGAATTCGAGACCAGCCTCAAATGTAATATTAATATCTTTTCGACGGACACAAATTATTATACTGACGGTGCATACGAATTGCACCTGCCACATTTAAAAGTAGGTTAAGTTTGTATGAGTCGACTTGGCAAGGGAATATCACCGCAAGGACCAGCCTTTAAATGCCAGTGTACAAGCTGGCCACCGCTGCAATATTTTCTGTGAAACCACTTAACCGGAACTATGTACAAATTGGTTACTTGTGTTCTTAGCTTGCTCTTCTCTTGGCGGAGAACTGTCTCTCAGTATTTAATACTGCTAGAGTACAGTACGTTCATTATAATAGAGTTTTAACATTTGCTTTACACAAGGCACCAATTATTGGTGTAATTTATATTAATTAGTAAATTTATGAGGAAATTGTAATTACAGGCGTCGATTTTCCTTCTCGTTGACACCAATAGCAGGATGCTCACGTGCCACATAGTAGAGTGGCGTGCATGAAATATCTTAATCGCTGGACAACTTCCATCGCACCTTATGTAAGATAAACATCTACAAAAGCGCAGTTGGCACAGCGGTTTAGTGGCAGCTATAACTGGATCAGTGTTGTGGTTTCAATCGTCGAACGTACACCCAATATCCATACATTGTTGATGTTGTACTTAATGTTCTATTTTTTACATTAATGCCACTCGTCTATAATATGGGAAACGACCTTATTAAATATTTAAATAATAATGAACCTGGTATTTTTCAAGGTACAGAATAGATCATAGATTGAAAGGTCTGTCAAGTTTTGCTGATGTTCATATATCAGTTTTGCCGATGTTACAGGAGTACTTCTCCTATGAGCGGAGAACTGTTAAAGAAATGAATAGCGCAGCTTAGCTAAAGATACGCGGAGAATATTTATTATTTGAGCATTGGGTATACAGGAATAATATGCCAAAAGCGGAAAGATTAATGTCTTACGTCACCATTTATATACTGGTTAGTGGGCCAGAAAATTAAAGGAAATGACTGTAAACCCAAACAAATATAATTGAAAACAATTCCAAAGTCGGTTGAATAATGTCTTGACACGTGCAACGAAACGGACGACCTAAATGAATAAAATTAGCATGTACCTGATTACTAAATGATATACAGCCACGTGGCCGTAAATGGGCAAAGGAGCGGATGTCGCGCGAACCGACGTCCACCGCAAATCTTTACTGAACAAGTGACAACTCGGCGGGATGACACACTGATTGACGGAAACAACCTGACTTGCAGCATCACAACTCGCTCTGCCAACAAGTAACATCGAGCGTACAAACTTCGACTCGCTCGAAAATGAAGCTTCATCATCACCATCTCAAATGACGGACTTTCATTGCTGGGTATAGATCTCTTTTAATAAATTCTATAAAATACGATCTTTCGCTGTTCGAGTAAAGTATCCCCCAAGGAATTTGGTTTTGATATTATTCTATTAAATCATTGTATAAAGCACTCTCAATATAGAATGCTATCATTAAAGAAACAAAATCTCACCTTTTTGCCCAACCGATGTTGATAGATATGTGCCTTAATACAGCATATTTTTTTTTATTTATACAATGCGAAACGAGGCAACTAGCTATTATAAATGCCGCTAAAGAAAATGACGTTTGTTATAAATGTCGCTAAAGAAAATGACGTTTGTTATAAATGCTGCTTGTCGCCCCAGACAAGAAGTATGAAGTCTCAACAACTCTCTAATTTCACAAAAACTGGATAGCCTGGGTCATCGTCATCGACGCAAAGTAGCTAGTCTCTTGGTGTTCTACCAAATGCATTTCGGAGAGTGTGCACAAGAATTACATGATATAATTCCGCCACCGGACGTATAGATGCACAGCAGACATTCATCTTTTCGTTGTCGAAATTCCGCAATACAGGACAAAGCCTTTCGCCTCGTTCTTCATAGTGCAAACATTGAAGGATTGGAACAGTCTGCCGGTATCAGCGTTTTCGTCCAGCTATGACGTAGGAGAATTCAAGAGAAGGGTGAATAGGCTTCTTCTAGACTAGTGCGCTTTACCACCTAGATTAAACCTTCACTTACCATCAGATGAGATCATAGTCGAGCACTAGGCTATATAATTAAAAACTAGCTACGGCGTCCTTCAAACAGAAACAAAATAATTTCTTTGACACAATATTATCTGGAACATTAACCATTATCAAAAATAGACTCCTATTTTCACGGTCAATTTTCATTCGAATATTTTCAATATGAGCTATTCTTATGATAATAATAATCATAAATTATCACGCCAGTCTCTATGGTGTCTAATGTCAAAATTTAAAGACCTCATAAATAACGTTGGTGCCTTAAAATGAAACCCATCCATTTAATGAGTCATCCGAAGCACTGAAAGGCTCGCGTGTAGCTCTAATAACCGTCACACGAGCGGTTACATGCGACTGCCGGCTGAATCGTGGTTAAAATTATTGCAGCGTTTATGAAGTTTTCCCACGACGTTTATGTTATAGTACGCATTACTCGGCATCGTTATGTTAAATGAAGGCGGTAACGGGAATCGAACCATTGCCACTGCGCAATCGAAAGCCAGTGGGCGGATACTGAGCTGCAGCGGCAAAACAATTATTTTTACTTTATTACACTATATTACCTAATCGCTTCAAACTCAAGTGATGTCGAAATTGTGAATTCATTATTATAACAATAGTTTAAATGTTTCCGTTTAGAAGAACTGTATGAGTCAAACTTAACGTGTAATACAATTATATTCTATTTTCCTTTAGCAGTATCTTTTGCACGCAATATATAGCATTATTAACTACACCCATGTAGTATATATATATATACACATACAGGTATATCTTCTTTCTCCTGCCCTTTCCTTTACCCTTATAACCAACCACGTTCATCCTCATTACTTTTTTCGTTATATGTCGTTCGTCCCTCCGCACAACATGCCCGCACCACGCTAACCTCTTGCTCCTCAATTTCTCTGTCACTGGAGTAATTTTCAGACTTCCTCTAATATAATCATTCTTCTTTAATATATATATATTCAATGAAGCAATTAAGGGAGCGAAACTTTCACCTAATGGAGAGTGATAGCTGCAAATTGCAACGTGGCGCTAGTTACGATGATATACACAGCACGACATTGTGATCATCGCTTTGAGAAACAAGATATTTAGTCACATCACTCCAGTAATTTCACACTAGCTACAACGCCTTTCAAACCGGAACACGGTAATTTTTACGGCAGATATAGGCCCAGCGGTGGTACTTACTTCGACGAAGTTCGACAATAAAGACAGCAATCCATGAATTACTTATGTGTTTAGAAAAACAGTGAAATCAAAATTTAAAATGTTTTCTTCCTTTTTCGCAAAAAAGTGTTATAGAGTGAACTAGAGTTTTCATGTGTCTTACTGAGATACAGTAACTTCACAAACGGAATAATCGATATTCATGTTATCATGAATAATGTTGTTGTTGTATGTATGTTCAATAGTGTTTCAATGATGGCTTCAGCTATTTCGAAATTATCGGCCGCTTTAGGACACGTGTTGTTTTTTTTTTAATTTTACTAAGTGTATATGTGTATGTGTGCACGTGTACATGGTACACGTGTTACGCAACCCGGGACGCGTTTCGAATGTACGCTTTAAAAATTTAACGAAATGGCACGCGAAATCCATTACGCGCCATATTAAGCGCGTTACGTACGAGTTCAGCTCGTAATATAAATAACCGCTGCCAATTTATTATACCCAGCATCGTATTACCATATACGTATTTTACTAACGAATCATTTTTTTTTATTATTAATAACCATGTAGGAACCACTAACATAATCATGTGGTTCCTGAAGCAAATATATGTCATACAGTAGTCATTTGGGGCTCAGTTCGACGAACCAACGACATTTCCTATGAATTTGTTTCTTTATCATCATCGTCACTAGGCCGCGGTAGTCCAGACAGTCCTCCCACGGAACGACACTTAGTTTTCCAGATGGAATAGAACCACTAAATAGTGGTAAATCTCTGTTGCCCGAGATCATCTAAGTAGGTATAACCGTAGGGTCTATTGCAATCGATAAACCGTACTGTGCAAACATTACTGTATGCCGGTTTGAAGGGTAGCTAGTGAAATGACTGGAGTAAAAGAAACTTAACATATTGTCTGATGGCGACTAGTGCATCATGGTGTATATCATGCTAACCAGCGTCCAAGATGTTATGGGCAAGCGTATGACTTACCATCAGGTGAACATCTTGCTCGACTCGTCGGTTCGTCGAAAAACCTTTAAATTCTATAGACAGACATAACTCCAGTAAAAGGTTATCTGTCAACGCCGGTAGTTATAAATGTGTGCGCACATTTTTAAACCACTTCATCAGCAAATAATAATCTGGTACTGATTAAGAAGTTTGGATAATACTACATTACATTCTTCGCTTTAAAACGTTACATGTTTAGTTTCATCACTTCAGTAATTCTATTAGCTACGGCGCCTTTCAAACTTCAACACAATTTTCTATAACAAATCACTAATTTCATTAATGTTCATTCCAAATGAAATAATGGAATAATTGAAACTGTAAGAAGAAGACTGCCTTTTCAGGTAAGGTACTATTTTTTTTATAGGAAGTGTGAGCAAATGAGCAAACAGTGATGTGATCACTGATGCCCATGGACAGTGGGGCGAGCGGGGTCGCGACTGCGTTGTCGACCTTTAAGGGAATAATCCACTCTTTACTTGAAGGCCCCTCCATGTCGTATTGGTTCGGAAAGAGCGCTGGCGATAACTGTTTCTACAAAGTGGAAGTGCGTGGTAAATAGTAACGTTTGAAACGCACAGTGGAGGATCGCCAATCATCCTAGTGGTGCGGATGGAACTTAGTTTTGTGAACAACTCCTCGGAACACTCCCCGTGCATTATGTACAATAACCTAATCAAGATTTACATAGAAATTAAGGCATAAAGAGTTCGATTTAAAGAACAACGCAGCGCTGTAAAAAGCCGACGCTATTTTAATTTAGCTATCCTAAATTTGAATTTCAAATTACCTTACAAGCTCACCCTCGCCGCGGCTCGTTACAAACGGGGGTGGCTGATTAAAGTGGTTGCTAGTTACTTGCCTTGCGGTTTCCGCTTGTATAATTTCACCGATATTGTCTTATATGATATAGAACCAGCTGAACCCCATTAAAGTGCTACCAGTGAATATTTACGTCACTTTTGAATGAAAAATTGTTACTTTATTTTATGGCGAGAGTAACGGTGTTAAAATTAAAATTACTGCAGTGCCGTCAGTTAACAAGTTACAACAATGGTAAGATGGTGAAATAATAAAAAAAAATCTATTAAAACGTAGTCGGATGTGGAGGGTAGTATCGTTTTTATATGTAAGTAGTGTTAACATTAATAAATTTTAGTGCAATCCACTAAAAACCAAAATTGTTGTTTGAAGGACGAACAAACACATTTTTGCGTTTTCAACATGGATTAATTAATAAGGCTTAATTGCGGATGTTGAGATTCCAACATCGAAAATTACTACTAATGACTTTATACAAATTTGAAACGTTACGAATTTTGTTCTAAAAACAGCACTGAAACATCACGATTACCTGCAATTAGTGAACATAAATTTTAAAATAAAAAAAAATTGATTTGGTTTCGAAAAACGGAAAGATGAGCGAGAGGAAACCAGTTGCATTATCTACAGTAGTTAAATTTCGATTCGCACTTCATCCAAGCAATTTGTATTTTAAATAGAATACGTGTACGAGTACCTCTGGTGACGTAACTCTTACTTAATCATCAACATCATCATTTCAACTGATGGACGTCCACTGCTGGACATAGGTCTCTTGTAATGTGTACTACAAAGCAATGTGTCGCGCTATTTGAATCCAGTGGCCCCTAACGATTCTTTTATGTCCCCCATTTGGGGGGTCTACCAACGCTGCGCTTTTTGATACGAAGTCGCCTTTCCAGCAGTTTTAAGTACTCAAGGTTCATCGGTTCTCTACGAGTTATGTGCTCCGCCCAATGCCACTACAGCCTCGCGACTCGGTAGTCTATGTTGGTGACCCTGGTTCTATGTTAAATATATAATATAAAACCTATAATAAATATTCGAGGAAGGATCAAAAAGTAGTGAGAATGAGATAAAATTTAATGACTATTGATAACTTAATAATTTATTTTTCTACATAGTCTCCGAGTCTCTTTGCACACCGAGTCCAGCACTTTTCCATGCCTTCAATCCCTTTAAAAAAAAAAGTTTTGTCTTGGTCCTGCAAAAAGCTCTCCACGGCATCCATCACCTCGTTATCGTTTTCGTACCTGTTTCCCCTTAAGTAATCTATCAATTCGGGCAACAAATAAAAATGATTCCACGCTCCAGGTAATCAATCAACAATATCCTTTCCGAGTCCCAAAATATTGAAGCCATAACCTTGCCAGCCGATGCCACGGTACAAAACTTCTTAGGGGTCGGTGATGATGGCCGATTCCATTGCGAAGATTGCTGTTTTGTCTAGGGATCAAAGTGATGGAGCCATGTTTCGTCCATTAGTTACGAAACGAGACAAAGTTTTCAAAATCTTCTTGAAACTTATCCAACAATATCTTCGAAAATCATCGTTGTGTTTTGTTTCTGAGTGTCGGTTAACATTCTCGGCACCCATCTTGCGGAGACTTTCCTCACATTCAAAGATTGTTTCAATATGGATTGAATACTTCCATATGAAATTCTCGTTTCTTGAATTACGAGTAAGTATCGGATGGTAACTCTTCGATCGCTCAATACAATTTTCTCGACTTTCGCTACATTTTCTTGGGTGAGTGGCGTCGATGGACGTGGTGACGGCCCCAACGATGTTCGTCTTCCGTGCTCGTACTCCCCACTCGAAACTGAGAAGCCCACCTTGCGACAGTGGAATACGGCGGAGCAAACTCTCCTAATGTTGCATCCAGATCCCAATGAATCTCTTGCGTCGTTACCATTTTCAAACAGAGCTATTTAATAACGGCTCGCACTTCGCTTTTCTCCATTTCCGAGAGCACGTTCCCACACGAAGCAAACAAATGACTACCATACAGAAAAAAACAAAACAGAATCGAATATTTTTTTCTTTATTAATATTACAAATATGTATCTGATCTATGTCACTATTTATTTATTTTTTTCTTACCAAGGAGTATATATGTCGTTCTCACTACTTTTTGATCCCTTTTCGTATTATGCGTCGGAAATGATACATGCATACATCATCAGCCGATAGATGTCAACTGCTGGACATAGGCCTTCCCCAGTTTCTCGTCATACAGTCAGCATGGCCCCCGGTACCGTTGGGCACTAGGGGTTGTTGTATGTAGGGGTTCATATGGGGAGATTTGGGCCATTTCTCACCACGCTGGCCCAATGCAGGTTGGCGGTAGCCAGAGCCTCGTTTATTGCACCACGAGCAAATGAGATTGGCTTGGGTCCCATGATTTATGTGGGGGGTGATAATAGACATAAATTATGCCTTTTTAAAAAGTAACACAAACAAGCAAAAATATCCTTCTCAATATTTTATAATGACTTAGATAATTAAAGTATACTTCGATATACCGTTGCGAAGTATACATTAAACATTAAAAACACTAAAAAGTAATTACATGAAACATGCAAAGTTTTTTTATTTATTCACGGCACAAACAGTCTGATGCGAGTGTATTCAACCATTTGTCTACTCTCTGTAGTGACTATATTACACGGATTTACACAACATATAGAAATGCAGCATCCATTACCTTCACGCATAGACATAAATCATGGAATGGTCAACGTGAATCATGATTCCTCGCCTCTTATCGGCTTATTCGCTCGTAACATATATTGCATAATACAATGTAGTATTACATTTAAACATTTACTCGATGAAATATAACCGAAGAGATCCAATTTGAGGTTACTTTACTGGACTAAGTAGTACTCGTCTTATCATAACGTTCGGTGAAAGGTGTCACACACAAAGAGGGCAAAGTTCACACCCTTAACCTCTGAAAATCTCTTAATTAGTTACTGAGTATGTGACTGAATTATCAAGTGTTTATATTGTAACATAACCTAATGGACTAGTCTTTAATATAAAACGAAGTCTCGTTTAGTATTTATGAAAAGACAATAATTGAAACTTTTATATTAGAAAATAAATAAAAGAAAGGCTCCGAATCCGTGGTAATAATGGACCACATACGAGCAACAGTAACTTATTAGTGGACCTAAAACTATTTGCGTAACTGTATGGAGCCATTTTAAGTTTGTTTTACGAGTAAAAAATATTTAAAGGGCCTCATTAAGTTTCTAGAGCGGTAACATTTTAAATTACAAAAACGTTTCAATATAAACTTAATTTACGTAACATTTTTGAATTTTTTTTTTGCCATAAACTTTATAAGTCTAGGTCATACGACGTAAACGAGAATTCCACCAATTTAGCCTTGAATGGGCTGTTCCGAACTCGCGCTACCTGCTTTACTTAACTACTTCATTTTTAAAACAAAATTATAGGCACATGTTGGTACTTTTAGTTATCAGTGTTTTTTTTTTTAATTCAAATAAGCGACGAGTCGAAAGAGACGTTCATTATCATCATCATCAGCCGATGGACGTCCACTGATGGACACAGGCCTCTCCTAAAGATCTTCACATACCGTCAGCATGGCCTCCAGTGCCGCTGGGCACTAGGTGCTGTCGTATGTAGGGGTTGATATGGGGGAATTTGGATCATTTCCCACCACGCTGGCCCAATGCGAGTTGGTAGGAGTCATAGCTTCGTTTGTTGATTAACCGAGTGCACCACGAGCTGTTGTGCGGGACCCCTTACACCGCCGAGACATTCACCGGATGGCTAGTGATAAGCCTGCCCGTAACGTGACACTACTTAGGATGGTATACACTACACCGCATTGCGCTCTTTGTCATGAGATATTGGATGTTGTCTCGTTAACTCAGTAATTTCACTAGTTACAATTTCCTTCAAAATGGAACATAGTAATGTTAGGTCACTATTATTTGACGGCAGAAATAGACGCTGCGGTGGTACCTGGTAGAGACCCACCGGCAGTAGAATTGTTTTATTTATGACGAAAAGAGCATACTTCTAAACATAATTTTTTATCTGTTCATATTTGACGTCGCGATACATTTAGTAAAAAATATTATTCGTATTAAACAATAGATTTTTAGTTAAACTATAAAGTTATAAATTTATCGCAATATTATTTTTATGATATAAAGTTATTCTAAACTGGAATGGCACATTTCATTATCATGAATGAACCTCGCCATTCGAGCGCAGGTTACACAAACGGTGACACAATCGCACGCGGCATAGCTTTATTGATATTTCCACATACATATGTGATATTATATATATATATATATATATCCGTTACTATGACTGTTTCAAACAAACAAGCTGTATATACAAATTCCGCAGGTGTAATTCCGGCCATCTGCCATATGAAAACAAACAAACATGCGGCCGATGTAATGGTCGTCCGTTCGTTGCGCGATTAATGGATTTGTAATAATTATTTTGGACAAATCATAGCCCGTACGAAGAATCGGATAAATGAAATGTACTGTAATTTTATATTCTTGTCATCATTACGACTTGTCATAGCTAGCATAGACTGGACCAGTTTTGAATGCAAGTACAGAGTGGCCAAACCTCACGTTATTATACATTTCAGTGAGTGCGCTTTAATTACATCATGTTATTTTCCAATCCCTGGTCACCACTGGATGATCAGACGCAGGATGAGTCGCCATAGTTATAAACATCTTCAGTTTGCGAACAAAAACGTTTAGCCCCTCGTTCTAGAAAAATTTTAACAACTTGCCAGTGTCAATGTTCTTATCCAAACACGACGTGGGGTCTTTGAGAGAAAAGTGAATAGGCTGCTGCTGGGTTAATATGTTCTACCAACACAGACCGCATCATCACATAACACTATGTGAAATCGTAGTCAGTAGCCATATAAAAAAAATCTTTTACCTCGCCTGTCTTTTATATATGTTTCTAATATGAACACTACAATGTTATAGAAGCAGTGACGTTGAGAAACACGTGAAAGAACATCGACACTAAATATTTTAAAAATCCTCTTTAAGTAATAAAGCGACATTGCGAGAACATGTTAAATGATCTCGTAAGCGCTTTCGTCAACTATATGAATTAAACGAACGTAAGGTTCCAGCCATAGATACTAACAAGGTATTGAGTACTACATTAACTACGGGATTAAAGATTGTACGCGTTCTTAACGGTAAGGCCGTATAAGAAGTCGAGCTTACATCCAACTACGAATGTATCTGTTTAACAGGCAATCACTTAACGTATAGGAATTTAGTAAGCTATACATATTTGTTCAGAATAATAATACAAACGCGCACACTGCACGAAATCTGCAGTGTCCTATTGTATATAGTTTAACCTTTTTAAAGTGTAACACAGTCGCTAATAATTGTTCAATATTCCAACTTTCATTCAACACAACCGCAGAAGCTCTTATATATCCTTTACCGTCTTCATCATTATCAGCCGACAGACGTCCACTGCTTTACATAGGCCTCCCCAAAGATCTTTACACCGATTGACCCTGCGCTGTCTACATCCAGCTTCCGGTACGCGGTCGCCATTAGAGGCTAGTGCCCTATCGGCTATCAGGTCTTCGAGAGATGTGTCTTGTCCATTGCCACTTGAGGCAAGCAATCTTTTGGACTATGTCGGTGAGCTTAGTAATTCTGCGGATCTCCTCATTTCTGATTCGGTCGCGCAGGGAAACCCCGAGCATAGCTCTTTCCACTGCTCTTGAAGCCTTTTCACAAGGCCCACTGTAAGTGGCCACGTCTCGGCGCCATAAGTCATCACGAATTAAAGTCCTTTGCCTTTAGACACTGCCATAGTTGGGACTATGGATTGGGGGTATGTATAATGTAATAGAATAGTTTTTATTGCACACAAAAAAAAATATAATAATGAAAAAGAAAGGTATAAAAAGTGACCAACAATCAGTTTTTTCTAGACAATCTTTAGAGGATTAAACCATACTAGTTTAAGGAGTTATGGTAAGACATGGAGGAGAATATGATATAATTTATCTTTTATCTACATATATTATATTTTAATTTATATACTAGATGCTCCCCGTAACACTTTCGCAACACCTTTTAGGGAGAGAATTTCGTAAAATCCGTTTCTAGCTGACCTATACTCAGTAAAAGGAATATACCTAACTAAGAAACCTACCAAATTTCAAGTCTCCAGGCCTCATGGTTGTGGAGACATCGTAATAAGTATATATAATATAAATATTTATTATTATATATACAAATACATGCCATCATTGATATCGAATTTACATAGGTATTTTAATAAGATTTAATGAAGAGCTTAAAGCTTTATAAATAATATCTCGTTTAAGGTGTTTTGAAAGCCGATAAGATCAGTGCTCGCACTGTTACGACGTAATTAGTACCATTATCAGCAATCTGAACGGAATATGCACCGTCAAACAATTTTGAACCGTGTGCAAGCTTATCGAGCAATAAATCCTTACGATTCTAAACATTCCATGTTACAACTAAAAATTTTACTGGTTATTGGTCTCTGAAGAGGCAGTGAGGCAGCGCCGCAGTAGTTAACTACATTACCCTCATTACCTATCTAATGCATAATTTCAACACCTACATCATCGTAAGTAGAACACAGTATTATTTAAACACTACCGTTTTATAGTACAAGGTACTGGTGATACCGTTTAAATGGATACAACCACAGCGCCTATGTCTGCCGACAAACAATAGTGTTCTGGTTTGAAAGGCGCTGTAGCTAGTGAAATTACTGCGGTATCAAGACGATATCCTACGTCTCAAAGCGACGAGCGTGGTATCCCATTGTTATAGGCAAGGCGTAACATTTACCATCAGGTGAACGTCTTGTTCATCTCGTTGCTTCGTCAAATAAAAAAAAAATTAAAATATGTGTACATCAGCGTGGTCGCATCCATAATCGTTTGAGTTTAGAGCGGCATTGGAAAAGAGAATCATGCCTATATGAAATATGAATCCGATACAAAAATTATAAAGTCGTTTAAACATATTAATTATATATATTGCAGGTATAATTAAGTAAAATCAAGAAATGAACGCTTTTTGTGAAAGACTTTTAAACCAATTATCTCTGCACTTTTGATTCGGACTAGTGCAATCTCAAGAATTATTTAAAGTACATCATGGACTACATTCATATTTGTATAGTTATTTTTTCTTAATCGGTTTCGCTGTCTCATACAATAACGTATAATAGTAAAAAAAATATATGGTGTATTGTACTTACCCTGTCGTGAAACTTGCTGGAGTCGTACGACCGTTCCGAACAAAGGTTGTAAATCTTGTAGTGTCCCTTGTGCATCTGCTCGAGGAACCTGTACACCTCGTCGATGTGGTTCCTGTAAACACCTTCTAACTTCTCGGCGGGGAAGCCCATAGCAATGAGCCTGTCCGTTATATCTGTTTGTACACTGTTAAGGAAGTTCTCTAATACAAATCAAGGAGAAGTACATACAATTTTTAGATCTTACCCTTTCACAAGTATAAACTGATAAGAGATAGATATGGTATTAGCAATATGTCAGTTTTTACTATACCAATATATATTCACACTGTAGCTGTAGATTTATATGTTTTTTGGTATACGTATATTCGCGTACTATATATTATATTGTATTTATTTGATGCACCTACCTCATCATCTGTGCATTACCCAAGGTAGACTGGGAGATATTGCCAATGGCATTAAGTCAGCCTTTACGCGAGGTGTATAAAGTTAAATAAATAAATAAATATTACTCTGTATAGTCTACGTGAATAGCGCAAATCGCATGCAACGAGTATCAGTATTTATATATCAATATAGAAAGTCTTAACGATAAAGATCTATTTCATTACGCCTTTTAAAGTAAATTGGCGAGACTAAAGAATACCAAAGAATCAAATATAAACTAAAGAAATGTTTAAAAAAGGGTAATATAAGCTTGGCGTCCGTATTTGAATGTTACTTGTGCCATAAGACATTAAACACAAGTTCACACTGCGCTTTCGTACCAAAAAAATATAAACATATTATTCACCAATACAAAAAAAAAATTAAAAGTGTTTTTAGACCTTTACCATGTCAATTATCAGCAGTCTGTTTGTAAACTTTTGACAGTTGGCATTCCCTAATGCCTGACAGACCCAGTCTCTTTCCTCATCCAAAGTGTATTAAAAAGAAAATTAAGAAAGATTCAAAAACAACTCCAGTTTAATAGTCCTACTACTTCTGGAGTTATAACGATTATATCCAACGGTCAAAATTTCCAGATTAAAAAATCTATATAAAATTGGTTCCACGTAGGAATTATATTCTTAACTGCTACATACAGACAGTCATGAGATAATCACAACTCTTGAATTACATAAACGTTCCATCAAAAATTCATACTGTCGTTGATATCCACGACACTACAGTTGTTTCCATTAACTCATGGAAAATTTATTGTCAGATCGCCCATCCAGATTGGCCATAGGACTGAATGATAATCTCCGCCTTTGCAAATTCATTTAATTTTATGAGAAGAAATTATTTTTTATGTAATAGACTATCTGAATCTTTTTTTCCATGCAGTGAAGCAAAGCTCATATTTTGAATATTCAATATAAATACTACTGTTAACTCGTTTTGCGATAAAGTTTTAACCGTCGGGAGACACAAGTCTCACATATGCTACCAATGAACTCTGTATCAGCGGCAATCTATAGAGTGCATGTAAAGATGCGATAAATAAAATCGCTCACTATAAGCATCTGGGAACGCTGGACGTTGCCGAGATTCGCCACCGACCTCACCGAGAATAGTTGCTAAGTGACGTAGTTGTGCAGGCGAGTGCACCGCTTGACCTTGTCAGGTCATTGACAAATACACTAAAAATGTTGCTAGTACACAGGTGAAAGAATTTTGGACAATTTTTACATTAAAACGGAAAGTGCCGTTATATAATACCCATGTTTTATAAAGAAGGGAATATAAATCTCTCATGTTTTACTCGCAGTGGTGATGATTTTATGTTGTACGAGTATAAAGGCTATCTAAGAATAGTGGAAGATCGGATTAGTTTTCTCAGATCAACCCGCCTAAATTCCGGTTCTAGAACGCAAGACACGATGATCTGTCAGTATCATGATGAGCTATCATACTCAAAAAGACAATCTGCAGTCATTACAGAATTGCTGTTTCCTAGCCGCGACATATAAAGAGTATTCTTGGCGGCACGCTTCACTATCTCCGGTTATGTGACTTTTAAGTAGAGTTAGTGAGTTAAATAAGTAAAAATCACACCAACATCAAGTAGAAATAGAACCTATTAAACTTTAATACATTATAAGTAACACGAATGTGTAATAGCTGAGCCGACACAGCCACAATTATTGTATAGCCTGTGCAATGTACTAAGATGCGCTACAAAAATTTTCCATTAACTACAGCGCACCGATACATCGATCATTCATTCGTATTTAATCAAACCGATGATCGGTATCTAAGCTATAATTAAAGAGGACTTTAAAATTAATAAATGTTAAAAGATAAAACGTAATAAGATCGTATCTAACGCTAAATTATAATGTTAAGCAATAAATACACGTCGGTGGGCGATAAAAAGAAGCCGGGCAAGTGCTGCAGATCGCCAGATTATGGCCTCTCAGCTCTCTTGCCAATTTAAAACGTGCAAATGAAAAAAAGGGAAATCGTTATTGAAAAATTATACACATTTCTCACGATGATTATCCATGACGGAGCCTTAAGTAAGGGATGAGATTCATTAAGTCGTTGTATATTTTTAAAAGCTCATTTTTATTAATATACCACCGAAACACTGCAATATTATCAATTCATTTGTCTGTAAGAGATGAATATTGTCGTATTTCACCATTATTCAAGTGCGAAGAACGATCGACATGATTATAAGAGATGCGAGTACACACTTTATACGAAGGCCTCTTATTTTATATATATATATATATATATATATTTATTCATATATTGTAATTTATACATACAACTTAAAACCATAATACCGGAAGACAAAACTTTGTTAAAAAAAAAAGCTTACATTATCACTGCTGAACATACATACGATATATGAAAAAACTCTATTGTTGTAGAAAATGTTTAAATGTTACGTATTTACTTAGAATTAAACTATAGATTTTTATTCCTTGCTTTTCATTACTTAATAGTGGTTAGGGTCTAGATTAATCCGTTGCCTATTTTTACAGTAAAATATTAATAAGCAAACATTACTGTTTTCCAGTATAAAAGGCACTTTTAACTCCTGTAATTATTAGGGGTAACAAATTTTAACATTTTATATGTTAAGGTTACAGGCGCAATGTGTATCTTAATTAGCAACCTTTATATTATCAACAGGTTTAGCTTATCACCAAGTGGCGGCAATCGATACACTTACTCGTCTTCCAACCATAATAACGTAGTGCTTTTACACGCTTCTCTTTAAACTCGCCAGTTAACTACAAGATATATCTTCTCGATAATGTAAGGAATGATTTTTCACTAATCTTTCTAACGCAAACATTAACGTTGGCCGCAAATGTTTGAACAAATGTAATGGTCAAATATAATAATGCAAATACATTAGTCGCTGATAAAAGAGATATTGGCGGGTAAGCGTCTGTCTGCTAATAGAGAAATCGCGATATGACCTTATCGTACGCCGCTAAAAACGATTTCTATAATATTTTTTTTTAAGAAAATTGTCATTTTCTCTAAATTTCAACTAAATATATTTTCGATTGTTGAAATTGAAAACAAATTTGTCCATTTATATGATATATTTTACTAGTTTGCACAATACGAACTGCAATTTCGTCAAATATACTAGTTAGTTAACTTATTCATCCCCTTGACCCTTGCCATATTAAAATAAACAATAGTACAAATGGTAGTATGTCTATAGCGACAAATCTATTTCTAGCAGCAAGTACTCGATATAATTCTACTGGAGCCAAACGGCGGTTCTAGCTCGTCAAGAAATCGCTGCTTACGCGTGACGTCACAACCTTGACACGACGGCAGGCGGTCGAGTGTCAAGTTAACTATATTAAGACGCTCCTAACGTTCGCAGGCATTTCGAGAGAGCTTATAGTTTATTTTTTACCCTGCAAAATATAAAAAAAAACAGACACTGGGTCCGCCTTTGTTATTGCGTGAGAGATACTAATAACAAGTTCAAGGGCACCAAATAACCCGTTATACAATCCCTGCGTTTCGCGTCACCTTGGCTATAAAATTACTATTTTAAGTGGTTTGTGTGTCAGCATGGTTTCTCACGAAAAGTACCATACTACTACGTTTTTTTATTACTTCACAAGGATTATCAGTTAATTCTTAAAATATAAGCATCTTAGCTAATTCTAGAAGTTCATATCCACCACGTAAAAATAATGGGAAAAGCGCCCCTTTGTAATTAAATATCTTTGTACTCACAGTTTTCTAAAAGTTTTCGTATTATCTTAAACATTTTAAATTATCACTCCCTTTTGTAAATCTTGTTTACCTTCTTTGTCGTTCTCGATTTACAAATAATGTAGCCGTGTAGCTTGATGGAATGGGATTAGAAATCGTTCGCGCAGACGCATGTTCAATAGTGAACAACAACTGCGAATTTTTCGTGATATTGCGTCCTTGTAATATATAAGTTAAAACGACGTAATCGCGGTGTAGCTTCGGTTACACAACAAAGTATTTGCGAATATAATGCAAATAATGCGACCGGTAGCAAATCATGTTCGTACTAATACATATAAAAGATAACGGTTGTACGGACAGGCGCGGCCCGGCGGCGTGCGACCGCCACACCACATCTCTACTCCTGCATGGCAACACTACACTACAACGTAATAAAGCTTTTAATCACCTCGATACATTGTTACATGCTTATATATAACCATCATCAAAATTACAGTGCACTGGAAAATTAGCACTTTATACATACGACTATAAAGCTTACAATCATCATTATTTAATCAATATTTAAACACCAACAGCTTAGAGGATTGAATGGCCATACCAAGTTAAAATCCGCTTTTAGTCTACTTTAATCGACGTTTATCGGAGAGAACCAAAAATCATAAATATAGTGGGTTAACGTATTTTTGATTGTAATATCGACAACATTAAAATCTTGTAAATAAATACAAAATATTACTGCACTAATACAAAAGTAAACCTCTGTGTTTATCTATTGGTTACAATATGCTAAAAACAATGTAGTAATTGCTTAGTTCAGTAACATTTTTTTTCCCTGCCGATTAGTTCACATGAATCCGTTTAAATGCTAATAATACGTTTTAAATTTATTTTAAGATAACAGTATTGGAACGTGGTGTCCGATGTTAATATTCGCAGACATCATTAACATAGAAAACAATTATGTCGACATGAAATGATTATTATATATTCATATAAAAATAATATTCCGCAGACGAATAATAATCGTGAAAGA
This sequence comes from Ornithoptera alexandrae, assembly GCA_029030555.1. Classification (NCBI taxonomy): domain Eukaryota; kingdom Metazoa; phylum Arthropoda; class Insecta; order Lepidoptera; family Papilionidae; genus Ornithoptera; species Ornithoptera alexandrae. Next base: position 6,298,703 of record JARDVY010000064.1, on the reverse strand, counting down.
TATATGTATATACTATAAATTTTATTAAGCAATCGGGGCTTTCTTTATACGCGAGATTTCAAAATATTTCATTATAATTAAAACAACAATTTTTAATAGAGAACTATATAAATAGAAAGAGCTAAGACTACATTATTTTACATTGCTTAAGATTGTATCTCCTGCTTCATCCCCCCACGCACAAGTTTAACTGGTAAAGAAAGTATAGTGAAGGGACATAAAAGAAATTACAATAAAGGACTCCAAGTTTCTTTCCCTTTCTACTTTTATTAATAAATTCCAGTATAAAATTAACTAATTAAATATAACATTTCGAATGGAAATATAGAAACTACACTTTCGGATATTTTTTTCATGCATTCCTTTAAGAATCGGTGGGAATGTCGTATAAAAACTAAATCGTACGAATTGATTTTTAATAAATACAAATAAATCACTTCTTCCCCGACTGCTTTGTTGGTTGTAACATACCCGCAATTCCCTATGGGAAAATTATTTTTAAAATCCGTTCTTAGCTGACCTGAAAATGGCAGAAGCAGTATCTCTACCAAAAGTTTGTGTGTTTACTCTGATAATTTCAAAGATCTCGTGATGGATCAATGAATCTCTGTGTATATATATATGTAACATGAAACCAAAAACACTAGGCGAGTTGTAGATATATTGAAGATTTTATAGAAGGTTATTCGATGACACCGACGGGTCCCCTCCATGAAGGTAGCGTTAAACAAAGTTGTTTACACTATACTCATAATTTATCTAACAACAAAGATCGTTGTGCATTGTGTTCGGGGGTCAATTACCTGGGCGGGAGCGTGACGCAATTTAATATTTTGGACAATATTCGAGCATGGGGGAATAGCAGTAGTAACCGGTCAGCCGGTTACACAACGTCTGCGCTACGCGCGCACAACGGTACAGCGCGGCGCTTGCGCAACCGCACCCTGCGTCGCCATCTTGCATCACCTTACCCATGTTTCTAATGCACAAAAAACTCACACATTTAGTCGTTTACATATATTACCAATGCGAGCTGAATGTAAAACTCCCCGACTTGCAGCTAAAGTATAAAATCCTGTACGGCTGCATGGTACAGATGTTATTATAAAACCGGTGATAGAAAAACCGGACTCGGTTTTATGATTTTGGATAAAGGCAACGGTTTTTGAATAAATATAATAGATTATTTTTATACAAATGTAACCCAAGTTATGCCTTACAACAATGCATGCGAAAGTCTCAATAAAATCGGATCCATCCGTTTCCGTGATCATCGACAACAAACGGAAAGATATAATTATTTTCTCAAATTAATATTATTATTAGAATAAGTACAATGGACAAGAACGGAGATTTTTCCTTTTACTCAACGGAGCGGCGAGACGAACGGGCCGTTCACCTAATGGTAAGTGATATGTTTGCCCATAACAACGAGGCGCTAGTCAGGATGTTGTACACTCCACATTAAGCTTGTCACCTTAAGACATAACATGTTGAGCCTCGTTATCACATTAATTAAACTAGCTACAGTGCCTTTCAAACCTGAACACGATAAAGTTTCCCGGCTACAATGACAGCTGCGGTGGTACCTATCTCTTTTTTTAAGTGGAGAAATCCTGCATTGAATACCCTTCTACTGTCGGGGCAACGGAAGAGTTATGCCGGATTCTTACTGGCCAAAATCCCACGGTTTCTCACTCAGCGCATTTGGCCGGAACTACGCGAAAGCTTTCGCAAATAACTATGGCTCCGACAGCGATAGGCTTTAATGAGACCACATCTCGGGATGGTGCTACTGTTGCTCTATGCGGACTAGGTAGGTACCAACCTAGATAGTCTATGAAAATAGAGATCCATAACAGCCAATTTACGTCCCCACTGTTGTGGCACAGCCCTACCCTCAATATGAGGGCGATGGGGCATAATCACCACGCGGGCCCAATGCGGATTGGTGACTTCACTCACACCTTACAATAAATTCCAATTCATGTGCTGGTTTCCTCGCGATGTTCTCCTTCACCGTTTGTATTTTGCTGCCGTTACTAAAGTTTACAAACGTACATAACTTGAATATTAGAGTCATTGGTATATGGTCAATAGAGATCACCAGGAAATGTTTATATTAATAAGTGATGATCTCTTTATAACCCTGACTTACCCTTTGAAGATAAGTTTATCTTAACGAAGATTTCGCCGATATCAAGGAAGCATTACATAACTATAGAAAGCTCAGAGAAATTGTGAGATATGAATAGAAATTGGTTTGCTTTCATTCGAAATGAAATATAATTTGGAAGAATAATGCATAAGAAGTTTACATTGTTGGCAGTGCTGTCGTTGGGGCTGCCGCTGGTGCCGGTGCCGGTTGATATGTTAACATTACAACACCTAACTGCAAAGCTACGCGAGCGAAATATTAAATTGGCTTGCAATTCAGCACGGAGCGCGCTTTTAAGGTCTCCCCGTCCTCGTCCCCGTGCCCGCCCGCCGCCACCCCGTGCCCGTAGCAGAATGGCAATAAAACTAAAATACGCCATTCTTTGTTTGACGGCGCGACGGCTCCGCTTTGTAACGAAATAATAGGTACATTTAGAGCGGACCGCCGTAATGCTACGTAATAACGCTGGATGCAGCGGCCGCTGGGATTCATCATTTTACGGAAGACGAATTTCACCTGCGAATCGTAATGGGGTACATGTATGCAATCAAAACTAAATTAGTGCTTTCGCGTCGGGGGCGGCTGTGCACAGCGATTGCGTCCAGCTGGTGTTTATTCTGTTCGCAAACTCAAATTGCTTTCGTTATTATCATCCGAATAACAACCGACAAAACAATGGTTGCCGTATAATTTTGAACGTTCTTCGTCGACAGACCTGCCCGAGGTTCCTTCGTGTCGTAGTATTTAAACGCTTGCGGTTAACCGACGTGAGGTAAAAACCATTTAAGCTTACAGTAAACTCAAGATAATATTTCACACGGAACTTGGACATGTCTCACATCTTTTGGTATACATTTCATTTGTGGACTGTTCGTGTCAGTGTATTGCAAATAGAAATATCGTGCAAGGAAATTGTTAATTTGCCAACACGAGAGCCTTACTTAATGAGGGCCCCCATGACGTAACATCCGGGCTAACCTGTCTGGCGGTTGACTCCGGAAACTATTTTTTTTTACAGCGCAAAAAGAATTTCCGACTACAGTAGGGCGGCTATTGTGTAGTTATAAAAAAATATATATCGACCGACCGCAAGGGCGACATGTGCGGGTTCGGCTACACCTTGCCCGCCGGGCCTGTTGCTCGTTCAAGTTTTAACTTCCTTATTTCGAAAGCGTGCATTTCATCTCTTGTTACCAAGGCTACATATTTTTGGAACTAAATAAACGGCCGAACTTATATTGTATATAGACTTTGAGAAAAACAGATCACTGAGATAGTAACAAAGAAAGTGAAGTATTAATACTAGAATTCCTCTAGAGTTGTCTATAATTTTTTTATTACATCTAAGAGAACACGATCCTGATCGAGTTGTCATTATATCATAATTGATACATTCTTTAAGGAGCTCCGATGTCAAAAACGGGACACAGATATTTTGCCCACCATTGATAAACACCCTCCTATTCGCATGCATAGATTTAATGCTGCCTAATAAAAACATTCTGTACACGCAATTTAGCCAGTTTAGAATATCGCCTATTGTTAATTAATAGTAGGTAAAGAACAATCGAATCGAGGACCACTACAGACTTATAATCACTAAGCCAAGCAGACCGGCTTATAAACAATAAGCATTGTAGTCTCAATTCCCGGCAGCATAATCCTGCTTTGAATACGTGTAACTGCACATTGCACATCGAAACGGTTATAATTGAAGAAAACCTTCAACTGTACTTACAAACTGTAATATCGCTATAGTTGCAAGTAAACCTAACTGTTATAATATCGCTTCACAATTAACGCTAATACGTGTAGATAATAATACGCATTGCCTCGACGTTTGGCTCGTGACGCGGTGTACTTCAATTCAATTCCTTGTCACATTTTTTTTTTATTATTTATTTCCAATTTGCTCTGATATAATTATTCAAAGCTTTACCTTATCTTATTATTTACAATATTTTCACACAGCATTCATTCACATCTTCACTACTATTGGCTATTTTAATTTTTTCTAACATTATTCCGAATATTTTTTTTTATACATTATATCTATACTTATGCTATCTAATAATTATCTGAATTTGGTCAGGTGGTAAGTGTTAGACTAGTATTAGAAACGGAAATGATTGTAACACAAAGATGTAAACCTTAATAGGTAACCTTTTTTTAAAAAAAAAAAATCTAATATTCACAAAAATACACAGAATGTTATTGTGTACAGTAACAGTAAGTATTTACAAAGTAACATTTACTTATCCTTATTTCTATTTACATCTTACATATTTTTAAGCAATAATTTATCAACATACTACTGACTCCTTGCCACATTACTGATTCTGAGCGAGCACGCTTAACCACCATCGGCATGATTATCACTTAAAATTGCAGCAAACTGTGGCCGTGTTAGTAGGATATCCATGCGGCAGTTGTTCTTTGTATGTAATGTATGCACAGATTTCATATTTCAGTGCAACAAAGAGCCGTCACATAACGCGATGGGAGCACAAGACATTTACATGTAAATTATAATGAGCTGAAGCAATACAATGACACAAAGGAGTTGCGGCGCTGACTCATTACATATAAAGGGGATTATCTAGTCTAGTCCGACAGCAGACTAGTGCATAGCATGCATCGACATGAAATGCGCCCTGGTGATTCACCTCCGGTGACCTAGATAATGAATGTTTTCATAACTGGCACTAACGATATATTTTACGCGACTAAAGTACAGACATATTGTCTGTGCAGTATATAATATTAAATTCAGATATATAAAATTTTCTAATTTCACTCCATTTTTAATCATGTTTTGGAATAATCATCATCAACATGTAGGCCGCTCATTACTAAACATAAGCCCCTTTCAAAGATCGTAACGATTGAAGGAATAACTATATATAATTACATATAGTTAAAAACATGGCATAGATAAATATATATGTCGTATAATACTAATTACAACCCACAAACTAAGTACAATGCTTTTATATGGCCTTTTACTTCACAAGTTCTAGGGCAATATTTTCGAAAACAGGGTTGCTAGGCAACTGTATTTGACTTCAGATTATTATAAACTATGTCGCCAGTTGTATTCACACCAAGAAGGTTATTCACTTTTGTGAGCATGCATAATATTATCACTTTGTTACTCAGTACTGTGTGCAACCGGTTCTGTGACACTAACAATAAAAAAAAACTGAAATTATGTCGCTGTAGAATACATATTTATATACTTCGTTAAAATATAATATAACATTATTAAAGAGAAAGCGAGGATTTATATATTATATAAAATGATGACAAAGGGAACAAAGATGCACAAAGTAAATCTACAATAACTTAATCTAGGATAAGATTGGGCGATTCTGTATAACTATATATAACCGAGCAATAAGATAAATATTTTGCCTACCAAAACTTTTTATAATACAAAATCTCGAGAATGTATCAAGAGGCGTTCATACTTATATTAATCGTTCATTGCAGCAGTCAATAACGGTTATCATGCATCACCAGAGTGCACAAAATTATGTCACCATATTTAACAATGACGTTCCGAAAACTGGAAAATACCAAATTTTCAGAGCATTCCCATAATATGCATCGAGCTTATACGTTACAAAAAAGCAAAGGTTTTCTTTATCTTTAGAATTATTATTATTTAAAAAAAATAATAACAATCTGGCCTGTTTCGTTTATTTATAACATTAGTACGGAAAAGTAGAAGGCTACCGGCTAACAATAAATGTACAATTACTTATGAACTACAAACGAAGACAATCACTGAAGTACTCAAGAGACCGATAAAGCTGAAGGTTGGTGCAGCAATTTTAACATTATTTGCAATTATTTTAAAATGCCAAAACAATAAAGTTGTCGCCGTTTACGATGAAAAATTTCGTACCAGGGAGTGCGTTAATAAAAAGATAGGGCATCAAGGAAATTCTACCCAGTTGTTATTCACAATAATAACAACATAGGCATGTTTTTTTATTTATAATAAATATCACTATTCTTTAGCGGCGTCCGAATTGTTCCGCCGAACCTCTAAACAGAAAGTACTGTACCACGCCGATCGCCAATCTTCACTACTTGGAGAGGCACTTTAAGAAGACCATTCTTTAACATTAAAATGACTGGGTAAATATTTGTTTAGTTATTGATAGGAGTTATCTTCTGACAAGCTACTGAGCAGTAGAGCAAGAAGCCTTTGTTCCGATAATAATTTTTTTATTTAATTAATCGACGAGACGAATGAGACGTTCAACTGATGGTAGGTGATACGCCTATCCATAACTATGTAATAGCTCTGCCACCGCCATGCAACAGCTATGTACTTATTGTCAAAATACACGCACACAATATAACTCTTCTTAGATCCGTCTGTGGGCATCTGATAAATGCCTTGCCTAGAACAAAGTAACGCTAGTTAATAGTAATTATACACTGCACCACATTGCGCTCATCGCCTGACATATAAGATATGGAGTCTCGTTCGAAATCCGAAACACAGTACTGTTGATCGGCTGAAATAAGCGCTACGGTGCTGCTACCTACCTAGACGTTCTCTTACCACCAGTAAAGTTACTGACGTTGCCATAGTGACAAACACCGGCCTTAATACAACAACTTACAACAGTAATGCCGATATTATTAAGTTAATCATATGTATCTTTTACAAATTAAAACTTGTTTCTTGCATTAAATTGTACACATTAAATACGTTACTACAAAATATACATATGTTTAAATGTTTATAGATTTAAATATATATTTATTATCATCTACATCAATTTTTTTAATAAAATTTTAATTATAATATAGTATATAAAGTTTCCTTTTATTTTCCATTGTGCTTGCCAATATAACTTCATCTCTAGAATTGGTTACTGGAAGAAAGTCCTACACACTTTCTTCCGGTAACCAACTCTCTCCGGATCGTCTGTGGCTTCCGTAGCTATATATATTAAGGAATAGAATATAAATGTAAAAATTATAAATAATTAAAGGAAGTACTCTTTACGATTTAAAGAAAATACGTTTTGTAAACCAATAATGTGTTAATTAACGGACACCGTTAGCGGCAGCCGATAAGATCTAATGAACAGTTGAATTATTATCACCATCATGACCTAGGAAAGCTTTGGCTCGATATAAATCCATAAAAATAACGAACGAAGCACTCCAGCGACAGACTTTCTAATCTATAAGACATTGTATTCATATTCTAATCTTAACTTAAAAAGTTGCCAAACCTGTTTGGTCTCATAAACTGCATGAGTGAAGTTTATCGTTACTCTCATTCTATAACTAAATGATAAAAGAATTGAAAAACTTCTTTAAGCTCCTGTCTTTTTACCCAGAAACCAATAACCAAATATGGGTTGTAAACAGTTCAGTAGCAACCAAAAATAAAATTGTAAAATTTAGATCCATACTAGTTTTTTTCGACACTATTTCCTCGACGATCCTTCATAGATAAAGTCGATCGTTATGTACAAAGGATCGTGTGGTTTCCGGTAAAGTACAGTACCACACACGCGAGAATAAGGATGTACTTCCCATGTGGAAAACTTCCACAGAACACAAGGTGCACATCGCAATAATTTGCACCAATGATTACACACGACTGGTAATTAATAACCGCTGCGAGTATAATTTTATTATACAAAGCGACTAGCACAACCCGGTCACCTGATGGTAAGTGATATTTCATTCTACGAAGCGATGAGACGGGCGTGTCATTCACCTCATGGTAAGTGATACGCCTGCCCATAATAACGTGGCGATAGTTAGTAAGATATACACTGCACCACATTGCGTTTGTCGCTTTAAGGCCTAGGATGTTAAGTATCGTTACCTTAGTAATTACACTAGCTACAGCGCCCTTCAAAGCAGACCACGGTAATGTTTGCACTGTGATGGTACTTGCCTAGACGGCCTCTGGGAACATAGACCTACCACCAGTGAAATTACTTTTACACAAATCATTGCGCTTCTCGCCTTGAGATATATGATATTAAATCCCGTCATCCCAACGGGAGCGGCGGGAATAAGCGCTACTATAGTTCATAGTACTCCCTGTTATGTTCGGGTATCACCTGTAAACGCTGAAACGCTTTGTAAAATGGCATACGTGACCAGCAGCACAGTCACACGAGATGAGTAAGCGTCGGCGCGGAGCGGCGCGTCTGACCGAAACGTGTGCAAGTGAAGCGCTTTTACTGACGTGTAGCAGCGTAATGCGCGCACGCCGCCGACACGACACTCGTGCACAATCGCAGGAAGCAACATCATGACCCACATGACCTATCACAACGACGCCTTTTTCCGAACCTTGCATTCTTGGGCAAATGCGCAACAAACTCTACATCACAGTGTAATCAGTTTTATTACTAAAATTATCTGAATAAATGATTTATTAGATAATTAACGATCCACGATTGTGTGCATGAGTACCTCAAGTGATGTAACCGTTATTTAATCATCATCATCTTTTCAACCGATGGACGTCCACAATGTCGTGTCGTGTAATGTGTTCCACAAAATAGGATCATCTTTCAACAGTCAATTTACGTCCCCACTGTTGGGGCACAGGCCTACCCTCAATATGAGGGCGATGGGCCATAGTCACCGCGCAGGCCCAATGCGGATTGGTTACTTCAAACACACCTTAGAACAAATTCTAATTCATGTGCAGGTTAGGTTTCCTCACGATGTTTTCCTTCACCGTTGTTACTAACGTTCACAAAGGTATATAAATATTTAAGTCATCGGTACATGTCGAGATTCGAACCCGCGACCTTCGGAATGAAGGCTGCATGCTCTAACCATTAGACCAGCGAGCTACTTAGCTACAAAGCACGATCATACGTTGTTTAAATCCAGTGGCTCCCAGCGATTCTTTTTATGTCTTCTGCCCAACTAGTGAGTGGTACTGCCAACGCTGCGCTTTCCGGTGTGGGGTCGCCATTCCAGCACTTTAAGTACCAACGTCCATCGGCGACCTATGAATTATATGTCCCGCCGATTGCCACTTCAGCCGCACGACATTTAAGGGTACGTCGGTGACCCGGTTCTTCTGCGGATCTCCTCATTTCTGATTTGATCACGCAGAGATACTCCAAGCATTGCTCTATCCAGCGTCCGCTATGTGACTTTGAGCTTACAATAAAGAACAGTTTTAATAAAAATCTCATTTAATAAATCGAAATATTTCAACATCAACAGATGGACGCCCATCGCTAAACCTTATTTCTGCTTGGATCTCCACTCCAATCGGTCTTACACTGCCCGTATCCAGCGGTTTTCTGCGACCTTCATCAGATCGTCGGTCCACCTTCCAGTACTACCGTCAATATTTACTTAAATTTCTGTAAAATTTGTCAAAGACAATTTCTTCCACCAAAGAGTGATCTACAAATTTTTCATCCAGTCTCAGGGGTGATGTAGCCGATAGAATTATAAGGACAGTACTTCACGTGATATGTGGCAAGGCGATTTGCACAATATGGTGCTACTCTGAATAGCATATCATAATCGACAGAAGGTGTATGTATTTGCTTAACACCAAGAAGACTGACTCTACGATTTGATTTTTTGTTAAAAAAAAAAACAATCCTAATATTTGCTTAACTGAATAATTTTCGTATATTCACATGATTTAATCTTACATGTAATCTGAACAAGCTCTCTAATGTATTTTATAAATTAGTTCACATCAAATTTCTACGAAAACTTGGATCAATAGAAGAGGCTTATGTTTGCATACCGACTTTTCGTACATCTGTTACATGTCATAAAATCAAGCGTTTATCTTAGCTTGATGATGGATGTTCGCCCCGGTCCGGCGGGGAGTGCTCCGCTACTGTGCAGCGCATATTCTCACTTCACACACGTTAATACTAATACACAAAACATGTAGTTCAATATATCAGACCTCCAGTCTCCAACGGCGTAAGCGACTTTATGGCGAAGACCGCTTTCAAATGCAGTCTCACAATTTTTTTTATGTAGTTATACTATTCAAAGTCGTAAAATTTACAAAAAAAACACACATTGAAATGTACACGTTTTTTGATAGTATGAAACAAAAAAATTATTTCTCTTTGCAAAAGCAAATTGTTTATAAGTATGAAAACAAGAAAGTAATAACGGAAAATATTTTTTTTCTTTATTTCTTTTCGCTGTACTTCAAAAACGTATTTTGATTGTTACGCCTTTTGAGGCCAGAAGAACCGATATAACACCATTGAAAACCTTTAGTGTCATCCCTTTCTCCCTGTTAATCACGTTGTTATGTTAAAAGTAAATGTTAACGTGTGGAGTTGGATCACGAAAGTTATATTTTTTATAAATTACGGTGACGGTGTTAAGTACAATTGAATTATTGCTTAGTCTCATACATGTACTTTAATTTAATTAAAAAATTATTCTAAGTTCCATTATGAAACAATCTATGAGCGATCACAGCACAACCGGCGATTCGCAGCAAAAACGATGAATATTAAACGAGCAATCAATTAAATAATTAATTAATAATTAGTTTTTAATAGCACCGCTGCAGAACGGTCAGCCTTCGTTTCACTACCGATAATTTAGATAAAAAAAAGGTATAGAGACCGGTCGTACAAACTTGCATATACATAAATTAGACAAGCAAAAGGATTTAATATCTATTTAATAAGCGGTAAAATCAAATTAAAAGAACTATGTTGGAGGTGGAATTATAGTGAAATGATTATTTTATACTATAACCACTTTTGTATTCGTTATTATTAACTAAGTGGTGGTAGGTCTCTATTGCAAGAGACCGTCTAAATAGTTACCACCGCAGCGCATAATGCACCCGCCATACTACATTATTGTGCAAATATTACTGTTTTCGGGTTTAAAGGTAGCTGTTGCTACTGTAATTACTGAGGTAAGGCGATAAACGCAACGTGGTGCTATGAATATCATCTTATACTATATTATGTAGCGTCATGTTGCTATGGACTGGCGTATCGCCTACCATCAGGTAAACGTTTCGCTCGGCTCGTCGCTTCGTTGCATGAGAAAAAAGAAATAATCTTTTCGCAATTTTTCATCAATATAATGAAAAAAATGAAAAGTTTATTAGCTAAAGAAAATTGTACAAAATATAAAAAAAATTTGATAACAATGCGGGCAAGAGAGATGCAAACTTTCTTCCGATTTAACTCAACAGCGATGTTTAGAAATGCAAGACGTTAAAATTCAATTCTCAGTTTGCCAATTTGACCATTTGCGCGTTGATATACCACAAAAAAAAACATGTATATAGCCTCGCGCGCATAGAAACGGAAAGAAATTATTTTAAGCAAAAGTAAGTGGTAATAAAATTCTCAATCCGTCTGTTACTAAGCCGTCCATCAAGTGTGTTACTAGGTAAAAAAAAAAAACATAAATCATAATTGATGCAAAGATGACGGCACTACATTAAGGCCAGGGTCATCGACCTCTTGATTAGACCTTCGTTACGACGTGGCTATGGTTTTCTGGTGTGTGACTTGTAAACTGATATGAACTGTCCACGTAAAGGTGCCGATCCACTTAAACATTGAATAAAAAAAAGTTTAAACCTGATAATTATTGCAACATTATAATCTTGTGTGGTGAGATCTTGTGATTAATTGATATTTCTTAATTTTATGAGATATATTGAATCTTTTCCAAAAAAAAATATATGCTTTAATTTGAATAGAAATTCAATGTAGTTGCGAACAGCTTTGTCCCAAACACATGCCGCTTAATGATTTGTTCAGGGTGTAAAGGTTACTCATAAGGAGCGCCAACTCCAAGTTCATGTCAAACACAGTTAAACGTACCCACCGGCAAACAAGTGCACTCGGGGTAAATAAGATTTACTCAACTAAATGGAATGACTTCCCGCGAGATGGAGCGTAAATCTGATAAGTTTGCGGTAAGCCAACCTAAGTACTGCTACGTTGGAATCCATTGAGAGGACTCACGTTCACGGCGGATTAAGCTTTACTTTTTTAAAGTTGAACAACTATAGCGTAGTGATGGATATCTAGGCTGGTAACAACAGACGTAAAATTTTTCTTATTCGACGAAACGACGAGACGAGCGTTCACTTGATGATGTGTTATGCCCGTCCATAAAAATGAGGCACTAGTCAGGATATTACAAATCATATTATGTTCAAATTTAAACAAAGGGTGTCAAGTCTCACTACCACAGTAATTTCACTAGTTACGGCGGCTTCAAACTGGAACACAGTAAGTAACGTTTGCACACTGCTGTCAGCAGAAATAGACGGTCTCAGACAATAGAGACCCTTTTTTTGGTTTCGGGTGGGAAATCTTCAAAAGATACTCTCATTCGGGGAGGAAGTGACATTCTTACTTACTAAAATCCTTCGGTGGTCTGTAGGGCCCACGATACTCCTAGACCCTTTTAATCGCCTACTAAGACAAGCAGGGCTTACCTTATTCCTTTTCTTACTAGCCCGAAACAGAGCTGAGACAAGAAACCTACCACCAGTAAATCAAAGATAGTACATAAATAGTATTAGAATTAATAAAATTAATCGCAATATGTTTAGGCAAGTGACGTCTATATAGGCGTCAAGAGTTTCATAGAACAACATGTCTTCACATCTTTACATCGTAAATTAACCCAACTTTATATTGTGAATATTAATCACCAGGAAAGGCTACCAAGATCAGTAAAAATTCCACGTTCAGATACCAGTGCGATAAATGAAACGAAACCTACCACCAATTGATCATTGTTTTAGTAAAGTATTTTATTATTAGCAGTAGTTCATAGACTGACTAGATACAGGCGGCAGTAAATGGCTCATCATCGTTATCACTATATATGCACTAGGAAGGCCACCAGAGAGGAATAGCGACGTTTCTCTTGCGACTAACACCTGAAGTGATGATCACGACCACTCTGCCAAAAGTGATACCGACGATAAAGAAGTAGTTCATAGAGCGTGATTAAAAGAAACATATAATGAAAAGCACAACACGTAAATGAACAAAAATATCTACCGTAGAATCACAAGGGAAGAATAAATTACATAGATAATAGTGTTGCTCCGAAAACGAATCGATAAGCATCGTATTGATGATTATTGCACAATCTACTCACCATCTCCACCTACCGTCGCATCGGAATAATTCGGTACATTAATGTAGCGGACGCCCTAATGTCAAACATATAAATTAATAAGGCAACACCGTGGCTTAACTAAGCCTAATGGCAAACAATGTAGTTGCCAAAAAATGGTGCTAAGTTGTTGCCTCTTGGCATTGACCAACCACCAAACCGGCACAGGGCAACGTGTAATATTTATATTAATAGGGACATGTCCTTAGACATATAGGGTGGCGCAAAAGTAATCCTCCTATCAGAAAATGCTATAAATTTTGCGTTGATGTAAAAAAATTAAAAGACCAAATAAAAATAATCCACAAGAAGAATCAAAGTTTTTCATATTTTTTTTTAAATTACAGCCAAAAAACATCGGAAGGTTATTTTTGCGCCACCTTGTATACAAACAATTTTAGCTGTAATTTAATTCTTTTACATCAAGGCAAAATTTATAGCATTTTCTGATAGGAGGATTATTTTTGCGCCACCCTATATTAAGATTAAAAAAATCATTCAATTCATTGTTTCCAGCAACAAATCCTGGTTTATTTCTTTTCGAATTTATCGACGCTCCATATAAACATAAAAAGACCCACTGTATCCATAGCGCAGCGACTAACTGTTTGACTTGTCCGGAAGTTCCAGGTTTGATTCCGTTGTCACGTGATAATTGTTTGGTTTAGTTTAATTTTTTCGAACGAGGCTAGGTTAGTGTAATTAATAGTGTAAATCCCACGACCCTAGGTTAGATTGTAAATCTACCGCCGTAACAGCATCGCTGTGTTCCGACTGTCAACCGTATAAGAGCCAGGGCATTGTGGGAGAACGCGCTTCATCCTCTACGGCCACATTGTCACTTAACAGTAAGCGCAATAAAAGTCAAGTCTTACCTCAACGTAGATAAGAATAAAAGTAGAAGTCGCAAGTAGTAGAATTTAATTTATGATGTAATAAAATTGGTATTTTAAATACGTTTATTAGTATTACGATAACTTCTATATTTATGCACAGTAAACAAAGTATAATATATATGGGAGGAAATATGAATCCCCACCCGATCGACGAGGGAATCTTTGAGGATGGCCTATGTCCACAGCTGGACATATATGGGCTGATGATGATGATATATACATTTATGGATATATATATATATATACCGATGTAGAGACTCAATACGATATTTCTGGAACCATAAGACCTACAGACTTGAAATTTAGTACACATAATCCTATTACCGGGTATAGGTCAGCTGAGAATGGATCTTACGGAATTCCTTCCCCAAAGAGGGTTAGGGGGTGTTACGACAAGGGAACAGCGAATATATATATACGCATTTAATCTGTATCACCATAGAATCAAACGCGAGACCGATGACACTTGAAAGTGATTCACCACCGGCGGTACGGCGGTACGGCGGTACGGCGCTGTGTGATAAAACGTCGTTTATTCTAAATTAGCAACAAGGTAAACTCCAACGTCAAATAAATAAAGCATTAAATGTGAATTTCGAGTCCACGGTTAATCAAGTGACTAGAGAATCATTAATACCAGTTATTTGGGTTCAGTGACATTTAAATAATCGATCCCACTTAGTTTTCCAAAAATATCATCAAGTACACAGAACGCACGGTAACAATCTCGTAATAGTACGGATGTATTTATTCAGGTTTCGTGAGTTTAACTCCGTTGCTTTTTTTTACCGAGATAACTCAGATGTTACGAGTACACAGGTAAATTTCTATAATTTTTTACTTTCTGTAGTTTATCGCTATATCATGATAGTACAAGTTTATGGTACAAAAAATTAACTATTTAAAGATGATAATTACATCTTTATGCATGAGAAAGCATATGTGTTATGTTAAAAATAATCTCGTTAACCAAATTAATTTAAATATATGCGCAAATATAAAGATTTATACATATTTGTGTTCGGGGACTGTCTAAGACGATATTTATAAATTTCATAATGTTTAACTGCTTATCTTTATACGAATCAAATTAGACTAAACCAATCGTTTATATTAGAAACGATTTTTTTCTCTCTATTCGAAGCTACGAGACAAACGAAACGTTCACCTGATGATAAGTGATACATCCGCCCATAGCAAAGTAGCGCTAGTGAGGATGATATATCTATCAAGACCAGCAGCAGACCTACGATTAAAATATTAAGTGATCGTGAAAAACGTTAAAATTAAAAACATTATTCTCGATATGTAATGACGTCTATAGACGTCGAGAGTTTCATATAAAAAGCTATGCGTGAAAAACATTGATATGACAATATTCACTACGTAAATTAATCCATGTTTGTTTTGTGAACATTAATCATCAGGAAAGGCGTCCAACAGGAGTAAGAAATCCACGTTCCGACATCATTTTGACTGAAACCATGAAAAAAAAAATACATTTCAGTCTGCTTTGTTCTGAAATGTTTTAAAAGAAAACACATCAATTATCCTATATGAGCAGCCGCGATCATGTTGATACAGATAAAAGTAACAAATCGGTTTAAGACGTACGCGTGCCGGCGGGTGAATAACCGATGCAGGCCCTGATAGCACTATCGCACAGCACGAAACGATATCGGGAAACGGGAGCAGCCGCAGACTCTCAAATGGGTCACCATTCGCAAATAAATAAAAAAAAAATTACACTACGTACTAACTGATAAAAAAAATGCGCGAAATAATCTCACAACTATGTAGCTAAAGTCGACCATAACAATGAATATTCATTAAAACTATGTCATAAAAATATAGTAAAGAGAAATTTTCAAGGACAAGCCAGCTTTCCATGGTACCCCCTCACCAGCATACGACGCTCACCCATCCATACGCTAAGCATATCGAATGCCCTGTTTTAAGGAATCCTATTGATCAATAGTAGATATCAATAAATTGTAAAGGAAATCAATGATCAATTATAAAAACCAATATATATCCTAGTGGTTTTCAGGTTTGGCAGGATCCAGCAGAACAAGGAACCAATCATTAACACATCAGCTATATACTTTTTAAATATTATAATTTTCATACATAAAGCAAAAAATTTAGAATGCATTGTTTTTTTTATATGTACTTATTACAGAAAGATGTTGATAGTAGAACTACTTCACTCACAAGTGGGTATCTTGGGAAAGATATAGTTTTTCAGTATACACATTAATAAATAATTGATACAAATCCTTGAAAGGATAACTAAAATATGTATTCTTTTACTCTAGGAGAAATATATTCCTTCTACGTAGATAACACCAAAGTGTGCGTTGATTGGTTTTATATCACTCTCCACCAAGAGACTGAATGAGTAAATTAAAGATACTACTCGTGAGTGGTTCAATGTTCCCACTTAAATATTTATAATATGAAGAGATTTCTTTGTTCTTTTTATCAACATAAAGTTATGATTCATTATCATCAATTCATGTTGCTTGATTACCAGGGTGAGAGGAGCTTTTTAATTTAGATGATGATAATGATCATCGTAAATCTCGCTTTTGTGCCTATGTCAGGCAGTGGATGTGTATTGGCTGATGATGATAAATTTGTAATTAATATTGATAAAATAACAAAAATAAAGTATTTGCCGATATTCTTTTAAATTTTTTTGCTTTACACTATAGCATAGTAAATTAATTATTGATATTTTGAAATTCAACTGTGACAGCTTTGGTTATTGTGGAAGTTTGATAGTTTTTATTAGTTAAACTGTTCATTTAGAGAAAATATAACATGAAGATATTACTATTATAAACATAAATAATTTAAAATTATGTTAATGCTAAAATTTAAGTTTCAAAATTACTATTTACACTATAAGAGTTACTAATTAAATTATAGATAGGTACTCATGGAGAAGTGTTGGTTAAAGTAGAGCAATATTGCAGACTTACTGGAAAAAACCCGTTAGTATCCAGGTTGATTCCTCACACATGTAATTTATCAAGATATAGAATAATAAATATATATAATGATGTTGTTTGTTATAGTATACATGAAAATGTTCCCATACAAATTTTTAATACTACCCTTTTAATAAGATAGCCAATATTTCTTTATACAAACATCCTCAAGGCTCTTAGTGAAACTTTAAAGTTCATAGTAACTTCGTCATCTTTCACCATTTTTGATAAAAAAATTAAGTTCTATGTGCATGTGTGTTTGACAGTAGTTAGTAACCAACTATTGTAATTCTATTTCTTTTATGATTTTAACTTTGTTGCTTAGATGTTGGAGTAGTAAAGTGTGAACAGTAGTATAGTCTTTTGAAGTTATTGGCTAATTATCACCTCCCCATTGTCAATCTACTGCCATGACTTCATAGGCAATTCCAATTGACAACATAAGAGATGATAAAGCAATAACAAAGTTTAACATATAAAAAGAGTTTTTTTTTGTATATATATCTATTTCCAGCTTTAATACCTAATTTTGTGCAATGTAATGCTTTAATAGTAAGCACATTACTTGAGCTACATTGAATAATGAGGCAATAAGTAACAATAATGACATATAAATGTAAATATAAGTATTCATGTTAATTCATGTGTACAAGTGACATAAATTTATTGAATTGCATTTTCATGATTTGTGTAGATGTGAATGCAATATGGCTGGTATGAAAGTTAAGCATATTCATAAAGCAATTTTTTTTATTAATAACGATAAAATATTATCATAATAATAGATATTGAAATACACAATATGAAATATTGAGAAAAATATCCTATAAAATCAGGTTATTAACTAGGAAAAAATATGTAAAATTTATGTTAAATTTAAATTACAGAAAATCAATGCTATCAGTCTCACCTAACCTTCAAAACCGTGAATGAGACTATTTAAGCAGTTAAATATAATCAATGGACAAATGTGTTTAATCAAGGCCTATAGTAAAGAAACAAAAACTATGACTCTGGAACATTTACTGTAACAAAAAATTTAAACACATGCCCTTAGATCCAATAAAATAATAATTTAAGAAATTTTTTTAAAGAACCCACAGACACAATAATTTAAATTTCAATAATAAACGTGATATTTTAGAAACTATTCATTATGATTATTAGATAGTTTGTAAGTTCTAAAAGTATATTGCATTATAAGTCCATAAAGATATGAACTAGAATCGCTGTTGCTATGCAAGATAGCAATGTTGGTTATTATCTATACTTGTGTTTGAAGCATTAGGTCTTCCTTTTTCACGTTAAAATACCTATGATAGACTAGTTTAAAGCTAAATAGGGATATTCTCACACATATTCAAGCGTTTAAAGCGGTATTACAAGTTTTCGCATTTATAGGTTAAACGTCTAAAAACGAAAAATTGAGCGCAATTTGATTGTTTCAAGACGCGTTATAACCTCAAAAACAGATGAAGTCGAATAGTTCTCACCGAGGCGCCGTGCATATTATAAATCAAGCGCCCTTGGAACAGTTTAAGGATGCTGGCCATAGATTATCAGGCTTCACCGCGACTACACAGAGTAAATACCATCTCCGAGGGCCTAATGTATGTCTTACCGAACTGTTAAAGCATCGACTCACCCGCTCGAAGACATCGATCTCGTTAAAACAACCTCACATAACACTGAAAACACTAAAAAGGATACATGCTAAGTCCAAATTGAATCCGTTCTTTGTGTAGCGTTTCCGCTGCTTGCTGACGATGACCTTGAAAGGGTTATTCATCTTGATGCTTGAGATGGAGTTTGCCATGGCTGGCAGGTCGACGCGCCGTGGCAGCAGTTCGGCCGCCGCCGCGCCCTTCGCGGGTCCTCGCGGCACCCAACCCTTCTCGGGTGCCTTTCGCTCGCGGCGCCGGCAGCTCACACAAATACCCATAAAACCTCCGCCGCGCCGAGCATGCCCCGCTCATCGGGCCGGCGGCGGAGCGCGAGCGGACGCCGCTCCCGCCCGCTAACTTGCGCCCGCCATGCCCAGCCAAGCGCCTAGCGCCTCCACCAACCTCTCTAGCTGCCGACCTGCCGACCTCCTCGCCGCACAGAAAACACCCCAACGCACCAGACACTATAGCATACTCCCGGCACTCCGCGCGCAACACAGATAGTGTAGTACACTGCTGGACTGGTTATTACCTCGCGCGAATGGCGTCCATCCTGCATTCACACTGGATCATAGAACACGACCGACGAGAAACAGTTGCACAAGAAAGAAAGATGGTTATGAATTGATGGCCGAAACTGTAGAAGGCGTCCCATTCGCGCTCGACTCGTATGCGCTCGCTCGACAGAGATAAAACACAACCTTAATATCTAGTAGTGGCTAGCTAGCTCTCTTTGTTCACGTTCAGTTTCACTCTTTACCGCGAGGTGGCGCAGCCGACGTGCCCTATGGCGCGAGTATTTGAATTTAGAACAAAAATAGAATAAAGTATTTTCAGCCAAACACGTACTAAATTATTTTAATAGAATTACAATCATACTTCTTTTTAATTGCCATCTTTAAAGTACTTTTTTAAAACTTATGAATTTTTAAAACCTTCTTCATTAATTTTTCATTTGAGTATAGATGGCTCTGTAATCAATCAAAACTATTTTATATATTGAGCGTTTCGTTCTAAAATATTTAATGTAAATGTCAAATATAAAAATTATTTCCATCATATATTTGTCGTAAACAATATCCTTGCAGTCTAATATTAACAAATAATTTATTATCTTCATTAACAGCATAACCAGTAAGAAATTGTGGTCAGAATACATTTTTATTTATTTACCTTCATAGTATATAGTTGGACTGAAATAAATGTCTTTCTCTTTGATATTAATCTTTATTTATATCTTTTCAATCGCGTGTCTATCATTTCATATTACAATATCTAATTTTGATTTAGAAATGAGTTTTAATGAGAATAGTAAAACCTTGGTTATTTTTCATATTTCTTTATTTAGTTTTTGATGCCTCTTTTAAAATAAAAGAACTTTATTAAAAAGTAATATCGATATTTTTTTTATTTTTAATGTACATAACTTTTAATAATTTTTCATATCCTTTAAGGATTTTAAAAATCAAATTGTTTTTTCTTTTGTTTCAGTGAGCCATAAGTAACTCAAACTCTAAAAATATTTTCCAAGATCCAAAACAATTTCATTTATTTCACTTTCAGGTTTGCCAAAAGATATTTTGATGTATTTAATAACAACTTTTATGAAAATGTGTAATCCTTTTAATTATGCGAATATGTTCGCCTAGGTGCAGTCTTTTTGATAATGTTATGTTATAATTTAATGTAATCTAGATTTTAGATGTTATCGTAATAGTGAAAAGTCTCATCTCATAACAGCTCTGTGGGACAGAGGGTGATATGCGGGCGTAGTATCTATATTATATACGAACGTATGATGCAAATTACAGAAATGTAAGCACACAAAATCAAAATGTTGGTATTTTAACGACTTGTCTTCTTGAGGAGTGATAAGTTAATATAATGGGAAATAGTCTTTCCTTTTATAGCGCTTTTTCCCATGGATGACTTTACGTCCAAGGATCACTGCAGTATATGTATCTATAGATGAATAACTATACATAGCTTATAAATGTATAATCTAACTTTTACCTAAACGAGTAATATTTTAAAATATCCTATAAATGAGTTTATATTTCGTAAAACTTCATTAAAATTTAGTATGTAGAAGTTTGAAGACATGAAAAACAATAGTGTAGAGAGAAGAATAATTCATGAAATAAAATATTGTCTTTCTCCGTCTGCCTTTGTCTGTCTCGTTACAATTATATAAAATTTTATTATTACAAATTGATATAACGGTATACCATGTGGTCGAAAAAGGTTGTTGCCGACATATTTTACCAGCACGGAAAGTATTAGAGATATAACCGTCGGTTTTAAACTCTGTGATGTGAACTGAAATGGATAAAAAGGGGGTCAACAAATTGTAAATTTATTCACACTATCACGTTACTGATGTTATCAGCATTAGATAATGGTAACCTATTAAATATGAGACCGCTTGCCGCCAATTTAGCTTCTTATGCAACGCGTATTGTAAGATTACTGAATATATTATTTGTTGGTGTAAGGAATATGTTACAAATTGCTGACCGTCTGACCGTGCAAAGGCAGAGATTTAATATTATGATTCCGATATTAGTTAACATTGTTATTTGATATTAAATTAAAACAAACATTAGTTTGAAAGTAGTGGAATTGTAAGCAATGCCTACGATTAGTATGAACATCCGTGCTTTTTACACATTATTTACACGATTCGCGTCTAAAACGTGAACAATTTTTTTTTTCACAACGAATCAGCTTAATAAGTAAGGAGTATAGCTGGTGGTATGTAATACGTCTGCCTAATACAATATAAAGTAAAAATGATTATAGAGCAACAATATTTATTGCAGGTATTATCAATACAATATTAGTACCAGTAACAATTATATAGAGCAATAATTTTTACTGATGTAAGGTCCCTGTTGCCGGATACCGTCTAAGCAGGTACCACTGCAGCTCCTGTTGGATCCAACAAATAGTAGTGTGCCAACATAACTGCGTTCCGGTTTGAAGAGCGTTGTTGCTAGTGGAATTACTGGGGTAACGAGACTGAGCATCTTGTGTTAAACTACGAGCGCAATGTGGTGCAGTGTTAATTGTCCTAAGTAGCACCACGTTGTTATGCGCAGGCGTACCACTTACCATCAGGTGAAAGTTCCGCTCGTGTCATCGCTTAATTAAATAAAAAAAAGGCGCTAGTTGCCTTGAGACATAAACTGTCATAAAAGTCTATTTCAGTTATGTATTTGAAAGTACGGTTCCTTTTAGTGCTTATTACATTTTTAGAGAAAAGTTATATCGACTGTCTTCGATATTAACTGTAAAAAAATTACGATGTGATGTAGACTGGAAGATTATATTTGAAAAAAAATCTACTAAATAACATTCAGACTTAAACCAAATTTATAGACAAAAAAGCTTTATTGGATACAAAGCTTATTTAAAAAGACACTACAGAGAGATATCAATATAACATTTTTCCTGTACACATATCACAAAAAATTTTTTATAGTTGGTTTTTAATGTAAGTACGACTGTTCGACATTTAACCGACAACGCGGGTATAGTTTCACCGCGACTGCTCTGTAGGCGTGCGAGTGATGATAATGATTCTTTATGGAAAAAGTATATCGCGGTGTTGATTCCAAAGAAATCCTAATCTTAAGGTTTACGAATTAGGAATGATATATTTTGTGAGTCAATTTATTGTACGTTTTTATTAACAATTTTTTTTTTATTGTAATATCTATATTTATCTTTCTTTTTCATTGTTATAAGTAAATATAGTAATAGTAATATTTGTATTTTGGATATGATTACATTTTTTGTAGAAAATTGTTTATCGGACATTGTGTTTGTATACTTTTGGAGCTGACGGCATTTTACGTTTTTAAATTTTTTAGGCCCCACTGAAAATCTGGGTTGCCGTTTTTATAGGCTGCAACATTACCTGAGTAGGTTCCTTTTCCACATGATCCAAGAGTAATATTTTATTTTTTATTTTAATAATTTTTATTACTATGTATTTTTTATCTTGTGGGAATTAATTATATTATTATTATAATTCCTATCGAAACTATTTTGATCAGTTAATTTTTGTGAAAATGTATAACGGTGTATTTAAATCGTGTGAATCGTAGGTTAGGTAGGTAGGCGAGTATTTAAATCGAGTTTTGGAAGGGGTGGGCGCGTGAGAACCGTGCGCTTGTTGCGTTTGTGACGAATTTGTACAAGTTATCAGCGATAAACATCAGTTATCAGCGCTGATAAGCTCTACTCCTATAAAACACGCGATAGATAAGATACCGCCGCCTGGCAACTCATGCCGGTTCGTGTATACCTGAAGAGGCGCGGGAGGGACGTGGGAGAGGTGGTATCGAATGTTTAAGTTTACATTATAACTTATATAAATAAAGTGATAACTTAGTCCGTCGTTATGCTGACTTTAAAATGAATATTATACGGATTAGATTTATTACTTGAAGCTAGTTAGATTACTGTGTAATCGAGTTTTTGTGAGTAATATAGTTTGTTGGAACGTTGTAGTTCATGTTAAGTTATGGTATAATAAGTACACAGAAGAGACGAGCATTTAAAGTAACAATATCGGTTACCAACTTTAATTTTTTTAAATATGTACATATTAGGTATTGGATATTTTTTACTGTTATATGATGGTAAGGGGTGTAAGGGGTTCCACCCAACATCTTACAGTGCCCAAGGCAACCTCACCTGCAAGCGGTGCACCCTGCTGAATAAATGACGAGGCTCTGACCATCCACCAACCCGCACTGGGCCCGTGTGGTGAGCTAAAGCCCAATTTCTCTCAATGAATTCTTCGATGTGGAGATCTGTGAGGGAGGCTTATGTCCAGCAGTGTACGTCTATCGGCTGATGATAATGATATGACGATATGGATACTTATCACACAGCCCAATTAAACTTTTCTCGGACTCACGGCCGATACTCCGAATCTTCTCTCTCAAGTAAAGAGTTAGTTATATATTTGGTGTTCTTGGAACATATCGATTTCCTTCCAATGTTTTCCGTTAGCGAAAGTTCAAGCTCAGTGGGGAACAAGTGAGCTATCACAGTTTTTATTTTCTCTATTATCACTCAATAAAAAAAACAGTATCAAATTGTATCATTCGTATATTTAAAATCTTAGCTTTGATTCGTGTACAGTCAAAATTTTCTCCACTTCGATCGCCCTTTCTTTTAAAGTCTCCATCTCTTCTTCGCTGAGCACGTTGCTCTTCTTGCCCGCGTTCTTAATGAGGAAGTGCTGGATAAACAGTCGGAGGCTCTCCCTGAACATGTGCAGCTTTGGTGACTTGGATATCCTATGGAACACCTCCAGGACCGCCTGAAGGTCGGCGTTCATGATCACCGCTAACAGGATCTGACGCATGAAGCGAACTGAATACTTGTTTAAGTCCGAGAACTGGATGATCTGGAAAATTTTGTATATGTTTATTACCGCTACAAAATACACACGGCCACAGCAGTGGAGCACCAGTTAGCATGTTCACATAACAGCCCTCGTGCTCTTCACCATGTAATGTATGTTATCTTTTCATATTATCTTTATAATGTCATTAGCGTCAACCCCTTTAGATCAGAATATAGTGATAGTATTTATAAATTATTGTATTGCAGTAATAGCCGTGGTGGGTATCCAAACAGTAAGTGATGAAGAGAAGGTTTCTCTTTCTACCATGAATACAAATGATTATTTTTATTAACAGACGGACAAGAAAATAAATAATTATCTTAATATATACGTGCTGTTCTAAATACCTTCAGAACTGAGAGAGGCAGGCCCTTTTGCATGATGAGGTGAATGAGGAATTGTGCCAAGTTTGAAAGGCTCTGCTTAGGAAGCGTCTCCATCTCTTTTATCTTGTCCCACGCAGAGAATTGTATGGATAGCTGTAATATTATAAAAAATAAGTCATAAAATTATCTTAGATATAAGAAACATATTAAGAGTGTGAAATATACAAGAAAGTTAATAGGAATCCAATTTACTGGTGGTAGGTAGGTCTTTGTTACGGGAATCCGTCTAGTGAGGTATCTCCACAACACCTACTTCTGCTAAACACTAGGGTACAAATATTACTTTGTTCTGGTTTGGCTGGATCTGGGACATCTCCACCAGTCACCATTGGCACAACCGATGTAATTGGTTCCTCTTATTGATTGGTGTTAAGATTTCTTCGAACCCATCTCCCTATTGTGAATCTGATACTGTAATAGTATTGCTGTGTTTTGTCGGTAGACCAGACCCGTGGTCAGTTGCCACGTGTCCGCACCATAGTTGATGGTAAGGTAGTTCTGAGATGAGCATGTGACAGAATTTCTGAAAAACTATTCAGTCGAGTCACATGCATCTCTATTGAAGCTACTGCCGACGAGTTCCACAACCTGATCAAAGCAAACAACACTACTGTTCAAATACCTGATACTTCCGATCAAAGTCGCTAAGCTTCTGCGCGAGCACCGCGTAGTACGGATTGTATACCCGCTCCTGCAGGCAACACGCCAGCAACACGTGTACAACCTCCCTCTCCTGCTGCCCTCGCAGGCCTAGGTGCTGCAGCTTCTCGAACGCGTCCATGTAGTCCTGCATACATCAACTTAATTTTAACGAACTAGCTAAAACCGACTGATGGTGTTCTGCTAATACATACATACATATATATCACGCCCTCGTTCCCAATGGGGTAGGCAGAAACCACCTCTCTCCACTTGCTACGATCCTGACACACCTCTCTCGCTTCTCCACTTTTATGAGCGTCTTCAGGCATGCTCATCGGTTGCAAGTACTCGTGCCCCGGCCTTTGTTTAGGACATCTTCGACTTGATCGGAATATGTCCGCCTAGGTCAACCTGCACCGTCTTGTCCAATCATTCTTACCTTGTATACCTCTTTCGTTAATCTTTTTTCATCCATTCTTTCAACATGGCCGAACCATCTAAGCATCCCTTTCTCTATCTTTGTCACTACATCTTCAACCACGCCGCACTGCTCTCTTATCACACTGTTCCTCACTTTGTCCATCAGCTTCACTCCAGTTCTTCTCAGGCTTCTCATCTCCACAGCATTAATCCTACTTTAATTTTGTATCTAGTTAAATTACTAGAATAAGAAAATCCAATATCTTGTGTTTCAAAGTGACGGGAACAATGTGATGTGGTCATCCGAACAGCATGTAGTTATGTTCAGGAGTATCACATCACCAAAGTATCATTCTGCTATGACTGTTTGCCATCGCGTTTAACATTATGGAAACATCACCTCTGCTGACATGATGACGCAGAATATGCTCCGCCTCACGTCCGTATTCATGCGCTGCTTCCGGGCGAGCTCTAGAAGCTTCTGGTCAGTGCTTGGCGGGGGCTTGGTGGTCGCCTTCTCCTCTTGCTGCATGCGGTTTCCTTCCCAAGCGGATCCCACTATCCACCATTTACCCCTTTCGTCCGCTATGAACAGTAAAAATGGATTTTATGAGATTGAATAGTCAACGACTTAAAGCCCTTCGAGCGGGATTAGTGACCTACAGAGAACTAAATTAACGTTTGTTTGATGTACTACAGTAATGATGACCTGTTCTCAGTATTTATGTATTATATAAAGGATTATTAATCATCATCATTTCAACCGATTGACGACCACTGCTGGACATGGGTCTCTTGTAATGTGTTCCACAAAACACGGTTTTGCGCTGTTTGAATCCAGTGGCTCCCAACGAATCTTTTCATGTCCTCTTTCCACTGCCCAGTGGTCGGTGTACCAACGCTGCGCTTTCCGGTGCGGGTTCGCCATTTCAGCACTAGGATTATTGGTAACTATTTAACTATCATTATATATAAACTATTTATGTGCAATATGTATCAATTACGTTATTCTTGCACCTACAATAACCCTTACCTCCCTGCGTTAACTTGCAGAGAATGATATGACAGGGCAAGGTCCACCGTGTTTGCCCTAACCATGTACCGAAAGAATAAATAAATAAATGTATCATTGCTAGACGCCCACCCACTCGCATTGGGCCAGCGTACTGCGAAATGGCCCAAACTCTCCCATATGAACCCTTTAAATCAGGTTCCCGTGGTATATCTGGCGGCACGTCTCGAATTCCGACGCCTCGCGCCGTAGGGATTATCCGTCGGGAGGGGTGTCTCGCATTCCTCCCCGAGTTGGACCCGTTCGGTCTGGGCGCCCATCGGGGGTTGCGGAGGAACTGTTCGATGTTATCCCGTGACCCTCGTGCATACTTTTGGAAGTGATTGAAATACCGTGTGAAGCTTTTTAATCGATTGGAGTCCGACACTACCCCGTTACCAGCCCTTGGTTCCGGGGTGTGCGATCCGTTATAATTTTGTTACACACGTTAATAATAAAAAAAAACCCTTAAATCGACGGCCTCTAGTGCTCAGTGATGTGGGCAGCGTAGGACTCATTGATGTAGGGATGTTTGGGGAAGGCCTATGTCCAGCAGTGCACGTCACGATTATCGATAGAGTAAATTCCATGTTTCTTATAACATAATATAAACATTAAACGATATAATTTTTGTTGGGTTTCATCAACCAAAATAAGTTATTTTTATCAATAAAATGTTGTGTTTAGTTCATTCTACTGACCTTTCAGCAGATCCTCGAGCCTTATGTTCAGCGGCGTCACATAGTTGCCCTTCCTTACGACAGCTCGTGTGATCTTCTTGAGATTCTCCACATAAGTGGGCTCGTAATTAGGTATCTTGGTCAGATTGTTGTTCTTCACCGCCATAAGCACTTCAAGCAGAAATTTAATTCGGGATCTGCAACAATAATGATTACTCTATGAATATAATTACAAGTAATATTTGTCATGTGTTAAGTAAAAATTAAAGCGAGAATGGTAAAGCGTGATGATGTTATGGCGGTAAATTAATCACATTATAGTGATTTGAAGAAATCCTTTCACCATCTAACCTCTCCGTTTAACGAAGAGCAAGTTAACTGTTATAAACAGGAGAATTATGAGAATACCAACAGTCATTAAGCCCGCCTTATGTATACCTCGCTATAAGGTTTTACAATAAAGAGAAAAAAAAAATTAAATAGTAAATAAATTACTGGATTCAGATCAAATCTTAGTTTATACACATCAGCAATAAAATTATTTTTGGAATAACCAATATATTAGTGAAAGAATGTGGAACCGCTTGAGTGAGTAATCGAGTCTGTTGTACATCGTACACGGCTATGTAAACATGTCATCATCATCGTCATTAGCTGATAGACGTCCACTTTTGGATATAGGCGTCCCTCAAAGATAGATCGATCTCGCGTTGCTCGCATCCAGTGGGTTCCCGCAATTCTCACCAGATCATCGGTTCACTTTGTGGGAGGCCTCACAATACAACGTCTACCGGTACGCGGGCACCACTCGAGGACGTTACTGCCCCATCGGCCGTCGGTCCTTCGAGCAAAATGTAGCAGCGTAGGAATCGTAAATCGAAATATAATATTATTATATGACGCGCACCCCCGAGACATGTAAAAGGTTACATAAATTTTGTGCAGACGAAAGTGTGGCGCAATTAGTATCAACATTAATAAAATATCATAATTAACTTTTTGTTTGAACTAATGTGGTGATTTACGATAATAGTCCAATGCCAGATTCAAACCTGTGACCTTCGAGCAAGCTGTATTATTTGAGTTGGTAACTAGTTTTTTTTTTATCTCGTTCTGCCATTTGTGGGCCTGGGCTTTCGTTCTTTCCTTAATTACAATCTTTATTTATTTCTTTCTTTCTCTTCTCTCTTACTCTTTCTCTTTATTTCTCATTCGTTCTCCATCCCATTTCCTTTTTTCACAAATCGCGCTTAAGTGAGTGAGACAACCGTTCTTTATTTAATTTTCATTGTTATTCTATTTCATTTTTTTTTTCTTACGCTATAAGGTAACTAGTGTATGTGTGCTCACCCTCGCGCGGCCTCCTCGCTGAGCTGCGCGATCTGCGCCTGCGTGTAGTGTATGAAGTCGCGCAGCGCGGGCGGGTCGTCCTTGCGCAGCGCGCCGCCCGCGCACCGCAGCGCCGCCACCGCGCACGCCACGCGCTGCTCCGACACGCGCTCCACCAGCCGCCGCATCACGTCCAACAGCAGCGCGCTGTGGCACACCTGCGAAACTTCATCATGTACAATTGTGCTTACATCGGTTATTCACCCGCCGGCACGCGTACGTCTTAAACCGATTTGTTACTTTTATCTACATCAACATGATCGCGGCTGGTCATTAAGGATAATTGATGTGTATTTTCTTTTAAAACATTTCAGAACAAAGCAGACTTTTTTTTTTCTCTTCATTGTTTCTGTAAAGATCATTCATCAACATTGGTCGCCTTTCCTGGTGATTAATATCGACAATATAAATTTGTTTTAATTTAGGAAATAAAAATTGTCACATTACTTCACAGCTGTTCCTATGGAAATTATGCATGTAATGGTTATTTACATAAATTACAAGATTTTTATTTCAATGTTTTTATATTCAATCTTTAACTTTCTAAATTCAGGTCCCTGCTGTCGGACACTGCTGCAGCCTATTTCACAC
The DNA here is from genome assembly GCA_029030555.1 of Ornithoptera alexandrae. Classification (NCBI taxonomy): domain Eukaryota; kingdom Metazoa; phylum Arthropoda; class Insecta; order Lepidoptera; family Papilionidae; genus Ornithoptera; species Ornithoptera alexandrae. Next base: position 6,269,236 of record JARDVY010000064.1, on the reverse strand, counting down.
ACACACAGTTAAACAGTAGTATGCAAACACTTCTGTGTTTTTGTTTAAAAGCTATTCTAACCTGTGATGTTATTTGGGATAACTAAATTAAACATCTTAGATAACGAGCGCAATGTTATGCAAAGTATATCATACTAAGTAGCGTGACAATGTTATTAGAAAACAGTGACCTGTATTCTAATCTTTTTTGTTAATCACTATGCCATACAGCACAAAGGATTTATAGTATCAGGTGTACAGCTTTCGGAGCTCAAACAAATGATTGAATATGCTAAGAAATATCTCTCACCTTGAAGCAGTACAGGTGCGACAGACACGTAGTCAGATTTTCGAGTTTCTTGTCGTTTAGAGCTTGAGACGCTTCCACCATCTCATCGAACTTTTTTGTTAGCTCTTGAAGAAAATGTGCCCCTGATGAAAAGTTATTTTTTAATTGCTAATTATACCGGAAATCATTTTAATTTTATCGGTAGGTAAGCAGCTCGCTGGCCTAATGGTTGGAGCGGTCGGCCTTCATTAGAAAGGTCACGGGTACGAATCTCGGCATGTACCGATGACTTTAATATTTAAGTTATATACATTTGTGAACTTTAGCATCAACAGCGAAATACAAACGATGAAGGAAAACATCGCGAGGAAACCTGTACATGAATTAGAATTTATTCTAAGATGTGTGTGAAGTCACCAATCCGCATTGGGTCCGTGTGGTGACTATCACCCATCGCCCTCATATTGAAGGTAGGGCTGTGCCCCAGCAGCGGGGACGTAAATTGACTGGTATGGTATAGTAGGAAAGGTTAAACTTACAATGTCTCTGGTCAAAATTTGGGTAAACAGGTAAGGATATATTGGTGAGACAGTTAAAACCATAATTTTAAAAAATGAAGTAAAATCAGATGTATTATGCACATTAAACAGAACAAAACTGGAATATTTAGGTCATATAATGAGGAATGTAAGGTATATACTGCTACAACTCATTGTGTATGGAAAATTTCTAAAAAAGTGTAATGTAGGTTGGAGAAGAATATTTTAACTAAACTACTTATGAAGAAATCACGTATTCGCTGTTATCAACATCGGTTCAGAGCCTCAGTATTGAGAGTCGAGAATTAGAATTAAAAGAAAGCACTTGAAGAAGTAAAGAAAATGATAGCCTCAGGAACAGTGAAGTTGGTATCTTATCTCTCTTCTAGATGTGAGGAGGTGGATTGGAAAAACGTAGAACACGTATTTAGAAACGTATTCAGAACTCATATAAATATAATTTTGTTAGTAGGTTACCTATTTCCGTAGCAACGTTGGCGTGCAGCACCGCCACCAGTGCGGCGTGCTCTGCGACGAGGCGATCTGGTGTCACAGAAGGCGCCACCGTCGTCTGCATCCACAGCGTGCACAGCGCCGCGCTCACCGCGTGCCTACTGTGCGCGCGGTACAGGTTCTCCAGCGATGCGCACGCCCAGTGGAGGTTGCTCCCTGACAGCTTGTTCAGAACGCCTTGACATTAATTATGAATGAATATTAATCCAAACATATTTGTTAAAAATAAAAGCTCAATAATGGCTACATCTAAGGTATAAAAACGTTTATTTTATTTACATTTAAAATGTTTATTGGTACATCTAAAATTTGTCTACCAGTCAACCTGGTGTCACTAGTATATATTAAATGAGAGTAGACTATTTAATGTACATAGATGACTGTCTTAGCAGTCTATTACTGATAATAAATAAGTTGGTAATGTTTTCATATTTTTTATTTTGGGCATAAATATAAATAAATATAGTCTAACAGTATCATGTTAATTTAAATGTAAGAGTTCTGAAATACAACTTGCGCTTGGTTTTGTACCCAAGAAATATCATCTGTTGTTTAATATAATAAATAAAAATACATTAACTAACTAAATTTACGTAACCTTTTAAATATATAACATAGAGAGATAGTTACATTAATTATAAATCAAAATATTTAAAAATTATCAACCTTACTTTTGATTTGCCTCTTAATTTGCTCCAAATCCTTATCAGTAGCTGTATCTTTGTTTCTCAGATGGGGTGGAATGTAAACACCTTTCTCTTCCTGAAACATTTGAATTAAAGTGGAAGATAAATAGTTAATAACCTACAAACAAAACCATACTACTTCTTACATGATGCTCTCTAAGTTTGAGTCCTGGACCACATTAATGATAGAGTTCGAATTTTAGATGTGAATTTCTAACTTAGTAGTGTGTAAAGTTTATATCAATCATTAACATATTGCAGAGAAAAATATAACTTCTCTTATTTATAATAATATACTCTTCAAATTGAAGAGCACAGAATGGTGAAATAATCAATGAATGAATATCTAACCAGTATAATTAGGTAACTAACTCTATAATGTAGTATATAAGAATTTGTCACAGAGGTTGCTGGCTCGATTCCAGAGCCACAAATTGTGGAGTTTGGTTAGTGGTAAAGATTTATAAAATCCACATTCATTTGCCACCTTAGTGGCATTGGTGTCAGTGTATTTGAGAGGTAAAGCATTCTGTAAATATACATCACCACATTGGTGTCAGTGTATTTGAGAGGTAAAGCCTTCTGTAAATATACATCATCAAAATCATCCACAATTTCATAGTCACTTAACCTATTATAAAGTGTGTTAGTCTATTGAAAAGAAACAAAAAATGCTACCACATTAATATTCTACTATGAAATTGATCTTAGACTAATAATCAACTTACTTTTATAACATTTCCATCTTTATCTCTCTTCCTACCATAGATATCTTCCCAAACATCCGGCTTCTCTCTCCTGTTTAGATTATTTACATTCTCTTCCTTCCTAATTTCAGGATCACTTTCATCTTCTAAATCATCATCCTCAGTTAAGTGTGACACTTCATCTTCACTAAACACTTTATCTAATTTATTCTCCGGTACAGTATTTTCTTCTTTTAATGATTTCTTAGAAAAGTTACTTTTACAATTAATTTTATCTTGAACAATGTCTGTTTCGCAATCATCACTTATTTTTTCACTTTCTGATTCACTGAAATCTAATGTAATGATCAAGATTATTTTATGTTAAATAAATAATATATGTGTAAATAGTTAATTTTTCCTTACACAGTTAAAATAACAAGAATAAAAAAGCTTTTAGTATTTTTTAGTGCACCACTATCTTTTATTCGCTTTTAGTATATCATCTTTTCCAATGGGTTGTCTGGAAGAAATTGCTTTCTGAGCACTAAGACCGCCTATTGTACATTTATGTATATATATAATGTATTCCATATTTTGTAACTAGTGTACAATAAAGCATAAATAAATAAATAAAATGATACACTTTATGTACTTTGTTAAGTCATATAAAATTTATCCATACCTTCATCATCATCCTCTTCATCATCTGCCGTTTCATTTGAATTGTCCTGTTCATCATCATTATAATCACTTTCATAATTTTGCAATGTTTCATTATGTTCAATATTGTTATCAATTTTACACTTTTTATTTGCATTCTTCTCCCTATGTCTTTCTTCAACTAATTCCTTGCCTGTAACCACTGCTAAGTCTTCCTCAAAGTCTGAGTCCCCCTCAACATTTGCCAAATGTTTTTCAGCTGCAACTATTTGTTCAGATGTTGATCTATCACATATTTCCAAAAGATCTGCATACAGTGAAGGATTTGAATAGATATAAGAGAAGTAGAGTAGTAAAGTACATTGTAGTAATCAAAACAGGGTACCTTTACTGTATCTCAAATTGATAGACTGACTCAATGATTATAACCCAAATTAGTGAAAATCAAGGATTCTAACAAAAATTATTAATTAATTTGAGTGTGATGAGGAGTCAATAGCGCTATAATGGATGTACAAATATCCACATATTAAAACATCTTTTTACATAGCTACCTATGTATAATTCAGCAATTTCATACTTTTGTGATTAACTTACTAGTTTTTAATGAAAAAACAATGTAAAATTCCTTTATATTTAATATATATTTGTCATTAAAATAACTTTACTACACAAAGGATACAATCCAATCCATCTTCTGTAAAATAATTGTTTTTATTCTTTGACTTGTTCAATCCAAGCTGTTTTTCTAATTTCCTTATAATTTTATCCTCTTCTTCATTTGCTTTAAGAAGAATTTGTTTTCTTTGTTCTTCCATTTCATTTATAAGTTTCTCAGCTGCACTAATATCTTTTTGTCTTTCTTTGCTAAGAATATCTACACATGATGGCTTATTTTTATTCTTTTTGTTCTGAAAGAAGCGTTCGTTATCAGGTAATATAAATAACATGAATTGATTATAAAATACTAACAGACTGACAAATAAAACAACAAACTAAAATAGAAGTTTCTATATTGTTTAGTTTTTATATTTTACGATTACAATTAAACTTAACGAACATTCTTACTTTATTATTAACGTTGTTCTCTAGAAGCTCTGCTGGTCGCCTAACAAACCGTCCAGGTTCATATCTTTTACCATCTTGGAGATTTTTCTTTTTTTGGTAATGTTCAACTTTATGTAACTTTTTTTGTAGTCTTTTTTCTTTACGAATAGCCTTTCGTGTATTAACATATTTGGGACGTGGAGCACTTTTAGGTTTCTTCATAATAAAAAAGATAATAATTTGATGTCATTTAATTCTGTAAAATAAGGTTAAGACAGTCTACTCCAAACCACATGAATTTGACAGTCTACTTCGAATCATATGAATTTGACATTAGATTGCAGGTTTCATAACACAACAATGTTATTGTCATTTTAATAACATTACTGTAAAATAAACTATGCACCAAGTTTTTGGTTTTGTAATGTTTTCAAAAATATACAACGTAACACATGTCATTATCGCGAAAAAACAACATAACATAATTTTTAAACGCAATTGTAATATTTAAGACATTATAGCAAACGATAGAACATGTTTTACTTAATCGTAGTAAATTTGTGGTATAATTTTGCGTTATCAACTGTATATGCTGAATGGTTGAAAATTTTATATAAATAAATAAATGTAACTTAATTACTATTTTAGATTTGATCAAAATCTACTTCTGTTCTTTAGCTGAAAAATGACCGACCAATTTTGTCTTTATCTGGGGAAAACATTAAATGGTTTTGTGCTCATTGGCTATGTATTCACCAAGATTATCATTGATATTTTTGACAGATTCTTTGACAGAATATTTTCATTTCTCGTATATACATATTACTCTATGAACTCAGTGATTTGAGAATTTGAGATGATAAAAAATCCTACAAAAACTTAATTGAAATCGACTGATACAGTTGTGAAAACAGTTTCCATCGAGGAAGGAATTCAATAATAGGTCTATTTTGCGGTAGTGAATTTTATTAAATACGGCATGATGGTTGAAGGTTCAGCATTTACTAGAAACGATGTGTTCCAAATGGCCATACGTGTGGCCTTCGTATCAGCGGTAACATATTTTTCTATAAAATGGCTTGTAAATCAGATAGATCCTACATCGAAAAGTCGTAAGAAGGCAGAGGAGCGTGCCCGTGAACAGTTACGCAAGTATGTATTGATTGTGTTTAACCTCTTTTATAAAACATTTAAAAATATGCGGCTTTTTTATCACGTAAAATTAATTTCTAACGACCTAACATATATAACAATATTTTTGTTTAAATATGTATCTTTTTAAAAATGTCTGCAGTATTGCATCATAGAATCGTCTCTTTAAACTCTAACGATTGTTCTAATTTAATCGACAAAATTGTTTTGGAAACAACAAAGATAGATGGTTTATTGCAACCCTAAAGTTTTCATACATATTTTCAAAATAATACATGTAGTTTCATATTACTTTGTTATTGAACAAAGAAAAACATGATCTAAAAATATGTAACATATTTATAGACAACAAATAGCATTGAACATTTATATATTGTAATTAAATTTTAATTGTAAACATAATATAAAAAAGAACATATATTTTCCAAAGAATTTAATGCAAAAGTATTACATTTATGATTTTTATTAAAAAAAAAATTGTAGTAGTGTTAATGGCTATTTTAAAAAATAGTTATTTTATTTAGAACCTCTCTGCAATCATGCAATTATCTTTGAAACAAAATTGTTTTTTAAAATTATTAACATTTTATCTTCTTTGGCAATAACTGGCCTTATGAGATTTATTTCAATACAATAACAGTTGAAATAAAGTCTCCACATTAACTTTAGTGTATATTCATGGTGCTTCAAACAATCATTAATATAAAAACTTAAATTATCTGCACTCACAATTTCTATGTTGAATAATTAATGTTTGAAGCAGCCACTATACAGATCTTGCATGTGTTAAGGATATCTTCCAGAGCGGGGCTTGGTGGCAAGCATTCAGTGGCACTGGATAAATTGACAGACCATGAGATGATAATAGCTTCACAGCTGGTTGTACCGGATGAAATAAATGTAAGTTGTTACTTCATCTTTCAGTTAAAAAATCTATTGAAATTTAAAAAAAATAATTATGAAAAGCATCTTATGTATTATCTTAGATATGAATAAGCTTTCATGTTATGGTCTGTAATAACAAGAGCAGCACATACTTTCTGTATAGGAAGAAAAAATAATCACAAATTGAAGTGAAAGTATCTTGGGGAGGCCTAATGATGAATGAATCACTAAAATAATAAATTTGAACAGTGATCACAATCACAACAATTCTTTATGCAACAATGACTGTAAATGGAAATCGAATACATTATAGGTGAACTGGAAAGATATTGCCGGCTTGGACCACTTGATTCAAGAGCTTCGAGAGACAGTCATTTTGCCTATTCAAAAAAGAGAACTCTTCGCCGATAGCAGACTTACACAACCCCCTAAAGGTGTTCTATTGCATGGACCTCCAGGTATTGAAATGAAATGAAATTCATTTCATGTAGTCGTGTATTAAATGGTGCATATATTGAATGATTGTTCAGGTGTGATATATAGAGCAAAGTATTTTTATTGCCATTAAAAAATTAAAACAATGTATTGTGACAAAAAAAATATGTAATAGAGATGAACATGTCTCATAGGTGATGAGTGAGAGGAAGAATGAATTGAATGGTTAAATGTAGTGTGTCAGGTAAAAATAAAATGAATAAAACATGAGGAGTATGTTTGAAGAATGGAATGAAAGAGAATAGATATTTGTAATGAAATGAGAAGGAACAAAAGAACCCTGTTCCACTAAGCAAGGGATGATTTAAAAACAGTGACTTGATTCTGCCAATTCTCTATATTATTTTGTTGGTATAATTTTTTTTATTCTATGATACAACAATATAAGCAGTATGTTTACCTGGTGATAGGGACAGACACATGCCTGAAACTCATTGTGCTTGCTGCCCAAAGACAAGATATTAAACATTGTTACTCTACTTATTTTGACTAGCTACAGCACCTTCCAACTGGAATAATGTTTAGCAGCACAATTTGGAACTAAGTATTTTATACATAGAACATAGTAGAAAAAAGAGTCCTACCACCAGTACATTGAAGGGATACTAGTCTCTCAAGATGGATAACATAATTTTATATATAGATCTTGTTTGAACACTAAATTGTGCTTTTAACACACCAGGTTTGTTAATAATTTTGAATGACCTTTAATTAATGCTATTATTAAATTTCAGGCTGTGGAAAGACCCTGATCGCGAAGGCAACTGCCAAGGAGGCCAACATGAGTTTTATCAATCTGGACGTCTCCCTGCTCACTGATAAGTGGTATGGCGAGACACAGAAGTTGGCAGCGGCCGTGTTCAGTCTTGCTGTGAAACTACAACCCTGCATTGTGTTTATAGGTTTGTTCCAAAATATGTTTAACTTATTCCAATATAATAATTAAAAAACAAACATAGTAATAGATAAGTGATAAAATTTTATTCTTATTATATTTGTAGTTATCAAATAAAAAATATGTAAATTGTATTTACTTTTACTTGACAAATTGTTGAAATGACCAGGATATTTACCTGATGGTAGGTTAGGAAGCTTATATATGATATAAAGGCCTTTGAAAGATATATCTAATAAGCACATGTTAAACTGTCTATAAGTGTCTTTTTGCTTTAAGTGCATGTATGTGTGTATGTGTTTGTGTGTGTGAGTGTAAGGGAGAAAGGAGATGATAAACGTTACAAACAACATATCTTTTTCATGTTGGCAGATGAGATCGAGTCTTTCTTGCGCACACGCACACAGCACGACCACGAGGCGACTGCAATGATGAAGACTCAGTTCATGTCGCTGTGGGACGGCCTTATTACCGATAACAACTGTACCGTCATCATTATGGGTAATTTTAACGTAGTTGTTCTTGTGGGCAAAATCATTAGTTACAATTAGCGTCTTGTTAGGCCGACTAGTCTAGCTGCTAGCCAGTGGTACTCAACCTGTTTTCACAGGGCCACAAACACGTCTTACACACGGTGCCGCGGATCCGGATTGTTTCAAATTTTATTAAAAAACTGTAAACAAGTGCATCACATACATAATATCTGAATATTTCTAATGAAGGGGCGTAAGGATTCCCGCACAACAACTCACGGGATTCAAGTCAACCTTATCTGCTTGTGGTGCTCTCTATTGATCAACAAATGAGGCTCTGGTTCCCACCTACCTGAATTGGGCCAGCGTGGTGGGAAATGGCATAAATCCCCTCACATGAATCCATAATGTTATTTTGCAGGTGCAACAAACCGTCCGCAAGACCTAGATAAGGCGATCCAGCGCCGCATGCCAGCGACCTTCCACGTGCCAATGCCCAGCGAAATGCAGCGCGAAAGGATCCTGCAACTGATATTGCGCTCCGAGCCTGTGGCTACGGATGTTAGTATATAGAAAATTTTTTATTCAATGCGCTAACCCCAGGATATCTCTGGACGTATTTTGTGCCACTGGTAAAACAGCTATTTTGCTGATAGCAGATTTATGTTGCTGGAGACTATTCTAGGTGATAACACATCCGCATCTATTTTTGCCGTCCAACAATGTGCAATTATTAGTGTCCTAGTAAGAATGGTTTTGTAGCTAGGGAAATTACTGGGCGAATGGGAATTATCTTGTGTCTCAAGGCGACGAGCACTATGTGGTTTATGGTTTATCATCGTCCGCTGATAGACGTCGACTGCTGGACATAGGCCTCTCCTAAAGATCACTACGCTTATAGGGATTCATATAGGGGCATTTGTTCCATTTCCTACTACGTTGGCCCAATTTGATTTGGTGGGAGCTAGAGCGTCGTTTGTTGATTAGCAGGGTGCGCCACGAGCAGATGAGGTTGGCTTGGGTCCCGTGAGTTGTACAGGAACGCTTACACCCTTTTTTTTTGTTTATTGTTCGTGTAGTGTTATTTGAAAAGAAGGTACCATTTGTTACTAGATGAATGTTCTACTTATCAAGTGGAACATAAATATGAAAAAAAAAATTGTGTTTTTGCTTTATAATAATAATCATTATGTATTTCCATTAGATCGACTACCGACGGCTTGCCAACGCCACAGAAGGTTTCTCAGGATCGGATCTGCACGAGCTGTGCCGACAGGCGGCAGTATACCGCGTGCGCGAGCTGGCGCGCGAGGAGTGTGCCAGGGAAAGTGATGAGGTTGGTTTGCGTGTGTTTTTTCTTGCACAGGTAGCCCATATAATTTTAAGACTACTGTAAATGTTTAACATGCAGTGATTCGATAATCTAACTGGGAGTACACAACACTACACTTGCATATCAGTGTGAATCTAGTCATCTATAGTTGACAGGACGTTGGCGGACGGAAAAGCAGCGTCTTCACTGGTCATTGACGACCGAGTAAGTCACGCCCATTCCACCTCCCAACTAAATGTGAACCCACAGAATTATTACTTCAGTTTGTGGGGAACCACTTATATTGTTGAAAATACCATGCAAACTCAGGCGAGAGTATTACTTAGCACCGCCCAGCGCTGCGGCGCGTCTTGCATATTTCGCACTCGCGTACATCAAAGGACGGCGCACCTCTCGAGCGGACTTGCCAGTCGGACAGTCGTACAGTCGGACAGTAGTACGTCGTACAGTCGGACAATCATACAGTCGTACAGTCTTACAGTCGTACAGTCGGACAGTAGTATAGTCGTACAGTCGGACAGTCGTACAGTCTTACAGTCGTACAGTCGGACAGTAGTACAGTCGTACAGTCGGACAGTCGTACAGTCGTACAGTCGGACAGTAGTACAGTCGGACAGTAGTACAGTCGGTCAGTGGGACAGTCAGATACTCCTACACCTGCACAACAACAGCAAACGCACGGTTACTTCGCCTCTGTTCCGGAGCGTAGTTTTATTACTGCTGTACGGTTGCGCGAGGTATTTTCCGAGTGTCATTTCTTCTAACCTTGGTAGTCTTCCACAAGTATGTTGTTAAAAAAGCTAACAAATTTTCTTTTTTACGCACAGAGCGCGACAAACAAAACATCAAACTCGGACTCCGAAGAGGAGTTTGTTGACGCGGTTCGGCCGATCACTATGGAGGATATGAGACTCTCTCTACACAAGCTAAAGGAGTCGAAGATACAGTGCGGCACGCTGGCGGCCAGCATGCGGATAGAGCTGGACTAGTCCATAGGTAGGCTTACACGTTACACGAATACACGCTACTGTTACGCGGGTAACAGCCCCACCACCACCTACACTTCGGCACAAGTCACACAGACGAAATAAATGCAAATATTTTTATTGGTTGGTCAACTTTCAGCGCTACAACTCCGTCAGATATTTATTAAACTCCTGTAATTTAAAATTTTGGGAGTATTTTTCAATGTTGGCAATATAGCTTGCCATTTTTAAATTACTATCATACTATCTAAAGTTAGACATATTTGAAATTTATAATTAGGAATACTATCAAAATTACTGCTGCTGGTCGGTATTGGTACATGCAAACCGGTTCTATATGTTAACCATATAGAGTAGAATTAAACCATTTTTTCCTTTTAGTGTATTCTTTTTAATTTAACTCGTTAATTTTTAAAATTTTTCTGTCTTGTATCTTTATATTTATAACATACATTTATATAGTTTTAATGTATGTGTGTGATGTATGCATTACATTAGAAGGAACAACTCGAAACGATTTTAATATTGGTTAACTAATTTAAAATTTATTTACACATTTTGAATGTGGACTTTCCCAAATGTCATAATTTTTGATCAATTCACTCTTGCCGGAGTGGTTGTAATTATCATATTCACTTGGATCGAGCAGCAGAAGCTTGCTGCAAGACTCCACCAATCAACTAAATATATTGTCGTGATTTTTAACCATTTAAAATGTTCATCGCCACATTGCTATTGTACATCGCCTGTGTGACCAACGCTTCAATCACCGGCGCGTTCACAAATACAAACAAAAAAACCCTCACACACTACTTTGAAATGTGAAAATCTAAATTTATATAAAAACACATATGTTAACGTATACGCAGATTCATCAGAGAAAATTTTTGTGATTTCATTAGATAGTTAAAATGTTGAAATTATATATATATAATTAAGGTTGGGTCTCGTGTTAGGGTGTCTGCATGTAGGAATGTGAAAAAAATGTCTGTAGATATCATGGCTGTAGTATGTTCGTTACTTAATAGAGAATTTACACAATCATCCTTATCCTTCTCTCAGGATATATACCGAGTCAAAATACAGATTATAAAAAATGTTATATGTTGTATGCAAGTTGGCACATCACTAACATTTTTTTATTATCTGTTATTGTTTAGGTATTAGTCATTTCATTGAAGAATTACCGATGTTTTTTGTATAACTTTGTATAAGGCTTTGTATTTTTTGTATATTTTTGTGATTCTTTTTCCATTATTTTACTCATATATATGGATTGTACTAAAATAAGTTTCTTTTTTTTTTTCAATTCTTTGCATGTTTCTAAAATCAGATCTATGTCGTGGGGTTAGGAGCTAAACTATTGTAATTCACAGCGACATCCGTGACGGAAACCTTAAATAGAAGTTAGCAACATTTCTAATAATAATGAATTTATGTTGATTTTTGTACTTAGTTTCAGATTATAATTTTTTTTAAATAATTTTAAACACCATCGAAATTGTTCCATCCAGGAGTTCAAAAGTATTTTAGCAGTGTAGAAGTTGCATAGTATGTTTGAAGATCTCTTTGTCATAATGATGGAGTAGTCTCTGAGCGTTCTTGCTTTTGAAGAACACTCATTGACTTTTTTGATTTATTTAATATAAAATTAATAAATCCAAGTCATTGCATCTGTGGAAATATTTTTTTATGTGAAATATGTTTTAATTGAAGTCATGAGACCATTTTGTGGGTTATAAAAAAAATTACTAGTTGTTTTTTAATGATTAGTGCGGGTAGATGAATTAAATTCAAGGCGCGTGGCGTTTGTAAATATGTTATCAATAAAGTGATCCAGTAAAAACTACTTAGTTTAAATGTTGCATCTGTCCTGTTGATATTGAATGATTATATTAAAAAAAAATTACACTTCACATATTTACTACACACTCCCGTTTAATGTTATAAATTCTTTAAGAATTCCACATATGATGAATCATATAATTATTATATAACAATTACTTAATCTATCCAGAGAATTAAAGAAAAGAAAAAACTTAACTGTTCTTTAATATTAATAACACTTCAATGTCTTTTTAGTAGAAAACAAATTTATTAAAGAGTCTCCAAACTGTATTTAGCTATTTATCAATGTGAAGGCTTAAAAGTCCCATCAGTGGGAATATGAAATCTTATATAATTCAGGCTTACAAATCACATTTAGCGGTGATAAAACTTATTCAAGAGTTGATCATGAGATGAAAGAAAGTAGTCACACACACTTATCATACCACATTGGCAAGTTGAGCTACGATTTAACTAAAAATGCTCTTCCAATTGTACACACTGTTCCGGTTCAGTTCAATTATATTGTTACATTGCAATGATTAATTACAAATGAAGTCATTGTTTATTAGATAAACTGTTTTCGTGGTGTTTGATCATTTAAAATACTTCATAGTAATATAAAATAATTGTTATATCATTACTAGTAGACACTTTATAAAGATTATTGTTCCGCGATATGGCTGTGGTATTATTTAAGTGTCTCCATCTGTGGCTATGTTGCTAGAAAAAATATTTAATAGGATATTTTATTGTACTATACTAATTAGTTCAGTTTTATGAGAAACAAATGCAAAGTATGTTCGACTGTTACCGATGACTGGTGATGTTTGCTTTGGAAGTCGGAGGTTTGATTCCAGGGTTACACTTTGGGGAGTTTGAATGGTGGTTGAACTCACCGTATGAGAGCCGGAGTGCTCTTGACGTGCAAGCTTCACCATCAACAGCCGTTTACAACTGAACATGATGTGAAATTTATGATAAACGTCAGCCCAGTGCAGGTACAAAAGAAAAACTAGATTATTTTGTGAGCCACAAACTTGATATTGCATACATCCACGTTTTTGCCTGTGTAAGACTCATAAAATGTCTAATACGATATTTTTTTTATACTACCAGAGTTTCCCCAAATGCTTTGCTGGCCTGGCCGTAACACCCTCGCAACCCCTTAGGGGTAACATTTCGTAAAATGAGTTCTTAACTGACCTATACTAAGCTTAAGGAATATTCCTACCAAATGTCAAGTCTCCAAGCCCGATGGTTCCAGATATATCGTGATGGGTCTCTATATAGGCGAAAATCTCATATATATATACTTAGTCTTCTAGAGCAGCGACTCGGTCAGTCTGGGCCTTGGATATATATATATATCCATATATAACATAATCGATATTCATAATTATTTATATAGTTTATCTATGTGTTGTTATATTGTAGATAGCTAAATAAATTTAAACCATTTGATTGTAACTGTGAAACGGGAATAAATTGTTTTTGTGTTGATGTGTATTTTATTACTTTGTTCATTAGGTAGGGGTGTGAAAGGGGTTCCGTACGACTCACGGGGCCCAAGCCAACCTCACCTGCTCGCGGTGCACCCTGCAAATTAACTAACAAAGCTCCGGCTCCCACCAACCCTCATTGGGCCGATGTGGTGGGAAATCGCCCAGATCCTCCAATATGTACCGCCATATTCGGAGGGATCTTTGGAGGTGGCCTATGTCCAGCAGTGGATGTCTGTCGGCTGATGATGTTCATCGTTAAGAAACCTACCACCTTTAATTGGGGTGTGTTAAATAAAAGAGATGTATGTAGAAAAAAGGTTTTATTACTTACAACGATAAAAATTTTGTATGTGACATACAACATCGTTATTTACGGAGGGTATGATGATAAACATGAATCCGAACACAATGTTTCAATTTTCCAGTCATTTATTTTAATACTGTAATTTTTCAGCAATTCATCTCTTTTACTGACTTTTCATACCTGCTAGTATCAGGCATAGTATAGGTTACGTTTTACTTCTGAAGTCCTTCGAGCCGGATGCACCTTGATGAGCTTTTATAAAGTTGTACTCTTGTCCTCTTGTTGTTGTGTCCAATGTTGAAGCTTCTAAATCTTTGTATACATTATTATTTATGTCACTGTCCAATTGTAACATCTCCTGCGAGAAGGCTCATACCTCAAGAATGTCCTCCATCATCTAAACCACACTTATGTTATACGTTGGAACGTCCCCGCGGCCGGGCCCTGAATGCGTTCCTGGCCCTCGGGCGAGGTTTCCCCGCAGCGGGCGGGCTTTTCGGCCGCAGCGCTTCAATACGCTCAGTACATCCCGTGCTCTCCCGCCCCTCGGAGAAGTTCGCCGCATACAGCTCCGCATTAAAGTTGGAGTTGGTGAGTTCGTGGCCAAGCGTCACCCAACCAGGCCTTATCGTGGAGTCGCGTCCGAACAGGTGAATCCTACGAATGGTCAACTATTTCTTAATCTAAGATAATAAATAAGCGTATTATTATTACAACGAAACGTATCTGTTTAGAAGTCCTAGTTCGAATGTTCACACTGCATCATATTACGTTCTCACCTTAAGATCAGAAATTGGAGGTAACATCAGAATAGATGACTAGTTTACACTGATTTTTTAGACTTGGTACACTTCTCGTTATTCCTAGTATTCTACTGAATACAATGCGTCTTTTTATTGTTGGCACCGGAAATAGCCACTATGATAAGGAAATGCAAGGCCCTCAAGAGAATGTAATAATTTTTTCACTAAAATATATATATAATGAGGGCACATTATTCGAAGGTCCGACGGCCAATGGGGCACTAAGGTCCTCGAGTGACGCCCGCGTATCGGTTCACGTTGTGTTAGGAGGCCTCTCATAAGGTGGACCGACGATCTGGTGAGAGTCGCGGGAACTCACTGGATGCGAGGAACGTGAAACCAGTCGATGTGGAGATATTTGGGGGAGACCTCTATTGGCTGATGATGATATACTTAATGAACATACTCAAACTTGCTCATTTGTAATCTGTTGTTTTTAGAAATGTTTCAAGGAATCGAACCAGGTATCTCCAAGTTACAAGGCCTGGCAATGTATATAATAGTAATATATATTATTTACGTACCTTCTTCGTCCCAAACAGAAGTGCTCCATAATGTGAAATATTTCAATTGGTTTTTCAGTGCTACCGAATTCGGGGTCCTCTGATATGATTAAGTCTATATCTACATTGGCATGTATGAAGTCCCCATCCACAGACCTTCTAACTGTCCCCTTGATTCCCATGAGACAGTGCTCTTTGGTCCTCTGAAATACTGCATTGTGTTCCAAGTTCTTTGAGTGACCAGGATTTTTAATGTTTGTCTTTATCCAGCAGATGTCCTCACATCGGCGGAACCCCCACTTCTTGAGACATTCTCGGCCCATGTCCAAACCTGGAATTTCATAATTTTGACTGAGAAAATCTTAAAAAATGCTTTGAGTTAAAATATTAGACATTACTTTCTGTTCTAGTGGTTTCACGACTGCTGTAAGTAGTGGTATGCACTAAGAGGTCTATGATTTCATTGAAAAACTGCAGTTTTAAAACAACAAAACAACATTAGACTTTCACAGTAGAATGTGAGATAGGTTTGCGAACAGGTCTGTCAGAGAGTCTGGTCTGTAAAAAGAGATTACCTTCAGAGCTACCACACCACAGGAAGATGAAACAACGCGGCTGAGCTATCTGCTGTAGATCTAGCGCCAGTACGTCCTGCCAGCGCCAGCCCGCTCCCAGCGGCGGTTCCACCAGCACCACATCAAATTTACAACCCAACTGCTTTAGGTCGAACGTCTGCACAATTTTACAGTGGATGAGACCATATTACATGTTTTGTATCAATTACTTTAAATAACATACATACTCGATAGTATCCAGAAAGTTCATATAAAAAATTCATCATTAACAGAAAATACAAAATAATACATATCTTTTATTCAACAAACTGATGTTAAATAATACTTATGTTTATTATAATTTGATGATAGGTTGCTTGCGCAATATTATCCTTATCACCTTAAGCATAAGACGTTAAGTCTCATAACCCCATAAATGTAATTAGCTAAAGTGCCTTTCAAATGAGTATACTATTATATAGCACTTTTACATTACACTTGTAGTGATAGCAAAGAGTAAACAAGCTGTGATGATACCATCTTATACAGTCTCTGGAAACGGAGAACTACTAGTAGTGGTACATAAAACTACTTAAACAAATTGTACTAATTAAAAACAATTCAATGAACAAACAAATTCAACAAACAATCTTAACTAAAGATGTTATTGCAAGAACTAAAATTAAGGGTAAGAGTAATTTATTACTAATTATTCAAGAACAAAAGTATTGATGTTAAACGTATTTACCTTCAGATCACACCGTAAATACATAGGAGGTGTAGCTGTACGTGCAATGAGATCGTCTTTCAATTTTATTAGCTCTCTCAACTTGGGATACTCTTCAAACCGGTCTGCGAGTCCAACATCTCTAATAAAATTTTGGGGCCTCTGTCCTGTGTCCACAAAGTGCTGGCAGTAATCATTGTGAGGATTTGATGATTGTGTACCCTGTGTTTAAAACGATTGTTGTACAATTGTAACTATAATTTTTTTTTGTATGACAAATGGTATTCTATTTATAAATATATATAGGTTATATGAGATCTCTGTGTGTTAAGGCACAGAAGTTGGGAACAAATGTGATTATCTAAACTACAATTTCAATTTTTAACAAACATAAAAAAAGTCATATAGCATTAATTTTTTTCTAATTTAGGTTTATGTCTAGGCAAGAAACAAATTATTTCTAAGTAAAACAAAACTTTAAAAACGTAATTACTCAAATCTAGTTTTTTTGTATTCAATATTTTCATTTTAAATTACTTTGTTTTATACAAACACAAACCTTTAGGAATGTAGAAGAGTCTGTGTAGACTAGGCTATCAGGTTCCTTAGGCGTGGGTTTGTCACTACCTTCTGCATTGTAATCTGACACAGTCTGTTTTTTGGGCAGTACATCTAGAGTTGCTCCTAATGCATGTCTCAACTCACTCACACTGGAAACCCCTAACTTTAAAAAGAAAACAAACAATTAAAGATAGGCGTCATTAGTAACTAGTAATTATCTTTAACATTTGGAAGAAAAAGTAATTCAAAATCAAAATCACTCTCTGTCAGTAATTCATAATATTTAAAAGTTAAGCAAAAATTGTGTGTAAACTTGTGACTACTAACCAACAAATACGCTCACAAAATTAAGATCCGGAAGAGTATTTTCTTAATTATACTTTATTTGTTTTAATAACTTATGGTTTCCTACCACTATTTACTTTATTCATTGTTAAGACTCAATAGGCGGGATAGAGTGTAAAACGCTTTTAAATTGGTTTAAATGAAATACACCACTGCATTTTGCCTTTGCTATGATTTGAAGAAGAGCTTGTGATCTCTGGAGAACGTATACATCTAACAGCTGTCGCCAATTATAAGTAATGTTTGAAAGTGACGAGAACTAACTTGAGTGATTGTTTATAAAAATAATAGGTTAGAATCGTTGTGTAAACTTACCGCTTGAGCAAGTAATTTCTTCCGTTTTTGAGATCTTTCGCGAAGTTCCTTCAATTTTTCACTCATTGTAGTTATAATTTCAAAGCATACTATAATTCTTCACGTCATATATGCAGGCATTTATTTTCATATCAAGACGGCAATGTCGGTAATAACAATATGGATAGATGTATTTACGACAGAGTACTTTGTATATACTAGTATTTATGGGACCAGATTCTAAAACTAAGTATTTGCTTTTATTTATACGCACCAAAATTAAGAAGCAAGTTTTAAATACTTTAGACTTTTTATAAAATTTTACAAGAAGATTATTTACAAATACTTTATCTGTCTTATACGTTGCGTCTTATATATTACACCTGTACTCGCTGACGTTAACATAATGCGTATTATAAGTTAAATTTACAAATTATTTAAATGAAATCTAATAAATATCCAATCTCAATAGATATTTTAGTTTGTCCGGTTGATTTTGTTATTTATTTTATTAAGTTAAGGTCTAATTTACCAGTTGTAATGTAACAGGTATTAACAAAACTGAATACTTAGAAACTTATTTTCTAGTCCTAGTATTTAAACAAAATGCTAGGATTCCCTGGTATTTAGTATTGCAAGTACGAGTCATGTTTAAAGAACAGAGCGTCAGAAATGATGCTAACAGGAGTTTAAGGGTAAGACAATTATTTTAACTAGTATTTTTGAATTCTAATTGTATATTAGGAAGTATTAACTACTAATAATAAATTCTTATATTAAAAATAGTTTATTTATAACATTTAATTAATTTTATGACCATCAGCTGATAGATGTCCATTGCTGAACATAGGTCTCACTCAAAGATCTCTGTATCGATTGGTCCTGCGTTATTCGCATTGCATCTGACAGCTCCCCATGATCTTTATTTGTAGGGCCGCTGGTTAATGCTAATTGATAAAAAATATTTAATATAAATTGATTGAATGTTTCTTTAGTAAATGTATTTCATTTTAAAGAATTATATGTAATCCTCGGTAGTATAGTGGTAAGTATCCCCGCCTGTCACGCGGGAGACCGGGGTTCGATTCCCCGCCGGGGAGGACTTTTTTGCATTTTTTTTTCTATTCACCCTTTTTTAATGATGTATTTGTTTATTTGGCGCAAAGCGATGGGCAGGAAGATGTCTGCTAAGTGATACGCCTGGTGTTAACAATGTGGCGTCAAGAGAATATAGACATTGAGTTCGTCCTTCCAAGATAAGATATTAAATCTTATTAGCTCAGTGATTCTACTGACGATAAAGGAATACGAACAGGAAGACAGTAGGGTTTGCGCACACCTGACTTTTGCGGCAGAAATAGTCGCTGCGGTGGTAATTACTTGGACGGTATTCAGCAAAAGAGATCTATAATAATTTTTTTTCTACATCATCAGCCGAAGGACATCCACTGCTGGACATAGGTCTCCCTCGAAGATCTCCATATCGACCGGTCCTGCACTGGTTCCGGTGTCTGGCCAACATCACATCAGCATGGCCTCCGGTACTGTCCGGCAACAGGTGCCGTCGTTTGTAGGGTTTCATATGGGAGGATTTTTTTTCATATACTTTGGTAACTTGGACATGTTTGTAAGTTCTAAGTTATGATATATTTACAATGTTAAAAGTCTCGTTTCATGCGGGAGACTAAACTCGCCACTTTTCGGCTGAGCAGTAACATACTTTATTACTATTTACATCGGAGGTAGTGAAATAAATGTTACTATGTTTTGACAATATATTACAACAATTTTATTATTTTTAGGTAATTCCTTTGTCCTACAGCCTTAATTTGGTTTCGTCAATACCTGAAATAAAGTAAACATAAAATCTATAAAATTATCACCTGTTTCTTTTCATGGCAGGTAAAATTTTTGATAACTTTGTTCCTGTAAAAGGTTTCTTTAATAAAAATTGGAAGTATACCTTTTTTCTTTTGCGAGGTTTCTTCTTTTTATTCTTTCGTTTTCTTTTGTGCTTATTACTGTGCATCGCGGGTTTTACAGCTGATGGAGGAGGTCCAACGCTGACTCGCGGACTGGGGTTGACTTTCATCAGTAACTGAAGAAGCTCTGTAAAGTATTTTTAAGTTATTTAATATATGTTTATAACTCTGAAAGCATTAAATATTGTCTTAATTTTATTTAATAGTAAAATAACAATGAAACTGTTGTCAATTTCATTTTTACATAACTTAATCGTTATGTAGTTTTTTTGTTAGGGTTGATGAAGATGTAGTTGTAAGGAAAATGATATTATCGAGATTTTTTTAGAATAAAAGTTGAAGAATCGGTAAGGTACGAAATCTTCTTAAATGATAAGAATAGATTTTACAAAAAAAATGTTTATGGTAAATATAAAAGTCCTCAGATATTATAACGTTTCCAAATTTTATTGTAATCATTTTATTATCGTATAAAGAAATACCGTGCTTTGTGGCACACATTACGAGGGACCCAGCAGTGGACGTCCATCGGTTGAAATGATGATGTTAAGCAAATATCGTTGTGACCTCACCGTGAGACCGTCTAGGTAGGTACTACCGCAGCGCCTATTTCTTCCACCGAACGGTAGTGTGCCGACATTACTATGTTCCGGATTGAAGGGCTAGTTAAATTACTGGGGTAACAAGACCTAACATTTTATACCTCAAGGCGACAGCCCAATGTGGTGCTATATTTAACATCCCAACTAGTGCCACGTTGTTATGGACGGATGTATTTCTTACCACCAGGTGAACGGCTCACTATTTTTTTTTTATGGTGATGTTCTCGCCGCAGTTCTATTGACAACTATAGCGGCTTCATCGGACTCAGGGCTCGCGGATCTGGTATCCGCGAGCTAAAATAATATAAAAATAAAACATAATATGTAAAAGGGAGAGGAGAAGGGTGAGAAGATATTGGATGCGGAAGGGTTGAAGGGTTGGATAGTGCTTTAGAGGGAGAGGCAAGGGGGTGTAATCAAATATATACATAGATAATTATACTTATGAATTTAATACGCGTACGACGCGCATCGGATGGCGGCAATGACTATGCGGTGATCGAAGGAGGGCTCGGGCCCGTCCTCCGATCATCTTCGTCTGTATTACGAACCGAGGGCGGTGAGGACCGCCCAAGAAGTCGGGTGTTCTTTGTGTGCGCGGTGTGCGAGCCTGACGGGCGCCGCAACCATCGGCGGAAGCGGCGTGTCCGAAATGTGGTGAATACGTGAATGGTGTAACGGCTCGCTAATCTCATCGCTCAATTAAATATAAATATCCGCTTAATTGATTATGAATGAATTAATAATTCCTTATTGTTTAAAAAGAAAATTAATTGTTAGTGTTCTTGCACTTAAAAGAGTACGAAGAGTGTTTTGTCGCTCCTAGTTTTAAATTTAAGCGATTGAAGTCTCTATGTAATAAAGTTAGAATAATTATCTTTAACTTAGTAGATGTAATGATTAGACCATGAATTACTCATGTATATTTATTTTAAATAATATACTGGAAATATCCAGAGATTCATGGACTCATTACCAGGTAAGAACTCAAAATTTGGTAGAGATATTGCGTCTGGCAGCTAGAGGTCAGCTAAAAATTGATTTTACAAAAATCCTTTCCCAAAAAGAGTTGCCATGGATATTTTTGTTGTTGATGGTATAAGATACTTAGTGTTTCTAACAAATTTAAATATTTGCCAGTTAAATTAATCAAACAAAATCAGATTTTGTTGATGATTTTATAACTTCAATTATTTTTCAAAAGTACCTTCAACCGAGTTATGTTATTTTTAATAAACGATTAAATTCTTCTCAACAAAAACCCTTATTATGAATATTTTTAATATGTTTGTTACGTTTATATTTCTAATAGAATTGATAGTTAAAGTAAAAAGTAAAATATTCTACAGCGCGCTTTATGAATGTTTTATGATCACGGAGGCAGGAAGTACTGCTTCAATTTCAACGAAAGAATATTTTCCGTATATATTATAACATCGTCTTTGTGGCGTGTATACACCACCACGAGAGTACGGTCGTGACGCGCTTTGGACAGACGTTCTTTGTTATTCCGTCATCGTCCTCTCACCTAGCATTAGAAGACTAAGCAATCGAATCTGTCGCTTATATTTATAACAGATATTGAGTTATTAATTTGTTTATTTATACAAGAAACAAGAGCGCGATGTGTACGAGTATGGCGCTAACAAATAATCAATTACGTATAAAAGACTGAGTGTCTGGCGGTAAAAATCATTTATATTCCTACAACAGCCGAATTAACTGTAACTGCTAATATTTAATACTTTTACTATTGTAAAGTGAATTTAATAAATACATGGATACTGTTCGAAACACGCGATTTATTTACAAGAACTAAACTACATAATTCCCATGATGGCGAGCCGACTTCAGCTGCAAAAAAGCCCATATCTTGTATTATATTTATATACATAATTGTTTAAGGTACGAGAATTTAAAAGGCAACTGTCTATAGCGATCAAATGCTTCAGATGTTTACACATCATCACCTATACTCCTTGGTATCGTTGTATTGATCTCGTTATATCAATAATTTTATTAGCTACGGTGCTGAAGAAGAAGAAGCTGAGAATACTACCATATTAGCAAAAGATCTTTTATACAGAAGACTGTTTTTGAAGGTATTTTCACTAGTTAATATTTTTTTTAGTGTATTACCAAAAAAGATGTGTTATTATTTTTCTAGCAAGGAACAACATCACAGTATTTTTAATATTTTTAACTCTTCTTGAGTATGTAAATTACTAGCTTTCACGTAAATGGCGAATAAAGGAAACCCATATTCATTATGTATACATAGATTATATTTAAAACTCCACTTATAAATGGGTTATCATAATGATTATTAAAATGTAGAACAACAGGATCATTCGTACTTTGCCGATAGATGGCACAATTGTTTAGAACAAAACGACTAATAAAAGTCTATCTTATCAAACACTAATCCAATTACAAATAAATTAAATATGGTCTAAATCAATGACCCTGCATTAAAACCCTGACTGATAAATCCGAATTGTAAAACAATAAAACTGTAGATACATAGTTTAAGGAATTAAACAACAATCATTATCGTGCAAACAATCCTTTTGGTAAAGCCGTGAATGGATTATTTTGTCTTATAGAGTGCAATCAAAGACAATGTGACAAATAAATATATTTTTTATTACAATACGTTATAACATCAAAAGGAAGCCGCAGTGAACCGGAATCGTGACGGAAACCGCATCATTTACTTGTGTACACTATTCTATTAAAATCCTGTCTATATATAATATTTACATATAATTTCCGTAATAAACATTAGTGTACATGATTGTTTAGATATAATGTTACTATTGGACAGTAAGGTAGAAATATTGTAAATTTCAATAAGTGCTATTTACATGTTTACAATTTGTGCGTTACATATGAACAAACGTGTGAATGCTCTGCTCTATACATTAATCTGAACCATTTTTGTATTACTGTTACCAATTCCAGTTCACGCATCATACTGCAAAGGTAAAGAGGTCTGGTCGTTAGTCTTGTTTTACTTCTGATTATCCTCACCTTGAACATCCAAATAGCCGAGTCGTTGGTAGTAGGATGACGAGCGGATATCATCGTCAGCGTTCTCAACCGGTACAGTGATGGTGATGTCGGAGCACGCTCTAAACTCCTCCTGATTGCCGCACCCCAGACCCGAGGTTCCGTTCCTGCAGTTGCCCCAGTTATTGCCAGCCACGTACTGCCACTGGAGCACACAGTGCTCGCAGTAAAGATCGGAAGGCAGACGGTAGTTCACGACATAGGTTGCGTCTCTGTTAGGCGAGTATTTGATTCCGCCCCTTTCCAGCTCGACGGGGTATTTATCGAAACACTCCTGGTCGTCCCTGTTCGGGTCGGGGCAGATTTTGAACACCCAATAGCCGCGATGGTAGGCCGTAATTTCGACGGTCATCGATACCACCTGCCCCGCCGTGTATTCCGCGACGATTATGCCGTCCCCGTATATACCACCGAGCTCGTGTTGGCGAGGCTTGGCTTGGTCGTAGGGATCACCACAGAGGCCACACCTAAAAGATTTTTGTTGTAAAATCAGCGTAAAGATATTTGGCGTAAGTAACATCCGCGACAGCGCAAACAATAAAGGAAAGCATGAAGGGAACACTTGTAACAAATTTACAGTTTCAGTTAATGCAATTTTAGATTTTAACAGAATAAGGTCAGCAGATAGACTTGTAGATAATAAAAGGCAATTACCTTTTGTAATTGTATATTGTTTGCTTTATATCTATGGAAGTAACAATGGAGTGAAATATAAATATTTGATAACGGAAGGCTACTCCAGTTGCACCCGCATGATGCGTCCTTATCAACTAATTATTTGTAATTGCAACAACGAAATCTACTAATTGAATACACAAGTAAAGTGATAAAACCCCGGGTTCGAATTCCAACTGATTTAATTCACATATACATACTGAATTAATTAGTATTTGGGTTTTAAATAATAACTATCAGTACTTCTTTACTTCATATTTAATTTTATATATGAACAGTGTGTCTGTTGGTTATGTTTTCATGCAACAAACTGTTTAACCAATTTTGATAGATTTTGTTACTGATTTAGTTAAAAATATGGACATGAATGCAGTTTAATTTTTATCAAAATAGTAAAAGTTTAGATAGTGCACCAAAGGATAATTTGTTACAAGTAATATTATTTCCGAAAATAAACACATAAATATACAAATAATGTAATTTCTATTGTTATAGCTTATTTTCATTAAAAAATTTAATTTACTTTTTACTTGTCCTGGAACGATAGTTACTATGTAAAAAAAATTTTTGAAAAAAAATTAATAAAATATACACGTTAACTAACTCTTGTCAAGTCAGAGCAAAGTGCTTTCACTTACTTGCCACTCATCGTCTCGTGCTGGTAGGAGAAGCCGCCGCAGTTGAGACCGTCGTCATCGTAATCCGGCCTCGTGGGGAAGCCGAATCTCCACGCAGACGCCCGCGAGGGTGGGTTCAGGACCCTGCCGTGACCAGACACTGACACCGCGAGAGCGGCTAGTGATACGAAATACCACAGCATCTGAAACAAATTAACATATTCCCTAATGCAAATAAAATGTATTAACTAAGCAACGGTATTGGAACGGTACACCAGTGATGGTGAATGTAAGTCAAACAGGTTCCAAAGATTTCTACCATCATCCAAAACTCACGATTTATATGTTCCGAGAATCGAAGTGGGGATTTATGTTATAAGGCAAGTAAGTTTAAAAATATCATATAAAGTTAAATATTAAGTATGGACATGAAAACCAATCGTGATGATTTAGAAGAATCGCAAACAGTACCTTCAGCAGTATAGTATTGTCGAAGTATCACCGACAAGTAACCTAGGATCCTGATGAACCATTATAACGGGGTTATGCTAGTGGAATAGTCAATGATGATTGATCAGCAGTTATAAATGCTGATAGAAAATTAAGGTGATACGGGTAAATGATGCCAGCGGAACTGTTATGATTGACGGTAATGATTTAATTGTGACAACGAGACCTCGCCGTCAGACGGAAGGCTCATGGGGGAGCTGAAGGATCGATCATATGATTTCATGCAGAATTCCATAAAGAAATTTATATGGGTAAAATTTTAGATACAAAATTACACTCAATCAGTCTCTGTAACTGAAAAGTACCTCTGTCCGGAGGAGTCGGAAACAAGAGGAGTAATTCACTGGTGGTAGATCTGGTAATAGTACCAGAGACCGTCTAGGTATGTTCCACCACATTTCCTATTGCTGACGCCAAACACTAGTTTGCAAATATTACTGTGCTCCGGTTTAAAGGACATTGTAGTTAGTGTATTTACTGGAATAACGAGATTTAACATCTCATTTCTCAAAGCGACGAATACGTGGTGTTTTTACTATATCATCCTAACTAGCTCTGTGTTTACGAGCAGGGGTATAACTTATCATAGTTAAATAAAAAAAATTAGTTACCTGTATAGAAATCTAGATAAATTATTAAAACAATGAATTAAGATTCCGTTTTTAATAACGAATTAAAACTTTAAGAACAGTTTAATATCCGTTTGAGGTAAATTATATAATAATATATTATTATTATTTTTTTATACCACTTAAGTGGTAAACAGACATGCGGCCCGCCTGATGGTGAGCGGTAACCGCCAGTAACACCAGAGGTATCACTGGGCGTGTTGCCGACTCTGCAGAAACCTTTTCACGCTCTTTTTGAAGAACTTCATATTATAGCTCCTAGGGAACACCTCGACAGGTAACTCGTTCCACAATTTGAGTGTTCTCGGGAGAAAACATCTCTGGAACCGGACCGTACATGACCACTGCGGTTCAAGGGTTTGAGCGTGAATTCACTGCCAATGGCGAGCGGTGCGATGATGAAATGTGGCCGTGGGCATCATGTCAAACAGCTCATCAGAACACATCCCGTTATAAAGGCGGTAGAACACACATAAGAGGGCAAAATCTCTCCAAAACCAAGAGGTTCACTACCGTCCGTTAGCAAAGGGCCGTTGATAATTCTGACAGATCTGTTTTGCACCAAGTATAAAGGTCCTAGCTGACATTTAGGTGCTCCCGCCCAAAGATGAGAGCAATACTCCATGTGCGGCCGGACTTGCGCTTTATATAGCAACAACCTTTGCCCCGCAGTGAAGTACTGCTTCGCCATATTAATTACACCGAGCTTTTTAGATGCCAGCTTTACCTTGTCTTCCGAGTGCGCTCGGTGCTGGACGTCACTGGAGATTTCGATGGCTAAAATGCCAATGCTTCTTGAGATGGTTCGAGATGTATTCTGGAACTGAGGAGCCACAATAAATGGAGCTTTCTTAGCGGTAAGCTAAGCTTATGAATGTTAGTTCACCGCCACACCGAGTCTTTTTTATTATTAAAATTTTTGTTAGGAGGCGTAAACCACCCCCACAATCCCTTAACTTTTCTCAAAATGTAGGTTCTCAATATTACGATATTAGTGCTTACGTTTATCCTTTTCCAGAAGAGACCTATTCTTTACAAAGAATATCGACTTCGGTCCAGGTTAGTTTGTTGTTTATATGAGAGCACAGTTCTTTTTTAATATACTAAATAATAAAAACTTGATTAACTTAAAGAGTGTAAAAAAGTAATTATTTAAATAATTTTTCTAGTTCGATATGAAACTGAAAATGTCACTGGTGATAGGTGTCTGTTACCGGAAACTGTCTAGGTAGGCACTGCCGCATCCCCTGTTGTAGCCGACAAACAGTACTGTGCAAACATTACTGTTTTCCGGTTTGAAGGGCGCTGTAGCTAGTGTAATTACATACCATCAGGTGAACGTCCCGTTCGTCTTGTCGCATCAATTAATAAAAAAAAATCATTAAGGTTATTATATAAAAGTTATTAGTTAAGGCGAATTGATATCGTTACCTTTTTATAATCAGCACCGTATTTCCGATTCTTTTCACGCGACAATTAAAACTCTGCTAACTTTTGTTTTTGTAGAAGGAAACTAATGTGTCGTTAGTGTATTATTGCCAATATATAGTCGCCTTTTGCGTGCCGATATCAGATAAAGTTATCAATGAGAAGTACACTAATTACCGGACTCGCAACCATAACCCCGCAATAGTTGTGGAGCATTTTATATGAGTTGTAAAACAACAAACGGTTTCTTAATTCTGCCGCTCGTCTTCACGCAGCTTAGTATCACGACAGAGAGTACAACTTGTTTTTTTAAAGTTACACTTTTTTTTAGCCACTAAAACACACAAGAACTTAAAAGACTGTTGACTACTTAACAATTTACAAAGCTTTATCCCTCGAAATTGTTTTTGGTTATCAGCATGAATGTTACGTACTATTAGGTGATGTTTAAGTTAGTTTCATTGTTGTTAGTTTAAAAAAACTATTCTACCGAGAATTAATTTTAAATATATAACACTCCTTTTTTTGATAGTCGTAGATTTTTGCTTGTAAACTATCCCTATGCAATAGAATCGCTATTCGACTTACAACCCTCACCGATATCCATGAATATATTAGCACTAACTAATCTCGATTAAACAAAGACAATACTTATGTATACTTTCAGTGCTTAAAATATATTCATACTTAAGTTTTTAATCACTACGCGATTTGTATAAACCGGGGTATTAAAGTAGTGATAAGTGAGCTCATAATGCTTTTAATACATTGCAGAAGACAATGGTTTATTTGCTGAAATCTATAATTATCATTACAATATGCACGTCCAATGGCTCAAGGATAAATTTTTCTTTTCTTTTTTACTATTAATCTTCCATTAACATTATATTAATCTATATCAGACCGATATGAGTAGTAAATAAAAAAAAGGAAAAAAATTCTTTCAAAACCGTTTACTTCAACTTTCTTTATTAACTTTAGTCTAAATAAACCATTATTTCAATCATCAACCGATAAACGTCCACTGCTGAACATAAGCCTCCATATCGCCTCCATATCGATCGGTACAGCGCTGCCCGCATCCAGCATCTTCCCGCGACCTAACAGATAGCATGGCCTCCGGTACCGTTGGACACTAGAGGCCGTCATTTGTAAGGATTATATGAGGGGATTTGGGTCATTTCCCATCACGCTGGCCGATGCCAGTTGGTGGGAGCCAGAGCCTCGTTTGTTGATTAGCAGGGTGCACCAAGAGCAGATGAGGTTGCCTTGGGTCATCCTACAGTTAAACCATTATTCAAACGATATTTATTTAAAAATAAACCGTAGCGTCTGTCGCGTTGCTGATCTGTATAGTAGGGTATTTGATATTTAGTACAAGGAAAATTGTTCTGTACTGTATTTGTATTAAAAAAATGTCCGTCTTTAATTTTGAAACGAATTATTTTGTAAGCGCCGCATTGATCTAGTAAATCTTTATAAGTCTAGTATCTTTAATTGTTAATAGGAATCGATCTACAAACTGTATTGTATGTGTGTACTAGAAAATAAAAAAAATCATTGTTACATATCATCATCATCGTAAGTACATACCGAATAAGCAACTTTCGACTTTTCGATAAAGTTCTTGCTGTCCAAATATTATTAGTCTCGAAAATTCTTTTGATTTCATTATGTCGTACTTTTATAATCATCCAAATGCCTTTATGAACAAAGATTAATTCGATAATAGTTTCTTATTTTTCCTTAACATATGTAAATTGTTATTCTTTTTAAATAGCAGATTCCTTAGACTCAAGCGTCAGAGTCATTGATTCTGGTCTTATGTTTCTCTTCAATCTACTTTCTCTTAAATACTTTTACTATATATTCATTAACGCTGTTTATTGTTTTTACACCTACTTATTTACAATAATTTAGAAATCTTTCTCTAGCCTTATATTCTATTAATTTATATATATTGATACTATTTATTTTTAAATTTAGTGCTAGTTCTAGTTCATATATTTCTTTTTCGCATTTGGGTCATTTAACCAAAAATTCTGTAAGATATAATGTGTTCTCTACAATTTCGGTGTTACAGGAACAGACCAGGTTGTCCTTCAAGTTCTGTAAAATGTACTGGAAAGGGTCCGTCGTTTTCCGTCACTACTTGTATGAACTTGGATATTATTTGTTAGACCACAATAGATGTTAATATTTTTAAATGTTTCATTAAAATTGAACGCATTGTAAAAAGTATTCCATGGCTATGTATTAATATGGATATGTATGCTTCAGAAAAAGCTCCTTTTTAATTTTTAATTAGAAAAAAAAAACACGATTCTCTGCGGTCGTGGGCGTGGGGAAAACAGAGTTAACTATTAAGTTTACCTTTATTGAGCAACTCGTTGACAAACTAATCCAAACATTTCACAGTTGTCGTCATCTACTTGTTGTTATTTGTTTTTTTTTTTATCTTATCAGATCACATTCGGTTGAGAAATTCATAAACAAATTCTTAACGCTGCTGATATGCTGTGGCGCTGTTTGGAGATTTTAGTTGGTGGTGGCTAGCTACCACTCTCGTACTCTAAATCTACCGCCTTTTCATACGTTGCTGTACTTCTATTGTTGACATATTTTAACGAGTACATTTTGGGCAAGCACGACGTAAGTAGAGAGTTATCTTATTCTTCTACTACATATTAAATTCATCTAATTATAATGTCGAGTGTTATTTCATTGCAGGTTAGAAATATATTATAAAAAATGTGTTACCTCGATTAAACATTGTCACTATAAGCCAATATTATCAGTACTTTAGTTAAGTAATACCTTCAGCAATGATTGATGAAGACACCAAGATTTATCACCGAAGAATATTTCGGCAAAATGTTTAACACTATAAATATTGGACTAAATAGACTGCTACTAGTTTTATGCGTCTTTCAGTTTATAAGTAATAATTATAACAAATTGTTTGCTTACATTTACAATTGCTCTATCATCTCATTCGTCACATACTTGTTCTTCGTCGTAAATATAATCATCACATAATAACAGAAAATTTTAAAGTAAACACCACAAATATCTAAACACCAAACTTAAACAGAACTTGTGCCGACATTGTCAGCGCGGATCTGACTAAAGAAAAGCTAAATTTTCTCAAATTCCAATAACCTTTCTATTTAACTAACGACCGCAAACGATCTGTAATATCTTGGGATTTTCCATGTTTTTGTATTCAGAAAAGAAGACAGGTAAGCAATTGGTTCGAACGATAGTAAATAATCACCGTTTCTAGTGCACAGCTGCAAAATCTCATGTGTCATTGCAGACCTTAGAGAAAGAAGTTGGCTCTTCTCTGCTTTTAGAGATTATAGTTTATGATAGTTTTACCACCTTACTAAAAACAGACTGTAAAATATGTCGGATTTTTTCATTATAACATATATGACTATAATCATAAAATAAATATAGTAAATAATTGTTAATATTACGAAGAATAAATAACAGATTTTGCAATGAGCTTCCGTTAAACATTCGTTGGGGGTAAGGCTTTCTTTAACACGTTCAGCGCTTTAAGCGATCTTCTACTATGCTTTAGGCTCGTGCGGCGCCAAAAATCGTGTCTTCTCCTTCTGTGCGAGAAGCTGTGATGTCTTTGTTTCTACGTGTCTGACAGAGACAAATATACATTCATGCTTCCTGCTTTCAGTTAGATTCAAGAGTTAAGTAAAAAGTGGTGATGATTTAAGTCCTAAACGCACTGCGATTAACGGCGGTTACGAGATCTAATAAGTTTCCTACACCCTCGCTGTAAGTCTTATGCAAATGGTCCAGCAGCAAACGTGTTAAATGAATGCATATAGTAATATATTACTAAGAAATATCTCTTTTTTCTCGTTTTTGCTTTTGCAGTTTTGATCAGTTATCCTTAACATTTATATGTGCCTATGATAACATGTAATAGCCTCCATTGCAGTATATAAAGTATATTTAATATCCTATATGCTTAGATATAGCAGTCTGCATCTTTTTTCTCCGCACAAGCAGGACCACCATCGGGTGACTTTGAAAAGAAAAAATGCTGTTTGCCTTAAGCTGGATTTTTATGCATTTCTTAGTGTGTGCAAATAAAGCTTAAGTAAATATAACTGTACAAATAATTAAAAAAATACTTATAGAAATATCCTTGATATTGTTGAAATTATTTTGGCTAGCCTACCGCTGACCGAGCAGTTCGCTTTCACCTGGAATGGATGCTGTAGCCCGCGCGGTACAACGGCGAATTTTAATAAATCTGATAGGCTTTTGTATAGAGATCACGTACTACGACGAGCACCGTTACATGCTACTCATCTGCTATCCTATTTATCTCGCAAATAATAGCTGAAGTTAACTACATTTTCTAGTTCGATGAAACGACGAGATGAGCTGGTGTATCACAGCGGTGATTGATACCCTGTCTATCAAAATTTGCTATTTATGATGTTTACAGGGCAGAGCATTGCCTTCAGTGTTGTAAGTTGTTTTCATTATATCGTCATTAAATCATACGAAGAAACTGTTAAAAATTATCTAGTTTATTACATGATAATATAAAGTATTCTTGATATAGTTTTATGTTTAGAAATCCCCGAAATTCGGAAGATAAAAGGAAAAAAATTTTTTACAACGTAGATTATGTCTCTATTGCCATTTTTCCTCATTTGGATTACGGTGTTCTTCTAGTGAACTCTTGAGTTTACTCATTCATATACCAGATAACTATTGAGTGGCACCATTCATACATACAAATGAAGTGTTTATTGCTACGTGGATAATGTGATGTAATCATAATCACATTCATGATCGCCGTGATGCAGTTTACTTAAAAAAACGGGTCTCAAGGCACTGAGTTGTGATGGTCGGTATGCGTCTTCACATAGATTCATTAATATTCAAATTCCAAGAGATTGTTGCATATAAGTTATTAAGATGATGTGAATAGAGTATATGAACGTCATTCTGGTAGACAGCGGAAGATATGGTTTGATCATATAAACCGGGATAAACGGTCATCAGTTGAAAAGAAAAAAAGTCAGATCGGCTGATTCATGTGGAGATCTTAGGGGGAGAGGATGTTCAGCAGTGGACGTCTGTCAGCTGATAATGATGATGATGATGATCGCGTATCGGCTTCCGATGGTGGATTATAAATAAACGATAACTAGTGAGAGATCTTTCTCTCTGGATTGAGTTAGGTTTTAGTCCGCTTTACGGTTAACTTTAATTAGCTTAGATTGTGATCTAGTAATAAGGAGGATAACAGACTGTCTTAAGTATAAATGTTTCAGTTAAGTTAAATAAAAACCCAATTTATGGGTACAAACAGATTTATTGAAACTTTATATAAGACTACCTTACAGATAAAGATCGGATTAGGTTTTGTAATTTGATTGTCAAACTTCAGTTTGTAGAAGACACCTCATTACGATGATTTATCAGTTTATTATGATAACAAGTGGCAATATATGCTGGAAAGTTTCACGGAATCTGAACAATGATTTTACAACTAGTACCATGGAGATCCTTCTACCCACACCGAGGCAACATGTGGTGGAATTCATATGGAGAATGAATCTTTCAAATCTGTTATCTAGCAATTTTTTTATTTAATAAATTTTTTTGAAAGAAAATTTTAACATGGGTACTTAATATAGTTTTTGTTTTTGACTTTTTCAAATATAAAGAATCGCAATTTGTGACGAATGATGAAGTACTTTTGCATGATAACACCACTATGGTTATCGTCCTGATTAGATGAAGCTGATTTACATGTACAAAAATCTACGCAAATTAAACTGCACATGAGTCAGACTTAACGTTAATATTTAATTATTAGTGGAGCAAGCGGTATATAGACTAGCTAATCCCCACCCGATTAGTTGGCCGTAACACGCCCGCAACTCCCTTCGGGAATGAATTTTGTAAATTCCGTTCAAAGGCAAAATTTTTATTCAACCTAAGAACTTTCTCTCAATTCTATCACCCATGAGAAATAACTCGGACTTGAGAAGAATAGGCGCAAGAAACTCGCCGAGCTATAGATATAGTAATTTTTTTATTTCATTCTGAGAAGGTGTTACACGCCGAGTACTACTTCAGAATCAGCACGTTTTATCTCCACACATGACTATGAATGAGATACTGAAGAGTATCACACTATAGGAGCCTATGTTAATTAATATAGTTTTGTTTTTACTTTAAAATCGTCCAGTGCAAGTGTAACCGAGAACCATAAACGTAACGTTAATTTTGTGCAGGCGACAAAATGGCGTCGCCAGCTTACTTTTATTTCTATCGTGTATGTCGCTGTGTTTGGTGTATTCTTAGCTGACCTCTAAACGACAGAAGCAATATCTGCACCTAATGTTAAGTGTTTACGTGTGACTGTTTCGGAGATATTGTGACGATTGAATAAATCTCTGGATATCTTTTATATATATAGATTAGGACATGTTCATGAACGTCATGTCCGCAGGTGGTACATTAAATCGTAAGTAACGTCTAGGTATATTAATACATAATTTGCAATTTTTATAAGCATACCACTTACGCTGAAGCACATAGCAATAAAAATCAAAAGACTTGATATATCTTAAGCCAATAGGCGCAATGTGATGCTGTGTAAACATTCTACCTTGCCTCTCATTGTTATGGTAAGTTATATTACTTATCATTAAATTAACGTTATGTTCATAACATCGTCTGCTGTTAGAAAGAAGTAGTTACGTTGCTTCATTTTTATTATACGAAAAGAGTGAGATGTTCACTTGATAATAAGTGACACGCCCACCCATAACAACGTAGTGCTGGTTAGGCCATAACCCCACTACATTTTGCTTGTCGCCTTGGAACATAAGATATTAAGCCTCGTTACCTCAATAATTTCACTAGCTACAGCGCCATTCAAACCGGAACACAGGAACGTTTACGCTTCTTTTTGTCGGCTGTAATATATACCTATAGGTCTATACCGTCTGGTCTCCGACAACAGAGACTTGCCACCAATATAACTTTATTTAGTAATACTACATTATTATTTGTGCAAATATGGACTTTCGAGAAAGAAGTGCAACTTGAAGAGATCAATGATTGCCATATATATTATACTGGTAATAGCTCTCTGTTGCCAGAGACTGTCTGGACTGGTACCTTCGCAGCACCTAAGCGCCTATTGCAGCGGACAAACATTTCTGTGTTACGGTTTGAAGGGCGTTATAACTAGTAAGGGCAGGAGAATATCATATATCACCAAGTGAACGTCGTGCTTGTCTCGTTTTTTCAGTAAATAAAAAAAAAATACTTTCAAATTAATGTGATAGATGTATAACTATACATTTAAAAATCATTACATAAACGGAAAACTTTATATTTATATTAGGCTAGTAACGTTGCTACCGACCTTTCCGAGAAAGCATGAAATCAGGTAATCTCCGTAAAATTAGATTAACTTGTTTATAATCATCGCAACAGTTAGGTGAAAGCTGTGCCCTTCCATTTCAAGCTACGTTACACTTTATATATTTTTTTTTCACACCTGGAAAATAATTGTTTTTATTTAAGTTTGTGTCGATAAGAATCGAAGCCGGGCACATCCAAAAATTGTGGTCTTGAAATCGACTGTGACCTAGAAATATATTTATTTTGAGTAATTAAAAATTAACAAACAAACGCTTCAGTAGATATACAATACTACCACAAAAAGAGTTGACTACTTTGGATTTTACTTGATTTTAACATTTAGTATTTTTCGTATTGCCAAATTGTATTATTCATAACCATTTTACATTACATCTAAGAACATTTTCAGCCGATAGACATCCAGTACTGGACATAGGCCTCCCTTAAAGATCTTCACACCGATCGGTTCTGCGTTGTCTACATCCAGCAGCTTCCCGCAACTTTCACCAGATTGTCGGTCCACCTTGTGGGAGGCCTCCCATAACTACATCTACCGGTACGCGGGCGCTACTCCAGGACCTTATTGCCCGATCGACCATCAGTATCAGATATATATAATAATTCATATATTTAAGATAAATGAAATATTTTATTATTTCACATATAAAAACCTATTGATCAGAGTGTAAATATTGAATTTTACGGCTATTAGTACCACAACGAAGCAATTTTCCCAAATCTATATTACATAGGTATTGTGTGCGTTTTCTAATGCTTTTGTTAAGTCACTCTGAAGTAATAAGCTGTTATTATGCACAAAGACTTTTGGATTACAGTTATAATTGATAATAATCCACGATAAATTTATTTTTACCTCGATCTAATCGCGTAATAATGTTTTATTGGATGCCATTATTGGTTTTATTAGATTGGAGTTCATTGGAATTGCCCGGAAGTGGTTTTCGCTTTGATCGCAAATTTGTTACCACTAAATTATTTTTAATATTTGAAAATTTGGTGCTGTGTATATAGATAGAACTAATGTAAAAATAGAGTCAAAACACAGTCTACAATCAAGGCGATATTGCCTTTGGTTAGTAAAATATTTTTCGCTAATAGACTAACACAACATTATTTTCATTAATTAAATTACATGGAAGCCTCTTTCAAAAATTTTCCATTCAGTCTGAACGTAGCAAAATTGCTTTTGCGGCAATTCGCAACTGTGGAAAAAGCCAACCTCTTCTACATAACGTTCATCATCTAAGGCGTTATTCTTAGGTCATCCGCCCAGTGCTTTTTTTTTTCACCGGCAGTTAAAACAGCGTTTAATCAGCAATTCAATGGTTTGTGTGAAACGAATAGCCCATAAACAAATCACACACTACTTCAAACACAAATCATACTTAATATCTATAAACATTAAAGCGATATGGAGTATTCAGGAAATATTACATTATCCGGTTTTTGTGATTATTTATTGTTGATACCAATGATCCCCTCTCGATAAAATCTTGGCAGAGCAGCGTAACCCTAGCTACATTACGCATACGTTATACATCACAGTGCACCAATCAGTCATGGTCGACGCAAGGTGAGGAATTTCCAATAAGCGTTATTTCATCATAAAGATAGCGCTTTTATGGGACATCGTAAAGTTTATGGAGGCGACATTAAACACTTTCAGCCCCGCGAGAACGTTTTCAGACGTCATTAAAACACACAATATAAAACAATCGTTTTATTTTCCTAGGACTTCCTTGCCATAATTTTAAATAAATAAGCTAAATAATAAAATCACAACTTAATGAATACTTAAAATTATCTCGAGCGTGAGTTTTGAATTTTATTTTTGGAATTTGTAAACGTTTAACAAAAAATACAAAGCCAAAACGTGTCCCAATGTCGTCGTCCTAAGCAATTCACTTATTGTCTATGGCAGGTAAAATTGAGTCAAAAATATATTTAAATACTAACGAGGAACATCAAATGAACAAACAAGTTAAAAAAAATTACGCAGCACGTAAATATAAACTTTTTGTAGAATCAAATCAGAAGAAGTGTATCGCAATGTATTGCTCATTAAAAACAATAGTTCGATGAATCTGATTACAGACTTGCCCAAGAAATATTTGCGCTAGGCTTCCTCTGAGTCAGTAAACTGTTGCTTATCTGAAATCGCGTTGTAAAAATTAATGAGAAGTGTCTCGTTGAGGTTTATGTAAACTAAATAGTTAATTTTTTACACATTTGTTGACTATGTACATGCATTAATTGAAATTATTCAAATTATAACTTTTACCTAAACATACATCACAGATAGAGATACAAAATCAAATGACTACATCGCACACGAGAGAGATTCTGAGAAGAGAGAAATAGAAAGAAAAAGTGCAAAGACAATGGGTTGCAGAACAAAACATAAATTTGTTTCCTGCATTGAAATAGACATCTTTTTTATTGGAAAAGAAAGTAAGAAGGAAGAAATACAAAAAAAATTGTGATAAATCATAAAATATCACAACGATAATATTGAAAGATAATAAGATAAAAGGAAAAATTGGCAAGCACTTACAAATTACATTAATAATCTTATTAATTCTAAGTTCTGATAACTTCACTGACATTTATTTTTTAAATATCAACGAGTGACTAGATTTCTTATAAAATAACCATTGGTATTGTATAAATTTTCATGTTTTGCGTTTCAGTTTATTAGTTATTCTCTTTATATGATGCTATTAAGATCTTGACAGGAAATAAAAATATAAATAAAAGCGTCAAAATATATGTTCAAAAAATCTACACAAGATTCTTTCAAGAAAATGCTGTTACTATTAAAATTTGCTTAAACTGCTCACGAATTTTTAAAAAAACGTCTACTTTTTTGACTCTCCGTTGGATTTTGGGTCCTTTCTGTTATTGCCACTATCATTGTTACATTCCGGGCTTTTAGGTGTGTTTTCTTTTTCAGCTTTCTTGATACATGATTCAACAGTTTCAGCAATATCTTGAGCTTTGGACTTTGAATCAGCTTTAATTTGAAATTCATCATTGAGCATTCTCTCAAAATCTGCAGCAACTTTATTTACATTTTTCTTCATTGTTGAATCTGGATAAGTCTGCAAATATGATTACAAAAACCGGTGATTTAAAAAAATGGTAATTTGTATTCGTGTGAAAAAACTTTTCATTTTATTTTACCTTGAGGTACATTCTCACGTTATTGAAGATACGTCTAAAGTCTTGAACAACTTGATCATAATCAGTGTAAGAAGAATTTTTCAATTTGGTGGATATGTCATGGAGGCACATTGGATATTTGACTACTTCGTAAAATCTTGGAGCCTGCAAAAAAATTTGAAAAATAACATAGAAAACTAAATCAAATTTTATGAATGCATTTTCAACATACCACTTTTATATCCATGTCGTGTTGAATAAAAGTAGCCTCATTAATCTGATGGAACTTTTTTAAAATTGATTCAAATTTTTTAGCAACAGTAGATGGTAATGGTTTCTTTTTCTTAGGATGATACCACATACCAGATACAGCTACCTTCGATTTGACACTTGATTTCTTCTGATTTTCATCCCTTATACAATTACCAGTATGATCGAAACTGGGACATCGAACATTTTCTTTTGTTTCCGAACTTTTAGTTGTTGGTACATCAATAAATTCATTCGCATCAAGTGATTTGCTTTCCTGTTCAGGTATTTTTGTGGTGTCACTTTCAGTACACGTTTGTGTTATACATTCTGTTTGTACTGAATTTAATTTATCGACATCCCATAAATCAGGTAAAGATTTTAATACAAAATTATCAGAATTTAATTCAGAAGACCATGGTTCGTTGCATTCTGTTTTTTGTTTACCATCTTTAAAATCATCTGAATATTCATCATTAGCACTTAGACCTAAGGCATCATATAACCGAGCGGTATCCGATTTAGAACCTTCTTGTAAAAGATCTACAAATTTCGGAACTGATTGTTTTGCCGCTTCCCATGCCCGATCTGATGTCAACGCAGACAAAACATCTAGAGTATCTACAGTTCTTAAGTCTAAACCAGGCAATATCGGCCTAGAAAGCATCTTCTGATCATCGCCTAAGATATCATCATTTCGTCTAGGGATCAAGCAAGGCCACGATTCCATATTATACTTCGGCTGTGGGGCCAATGTTACGGGAGGAAATGGTAATTTCAATTTTAATGCGTTATTATCATCAATACAAGTATCAAAAGCAACATCTTGTGGACCGCTTAGACCAAAAGGTGTAAGAGGATCACTAGGTTTTATAGGTACTTTATAGCTTCCTGGTTTCATATAAACTTTAGACATTTCATGAAACTCATCATTTTCAGGGTCAATAAATTGCACGGGGCCAGATATATTATTAGAAATCACAACATTAGACGGAATCTGTATGTTGTGAGAATGATGAGTTATAAATTCATTGGGTTCTTTTTGAACCATCTGACCCCACGCCGCAAAAAAATCAGCTTCTTCTTTTGTATCACCACAGCTGTTATTCTTTTGAACGTAACATCCTCTTAAGTCACTGGTCGATGCCATACTTGGTATAAGAGTTTTCTCAACGTGACTTAAAGGTATCATTTTAGCTTTAAGGTCCAAATCTTTACGTTGCATTACATCACATGGTATGTTTCCTAAAAGTGGTTGTCCAGGAGCCTTACCAAGCTCAGCGTCCATTTTATGCTTAAGTTGATTGTATAATTCTCTTTGATCCGCATAACACATACTTTCTAAAACGCGAAAGTCTGGCATATTTGTGATAGTCCAGGATTGACGCGGTTTTGTTTCACGAACATTGCAAGGGTCACATTTGAATTGTGTCCTCTGATATGTGTCAATATCGGATTGTTCGCTCAGAGGATAAAAATTATGAGAACTTGGTGGAGGCACAACTGGAAATTTTTTATAAGTTACACCTGATCGAGCTGGCCACGGTCCTTCATTAAATGATGGAGATACTACTTGATTTTGATTTTGAATCCACGGTGGCTGTATTGCATTATAAAGTTGGGGAGAAACGTTTACAGGTCTTGGAGTACTAACATGCGGCTTGGACGGTTGGAATTTATTTTGATTTTGGTGCCTAGGAGCTGCAGAATTTGTTGCGTAATAGTTGTGGGTAAAACTTTTTTGCTCCATTGTAAATCCATGGTCTAGGCATTTAAAAGTTTTATATATGTGTGTCAGCATCTCTTTAGTTACTGCTTGCCACTGCACAAAACATTCTCTTATATTAGGGCTATAATATTTATTTTCGATCCTTGAAAATGTGTCGTGTTTTTCGCTGAGTAATTCTTTTACACCTTTCCAACCATCAAGAATACGCACAAACGAAAAAATAAAATTTTTAATTACCCACGGTATCCCTTGGGAGTGTAAGTTGGCTACAGCACTGTCCGGTTTTTGTACATTTGATCTAGTTTTAGCGCAAATAGAATGTATGTTTTTAAAACAGGGTCTGTTGTGATGTGCAATTGCTATATTCTCGGCATCCGTACACGCTTCTATCGCCAGTTGAACTATTTGGTTTGGAATCTGGTCATGAATAACAATTTTATCCAAGGCTGTCAAAAGAACCTCGGATGATCCACAGCGATTATTCTTGTCTTCATCTTGATTAACCACTTTTGAATTCTGTTTTGAATTACCACCATCGTTCCTTACATTTGAATTTGGGTCTGGTATATTACACAGTTCAGAAACCATACGTTCGCCCTCAAGAAAAAAATCGAGACTTGATGTAGATTCGGATGTTAACGTTTTATCTTGTTTTCTTAGGCGATCTGTTTCGGTACTGCTATCTTTATATCGTTCGTGGTAACGAATATCCGCATTATAAACATTCTTTTTATCTTGACTTTTCACTATTTTCTTTTTGGCTCCGGTCCCGATTGGTTCTTGATTAGATATCGACCAGGAACTCTGAGAGCGTCGATCAGAATTCAGACGATCATTCATTATGCCTGGTCCACTATAGCTCGATGAAGCTGGATCGAATACCAATCCTACTAGAGGTGAATTAGGCGGTGAACTGAATGACGGAGTTGAAGGGTTGTTGTTATACCTAAAATGTTTAAATTTGATCAAAATTTGAATATGTTACTTGTGTACTACTAATACTACTACTATTACTCTTACTAAATACAAGAAACGTCGGTAGATGTAACTGACTTTATTTTAGATTTGACATAACAATAATCTACAAAAACATGAAACTACCTTCAATATATACAACAATGTTCATAAAAATATCATTATTGTCATCATCATCAGCCGATAGACGTTCACTGCTGTCCAGCAGTAATATATGGCCTATGTCCATAGGCCTCCCCCAAAGATCTCCACGTCAATCGGTCCCGCGTTGGTCGCATCTAGTGGATTTCTGCGATGCTAACCAGATCTTCGGTTCACCTTGTAGGAGGCGGCCCAACGCTACGTCTACAAGTACGCGGGCGTCATAAAAATATGTAAGAAATAAATTAGAAATTAGAAAGACCTTGGATTCTGATACTGCTGGCTGGAAGAGGAAGCTTCGTACACTCCAGATGCAGCTCTGCAATAGTTTCCGGTATTTTGCTCGGGTAATTCTTTACTAGTGCAACCTAAATGGATGTTGAATATGTGAAGAATTAGATACATATATGACTTTAGCTGCTTTAGTAGGTTTAACTGTTACTGAATTTCGTGTAAACAAATTGTTATATTCGATGAACGTATGACGCGAGCGGAAGCTGTCGTCACTTTTACACATACGTCGATAAGTCTTGTTGTCACTTCGTTTTTTCATATTGTAGAGGAATAACGTCGTGTAATGCTTAGACAATCTTCGTCGACGGAGATGAAAACAAGTCTTCTCACAATTTAACTTAATAGTAGTAAATATAATAACGATAAATTTTAATTCGATTAAATCTTGTAATACTGAAGTAACTGTTTCGTACAAAAATGAGCAAGGCACTAAAACTCACGTACGTAGTCATTGAATTCTTGCTCCAAACACAAATTTGAAATGTAATCAAAAATTGTTTCTTACTAAAACTCTTTTGTGTCATCAAGGGGTACTGGTGCGAAGGTCCCTGGAAACCCTCGCCATGGTGTTGGGCAGCCCTACTGCTATCTGCTTTCCCAACTCGGCATTCACCAGGCTTATTCGAACCATCGCTGCCATAATCTTGCATTTGGCTTTCAAATCGCTGGAAATCATTATTACATTAATGACTAAAAGGTAAAATATTAAACAAAAATTTCCATGTATTTTTTAACATTTTAGTAATTGTATTGAAGTTATCGAAATTCTTTTAACGTGTTATTGTACAATTAATATGTTTTTATATTAATGGTTCAAATTCGGTATCCATGTATTCATAAAAGGCAATAAAAACTGCATCATAATATAAATCCAGAACTAGTTTCGATTATCACAGATCGAAAAAAAAAGAAAATCAAAAATTTCATGAAAAAAATTTAAATGTAAATATAATTCTTCCAACCTTCGTTAATCCATTAAAAAGGGTAATAAATATGAATTGTTTCATTGGAACTTTTTTAGACAAACGGAAATAGGTTTCTAATATAACAATTTCTCCTCTTTTCAAGATCGCTAAATTGTTAAAAATTCGAAAATTCGGGAAAAAAAAAGAAATAAAAAGACAGGTTCGTAAAACTGTGTACAGAGGATACTTTGTTAACCTTTTTGTAAAGAGGTCAGAGGCAGGCCCATAATCTCGAAAAAATATCTAAATATATAACACATACTGAGGAATTCTTTAACCTACTGCTCCTAAACGAAAGGATTACTCAAAAAAATCTATTTAAATGTAACAATACTCTTTCTAAAATGAACTGAAGTATTTAAATTACACTGTAACGGTATTTATTGAACGAGTTTTAATAATTTCTTCCCTTTATTAAATCACAAATATTTATATAACAATTTCAACGAGATCTAGTAGGTCTGCAGCATGAAATTTTAAAGTAACAATTTTTTCCGTCAAAAAAAATCGTCTTACAATCCTTCGTCATATTGTTCTTGAGACCATAAAACGCTACTTATATATCTACAGCAAGTGTCTTAATGATAGATTACGTATAATTATCAAAAACATTTTCCGCAAGAATTTCAAGTTATAAAATTTGTTGCAAACAGCTTACCTTTTATGATTCACCTCTTTCCGATTACGGAGGTCCTTAAAATCTCAGAACATTGTCCAAATTTAATGTATCCCCTTAAAGCGAAGACAGCCAACAAATATATAGGTAATTTTTTTAAAAAAAATAATCTATTCTTATGTATT
Source organism: Ornithoptera alexandrae (assembly GCA_029030555.1). Lineage (NCBI taxonomy): Eukaryota > Metazoa > Arthropoda > Insecta > Lepidoptera > Papilionidae > Ornithoptera > Ornithoptera alexandrae. The sequence continues at coordinate 6,225,909 of JARDVY010000064.1, read as the reverse complement.
ATTCGAAATGATTTCACTCGGTTCGGCCTGTGCGATGCTATATCTTCCTTATTTTCTAAATGAAACGTTCCTTTAGATTATCTAAAATCACGGTTGATCTTAGATTTGCACTGAATAATGTCTGACTTGCCAAATAATTGAAACCAACCATATGATCATGTTCATTTGTTTGCCGTGGTGTATGTCATTCGAATTTTGCTTTTCAGTAACTCAGTGACTGCCAATTTCTATAGTATGGGAACTTCGTAAAGATTCATGTGCACTCGCAATGTTACCGATACAATTTTTTTTAATAGTTCCCTGACGTTTTATGTAAATAATAATAGGAAATTTAATTTCAATCTTTAAGTGATGAGATGGCAATTTTTAGTAAAGGAAATTCAAAATTCTTAGGATCATTGTTACATTAAAACTATTAATTTATACCGTGAACGTTTCAAGAGATTAAAATCTGTTGCAAGAAAAAAAAAACATGAAATGTTATTAGTTTCAAGTGAAATTTGTATGACTTTTTATTAAACAGGTTAAAATTTTTCCTACTAACGACACATTGATTACCTTTGTTTTGTTCCAGATACTTAAAACAATAAACACTTTAGTACGAAAATGAGTTGAGAAAAATGTTAAATATCTTACACAATAATTATCTTCATAGAGTATTAGACATGTATTTAAAATAATACTCAAAAGCAAGAATGAATTTTCTACGGTGGTGATCATTTACCAACTCTTGGCTTTAGCTCGTTAACCTTTTAAAGGCTTTAAAATCGGGGAGAACGTTTAAATAATACCAAGAACATCGGAGGATATTTTTATTTTATCCTTTACTTACAAATTACGTATCTTTCTACTCACAACTATTTTAATATTCGTAATCAAAGGTCGATTCTACTGGTGATAAGTAAAAAATTTGCTACAACAAAATGCTAGGCGCAAAAAGCCGCAGCACAGATTAATAGATCGGGTATAGACCGCAGTAAACTCCCGAGAATATTGTTAATTTGTCAAAAGTAGGTTATAAAAAATACTAGATTGATTGCAACTTATATAATTGTGTACGTTATTTCAGTTTTGAAGCAATTTTGGAGGAGTACACTTCACAATCTTCGAACTCGTTGTATTTAAAATCATATAAAATTGTAGGAAAAAACAAATCAAAGTAAAGAACTTCACCAACGTTACCCATACATTTAAGTTAAAGTGCAGTACAGTATTCAACAAAAACGCGAACTTCATATTTTTTATTGACATAATACTTTTCCAGAGTACGCTAGAAGCGTTGTGATGAGTAGAGTGCTGGATCCAGACAATCCTTCGGAGCTATTGCAGAAGTCGCTTATGCAGGAGCAAACTTCTTGCCGGCCGCCATAACCTGCCCGATGGTAACACATTCCCTGAAAATTCAGCATTTATATCTGTTTATAACACAAGGAGGTATTAGTAAAAGGAAAGCAACACGTCTTTGTGTACACATCCTTAGTGAAGACGTACAGTGAGCTACTTTGTGTCGAAGATGATACATGTACCTTGTACTTAGTCTCGTCCCACCCGCAGCTGCGTATGACCCTGCCTTCTGGATATCGGTCATTCACCGCATGCTCCACATGCTGTACGATCTTCCTGCATAGTGTGTGCGTCACACCCCGGTCGTGATGCGAGCAGTTCCTCTTCAAATTATCAGGAAGCATCGCATCGCTGCAGTAAGAGTTTAAGGCGCTGTTGCATTCATAGCACATTATGCATGACCCTGGAAGACATTTCCTTAAAGCTTATTGGAAAGCACAATGTGATGCATAAAGAAAATATCATCATCATTGTTATAAACATCCATAGCTCAGCAATGATCTCCCCTAAAGTAGATATTTATCGATCTGGACATAATTGACATAGTTGCCAAGAATTATTCCTTTTCTTTCTTCACTGATTCTTTGCTACAATTGTCTTCTATGACACGCCAAGGTTAAAGTGATGGTGGGAATATTATATCCGCTTTCGCACATGCATTAAGAAAACAATATCGGTAAATTGTATTAAACAATTTTTTTTAAAAACTATCCAGATAATATCAAAAGTGGCGAGAGTGGTACTCTTTCTTTCTTCTTGATGAGACCTACGTTTTACCGTGAAGGTTATCGGCATAACATACAAGTAATACTGATTGTACAAGGTAAAACCTCAGTAGTTTTTCATTTATGAAATATGGCAGCTAAAACTGGTGTTAGCAAGAACGTCCTCCGGATAATCACCACTCAGGCGGTAGTAACGAGATCGCTTATTGAATCACTACAAACGATGTCAGCGTTGTGATTGTTGCGTGTGACATTAAATATTTAATGAAGGCAAATAATATTAAAATAATTATTTTGAAACATCTATTTATACATATTTTATAAACAAAGAAAATTTTAATCACTTAACAAATTTTCTTTTACCTATACTTAAATTTATATTAAGTAGCATGCTTAGAGTAAACAATAAAATATTGACATTAATAAATATATATTTATATGTAAATATTAACATAGTAGATAGTAAATTACAAAAAAAAATTCAATTTACTTAACAGAAACTAAAAAATATTTTAATAATATTCAAACGATTTAATATAACTATTCTTTATTATACTTAAGTAGTCCTAGAAAGGCAAAGATACGCCGATAAATATTCCATGCGGATGTTCTTTTTGAATAGATAGATTATTTAATAAATAATTAATATAATAAAGTCAGAATAGTAATTCTAATGACTTTTATTTGTTTAAATATCATTTCCACACATCGAAACAAACTAGTTACATACCGTAACCGAAGGATCCGCAAATGAAAAGGAATATAACAGCTAAGCTGAACATTGCACCAACCCTTTACTAAACGAGACTGACGGTAAAGCTCTTTGCACAAACGAAGAGCTACATCCAGATATATAACTCCTTCAATTGTGTCATTGGACATACGGCAACAGGACACAACTTGTTATATCCTCAAAAGGAAGTACGCAATTTGTTCCGTCGATTTCACTACAATTCGGTATTTTAATTTCAAGAATAAAAATCGATTTGAATTTTCATATTATTTATATCAATTCTATTTTTTTATATACAACGATTATATATTTTAGGTCTCATAATAGCTTCCTGTGAGACACCCATATTCTGCATTGCTTTAAAAGACTCAAAGATCTTGAAATAAACAATCGATCCTGCAAAAATGGTTATTTCAATAATAATAAAAGTCTAACTAATGAAAAAAACTTTTAATAAATACATTCACTAATTACAAACACAACAATAAAGCTTATAAAGGCATCTAGTATTTATATAAAGTAACATATTCATCAGAGATTCTTTGTAATTATCATATGGCGTACAGAAATCAATTAGGGTACTATTGGCATGTATTTATTAATATCTGATAAGATATTACTAATCTGTTTTAACCATTTAGCGCTTTATCTGGAACATGTGAAGGTTTGACATTCATAACATCATCCGACATTATAGTATTTACCTAATCTTTATCTTTAACTTCATTATCATCACTTGCATCATTTATATCTTCTAAAACATACTAAGACGTATCTTCATAGTTTTCTTGTTTAATTATAATAACCTTCTCGTAATAATCTTAGGATTTAACATATATAGAACTAAGTGGGATTAGAACTTTAGTATCGCTAGCGTGAGCAACATCAGTGCTGTTGCACCAACTGGGACTGTTGCCGAATTGCAGCCGTCCTCTAGACACGAACACACCTCCTGCCTACCACCAAAGCCTGAACGCTGATAGCAACGACCCTGTAGAAAAATACGGAGATATTTTAGAAAAATGTATAAATGTCATTACTTCCTATAAACTTCTCGAAAATCTTAACGAACTCCTATTTAGAATGTCTGAACCAATCTTATTCAAAAGTGAGCCCAATATAATGATCCTAAAGTATGTTGATAACGATTAAAAAACTCCTATTACTCATTTAAGTTACCAAAGACTAGTAAATGCAAATTCTTAAATCTTTTGATGTTCATCAAGAAGGTTACATCAACTTATTTTAGTTAAAAAGACAAACAATTGTTGGATGATGTAAACTTATATTACATCACCTTATAGCTGCTCTCGTCCCACCCGCAGCCTCTGATGACCCGACTGTCCGGAGGCATGCCGTTCATCTCGAACTCGACCACCTGGGTGATCTTGCGGCACATGGTGTCTTTGGGCCCGCTGCACGGCAGTCGCAGAGAATCCGGTAACTTGTCAAGGAGGCATCGCGAGTCATTATGGCTATTGCACTGGTAGCAGACTATCGCCAATCCTGCAGAAGATACAATTGATTTTTTTGGAGCAAAGGGAGTGGTCAAAAATCTATCATAAACTACATTGACAAATTGTTTTTTTTATTATTTATGGAGTCTAAAGGCTTTGGATTTTTTCATAGAGCATATTATTTCATTCATTAAAACTATTGGCGGTCTGTGTTTGACATTAGATTGGTGGTAGTGTAAATAGCTCTATTCGCAATAATTATTAAAAAATTAATAATAATTGGATAAGGTTTGCATTTTTTAAATCCAATACAATATGACCGGTATTACAATAGTTTTGATATGACAACAAAGATGCGAACTCCACTGAGTTTCTTGTCAGTTCTTTATGGCGAAGTGACCTGACTACAATAATAAATAAATTATGATCAATAAAGAAACTTGATATTCAATTTAGCATAATCGAAAATTGATAGATTAATACTTATTGATATACAAAATGCTATAATTCTGAAATATAATACATTAAGACTTTCATCTTAAAGCATATCTTTATTCTATTAATATCCGTAGGAACATTATCAGTTATTTATTATATACTTTACAGTTATTTTTACATCCAAATAACTGAGAAAGGTTATCGAGGGACTATTAATGAACAGAAAGCCCACATAACTTTCCCCAGAGGATAGGGTATATTTTGAATATTTTCTTCGATAATAACAAAGTGTTAAGGAGATCTAACACTCGAAAACATTCTGCTTAGCGTCACATTCTTATAGCGAAGTTGATTCTTTACCACGGACGAACGCTGTCCTGCCCGTCTCGTCGCAGTTTAATAAAACAAGGCAGACGGTGGAAATGGTGAAATCAATAGCAGCAACCTGTATGACCTACATACAGTATTTTCTTATCTACTTCCTAAATTACAACCTGCTTACTTAAATCAACAAATTTCTCAATTTATTACCGAAATAAAATGCTGTGCTAAAGGTTTTAATACTTGTCTATAAAATTATAAGTATTTTCTGGGTAATTATGCTTCATATTTAACCAATTTAAATTAAAAACAAAGAAAAAAATTCTTTTAACCTATTAGCAGTCTTATAGATTTCCTACGATAGTGACGTCTGTTTAACTCTAGAACTCGACGGGGTAAATATATTATTACCTTCACCACCCACCACAATTAGACCTTAAGACATTTATAGTGAACATATTGTAGGACGCTTGTGGTTTTATGTCTATTTCTATTGTTTTAGGGATGCTCTAGTGCATAATATAGAAGTAGAACATATAACGAGTATAGTTCTAATAAAAAATCTACAAATTCATAATTCTGTCCTCTCCTTTTATCTCCTAGGGTAGACTCAGCAACGAAATATGAAAAAGGTCTAAATTATATATGAAAGGTCGTTTATAATGATGCTTCTGCTAATTCTTCATGTTCAGACTTCTTAATGTTATGACGTCAATAATCATCATGAAATTCAATCTTAAAATTTTTATTTACTTGGACCAGATAGTGTTAAAACAGAATAGGGCTGTGATAATGAAGAAACTTCTATTTTACTCTTTACTGTAAAGTAATAAACCAATTTTAGGAGGAGACTGGTTTAAGATTTTCACGATTATTCGTTAGGAACTTTGATGATGTCATAGTGGGAAAGTGATGCAGGTACGGTCCATGTTAAGGTTAATAGTTATGATGACGGAAAGCTATTTGATAGAGAATCCGTCGTATCTTGAGGATTCTACATTAAAAGGTATTTAATTTTAGACTATAATTATTACAACGGGTATTTCTTAATAAATATTAGTTCATTATTTAAAGGATAGCAGAATAAAATCTTCATATTGTCCTTATATAGTATGGTTAATTGGTCTCTTAAAGGTTTGGTTCTGTTTACTATTATCTTAAATCCAGTTTCATTCTAACTAACAGGTGATCGTTACCTACTTACTACTTCGTTACTTGTGCGATCAAAACGCGTCAGTATATACGTACGTCACTCGCAAAACTATGAATAGAATGAACATATTTATTAATAACTATGCGAGGCTGGAAGTGTAACTTGTCAGCAAAGTAGATATTACGCTTTTGGAGTGAGAAGTCTTTTACGTGTTTTAAAAAATTTAGAGTCTGTTTTAATAAAATGAGCAAACGAACTAGGTGAGTACTACTTGTACATATGATAATTAAACGTAACAGTAAAGAAATTAACAACTTATGCTCATCACTTTGAGTTATAAGGTTGGTACCGCTACAATTACAAAACCCTTGAAATTGCAGCACAATAATTTTTTCTCAACAACGCATGACAGAAAAATAGCTGCGACATTCCTGAACCTTTATCTAGACAGTCTACAATAAATTTCCAATGAAGGTGAAAATTTGCCCTAAATAAAGTTTTTTTATTTGAGAAGACGGGCGATACCTTTACTTGATGGCAAATAGTACGCCTGTCCATAACAACGTGACACTAAGGATGGTATACACTGCCCCACATTGTGCTCGTCGCCTTGAGACATAAAATGTTAAGTCACTCAGTAATGTTACCAATTACTACAACTTTCAAATCGGAACATAGTAATGTTTGCAATGTTTTTTAATAGGTGTTGGTGTGGTACCAGTAAATGTTTATAACTAGTTATTATTTTTTTGTTTCTAACCGTAATATTTAATAAAGGTTTATTTATTTAATACTGGTAAAGTAAATATTTCGTTTTATTGATCAATGGGTGCATATTTCAGTTTCTTCGAATATGTTCACAAATTTCCAAAATAATTTTACTATTGGTAACAGAATAAACCCACATGAATTTTTATTAAATTTTAGTTAAATGCTATTATTTAAAAAAATTATAATAAATTTTTTAAACAGTAACAAAATTGATTATCAAAGAAACAGAATTAAGTACCACTACGGTTTTTTTATACCTAAATTTGGTTTTTTAATCTTTCAAATCTAATATTTTCTAATTCTTAAACATGTTCCTTAAAAATAGCTGTATTGTGTAATATATTATTGACTGAGTTTATTTAATTGTAAAGTTCTGCTTTAAATTTCAGGTGCTCAATTTTTAGGGTCACAGAAAACATCTGCTGACATTATACTTTACAAATTGCTACAGTTAAGTTTATTGCTTCACGGGGAAACCCTGTGAAGGTGACCAAACTATAAAGCCTGTTTTTCAATCGGTAAATAACTCAGCACACCCATCATCGATCGTCTGATACGTCTAACACAAACCTTGGTGGAGCAAGCTACAAATTACCGCCAAAACGCAGAGCGTCACATGCGCCATTTTGTAACGCGTTCGGATACACGACACGAGCTCGCGCCGGTTCCCGCCGGCCCGTACCGCGCGCGGGAATACTCACGAAGCGACTGAGTTGTGGACTAGGTGGTACTAACCGACGCTTAGATGTTATATCTATGATCCAAATGAACGGTGAGCGACGTTTATCCAATTGGTGTAACACCGGTAAATTGGTTAACGTATTGTTCGACCAGTCGGTAAATTGATTAGGATATTGTCGACGAGCGACCATTTTTAGATGACACCGGTGAAGCAATACGGCACACCACTGACCCAGACTTTAATAAACACTTGTGTTTATGGGCTTTTTTGCAGCTTAAGTCGGGTCACCAATATGGGGATCGTGAAGTTTAGTTCTTGTAAATAAATCGCGTGGCTCAAACAATACCTATGTATTTCGTAAAATTCACTTTACAATAGTAAAAGAACAAATATAAGCGACAGATTCCATTGCTTAGTCTTCGAGTGCAAGGTGAGAGGATGATGACGGGATAACAAAGAACGTCTGTCCAGAGCAGCGTCACGATGGTACTCTTGTGGTGATGTATACACACCACATGTTAAAGTAGATTAATACACCGTTATTGCGAAATATATAAAATACCACCACCGAGCTTAAATGTTTTAATCGTAATTAAATAATACAACAGCAGTTATTTATCGATGATGCAGTAACAAAAACCTACAGAAGATCTATATTAGCTTCCGGTTTTGTTGTATACCTACAGTACATGTAAGGTCACTGTCGGTTTGTTAGACGAATCTAGACCAGGCCAGTGATGGTCGGTCAGCTACGTCACTTGCTTAATCAAATCACTTTGAACGAACCACTGGCTTTAATAGTAATACTGCTGAAAACTGGAACTTGTACACAGTATTACAGTATCTATGAACACAACGCTGAACACTGGTAATATCAAGAACCTCCCCAACTGTTTAAAAAGTAAATGTATGTATATATGTACATAAACATTTCTGCCACTATTTACTGAAATAGATTTTCTTATTTTTTTAGCAAGAGATATTATTATTCTTTAACGATCCTTGTTCTTTTGCTTAATGTGCTCTTTAAACAGTTAACTTAAACTTCTGATTACATATGCAGCAAACCAGACCTTATGATTCGTATCTTCGCATGGATTTCTTCAGTCTCCTAAATTGCAATGAGTTATAATACTAAAGAGTAAAACACATAGCACAAGAAATTGGAAAATAATACAATTAACTATTTTTCACCTAGAGTTTCGATTGTTGTAGCTAACTTGCGTCGGCTTTATTCAAGTATGGTAGTTCTTACAAGTCTTGTTAGACTACAAAGAAAAATTATCAGTTCAGTTCAATCCCAAATTCGCTTGAACTTCCTATGAATAAAAACATCGTGAGAAAACCGTCATATCCCAAGACAAAAGTTCTCGCTTCTTTGCCAGAGTGACGGATTCAGGTTTTGAGTCTCTATTCGTCCAACATTTTCTTCTAAAGGGAACTTTCTCTTTAGAAGAAAAGGCTGGACTTATATATAATTCCTAAAGATACTTATGTTTAGGATATTATACATACAAAATACATCTTCAATTACTTTTAAATATATGTAATCATCAAATTAAATAAAACTTCACTCATGGTCAGTGTCTGCTGCCAGAGATCAACTAGGTAAGTACCATCACAGCTCCTTTATCTGCTCCGTTTAGTTGTTCCGTTATGAAGGGCGTTGTAGCTAATGTAATTATTGAGTAAGGTACTTAACATCTGTGTCAAGGCGACAAGTACAATACGGTGCTGTGTATATCATCCTAACTAGCGCCACGTGGTTATTGGCAGGCGAAAGAAAAAATAACTCAAAGTCCACAAGTAGTTTAACGTAACCTATGACATATGAGTATATAGGTTAGTACATGTCGTACACGCTGTGCCGGCGGTCAATTGAAACAAAACAACCAATTCAATTACCCCGCATTCAGGTCACGCAGGACGCTCCCTTTGTCATATATCTCGACATCTTAGCGAAGTAAATAACATCAATCCGCACCGCAATTAGTTACTTCATTAGTGTAATGGTTTACGTCTACCTAACACCGGATATTTCTTGCTGTGCGTTTTCCATCTTTGATGGATATTTAATTTCCATGATGTAATAGCTGTCCTGCTGTATCATTGAAAAGGTTTTTAACTGGAAAACCTATATGAGGGATTCAGTAACTAGTGCAATAATTAGAATAATAAGAATATAACATCTTATACGTGTTATCAATGTAAATGTATCATTTGTAAATATTTTAAATGGTGGCTTAATATATTTAAAGCCTCCTTCTGATCACTTCCGTTTTAGTGAGCATTATGGTAGTCACTTCATTTGGTAGGACATAAAAATAATAGTTTTTTTAGTTGTAGACATAATAGAGGCACTTACCTCGTCACGTGGGCGGCAATCAACGCAACGTTTCCGCGATGGTGGTACGTATTACGTTTAATGCGCCCAAATTGCCCGGTATCCTGCGCATGCGCAGGAAAACATGTTGGATCTTGCCCATCATAAAAGCTAACAAGCCCGGCACTTCTTTTTAATGTTACTGTTTGTTCTTAAGTTAATAAATAATAATAATTATTATTTGAAAGAATGGAGATAAAAAGGAATTTTTTAATATACCTGAAGATAGGGATGAATGGAGAAGTGTGCTCGACCAGAATATTATGTCTTTCAAATATTGACAGTCTAACCATATTGTTATTGTTATAGCAGCATGTTTATAATGAGGGTAGTAAGTACCACGCAGGAGAGTTTGAACAAACCCTACCACCAACAAAGCTCTACTATATTTGTTACTGCCTCATGGAGGCAGTTAAGTTATGTTAAGATGACAAAAATCAAGTAAAATCGTAATTGGATGTGAATAATTATATATTTCAGCTGACGTAATTGTCATACCACTGCTTGTCATAGTTAAACATTGGCATTAGTAAAATCTTGTATTACAGTCTTTTAACTTACTACACCCTAAACATTTATTTTAAGAAAATTGAAAACTTATCTATTCTTAAAAGTTTACACATTTCATATACTTTTTAAAGATGTAAGTAGTAAAAAACTATGTTAAGTATAATGACAGGCCAGACAAGAAGTACCTGCGATGATGACTACTACATTTAATTTCTACATTTTTGGTATCGCAGTAGTATCTTTGAATGGAAGAAAAAAGAAGTCATACTTTATAAACTTAAACCAGAAAGACATAAAAAAAATCTTCATATCTCCCTGGTCTAAATTATTGTCCTTGCGTCAGTATGTCGTCGTCCTGTGCAAGATTGGTCTCGTGAACACCAATTGGCTGGACGCAGGTTATCCTGCCAATCTGCCGCGCGCTGCTTCCTGCACGTCGGGAGTGGGTCGAGAGCTGCCATTAGTTGCTAACTTCTCTCATGCAAATAATAGAGCCCAGCAATAAAAGACATTTTAGTTATTTATAGGACAAAAGCCGATCCTAATATACGATGATAGTTTCGTGCATGTTGCCTTAAATGGATTTTTTATATTTTCATCAATCTAAGAAACTAAGACACGATATATTAAAATGACACTTAAGTTTATGAAGAGAGATATCCCGGGTCAGAGATAAACAATAAATCTATGCACTCAGGTCTCCTATTTCTTTGTTTTCTTTTTATGTTACCAATAGAACAAGGAGCAAACCCTTATTTACAAATGCGGTTGTCGTGTTAGGTCTTCATGTTGCTACTGGATGTAGGTCTCTTGCAGAGACCATTTAGATATCAACGCATCACTTTTCCATCATCATGATGTACTGGTTTAAATAGCGTTGAACCTAGTTAGAATATTGAAACAGCAAAACTTAATATCTTGCATTACAGGATCACTCACAATTTGGTAAATTGATTATCATCTTAACAAATAGCTTTACTTAACATTATTATGGGCGGGTGTATAACTTACTATATCATTTATATATATAAATCATCATATCATATAAATCATTTAACATAAAGGTTGATTATTAGTAAAACTACACCACACTGTTGGCTTAGTTCTACAATCAGAAGATATCATATCCTGGAACTAACTAAACACTTTGTAGATTTTCTAGAATCGAATCGGAAATCTACATTGCGTCTGAGCTATTTCTCTCAATACTATATTACTATCACCTATCTAGTAATACATTTTCGTACCAACGTACCACTTATTAGACTGCATAAGAGCGTTTAAGTGGCAATGAATCTTTTTTTAAAGATTATCAAAAATAGGCAAACGTAACTAACACTATGAACAATGAATATCATACACGACGCTACTAACTGGACATAAGAAATCCTGTTCGTTGATATAGCTAACTCGATTAAGGCAGACCTAGTTACGAGGTATCACGACATCGACTAATACATATGTAACTGCACAACTGCGGGAAAAAATGTTATTTATTTTATAATATTTTAACTGGCGAAAAACAGGAGGTAGACAAGTATTAGGTATCGATTTGTCATAAACTGCAGCATTGTTTGTAACTCACCATAAGATAACACTGCGAATCAACATCAACAATATTCAGACGGTGTCTTTTAAAATGAATATACCTTAAACATTCATTAACATTCACGCGTAAAGAAGTGAAATAAATTACTGCCTCCGCGGCGCATCAGCTAAATCCCTAACCCTGTAACACGGAGGTCTCGTGCACACTATTCCAATGTTACATAAGCGGTAGAGCATTTCAAAGCCGACTGCTGAACTGCCTCTTCTACAAGTCATGTTATCTATTTGCCGACGTAATAACATTGCTGTGTTCCAGTAAACATATTATTATATAAGAACCTGATTGATTTGTAAGTAAAGCCATTAAAATCAAGACCCTCAGCTTAACATTAAACATAATTAACATCAAATCACACCCATTGTTAAAAATAACATATCGAATTCGCAAAATCATATCGACTGGATATTGTTAGTAAAACATAAAATTCATGATACTTAGAAATTCCGTGTACTGTTATGACCATTGTGCGAAATGAATCATACTATTTAAGAATTTTCTCTTCCTAAGGCATACCTTTCTGTACTACACCAGACTCACGCACAAAACCACACGTATCCAGTTCTACCCCTGTATGCGACAAAGAGATTACAATAAATGGCCGAGATATATATCCCCCTTTGTACGGACTAGCGGACAGTTCTCTTCAGACTTCACGTGAAATATAACGAAGTTTAAGTAAAATAAACTCTATAAAAGAAGACAAAGTATAAAACTATCCACGTTTTACTCACAAAAGTAGATCAGTTGAAAAATAAATTCCTTCAAAAATATAATAGCAAATAAACTGGATTACGTAATTGAGTATAAATACGATAAGGAGGAGATAAAATGTTGTTTATCGGAAAAATGGAATTAGTACTCAGTTTTATAATGTCGGTGTTATTTATAAACCATAGTGAGTATTTTATCTTTTTATTAATTCATTTTTACTGTAGCAAATTATTTAAATTTTTCGTTGTATTTCGTAATTCTATAGATTTTTTTAATATTAACTCATGAACAGATAAATGTAATATCTACAAAATTTTAAATATAATACACACCTTTTTACACAAGCTAAATTGGTAAACATTAAAATGTTCTGATAGAGAGTGTAGCTCAAAAAAAATACAAGTACAAAGATTTAGCTTATTGTCTCTAGACCGAGATCTCCATGTGGTGTTGTGTAAACATTCCAACTAGCACAATAAAATGTAACTGACACGCTAGAACTTAGTTGTATGATTATGTATTGTTCGTCTAATGGAGAAATTGATCTTTAGTGTACTCAGGGGCGGGTTAAGACCTAGGCGACCTAAGCACGTGACTTAGGACCGCAATTTTTGGGGCCCGAAAATTAAAACAAATTAACTAAATCAAAGTATGTGTCATGATTGAAAAACAGGCCCGTAATTACAATCTTGCTTAGAGCTTGCTTTAACCGTAGTACGTTCCTGAGTGTACTCCACATTTAGTAGCCTTAACCCATTTTTTTTAAAACACACTCAATCAGTTCAGCCCACGCTGTTACTAGATTATGATTATAGAATACCGTCGACAGATGCACGCGTAAATCTTGTAAGACTCTGCCTTTTTTTGTTAGATTTTGAAATCTTTAAACTTTTCAGGTTATGCAATAAAATGCTTTGACTGCAACAGCGCTAACAACTCGGCCTGTTTAGATATACATCTACACAAAATGCACGCAATTGTTCCTATAGTGGACTGTGCTAAAGCACTCCCTAACATATTGAGCAAACAGTTCTTTTGCAGAAAAATGGTACAAACCAGTAAGTACATTTATGCTGTTGTTTAAAGTGATTTTAACAATTTTTTAAATAGTAAAAACTAAGTTAAAAAAAGGTTAAAACACTGTAAATCTCAGCGGTTTAATTTTATTCTACAATGTTTAGTGTGCAAATAATCAGTAAATACATTCATTAAGGAAATTTATTAAAGCGACATCTGTGATTAAATATCGGCACTATCTATAACGTGAATTTTACTTATGACATATCTTTTACTATTTTTATAATGATAAATTCAATGTAAATTTATATAATTTATTAGATGTCACACTTACGACTAATTAATAATATTTCTAAAGAATATCTGTTTACTGACACGCCTTATCATGCGCTCAATAAGTCCAAGAAAATTTCTTTTTACATCTAACTGTTAAAAGGAATTGCACCAGAAAGGTAATGCGATAATTTAAAACAATATAAAAGAATAAAAATAAGAAAAGACTATCAATGAAGATCGTAAATTTGCCTTCTAACCAGGTTGGAGTTAAATCATTGCTTCGTTTCTATACAGTACCTCCTGTGATATTTCTCGCTACCATTTTTGCAGTATTCCTTTTTCAACGGTAACAAAAATACTGTTTAAACTAGTCTTTTTTTGTACTGATTGAAGAACGACTAGTTTAAATAGTACAATTAATTTGTCTGTTGTTGTAGTCCATTGTGTACCGATCAATAGATCGGGTGCATCCGTAGTAAATAAATGTGAACTGGCCAAGTATATGCACTATTGAATCATACGGTATCATTGAATGGAGCATACGTAGTCCAAAGTTAAATGTGCGTGCATTATCGGACGTATTCTGAACTGGTCAAACGATACTGCTACGGTATGACTTATTAAGCGCTATCCATCTATTTGATTGCTTTAAATATGAATATATTATCATTATCATCGGCCGATAGACATCTACTGCTGGACATAGGTTATAAATCTGGATATATAATACATATATGTATACATCTATCTTGTAAGTTTCAGGACTCAGTTATTGCCTGTTTTTTTAAACTATATGCTGTCTATTCCTAGTCTTTTTTAGCTTTCGTCTACTTCTCCATAATTTCATAATATTTAGATCAAAAATTTTTGTGATGTTAGATGACTGATGACTGACATAGATAACTATCAGACATTCTGCGTCAGTATTAATAGTTTAACTTTTTTTAAATGAGTAAAATATTAAAAATATATTTTTTTTTCCTTCATATGTTTACTTACAGTTTTACATCCCTATCAAAGTTCGGATATTCGTGTGATGAGAAGTTGTGGTTGGGTGAAACACAAACGAGAATGTTACACGGCCGACAACAAGGACCACTTGGAGACGGTCTGCCAATGCTTTGGTGACATGTGCAACATGGGAAACACTTTTGAAAGTTACAAAGTGACTGCTTTTGGTATACTGACCGCCGTATTATTGAATTTTATGAGTTAAGGAGGTTTTCTAAATGGGTTTAGAATTTCAAGTCTCACTAATTAAATATTTGTAGTTAAAAGTGGGTATGTCTTTAAATGCTTTGGTGAATTGAAGTGAATCGTTATTAACTAATAATGGTTTTCCAATGTATATTTTATAACATTAAGTTAAATAGAAACTTTATTTAAAACGTTGTTCTTAACATAATTGCTCAATGAATGTACAGAATTATTAAACTTTATGGCATTACATCTTGCTACATATCTGTACCTGTATGTTGGTTAACTAATAATATAAGCATTGTTATTTAATTACATAAATAATTATTCTACTTACCTGTACGAAATTTAATGTATTGTACGTAAAAAATATTTAAACGGTTGTTTTAATAAATTGTGTCTTTCAAACGAAGTTATTTAATTATACATGTCCTTTATGATTATCAGGATTGTCCGTTCTTCTCGGGTCGGAGTCTTACATGTTTTACTATTTATATTACAATTTATAACTGAACGAAAATGCAGGAATCCTATATAGATAACTTAAACAAACAGTCAGTCATTGTTCCCACTGATGGGACACTCCGCTTTCTCTTACAAAGAGAAAATGAACACCATTGATATATAAGTTGTTGTACAAATTCTGAGGTAAGACGACGCTAGTGTATATATATATATATTCACCAGAATAAGGCCGCTTATTGTCACCGCATTAACATAAGCCGATGCTTTATCGTGTATGAACTCACTGCAAGTTTGACAACCGCTGCTGACATCACACCACAAACGTCCATGCTTAATACAAACATACCAGTCAAAGTTTCAAAATGCTGCTGAAATCATTCATGTCCGTGCTCTTCATCTCCAGTCACGTTAAATACGGTGAGTGTTGTGATCACTTTGCTATATATTTTATATATTGAATTGCTTTGTGTTGTCTGCATACGTATTTGAATTATAAGAAAAACAAAACATGTAAACTTTAGATAACTAAAACAAATAATATATTATATTGGCAGAAAATTCTATAATTTGATTTAAATACTATTGCAAATACAAAATTTCCTTACAATCACATCATTTAAACGATTTTTTTTTTATTAACTGCAAAGATCTTTAATAATATACCTGAACAGGAAAGAAAGTATTATTTTAAATAATTATTAAGAAAAGGCGGTGAAGCCGTTCTTCCTGACGATTTATATACTATTTCTCCTATAATCAAAACATTTAACTTTATGCAGGGCTTTGTACTTACTAAAGTTTATTGTTTTCAAAAACATTACCAAATTTATAAACATATTATAATAACAATTGTCTCATTGTTATTATAATATATCGAAACGATGTCGTTGTCGTACTGTCCATTTGCCATGTAATATTTCTAGAGATTAACAGGAAATGTCACCTTACCATTAATTCCACTCCCTTCACCCTTTAATTAAGAGTGTATGGACAGATTAATAAACATTTTTTAAGTTAATGCTTGAGCACATCATTGGACGACGTCCGCGTCATATTTATAGCAGCAATACCATTACCGGCAAGTCCAGGATAGTAGGACTTGCCGATATTGATATTCCCTCTTTTGCTATTTGTGTTAAAAATTCAAAATTAACTGTTTATTGGCGAAAAGATAGTAAAGAAATGGAAATGATAAACAAAGTTACGGACATGTTAACATAATTTCTTTCCTGAAAAAGAAAACTCCTTCTTGCCTGTTTGATTATCGCCCTAATTTTTTACTCCCGTTTCTGTCCAAGATTCTAGAAACATTAATATCCAATCAACTTAGTCCATATCTCTTCAATCCCTTACAATCCGGTGTTCAC